>CM077098.1:47480565-48680565 GCA_039513925.1 Platanthera zijinensis | reverse complement strand
TCAATATGTTCATTTTTGTACAAAATTTTAATTTGTAATCTTGATTTATATTTTTTACGGTCATTTTGAGTACTCATATGTATATGTTGCTCATAGGGGGACGCGACCCGCTCGAATGTGGGCGCGATGCCGAGCTGGTGGATTGTGTAGAAGCAGGCAAAGTCCGCTTCTATGCGATTGAAGGTCGCCCGGAGCATCAAGCACGGGCAAAGCCTGTGGAAAGATGCTCGTGTGTGTGTGTGTGTGTGTGTGTATATATATATATAAGTGACAGACATGGGGCTCCGCCCTAATGCATATATTATTATTCATGTTAAATCAACTTTAACAAAGTTGATGAGTTTAATGGTAGCTCCTCGACAATACTACTGACATGCCTAATGATGACTTTTCTCGAAAAAACTGCTGACATATGTAATGATAGCCAACTATGATAGGTTTAGGAACCCTACTAAAGTTTTTTCTATTTTATGAATTCTCATCATTATTTTTAATTTGATGATATTGTGTAATTACATAAATGATCATTGTATTCTTTTTCAAATATATTATAATATATGTCAAGTCTTTAGACTAAAAGAATAAGGCTATATGTGGTAATTTTGAATGTTGCACCAAACCGGCCAACTATTTCCTTATAATAGTGATATATATATATATATATATATATATATGTGGTAATTTTGAATGTTGCACCAAACCGGCCAACTATTTCCTTATAATAGTGATATATATATATAAGCCCCAGATTTCGGGGCCCAAATCGAGGTCCAAGATGACTCCAAATCAAAAAGTGATCAACATGAAAGTTGTTCGGATCACCGAGATCTACAACTTTCATGTTGATCACTTTTCGATTTGGAGCCTCCTTGACCCCCAAAACACCTTGCCCGTACGCCTGCATATAAGCCTGCCCGCATTTGAGATCTCCCCTATATATATATATATATATATATATATATATATATATATATGTTATATTTGTACCGTGTGTGTATAAATATATATTATATTATATATATGTATGTATGTATATGGTATTATTCATATGACATATACATGGTATATTCATTATCTATGTATATATATTACAAATATATCTTAAATTTATTATAAAATAAAATTTAAAGGAAATTTAATATATTAAATTATTAATGTTCAATAAAAATTATTTTTAAATAAACGTGTATATGTATATTACACATTTGGACTTTGAAAGATAGGTACAATTTTACATGATATATTATTATTTGATATATTTTTAAATATATTTGGTGAGTATATATATTACAAATATATTTTAAATTTATAATAATATTATTTTTTAAATATAGTTCAATATATTAAATTATTAATGCTTAATAAAATTTAATTTTAAATATTATATATATGTTTATATTATATATATGTTTATATTATATATTTAATATTTCTACATAATTCAACAAATACCAAGTGGTGTAGTGGTCCTCATTCATGATGTAATGTGATTTGATCTGGGTTCGAAACCTGGCAATCTCACATTTTGGTGGAGATTTAATTGCGGAATCTTTGGCCCGCCCGGTTCTGTAAATCCGGCCCCGGTTCCCGGCTCACCGGTCCGCCCGCCCGGTTTTCCGGTTCTGGGCCGGTTTCCAGCGGGGCCGGTTTTTAGAAACTGACCGGACCGGCCGGAGGTCCAACCGGTTGAACCGGCCGGTCCGGTCCGGTCCGGTTTTTAAAACGTTGCATTTTAGTATTATTGTTTTGGCAGTTTGATGGTCACGAAATGGGACCACCATTTAATACATCTATTGCAGAGTGAGTCATCTTTCGTTGGCTTTGTACCTCACATTTATTATCACTACAGGCTGACACAAATAAATAATCAAAACCTGTCTTTAAACTTTTTTTCACTTAATTTTCATCTGATCTTTGACAGTTATTCAGAGGTTCTAAATTCTGTGGGTTTCAAAGCCATCTCAATTGTAGATAATGAGCTAGCTGTCAAACCTCGAAAGGTACATTTGTGTTTACTTTTCTAGTGTCCTGGAAAACAAAGTTTCATATCTTAGTTGTACTAGTTAAGAGCAACACCGTTCTCTCCAATCAAAGTGTGCAACCATTGTTTATTAACAATGAAATTTGATGGTAGAATCAGGCACGAAAGGTATTAAGAAAAATTAATGTACTAGAAGGATTATAAAATGTAAATATCACTCAAGCTGATATTGATTATAAAGAAGTTAGAAGTCATTCTAAGAGTTTAATGACGCATGACGAATCTACAGGCGGCAGAAAGATCGGTGACCTAACCCTACATGTTATGTAAAAGTCTGACGGTTAGATCACAAATTAGATAATAATTTAAAAAATCTCACGTAGATAATTTACAGCAAGACAGAATATTTTATTCGGACAAAACAAGCTTAGGTTTTTCTCCGCGTGGAGGGTCAAAATGAGAGCGTGCGGTGAATAAACCATACAAATCACAATATTTATCTAACAAACTACTAGCATACGAGATATCCAAAACAAGTACTAGATCCAATCCAATATAAATATGTTGAAAATAGTAATCTATACAACGAAATCTCTCCAAATAGTGACCTGACCGAGACACTGGAGATTTTGGATCCGGATGCGTAGATCGGCGATCGAAGGTGGAACCAGAGGCGTGGAAGTAATGGAGGTGACTGTCCTCGGGGTCGGGAGATGAAAACGGGCCGGAAATGGATAGATCCGACCACGTAGGTAGAGATCCGGGCGGGGGGTGGGGGGTGGGTAGATTCGATGATGTGGTAGCGGATCGGGGCTAGGGAGTGTTGAACGGGTGGAGGGAATAGCAGATCGGGGCTGGTTTGTCCAGATCTGGACAGACCCAATAGGGATGGCTGTGAAAGTGGCTCCACGGGGTGGGGGAGGCTTGGCAGCAAGGGGAAGAGGCCGAGGACTGAGGGGCGGCTGTTGTGGAGGAATCCCCTAGGCCGACGACTGCTGTAGGGAGGATGGAGGGGTGGTCGTTGGCTAGTAATAGGGGGGAAGAGCTCGGGCAACGACTGATGTAGGAGGGGAAAAGGGGGCTGTGGGAGGCTTGCTGCACGGAAGGTTTATGGAGACCGGCGACTTCAGGCAAGGGAAAAAAAGAAAAAAACTATATAGGATGATTAGTAAATTTCATTTTTGAATAGTATTCTGAAATTTATAGAGAGGAAAAATCTGAACAGCAACAGTGGGCTGTTTGGAAGGTTGTAGAGGGTTTTGGGAGAGGTTTTGAGAAGGGGAAAAGAGGGTTAGGGTTAGGGGGTACCTTGGGGAGGAAGATAGGCACCTATGAGTCGCCACTTAGGGTTTCACGGAGTCGGCACAGTGGCTTGATCACTGGAACACGAGATTTTTTTTCTCCAAATTCTGCAATGTCTTAGATAACCCCTAAGAGGTCTATTTATAATAAAGAGAAGATTAGGGCAACCCTCATCAACGACTATGATTGGCCGGGGGTGAGGCTATCCAAATACAACAAAATAAATGCAAACATAGTGAAATAATATATCAAATCAATTCGCAACGCGAATTCGAACACATCTGCGGAGTCTGATCGTCGATCCAGGCACACTATATATGGTAAGTCGCCAAATCAGTCCCAAACGGGCCCAAAACTTGCCCTCGTCTCTGCTCCGCATCAATCTCCCCAGCTTGAAAGAATTCATCTCCCGATGAATTGAGATTGAAATTCTCTCGATGAATGTCAGGTACAACTCGAAGAGATCCACCGAAATTCGTCCAAGTGTTGTCGACGGAAGAGATTCCTTGACAATCAACTCCCTCTGACTGAAAAGATGTCATCTCCGAGGAATGGAGACGGTCGTACTAAAGTCGAAGTCCAGGGGTGAATCGATCATCCTCTGCTGCAAGTACTCGAGTTTCACCAACGTCTATAGTAGGAATGCACTGATGGAATTTGGTCTCCATGAAGCTCTCAACACTCAACTCACGAGTGGTGGATCCCGGTGCGATCGATATCGCCATAGGCAAAACCAAAGAAAACGAGTCTCCAGGTGGGTGGGTGTCAGAAGTGGGTTAATAGTGGTGGCCATCAAACGTATGTAAGCTATGAAGGTGGCATGGTAACGGACATGGAAGTGTGGGCGGCTGGAATTCCCCACTGCTTGGGTCCACATACTAGCGAGGCTCGTAGTAAGGCATCATATCCTCAACACCTATGAAGCACAGATACTTCCCCGAAGGCAGCGTGCCCGAACCGGATACATATCCGGTACCGGTACGTACCCGATACTCGACGGATACACCTATGTTGACACACTTGGACTTAGCACATCAGTCTGCATATTGTGATAAGAGTCTATTTTTCAACGGTAAACAAAAGTCCGCTCTATGCTAAAAAGCGTTGGTACGTTCAATTAAGTTGTGTATCTGTACCGAGTATGTTTCTGGTATCGGTACGTTTCTATTACACGTACGTGTATTAAACGTGTTGATTCAACGCAAGTTATTAACAAAACAGCTAACTTGTCTCTAAACTAACCGAAGATTGAAGATGTTGATCTCAAACAATGAAGTTGATCTCCAACAATGAAGAAAAAGAAACAAAAACTGATAAGTTGACTTAAGTTTAATTTTCTCTCTTTTGGTTATACATATAAAAAGGCTTGAATGTTGTTGTTGTTTGGTTAAAAATATAAGATGTTAAATTTTGTAATATTTATGAATGTTTAGTGTTTGAAAACTTCATGTTATGTTGCATTGATTTGTGAACTTGTACTTCAAGCTATGATTTATGTTTGATGTTTTGAGAACTATTTATTGTACTTGTGATATATAAATATGTCTTATATTTGTTATAAATATCATGACGTATCTGTATCCTTGTTGTTTAAATTTTATCGTACTGCCGTACCAGGTACGTATCGTATCCGGTGCCCGTACCCATTGAAAGTCTCTAGTGTCGACTAAATCCACCTATGGGGGGGGGGATAGGTGTCGTGCAGTCTTTCGCGAAATTAAATTTACCTGCACAAATTAACAAACACAGCACAAAAAACACACAAAGAGTTATAGTGGTTCCCCGATTTGGGTACGTCCACTTTCCCCCTTCGACCTATCTCCCACCAAGGGATGACTCGGTCACTTCTCCAAACGGATTGAAATCCAATCCTCACACTACGGAAGGAACCCTTCCAACAAAGGAGTCACAACTCCACCACCACGGGTTGCACCCAACCCTTACAACTAGGAATTAAAATTCCTTTACAACAAATCAAAATTGAATGTAAAAGAAAATACAAACAAAGCTTTTGGAGATTCCGATGTCCTTCTTCGTTCGATGAAGCTTTCTTGAAAATTACGAAGATTCCACAACCGAATTTCTCTCTTGGAGAGGATCTTGTCAAGATCGGCGGCGGCAAGTGATTGCGGGGGCGATACTTTGTAGATCCAAACTTCTTGGCGAAGCAAGTAAGGTCTACGAACGATCTCAGTCGGATCAATCGTCTCCACCGATTCAGAATGAAGAACTAGTCTTGTTCAACGAATCGAGAGACAAGAGATCTCAAGAAAGATACGTGAGACGCTTTGCTTGCCTCGGTACTATCATCGGAAGATCAGAGAAGCACTGAGATCAACGACGGCGACGAACTTGCGAGCGGCTAATGGTGATCGGCGGTTTCCGCGATCGGCTAGGGCACGACGTCGTCTGCTTTCGATTTCCGAGAATGTCTGTCTATAGAAGTTCAAAATATGCGAGTATAAATACTAGAGGCCAGCCCTAAAGACCGTTGTGGATCCCACAAGGAGAAGCTCTAGCCCCAGCCGAAACAGCGCACAACAAGTTGGTTCGGTCCAGCGAACGAGGAAATTTGCCTAAGGCTAAATCGGCGGGAATCGTTGGTGATTCCCGTCGAAGTCGGCGGGAATCACTCACGATTCTTGTCGATTCTGCCTTGGCAGAATTCCTGTTGGAAAACTGTCAGCTGGAAGAAGTCGGCGGGAATGAAGACTGATTCTCGTCGAAGTCAACGAGAATCACTCACGATTCCCGTCGATTCTGCCTTTGCAGAATTCCTGTTGGAAAACTGTCAGCCGGAAGAAGTCAGCGGGAGAGGCTAAGTGATACTCGACGAATCGGCGGGAATCACTAACGATTCCCGTCGAAGTCAGCGGGAATCACTAGCGATTCCCGTCGAAGTCGGCGGGAATCACTTAGCGATTCCCGTCGATTTTGACTTAGAAGAATTTTCCCTTCCCTCCTTTGATGACTTGGTCTTTGACCCATCTTTGCTCCTTCTGCTCTTGATCTACCTAGACCATGTACTTGAAAATAAGTACACTCCAATAGAGAGAGCACACATGAATCAACACACGGATCTACTCAATGAGGGATTATGTTGCGCAGACCCGTGTATATTGACCCACTGCACCCTGACATTGGTGTGTACTTAGCATGGAATAGCTGCAAGCACAACTTGATAGAAGATCATCAAATACATTGTCAATTCAACTTAGCTTGTTCAGGGGCTTCTTCAAATCAGGTACATTGTGGATACAATACCCAACAATCTCCCGCTATTTGAAGAAGCCTAAACCCTACAAGCTAAGGTGAATAGAATAGATGGGAATGAAAATCATAAAATGAAAATTCAGTTGAGAGTTAAATTCATTACCATTTTCCTGAGAGCATACTTAACATTAGCATCCACCTTAGCCTTAGCCGAGAGGGTAATCTTCCCCCTTTCAGCTTCTGCAAATCTGGGACTTTACTTGGAGTATAATGCTCCCCCTCAGTTCTTGCATCCGTGCCCGATCTTGAGTTCCTCTCCGATGCTCCCCCTTGATTAAAGAGCCTTGACCCCTTCAGTCTTCAATCTTCATAGTTCAGCATGTCGAGTTCAGTTTTGAAGAGACTGAACTTGGCCTTGTCTAGGGGCTTTGTGAAGATATCTGCAATCTGCTTATCCGTGGGGACATAGCAGAGAGAGATATCTTTGTTTTCCACATGCTCCCGAATGAAGTGGTAGCGCACTTCAATATGCTTTGTTCTGCTGTGCGACACTGGATTGTTCGCAATTGCTATTGCGCTCGAGGAGTCACAATACATAGGAACTTCTCTGAACTGCAAGTCATAATCTTTGAGTTGATTTCTGATCCATAGAAGTTGTGCGCAACAGCTGCCTGCTGAGATGTACTCATATTCAGCCGTAGAGGTTGCGACACAGTTCTGCTTTTTACTGTTCCACGAAATAAGCCTTCTTCCGAGGAATTGACACGTCCCGGAAGTGCTTTTCCTATCATCCCTGCTTCCTGCAAAGTCAGCATCTGAAAAGCCTATCAGCTCGACATCATTGTTTCTTGGGTACTACAAGCCAAGATTTGGTGTACCTTTAAGGTATCTAAGAATTCGCTTTGCAGCGACATAATGAGATTCCTTAGTGTTCACCTGATATCTGGCACAAACGTATGTGGAAAACATAATATCCGGTCTACTAACAGTAAGGTAGAGTAGGGATCAAATTATGCTTCTGTATTTGGTTTCATCAAAAGGTTTCCCTTTCTCATCCTTGTCCAAAGATACAGTGGATCTCATTGGAGTCCTCATAGAGGTTGCATTCTCCATTCCGAATTTCTTGAGGAGTTCATTTGTGAACTTCGTCTGAGAAATGAAAATTCCATCCTCAGACTGTTTCATTTGAAGTCCAAGGGAGGACTTCAGCTCACCCATGCTGCTCATTTCAAACTTTCCTTGCATAAGTTTAAAAAACTTCTTGCAAAGATTGTTGTCCGTTGAGCCGAATATTATGTCATCGACATAGATTTGCACTAGCAAAATCTTGTCTTTGACTTCCCTAAGAAACAATGTCTTATCTATTTTTCCTCTCGAGAACTTTTTCTCAAGAAGAAAACTAGACAGAGTCTCATACCAAGCTTGAGGAGCTTGTTTTAAGCCATATAATTCTTTATTAAGAAAGTAAACATGATTAGGGAATGTTGGATTAACAAAACCTGGGGGTTGCGCGACATATACTTCCTCTTTCAAATTTCTATTTAGGAACGCAGATTTCACGTCCATCTGATAGACAATGAATCCTTTGTGAGAGACATACGCCAGGAACAATCTAATCGCCTCCAGCCTTGCAACTGGTGCAAAGGTTTGGTCGAAGTCAATCCCCTCCTCCTGTCTGTAACCTTGAGCCACCAGTCTGGCCTTGTTCTTGATGATTAAACCGTGTTCATCCAGTTTATTTCTGAAGATCCACTTAGTGCCGATCACATTCTGTTTCTTTGGTCTGGGAACAAGCGTCAAGACGTTGTATCATTCGAATTGATGCAGTTCATCTTGCATGGCCAATATCCATGACGCATCTTTGTTCGCTTCGTCGAACTTCTTTGGCTCAACCTGTGACAGAAAACTAAGGTGCAGAATCTCGTTAATTGTACCTCTGCGAGTTCTGACACCTTCATGAGGATCTCCTATGATCTGATCTCTGGGATGATCCCTCACGTGCCGGAGCTCTAAGAATCTGGCATCTGGAGCTCTAACAGCTTCTCGGGCTCCTCCCTCTTCTGGGAGATTTTCTCCATCCTGATCGTCATCTTTTCCAGTTGGCGTTGAGGTGAAGACCTTGACGTACTTGGGAGTTTCATCTTTAGTAGTCTCATTGAGATTTAGTTGTTCAAGCCTTGCACCTGCATCTTCAAGAATGCCACTGGAAGAATTGCTATGAAGCAAGCTTCCTTCATCAAATACAACATTAATGAACTCCTCTACCACTAGGGTTTTCTTATTGAAAACCCTATATGCCCGACTATAGCTACTATAGCCCATGAAGATTCCTTCGAAGCATTTTTCTCTGAATTTAATACGTGGGTACTTCCCATTATTGAGTACATAGCATCTGCAGCCAAAAATCCATAAATAGGACATGGTCGGTTTCTTGCCTTTCAATAGCTCATAAGGCGTCTTACGATGATTCTTGTTGATCAATGCTCAATTCTGCACATGACAAGTCGTATTTACAGCCTCTGCCCAGAAGTACTCTAGAAGAGAAGCATCATTCAACATTGTCGTACATGTTTCAATGAGCGTTCTATTTCTCCTTTCCGCAACTCCGTTTTGCTGAGGAGTACGCGGGGAGGAAAACTCATGAAAGATACCATGTTCTTCATAGAATTCTGTCATAGCACCAGACTCGAATTCTGTTCCAGGGTCACTTCTGATTTTGACCACGGAGCAGTTAAGTTCGTTCTGAATCTGCTTGATAAAATTAGTGAAGATGTCAAATGTATCTGACTTTCATTTCAAGAAGAACACCAACGTAAACCGAGAGTGATCATCAACAATCACTAGCGTATACGATTTGCCTCCTAAGCTATGAACTTGCACTGGACCGAACAAGTCCATATGCAGAAGATAAAGATATCTGGGAGAGTCTTTATCTGCAATGCCCTTAAAGGTAGCCCGAGTCTGTTTGCCCTTCTGACATACAGGACAAGGGTTATCTTTGATGCACTTAATAGTAGGGGCATCCCTTACTAAATTCTTGGAAAACAACATATTAATAGTCTTGAAATTAATATGTGCTAATCTCTTGTGTCATTGTTCACAGAGAGATGCACTGCCTTTTGCTACTAGGCACACGGGGGTAGAAGAGTCTAAGCTAAGAAAATCTAAGCAAAAAATATTTCTTCTCCTAATGCCAGTTAATACCGTCTCTGAAGAGGCACACGATATTATCAAGCACTTTTCCTTGCAGAACTTAACGTCGTATCCTTTATCACACAAATGGCTTACACTGATCAGGTTATGGTTTAACCCTTCAACATAGGCCACATTTGTGATAGAGAATACACCGTTGTAAATCATACTATAACCCCTGGTGACTCCTCGATCTGATCCTCCAAAGATAACTTTGGGTCCATTTTCGACTGGGGAGTAATCACGCAACAGGCTTCTTGTCCCGGTCATATGCCGGGAACATCCACTGTCCAAGTACCAGATTGGCGTTTTGGTGGCCTTTGGACATACTTGCAAAATATAATTAGTTTCCCTTAGGAACCCAATCGAACTTGGGTCCTAGATTCCTTGTTAGTACACTCCCCCTCGGTTGGTTAACCCTATGAGTGGTCGGCCTCGCATTGCTAACAAAAGGAGTCTCATTGTATCTTGGATTAAACCAGCAATCTACTGCAAAGTGACCAACTTTGCCACAGCACCAACATTCAAACCTGTTGTACCGTTTCCTAGGCTCCTGCTTCACCCTTGGAACGGTGGGTCCAGCCGGGGCCTTGGATCTGGAGGTGGAGGCATCATGATGACAGCAGTCACACGACTTCTTCACTTCTTGTTCCTTTAGTATGACAGGCTTGGCATTTGGTGTCTGCTTCCTATTATGGCCGCTAGAGAAGTGGCCATAATTATCCACTGGGATTTCCTCATAAGGTGCCTTGAAGACACTCTCACCGTAGTTGCGGGGGAAGGTCTAACCATCATACCGGCTCTTTGGCTTTTCAACCGAGGGCCGGAAGAAGTGGCCATAGGTTGACTCAAAGTCCTGCTCATTACAAGGAAAGCCAGGCTTTCTGAATGAAATAGGACCGAGTGGGGCCTTTCCCTTTTCTGCAGCAGAGGCCTTCTTAGTAGCCTTATTTTTCCTCCAATTTCTGTTTCTCCTGGATTATTTACCAAGCACAGCCACATGCCCTAAGCCAGCTGATAACTTCCCAAATGAAGTTATCTATTTCCGTATTTTCATGTTATATTTGTGATAATTGAAAAGAAAAGGACGTATATTAGTATAGATATCCATAAATGCATAATTATTATACTTATGGCTGATTATGCTACTTTGCCGATGTTTTCCCTAGTAGAAATGTTGAAGAAATCGAGCTAGAGAAACAAGCAATGGAATTACAGTTTGGCGGTGCAGTTGTTACAGAAAATCTGATGCAGTTGTTATAACAAGTGTTGGGCAGATTGAAGCTGCGACTTCCGATTTTGTTGGCCGAAATAGGGCGGATCAGGCTAATCATCAGCGATTCATCTTTAATTAGATGATCGGAGGGCTATTAGTGGGGCACGAAAATCTTAAGAGGGGTAGAGGTTCATAAGGCTATGATCTTTTATCTTGGGAGGCAAGAAAGCGGCTAGGGTTTGGAGGAGCTTGGAGAGAAGAAGAAGCTTGGAATTAGATTTTAGCCACCATTTCCTGCAGCTTTGGTTCTCTCCTAATCATGTCTAGTAAGGGTTATTTTGTTTTGTTCTCTCCTTCTTCTATGAACTAATTATATAAGTCTTGTATGTGAGAGTACCTTGTGATGTGGTGGTGTTTTGATATTAACTTTGCTCTTATGAACGTTTGAATCTATTCTTCTTGAATCTATATTTATTTCATGGAATGTTTGGTGTTGTGTTCATCTTCTGAATGATGTAACAAAATTCGAGAGAGGAGTTGTATTATTTAGGGTTGAATCATTTATTTTGTACGACGAGATTAGAGAGAGGAGTTGTACATATCCTTAGCCAAATGTCCACTATCGTACTACGCCGTGAGATTCGAGAGAGGAGCGGCGGGAGTGCAATATAGAATGTGAGATAGTGTTGAAAAGAAAGAGATTTCATTCTTCACTAGCGGCCTTGATTGCGTGTGTATGTTATTCTCAAGTCACTTAAGTTAGAGATAACTAAGGAATTTAGGATAAACGGGTTTTGGAGATCGAGAGATAAAGAAATCCATCTTCAATCGTCCCAGGATAGCAATTAAACATTCATGAGAGTTTGCCTTAAGACTCATCACCACATACAAGAGAAATCACATACGAGGTTATTCCTCCAATTTGGTAAAAGCCAATTTTAAGTATTCGCTTCAGTTTTAAGAGATTTCATAGTTAGTTTTTATTTCATTAACAAAAATTACTCTGTCTAAATTGCTTGAATTTAAAGAAAGGATAGCGCTAGTAGTTGCAAGCACTAGAGTCTTAACTTTCTCGAGGGAACGATCTTAACTCATCATTTTATTACTTGATTCGGCACGTACTCTTGCGTTATTTTATATATGCGTTTTGGCGTATCAAGTTTTGGCGCCGTTGCCGGGGAGGGGACGGATTCAGTGTGTTATTTCTTGCAATATTAGCAAGATCTGAATATTTAGAGATCAAGTGTTTGTTTGTTCGTTTTCAATTTATAAATTTTGGTTTGGTGTATGTCCAGATATAGGCAAGTTGAATTATTGCCTTTAAACTCTGAAATCGAGCGATCTTGTAGACAGAACCGAAGAGACGTTAGAAAACGTAACATTATTCATGTTGCGATGGATAATAACGCGCATGATAATGTTAATCATAATGATGGTCATGTGGATCAAAATGGCCAACCTGCGGCCCCACGAATGACTTGTCATGATTATAACACACCTCTACGAGGAGGTTTGCATTTCAGCATTGCTCGTCAAGCAATTGCTGCTAATAATTTTAAGATGGATCCTCTAATTATGCAACAAGTGCAAAATAACAAGTTTGGAGGGTTTAATCATGAAGACGCAAATTCTCATTTGAGAAACTTCCTAGAATTTGCGATATGTTTAAATTCAATGGAGCATCTGAAGATGCGATAATGTTAAGATTATTTCCATTCTCTTTAGAAGGGAGGGCGAAGGATTGGTTGGAGTCGTTGCCTAATGATTCGATTACGACATGGGAGCAGTTGGTAGAAATTTTTTTAAACAAATACTTCCCACCATCTAAGACTGCAAAACTGATTAGAGACATAACCACGTTTACACAAAATAGCGGGGAGACTCTCTACGACGCTTGGGAGCGTTTTAAGGAGCTGTTAAGGAAATGTCCGCATCATTGGTTAGCTCAACATCAACAAGTATCTACTTTTTATAATGGGCTACAGACGACAACTATGGTATTAGTTGACGGAGCGGCAGGGGGTTCTTTGATGAAGAAATATCCCGAGGATGCATATTATATACTAGAAGATCTAACATCAAATAATTACCAATCGTATGAGAGACAAGAAAATAGCAACCCCGTTGGACTTCATCAAGTGGACCAATTCACATCCTTGGCCGCCCAAATGGCCGCGCAATTTAGCTTGATTAACAAAAGATTAGATTCACTATCAATCACTACATCTAATGCCCCGCTTACGGTTGAACAATTAAATCAAATTACTGAAGAAGCAAAGTATGTGGGTGGGCCACAAGGCAATTTCCACCGGGATTTGCAAATCATTACCACCCGAGTGGCGTAATCATCCGAACTTCTCATGGAAGACTAATCAAGGGATGAATCAACCGGGGGACTTTAACCAAAATCCGAATCCACCTCCAAATAATGCTTCACATCAACAAGTAAATCCTAGGAGAATGACAGACGAAATCATCTTAGGATTGTTTCAGAAACATGACTCTAAAATGGCAGGAATAGAATCTTCCCTATGGTCTTTAGAGACAACGTTAGGCCAACTGGCAAACTCACTAAGCCAAAGACCAATAGGATCTCTACCTTCCGACACCACACCTAACCCTATTCGAGATAACCATAATGGCCATTGCAACGCTATAGCTTTAAGGAGTGGAGTAGAGATAGCAAGCGGTGACGGGTTGTTGGAAAGAGTAAGAGAGGAAGAGAAGAACGAGAGGGATGATAGGCCACCAGAATTAGAAAAGGAAAACTCTAGTGGAAGTAAGGAACCGGAGGAAAATCAAACTAATAATCCAAAAGTCAAAAAGAAAGACATCGTTTACCCTCCACCGCCCTTTCCGTCCAGGCTCGTTAAAAATAAGCTCGAAATGCAATTTCAAAAATTTATGGAAATGTTTAAGAAGTTGACTATAAACATCCCCTTTGCGGAAGCACTTGAGCAAATGCCTAACTATGTCAAGTTTATGAAGGACATTTTGTCTAAGAAGAGAAGATTTGCCGATAAGGAGATAGTGGCATTAACCGAAGAGTGCAACGCGATTCTACAAAATAAGTTACCTAAAAAACTGAAGGATCCCGGTAGTTTTACAATCCCATGTTCGATTGGAATGACATTTTCCGGAAGAGCGTTGTGCGACTTGGGAGCCAGCATCAACTTGATGCCGTTATCTGTTTACACCAGGATAGATCTTTTGCATTCCCTAAGGGAATAGTGGAAGACGTACTAGTGAAGGTAGAAAATTTTATATTCTCAGCTGACTTTGTCGTGCTAGACATGGACGAAGATGAGGAGGTGCCTATTAATTTAGGACGACCTTTCCTAGCTACAGGGCGCACCCTCATCGATGTCCACAAAGGTGAATTAACAATGCGAGTCAACGACGAGGAAGTCACGTTTAATGTCCTTAAAGCGATGAAATTCCCTAATGATAACGAGGAGTGTTACGCAATAGAAGAAGTTTTTGTGCAACCAAAGTTGATACATGAGGGCGATGATTTTGAAGAAGAGTTGCTGAACATGCTGCCTAATGAAGAAGGAAAGGAAGACTTAGAAATGGAAGAAGTAGTCAACACATTAAACTCCTATGGCAAGTTACCAATCACTAGGAACTTTGACATTATAAATAGAACCAGCGAGCCTACATTGATGAAATCTTCCATTCTTGAACCACCAACCTTAGATTTAAAACCTCTACCCTTACATTTGAAATATGTCTATCTTGGGAAAGATAACACCTTACCGGTAATCATTGATGCATCATTGGAGAGGGAGAATGAACTACAGCTGCTGGAAGTCTTGAGAGAGTTTAAGGGTGCCATCGGTTGGACTCAGCTGATATCAAGGGAATCAGCTCGTCCATTTGTATGCATAAAATCTTATTGGAAGATGAGGAAAAAGGATCAATAGAGCATCAACGTCGGCTTAATCTGCCAATGAAGGAAGTGGTGATGAAAGAGATAATAAAGTGGCTCGATGCATGCATCATTTACCCTATCTCAGATAGCAAGTGGGTGAGCCCAGTGCAATGTGTACCCAAGAAGGGTGGGATGACTATTGCTAAAAATGAGAATAATGAAATCATCCCTACGAGGGCTATTACAGGGTGGAGAATATGTATGGACTATAGGCGATTGAACAAAATGACTAGGAAGGATCATTTTCCGCTTCCATTCATCGACCAAGTCCTAGATAGGTTGGCATGTAGTGAGTACTTTTGTTTTTTAGATGGATATTCGGGGTACAATCAGATCATGGTTGCACCCGAAGATCAAGAAAAAACGACTTTTACATGTCCATTTGGAACTTTTGCATTCCGGAGAATGCCCTTCGGGTTATACAATGCACCCGCGACCTTCCAACGATGTATTATCGCTCTCCTTGCTGAGTTAATGGAAGAGGGGGTTGAAATTTTCATGGACGATTTTTCTGTATTTGGTCAATCATTTAATGCATGTCTGAGAGTATTAAGCAAAGTTCTAAGAAGGTGTGTTGAAACCAATTTAGTTTTGAACTGGGAAAAGTGCCATTTCATGGTACGAGAAGGAATTGTCTAGGCCACAAGGTGTCTAGTAAGGGGTTGGAAGTTGACCGAGCGAAGGTGGAGGTTATAGAAAAACTTGCGCCACCGATGAATGTCAAGGGCATTCGAAGCTTCTTAGGACATGCCTGTTTTTACCGACGGTTCATAAGAGACTTCTCAAAGATAACTAAGCCGTTATGTCATTTGCTCGAAAAGGACACCATCTTTGTGTTCGACGATAAGTGTTTAGAGGCTTTTGAAACATTGAAGAAAAGCTTAGTTTCTACACCTATTGTTAGAGCACCGGATTGGGCATCATCCTTTATTCTCATGTGCGATGCAAGCAATTACACAGTAGGTGTCGTGTTAGGATAAATCCACGATAAGATCTTTCATGTAATTTACTATGCAAGTAAAACCCTTATAAATGCTCAAATAAATTATACTACCACATAGAGGAACTCCTTGCTGTGGTTTTTGCATTTGAGAAGTTTCATCATATTTAATACATTCTAAGGTTGTAGTCTACACGGACCACGCTGCGATACGATATCTAGTGGACAAAAAGGAGGCAAAACCTAGACTTATCAGGTGGGTTCTGCTCCTCCAGGAGTTTGATTTTGAGATCAAGGATCATAGGGGGGAGAAAAACCCGATAGCCGACCACTTATCGAGATTAGAGAATGGATGTGAGAAAGACGTGCATCTTGAGATTAGAGAGAGTTTCCCGGATGAGAGTTTATTTGCGATCAAGGAAGAAAGCGTCCCCTGCTATGCTGATTTTGTTAACTATATAGTTAGCAAAGTTTTCTCACTGGATTTTAGCTCACAACAAAGGAAGCGATTCCTTCATCAGGTGAAGTATTACCTATGGGATGAACCGTATCTCTTTAAAATTTACGCTGATCAAATTATTCGTAGATGTGTGCCCGAGGTGAAGTTCACAGTATCCTAGAAAGGTGTCATGCCTCGCCCTATAGAGGACACTTTAAGGGAGACTGAACGACAATGAAAGTTTTAGAGTCAGGATTCTATTGGCCGACTTTATTCAAGGATTCTCATCATTTTGTGAAACAGTGCGACCGTTGTCAACGTGTTGGAAATCTTCGGCGGGGAGCGAGCATGCCCATGAATGGTATCCTTGAGGTAGAAGTCTTTGATGTCTGGGGGATTGATTTCATGGGCCCCTTCGTCAACTCCGATGGAAATTTATACATTCTGCTAGCCGTAGACTATGTGTCAAAGTGGGTAGAGGCGATTGCCACACAGAGAAATGATGCCAAGGTGGTGCTAAAATTTCTGAAGGCTAACATCTTCACTAGATTTGGTATACCAAGGGCAATAATTAGTGATGGAGGGGCGCATTTTTGTAATCTACAATTTAAAACTCTATTAAGGAAATATGGTGTAACCCATAAAATAGCCCTTGCCTACCATCCACAAACCAACGGTTTAGCCGAGGTATCAAATCGTGAAATCAAGACCATTCTAGAGAAAACAGTGAATGCAACACGCAAAGATTGGTCCCAAAAGCTAAGTGATGCATTATGGGCTTATAGAACAGCGTTCAAAACCCCGATAGGATTGACACCATACAAAATGATCTATGGAAAAAGCGTGTCACCTACCGGTGGAGCTGGAACATAAGGCATATTGGGCGATAAAAAAATTAAACTTCGACTTCCAAGAGGCGGGCAATAAAAGGCTATTGCAATTGAATGAATTAGAAGAAATTCGGACCAATGCATACGAGAGTGCCAAACTCTTTAAAGAGCGAATGAAAAAATGGCACGATGCGAGGTTGACGGTAAGAGAGTTCAAGACCGGGCAATTGGTATTGTTGTTTAACTAACGACTTAAATTATTCTCGGGAAAACTGAAATCAAGATGGTCAGGACTATTTATAGTGAAGAAGGTGCACCCATATGGGGTAATCACCATTGGTAACGAGAAAGATGGGTCCGAATTCAAGGTGAATGGTCAGAGGCTGAAGGAATATCATATTGATATGGATCGTCGAGAGTCGACGGTCATGAGGTTGCAATGAAGGGAGATGCAGAGGAACGTCCGACCGGGACGCTGTAAACGAGGCGCTTGGTGGGAGGCAACCCATCGTATCATAATATATGTTTATATATAATAATAAATGAAAAAAATCTTTGTTGTTTTTGTTAGTATAAAATTGTTGGAGGGAGCAAGGCCATATGATCTTAGTTGACTCCGCTCAATAATTTTTAGGAAGAAAAATGCTGGAAGAGTGGAAAATCAGGACAAAAATCTGCAGAAATTAAAGAAAAATCTCTTGCATAAAATAGAAGGCAGTTGTTATAACGCCCCAAAAACATATGTAATAGGTTTCGAGTTTCTGTCTGGGAGCGGTTTAGCGGTGGTTCGACTGAACCGGTTCACGTGCCGGTCTGAAATTTAAGAAAAATCGATTTTGCATAAAATAGAAGGCAGTTGTTACAACGCCCCAAAAACGTATGTAGCGGGTTTTAAGTTTCTGTCCGCTGGCCTTAAGATCGGCGCTGCAGCCGGTTTAGCGGCGGTTTGGCTGAACCGGGCGCGCGAATCGCCAGTTCGGTGGTTCGGGTTTATCTTAATTAAGACAAATAATGATTTAACATCATTATTTATATTAAAATCACTTTAATCGTGCTAATACCGCTTAACCCAGCTTATTAAGTTTTTAAAACGATATATAATAAAAATAAAATAGAAAAGGGGGCCCATTCTCAACCCCAGCCGACACTTTAGGGCAAGAGGAGGAGTGGCGAAATCGCGGCGATTCGGCGGTGTCGAGTCAGGCGGCGGCGGCCGATCCTTGCTTCGGCGGTGTCGAGCCAGGCTGCGCTGCGGGCTGATTCTCCAGCCGGTGTTAGCGGCGAGTTCTGAGAGTAGGGCTCCAGGAATTTCTTGAGGTAAACTCCTTAGCCCCTAGCATGGTAGAATCATTCCCCAAAGAAAAGAAATTTAGTTCTTCCGGTTTTCTTGTTAGGTCAAAAGGTAGAAGAGGAGTGAAGTAATCGGCAAGCAGCTTTGAGACGTCTACGCCAACGCTGGTTTCACCCCTCGCGTGATCGGATTTCTGGGAGTGTGTTGTGGGCAGCGGGCACATGTTCACCATCTGAATCAAACTCATTCCTGAAGTTTTTTTTTGAGGTATAACTCTTAACCTTGCACTCATGGATAGGAGCACTTGGTGGAAAATTTATATATATATATATTTTCTTTCTCCTGTTCTGTGTATTGTGATTAGCTGGGATTATGTCATCTAAACAGAGATCTAGTAAGAAGAAGGGAAAGGAGGTTGTTAGAGAACAAACTGTAAAATTTTCGAGTGAGGCAGCGGAGTATTGGTTTCGCTCATTGAAAACACTCTCTTTCATCTTTGAAAGAGGATTTAAAATGGAAAAGAGGGCGTGGAGTGTAACTTATGCTGAGAGGATCAAGGCACTCCAGTGGGAGGCATTCTACCATCCGAGAACTGAGGCTATTCTCCCCATGGTCTATGAATTTTATGCAAATGCTAAAAGCATAGAGGGAGAAGTAGTGACTGTTAGAGGGAAGGCGGTTGAGTTCTCTGCAGAGATGATTAGTGATATGTTCAATTTGGAGGATCATGGCTATGATGACTATGCTGAAATTCTTAATAAGGTATCTCTTCAGGAAATGACGGATATAATGTGTTGCACACCGACACCAGAGTGGGCAAGTACGACACATAAAGTACTAAAGACATCTTATCTAACTAGGGAAGCTAAGGTGTGGCTGCTGTTTATTAATGCTAATATCATGCCCACTCGGCACCTGAACACTATTATATTGGATAAGGTAGCGTTGATCTACGGTATTATAAAGGGACTGTACTTTGATTTAGGAAAGATTATTACATTGCAACTTCGGCAGAAAATTAGAGAGGAAAAACCTAGACAGCTATGGTTTCCAACCCTCATAACTGAGTTATGTCTGCAAGATGGTGTGGAAAAGGATGAGGAGGACATGGTTACACCTGTAAAGCGACATATTACTAAAACGGTTGTCGAAGTCAATGTCAAGGTTGCTGCGGAAACACAGGGAAGGGGACGTAATTGGAGGATAGAGGGTGAAGCTCAGACTTCACGAGCACCAGGAGTGAAACCAATGCGAATTGATATTCCAACGGTCGATCATGGAGCTGATCCCGACCTTCTGATGGATCATATTGAGTATATCAAAGCCTATCAGCGGTGTCAACATTTGTTTGCGAAGGAGCAGTTTGAATATATGCATGCTAACCAGCGAAAAATCATGGAGAAAAGGAAGATTCTGGTGTCTGAGCCGAAGTTTCGGATGATGGGGCAGTTCGACAATCAAGGCTACCTACTGACATCAGACCGGACGAGAATTGATCCAGCAAAGGTTGCAGAAGATGATAAGGATGATGAGGATGAAGACAAAGATGAGGATGAAGATGAAGATGAGGATGCGGAGGATGACGAGGACGTGGACGACGACAAGGAGGAGTAGGGATGCCCTCTACTCGTGTTTGGGCTGATTGCATTTTGTTGCAGGTTGTGTTTATTTTTATTTGGGCTATGTTATTGGTATGGACTATATTCTGTGATGCTTTCTTTTGTTTTGTGCATTTTGGATGAACAATACATGGAAATTATATATGTTGCGCTGAATGCTAATCGTGCATTTTGAAAACCATGCTTATGCTTTTGATAAACGATTATACTGAGTAGTGTGCTGTTAAATGCTCAGTTTTATTTTTATGCTCAGTTTTATTTTTTTATGATATGCAATATTTTCATGGTGCCCAGTTTTATTGTTTTAATCTCCTTACTTACTGTCAGGCTATAATTTTCATCCATGAATATACCTCCCAATTACACTTACATTTTAGTTCATCAATTGGATCGTAATGGGAAAAGTTGTGTAGAATGGGTTATTTCCAGGTGTTGTACAAACTTTAATCGTGCAGATCATTAGGAAATGGGAAGCGAATCTCTATGCGTGTTGGTCCATTTTGGTCCTACTACAACATTGGTTAAGGTTTCTTTGTGGGCACGCCTATTTCAGGGAAGTTGTTTACATTTCATTTACTTTCCTTTGTAGACCTCTATGCTTCTTAGTAAAGCCTGGTTTGTTATTTTCATATTCGAAATGTAACGTTGCTAGGGACTAGCATGGTTTAAGTGTGGAGGTGGGGGTGTTTTGACCCCCGCCAATTGGATGAATTATACTCCCTTGAAACACATATTGAATGATCTGCTTGTTTCATTTAATCAATAGGCTAATCTAGATATATTCAATTATCATTAATTGGTATGGCTGAACAATTCAAAGAGTTCAATTAGTGAAGTTGAAATTAGTAAGATTTTTTGTGATAGAGCTCACTTAAGCATTTTTATTTTATGCACATATTTTGTTTACTTCCAAGACAATCTTTGATATTGACCTCTATAAATAACGGGAGGGGTGAGCAAGAACTAAGTCAACGATGTAAGCCAAGGCATGAGCTTAGGTAGTATGCTATTGTGATCTTTACTAGAATAGTTGAGCTTGAAAATTTTCATATACTTTATTCCATACGTAAAATTCTTCATGTTCTGCTAGTAGTACCTTAGTAAGTTAGCCAGTTATGGGTGTTTATTTTTTTTGTATAAACAAATGATTGAACTTCATAGTGATATGCGGCCTAAGTATAGACCCACATACATGGAATGATCTCAACTATGATGATGTAAAAAAAATATATAGAGAAATTTATGTCATAGTGATATGCGGCCTAGGTATGTGAAAACATACTTGGAATGATCCCAACTATGAGTAAAAAAAAGAGTAAAGAGAAAAAAAATGGTTTAACATCATAGTGATATGTGGCCCGGGTATGTTCGTTTGTACTAAGAATGATCCCTACCATGAATTCAATATCTTAAATAAAAAGTATATGTTGTTAGACCCCATAATATGGCGAATTACTAAGAGTACTAACTAGGGAATGATGTTCTACTATCAAGGGTGATCCATAATTCCTAATCAAGCCAAGCTCTATTCTATTGCGCTACTAACTCATGGAGAGGCCGAATCGAACGCTTAGCATATTCTCCCACTTTTCAATAATTGTAGAGGTTCAATGAGAAGTCTGTAGTGAAGTAAAGTACCCCTTTTAAAGAACTGCACCACACTAAAAATCTTATTTGAACTCTATTTTCTATCTAACTAATGAATCTGCAAATTTTGAGCTCTTAGCAATTTCTAAGCTTATCAATTAAGTAAAGCGAATTTCTTGAGTATGCCTTGATTAAGTTTTTTTTTACAAGAAGGATCATTTGAGTGAGAATCTTGATTGTATTACTTCATCCAATCCATTGTTATGAACTATCCTTGCTAGGGACTAGCAAAAGTTCAAGTGTGGAGGTGTGATAACTTCCCAAATGAAGTTATCTATTTCCGTATTTTCATGTTATATTTGTGATAATTGAAAAGAAAAGGACGTATATTAGTATAGATATCCATAAATGCATAATTATTATACTTATGGCTGATTATGCTACTTTGCCGATGTTTGCCCTAGTAGAAATGTTGAAGAAATCGAGCTAAAGAAACAAGCAATGGAATTACAGTTTGGCGGTGCAGTTGTTACAGAAAATCTGATGTAGTTGTTATAACAAGTGCTGGGCGGATTGATGTTGCGACTTCCGATTTTGTTGGCCGAAATAGGGCGGATCAGGCTAATCATCAACGGTTCATCTTCAATTAGATGATCAGAGGGCTATTAGTGGGGCACGAAAATCTTAAGAGGGGGAGAGGTTCATAAGGCTATGATCTTTTATCTTGGTAGGCAAGAAAGCGGCTAGGGTTTGGAGGAGCTTGGAGAGAAGAAGAAGCTTGGAATCAGATTTCAGCCACCATTTCCTGCAGCTTTGGTTCTCTCCTAATCATGTCTAGTAAGGGTTATTTTGTTTTGTTCTCTCCTTCTTCTATGAACTAATTATATAAGTCTTGTATGTGAGAGTACCTTATGATGTGGTGATGTTTTGATATTAACTTTGCTTTTATGAACGTTTGAATCTATTCTTCTTGAATCTATATTTATTTCATGGAATGTTTGGTGTTGTGTTCATCTTCTGAATAATGTAACAAAATTCGAGAGAGGAGTTGTATTGTTTAGGGTTGAATCATCTATTTTGTACGGCGAGATTCGAGAGAGGAGTCGTACATATCCTTAGCCAAATGTCCACTATCGTACTACGCCGTGAGATTCGAGAGAGGAGTGGCGGGAGTGCAATATAGAATGCGAGATAGTGTTGAAAAGAAAGAGATTTCATTCTTCACTAACGGCCTTGATTGCGTGTGTATGTTATTCTCAAGTCACTTAAGTTAGAGATAACTAAGGAATTTAGGATAAACGGGTTTTGGAGATCGAGAGATAAAGAAATCCATCTTCAATCGTCGCAGGATAGAAATTAAACATTCATGAGAGTTTGCCTTAAGACTCATAACCACATACAAGGGAAATCACATACGAGGCTATTCCTCCAATTTAGTAAAAGCCAATTTTAAGTATTCGCTTCAGTTTTTAGAGATTTTATAGTTAGTTTTTATTTCATTAACAAAAATTACTCTGTCTAAATTGCTTGAATTTAAAGAAAGGATAGTGCTAGTAGTTGCAAGCACTAGATTCTTAACTTCCTCAAGAGAATGATCTTAACTCATCATTTTATTACTTGATTCGGCGCATACTCTTGCGTTATTTTATATATGCGTTTTGCCGTATCACCAGCCCCCTTAGCCTGAGCAGAGAATTCATAAACCAGAGGAAGAACGGTCTTGGGCATAGAGAAGCTTTTGACAATCTTCCTCTCTGCCGCAAGCAGTTCTTCCAGCTTGTTTATTTCTTCCTGTTTTTGGTCAAGGAGCCTTAGAGAATCTAAGTGCTCAGAAGTCAGGTCCAGGTGTTCCTATCGGAGAGAAATTAAGCTCGTGATCTCTTCTCTTAGGGACACACCCTCAGCCTTAAGGAATTTGACTTCCTTTTTCTGAGCGCTCAACCTCTTGCGGCATTCCTCAAAGGTATTAAGCAGAACCTCATACTTTTCGAGGAGCTCAGCTTCACGGGCAGATGGGTTGTCCTCGACATCATCTTCAGGAGACTTAGAGTCAGAGTCAGAGAGGGGGGTGCGATCTTTTACCTTCCCAGTATATGGGTGATAATCTTCATCTGAGTCGGAGCGACCCATTAGCCCGAAGTAGGCTTTCTCATCATCACTGGAGTCTGACGAATCAGATACACTCAGTGTCTTTAGTTTTTTAGCAATGTAGCTCCTCTTCTTCTTCTTATCTCTAGAGAACTTGTGCTCCTCTCCCTTCCCCTTATCTCTCTTGCTTTGGTGGCAGTCAGCAACGACGTGGCCTGGCTTATTGCATCCAAAGCAAATAATGTCAGCAGAGCGATGCTTGTTCTGTTTAGATTCATACCTGTCAGAAGAGTAATTCTTCTTCTGATATTTGGAGGAGGAGTCGTCTCTCTTTCTTTGATTCCTCATCTTGAGGAACTTCTTGAACTCTCGAGTGATGAAGGAGAATTCTTCTTCAGATAGCTCTGAGCCGGAAGAGCATGACTCAGAGTCTTCTTCCTCATCCTTTTTCCAAGAGTGGGACGAGGCTGCACCCTTGCCTTTCCTTGAGTGATTGGCTTTCAAGGCTACAGTATTTTCTTTGGTAGCGGCTTTATCGGCTTCTTCTTCAGCTTTTCTGGTGTTCAGCTGAAGCTCATAGGACATAAGCTTCCCAAATAGAATCTGGAGATTAGTTTCTGCCAGCTTGCCAAACTCTCTGATGACACAGATCTTGGTGTCCCATTCCTTAGTAAGGGATATAAGGAATTTGTCATTTAGTTCACCATCGGTGAATACTCTGCCATAACCCTTCAGGGCATTGACGATCTTCAGGAAGATCTCGAATGTCACTCCGATTTCTTCCTTGGGACCTTGCCTGAAGGCCTCATACTTCTGGTTCAGAAGGGATCTTCGATCATCCCTTACTTTATCTGTGCCTTCCATCAGAATGATCAGGCAGTGCCGTATGTCCTTGGCAGTCCTTCAATTACTGAAATTCTGCATCATGGAATCATCGACGGCACTTACTAAGATGTTTTGAGCTTTCTTGTCTAGTCCGACAAGCACCATCTCATCCTTATCCATTTCGGAGAGCTTCTTGGGCACCATCTTGGTAGGATCAATGGTGGAGGCCTTAGTGGGGATATAAGGGCCCTCCTCCACTATCATGAAGAGTCAAGGGTCGACTGCTTCCATGTTGAACCTGATCCTTTCCTTCCAGATGGGAAAGTTCAGCTTGGTGCATACTGGGATCTTTCCTGAATACTTGAGTCCGTCCATTCCCGAGATCTTCTTTTCTCTTGACACTAGACACAGGATCTTCCTCAAGGTGTTAACCTTATTGATGAGTAACCTCCCTCTGATACCACTTGAAAATCTCTAGTTTCGACTTAATCCACCTATGGGGGGGGGAATAGGTGTCGTGCAGTCTTTTGCAGAATTAAATTTACCTGCACAAATTAACAAACACAGCACATAAAAAACACAAAGAGTTATAGTGGTTCTCCGATTTGGGTACGTCCACTTTACCTCTTCGACCTATCTCCTACCAAGGGACGACTCAGTCACTTCTCCAAACGGATTGAAATCCAATCCTCACACTACGGAAGGAACCCTTCCAACAAAGGAGTCACAACTCCACCACCACGGGTTGCACCCAACCCTTACAACTAGGAATTAAAATTCCTTGACAACAAACCAAAATTGAATGTAAAATAAAATACAAACAAAGCTTTTGGAGATTCCGATGTCCTTCTTCGTTCGATGAAGCTTTATTGAAAGTTACGAAGAGTGCACAACCAGATTTCTCTCTTAGAGAGGATCTTGTCAAGATTGACGGCGGCAAGTGATTGCGGCGGCGATACTTTGTAGATCCAAACTTCTTGGCGAAACAAGTAAGGTCTACGAACGATCTCAGTCGGATCAATCGTCTCCACCGATTCGGAATGAAGAACTAGTCTTGTTCAACAAATCGAGAGACAAGAGATCTCAAGAGAGATACGTGAGACACTCTGCTTGCCTTGGTACTGTCGTCGGAAGATCAGAGAAGCACTGAGATCAACGGCGACGACGAACTTGCGAGCGGCTACAGGCGATCGGCAGTTTCCGCGATCGGCTAGGGCACGACATCGGCTGCTTTCGATTTCCGAGAATGTCTGTCTATAGAAGTTCAAAATATGTGATAATAAATACTAGAGGCCAGCCCTAAAGATCGTTGTGGGGCCCACAAGGAGAAGCCCTAGCCTCGGCCGAAATAGCGCACAGCAAGTTGGTTCGGTCCAGCGAACGAGGAAATTTGCCTAAGGCAAAATCGGCGGGAATCGTTGGTGATTCCCGTCAAAGTCGGTGGGAATCACTCACGATTCCCGTCGATTCTGCCTTGGCAGAATTCCTATTGGAAAATTGTCAGCCGGAAGAAGTCGGCGGGAATACAGACTGATTCTCGTCGAAGTCGGCGGGAATCACTCACGATTCCCGTCGATTCTGCCTTGGCAGAATTCCTGTTGGAAAACTGTCAGCCGGAAGAAGTCGGCGGGAGAGGCTAAGTGATACTCGACGAATCAGCGGGAATCACTAACGATTCCCGTCGAAGTCGGCGGGAATCACTAGAGATTCCCGTCGAAGTCGGCGGGAATCACTTAACGATTCCCGTCGATTTTGACTTAGAAGAATTTTCCCTTCCCTCCTTTGATGACTTGGTCTTTGACCCATCTTTGCTCCTTCTTCTGCTCTTGATCTACCTAGACCCTGTACTTGAAAATAAGTACACTCCAATAGAGAGCACACGTGAATCAACACACGTATCTACTCAGCGAGGGATTACGTTGCGCAGACCCGTGTATATTGACCCACTATACCCTGACATTGGTGTGTACTTAGCATGGAATAGCTGCAAGCACAACTTGATAGAAAATTATCAAATACATTGTCAATTCAACTTAGCTTGTTCAGGGGCTTCTTCAAATCAGGTACGTTTTGGATACAATACCCAACACCCATACTGGTGCTTCCTAGCTCAACACTAAATACCAGGTGGATACCCATACTTGCAAGGAAATCAAGATCATAGGTGTTTGCTTCGATCCCTCTCATTATTATATAGGGATTCATTCGCTTAACACTCAAGCTTTTAGCAAACCTCGCACGGAGCCTCATAACGCAGATTCTCACGACCACCTGTTCGCCTTCAAGAAGTACCTGCTCTTATAGTGAACATCCGCATGTGATTTATAAAACTTATTATCAATATGGATTCTCCGTCGGACCGACTCATGACACACATGCAAAAAATGAGCAGACAACACAACAGACTCATGCAAATGATGAAGAAGCGACTCAAAAGACTCATGCAAAAGATGCAAATGATGTAAATGAAACATGACCGACACAACATGTTTTTTATGGGGAAATCTAATAATGACCTGAAAATCTATCAAAAGAGGTGGCCTATCAGGAGGCTCTCTCAGTGGAGTGTAGAAAAACTCATCCCGTGTGAGACGAGTGCTCAGATGATTGTGAGAGATAACTATACTTAAATATGAGCTCGTAAAAAGCCAAATGTCTCTCAGGGAATGTAGCACATTAGGAGGCTCACTAGGAGGTGTGTAAGAAAAGTCATCGCGAAGGAGGCGACAACCTGAGTGAAAATCGTGTACACCAACTATAAGTGGTGACTCTAAAATGTGGTGAGTGTCC
Organism: Platanthera zijinensis; assembly: GCA_039513925.1. Lineage (NCBI taxonomy): Eukaryota > Viridiplantae > Streptophyta > Magnoliopsida > Asparagales > Orchidaceae > Platanthera > Platanthera zijinensis. Next base: position 48,653,318 of record CM077098.1, on the reverse strand, counting down.
CCGACAAGAAAGAACTCATCAGATGGGTCAGCGGGTGGTGTATCCAAAAACTCATTGAGGGTGCGATGTGTCAGCAGGTGGTGCCCAAAATATCTGATGCTCCACACAATATCCATCCTCTGGGGCAAGGCCAGAGACGATAATGGAAGAAATGACACTAACCCGAAACTCGTAAACAAGCGGCTCACCTGAATCACATCCTCACCAGGATGTGGTGGCTCATCAGGAGGCTTAATAGGCGGGTCGTCATAGAACTCGTCACTAGGGTCAAGGTCCTCAAGATGAGTACCATCGCAAGGGGTAGTGTCCCTATGAATAGGTAACATAGTCACTTCGAGATTAACACCAGGCTCTGGGATCTCGACCGTGATGTGACTCAGGGCAATGACAACGGGAGAGCGACATAGACCTACACTTAAGAATGGATCCAATGGTGCGGTGTCCGGAAATGGGTCTGTGGTTGGGGTACTAACTAACCAGGTGTATGGCAGAGGAGGATGTGTTGGTGAGGGACACAATACTGCAGACTCAATAGGTCGCTCAGGCTCACTCTCAATCGAGGTCACAAGAGACGGGTCAGATACAAGAGATGGGTCACTCACTGGGTTAAGCACCTCACTGGGATGAGAGCATTCCGAATCAAGTATCACTTCAGTGAAGTTATGTCTGACTGAACAATGATAGGCAAAGTGGTGTCCCCGGTGTAAAAGGAGCTTGTACTGTTGAGTTCAAGGTGAGAATCCGATCGACCAGCTCTTGCTGATCTCAATGATTGTTCATAATGAAGGGCGAGCTGATATGTCTGCTCAAGGGACTTCGAGTTACGATAAACCACTTTGGTACATATGTCAGACCGAAGTCCATACCGAAATCGGGGAGTGGTCATGGTTGGGTCCTCTCGGATATCACTCCTCACAACTAACTCATCAAAGTCATCCTTGTACTAAGCAATAAACATGGATCCTTATTGAAGGGAAAATAATTGGTCGAACAAGCGACTTCGATACGACGAAGTCAGATACCTCTGACACAATGTGCGCTTCATATCCACCAAACTAGTGATGTGACGAAGATGGTCTCGCTCGCGGGTCCTCTCAACGCTAGCCCAATATGCCCTCGCCTGATCTAGAAGTCTAAGTTTCGCAAACTTGACGCGACGCTCACTGAATAACTTAAAATGATCGAGATAATATTCCATATCCACGAGACAATAACTGAAAGACTCTGGACTCGATGAGCCATCAATGGAAGGGGCAGTAGTAATAAACTAACTCTTAAGATCTCTCTCGGAACGACTATCCTCATAATAATCATCCTTAAGGTAGCTTAGTCGTGTCGAAGGATCAACACGATCAGCTAGCGTATACGGATAAGAATGACGACAATCGTCATACTGATTGTCTCTAGCATAGTGGAGGCGTGTCGGTGGGTCAACACGATCTTCAAAAGTGGTGTGCTGCAATCGAGGATAATAATCGTAGTAATGTGAGGGTTTCCTTGACGGGGCTCTGTGAGAGCGGGTGCAAGTGGTCTCAAGACCTCTAAAGTGAGGAGAAGAATAATTGTGACACCTAGACATAATGAAAAACCTATATACTCTACAACTGTGTATCGAAAAGTGCGCGCAACCTAGCTCTGATACCAATTGACGCAGGACGAATCTACATGTGGTGGAAAGATCGGTGACCTAACCCTACATGCTACGCAAAAGTCCGACGGTTAGATCACAAATTAGATAATAATTTAAAAAAATCTCATGTAGATAATTTACAGCAAGACAAAATATTTTATTCGGGCAAAGCAAGCTTAGGCTTTTCTCGGCGTGGAGGGCCAAAATGAGAGCGTGCGGTGAATAAACCTAGCAAATCATAATATTTATCTAACAAACTACTATCATACGAGATATCCAAAACAAGTACAAGATCCAATCAAATATAAATATGATAAAAATAATAATCCAGTACAACGGAATCTCACCAAATAGTGAGCTGACCGAGACACTGAAGATTTTGGATCTGGATGCGTAGATTGACGATCGAAGGTGGAACCAGAGGCGTGGAAGTAATGGAGGTGACTGTCCTCGGGGTTTGGAGATGAAAACAAGCCAGAAATGGTAGATCCGATCACGTAGGTAGAGATCCGGGCGGGGGTGGGTAGATCCGATGATGTGGTAGCGGATCAGGCTAGGGAGTGTTGAACGGGTGAAGGGAATAGCGGATTGGGCTGGTTTGTCCAGATCTGGACAGACCCAATAGGGATGGCTGTGAAAGTGGCTCCACATGGTGGGGGAGGCTTGGCGGCAAGGGGAATAGGCCGAGGACTGAGGGGCGGCTGTTGTGGAGGAGTCCCCTAAACCGGCGGCTGCTGTAGGGAGGATGAAGGGGTGGTCATTGGCTGGTAACAGGGGGAAGAGCTCGGGTAATGGTTGATGTAGGAGGGGAAAAGGGGGCTGCGGGTGGATTGCTGCACGGGAGGTTTATGGAGGCCGGCGGCTTCAGGTCAGGGAAAAAAAGAAAAAAACTATATTGGATGAATAGTAAATTTCATTTTTGAATATTATTCTGAAATTAATAGAGAGGAAAAATCTGGACTTCAACGGTGGGCTGTTTGGAAGGTTGTAGAGGGCTGTGGGAGAGGTTTTTAGAAGGGGAAAATAGGGCTAGGGTTAGGGGATACCTTGGGGAGGAAGATAAGTACCTAGGAGTCATCAACTAGAGTTCCACGGAGGCACGGAGTCGACACCATGACTTGATCACTGGAATCCGGTATTTCTTTCTCCAAATTCTGCAATGTCTTAGATCAGCCCCTAAGAGGTCTATTTATAATAAAGAGGAGATTCGGGCATCCCTCATCAACGACTATGATTGGTCGGAGGTGAGGTTACCCAAATACAATAATATAAATGCAAACATAGTGAAATAATATATCAAATCGATTCGCAACGCAAATCCGGACACATCTGCGGTGTCTGATCGTCGATCTGGGCACGCCATTTATGGTAAGTCGCCAAATTAGCCCTAGACGGGCCCAAAACTCGTCCTTGTCTCTGCTCTGCATCATTTAATAATCAAAGTAAAAAACTAAAAGTCTATTTTTTAGGGTGATGATATTAGCAGATCCTTTTTGACTATTTGTATCTCTTTGATAAACTTAGATCCTGAAATTATGTGTGGATCAATGCAATATTCACAAAACCCTTTTGAGCACAAATTTGCTTACAGTTCGGTGGAGTGTTGGCTAGCTAATTACTCAGCTCTGACCTCACGAAGTGAGAGATTCATTAAGAACTAATTCTGGCAATTAAACACGAGGAAACAAAAAATACTTCCATAGCTAGAACAAGATCTAGCAGAGATGAGACCACAAGATTAAAAATGATCAGAATGTTATAGGAGCTTGAAACATGATGCATAACCGGATTAGGGTTTTTGCCTCTGACAATTGTGCTTGAAATATGATGCAAATCAGATGCAGGACACACATATCGACTTTGAAGTATCGCTCCTCTGCACGCTGCCATTCAATGTAGCCAATGATGAAACCTCCATGAGGAATCGGCAATCACAGAACCTTTGATGCCATTATGGAGGCCCTCCCTTCCATTTGACAATTTAGAGCTCAAATCCAGTGCAGTGAGAAACCCTTGAGTTTCCCCCTTTGTTTGGCAGTAAAAGCCATGTCAACCAAAAGCAGGCCCCGCCTCCCACAACCATCTGGCACTGATTCCACTTTCCCTCCCAAACGAACACCGAATGATCGGATCCCAACTGACCTTCTCGAAACCCCAATCCCATCTCCCCAGACCTTGAAAGCAGACAAGAGAATAAACCTAGAGACGTTGATGACTGAGGCTTTCAAGGAGTAGGTGATCCCTCTGAGAAGGAGACACAATGGCAATGTAGTGAATCAAAATTGTAGGGTGGGGGAGATTTGCGATATATGTATATATATATATATCTTATGTCTATATGAAAATACATTCTTGACCATGTGAGGCCACCACCACAGGTAATGCCGCCGGCGTACAAAGGTATAAGAGACATGTACATATATACAGATATACAGATATATGGGTATATGTCTATATATATATATATCTATCTATCTATATATATACAAAGAAGTATCGTTGACCATTGCGATTGCACGACGTAACATCTGAAACCCTTCAAATCAATCTCGATCGTCTGTTTTTTATTTTAATTATTAGTTTTTTTATTCTTTATTAACTATTTAATTAATTAAACAATACAGTTCAGATAATTAATTAAATGCACGCGAAATTAATAAAATGAAATTAATTAAAGAATAATTAAACAAAAAAATAATAAAAAAAATTTCAAATAAAAACATTAAATAAACTCTTAATTAATTAATTAAACTCTTGATTAATATTAAAATGGTGTCACCACACAAAAAGTTATATTTATAAGAACCGGCTCTTATATTTATAAGAGTTGGGGGCGGGCTTTCCTGTTGCGCGGGGCACGGTGGCTCCCCCGTGTAGTGTCACTCATGCATGTATATATATATATATATCTTTATGATATTAAAAGAAAAAAGTTGCCTTTGGTGAAACATTCAAAATTATCAATTATGCCCTCATTTTTATAATTTAATGACTTGAGATATATTATAATTTCTTTTAAAATAATTAAAATATAATGTCCATTTAAGTAATTATACTATTCCAAAATTAAAAATTATGATGAAAGTCCATAGAATTCAAAAAGTCTTTAATAGAGCTCCTGCACCTACTATGATAGGCTGTCATTAGACATGTCAGCGATCTATTCGAAGAATGTTGTCATTAGACATATCAACGGTATATACATACATACGAGTAGAAGACACGAGGCTCTGTCCCTACGGCCAATCGCAATAGTACCTCGACTGTAATATGTTTGGGGCTTCGCCCCTATCAAATATTTAATGCAGCTTAAAATAAATACAATATTAATTAATATTACTTTAATGGTAGCTCCTCGAAAACACCATTGATATGTCTAATGACAAACTTCTCGAATAGACCGCTGAGAAGGTTGTCAGGATCGAGATCCTAGATGAGATCATTTTGAGGTAGGATCGGGTTGGATAGTAGGTTCGGATCGATGATCGCTTTACAAAATCAGGATCGATTTACAACATCTGGATCATAGGATCGTAAGATCCTTTGATCTGGATCGCGATCCTTACAACCTTGCCGCTGACATGCCTAATGACAGCCTATCAGCTCTACAAAAAACTTTTTTTATTTTAATGGATTTTCATCATTACTTTTAATTTTGGGATGATGTGATTACTTAAACGGACATTGTATTTTAATTTTTTTTGAAATAGATTATAATATATGTCAAGTCATTAAAATATAAAAATATGGACATAATTGGTATTTTTGAATGTTTCACTAAAGGCAACTTTACACTTTTAATGTTGTAAATATATATATATATATACACACACACACGAGCAGCTCCGCACGGGTTTTGCCCGTGCTCGCTGGCTATTAGCAGGCTGCGCTCGCATTCGAGTGGGTTGCGCCCTCAATTGAGCACTTACTTTTATTCAAAACATAAACATATGAGTATTTAAAATGATCGTAAAAATATGAAATAATATTTTTATTTTTATTTTGTAAAAAATGTAAATTTTTACCTAAAAATTTAATTTCTCTCTCCCTCTCTCTTCTCTCCCCCTCTCCCTCCTATCCCTAAATGTAGGGATAGGAGGGCTATAAAGATTTCCTCTCCATCTTTCCTCCTCACTCTGCTCTCTTTCTTTCTCTCTTTTCATTGGATGGATGAGATCAAAAACTTGGCACATGTTGGATGACTAATATTAATTCTACAACTTCAAACTACATCTTTATTGTTGTTAAAGATATAGGGTTATTTACTTGAACCTCCCCTCAAAATTTGTGTAATTACAGCTTGCACATCTCTAACTTTCAAAATTACAAAAACATACCCTCAATGTTTACATTTCATAACATTCATGCACAAAAGTACCCCCTTTGAGTAAATCTTCGGGGGTCTTTTGTGCATGTATGTTATGAAATTTAAATATTGAAAGAGGGTAACTGTAATTTCGAAAGTTAGAGGATTGCAAGAGGTAATTACGCAAACTTGAAGGGGAGGTCGTGATAAATAACCATATATATAGCTAAATTAAAGGTTGCACCTCTCTTTCTTTTGAAATTACAAAAACTTCCCTTGCAATAGTATATTTCATAACATTCATGCAAAAAATTACTCCAAGGTGGTGTTTTTGTTCATGGATACTATGAATTGTAAACTCACATGGAATGATTTTTGTAATATCATAAGTAAAAGGGGTGCAAGAAGTAATTATGCTAACTCCCAGAGGATGTTTTGGTAATTATCCCCTCCCCTGCACACACACACATACACGAGTGAGAGTGCATGGGGCCCCATGCTCCGCGCGACATTCCCTTGCGCGGCGGCACTCTTCCCGTTCGCAAACCCTCGAGCACAATTTCAAAGACAGTACTAATAAATAAGAAATATTTATATTCCGCACAATGATGATACTACCCGCTGCACCAATTTCCCTTATATATAGACATATAGTTAATAAAATTTTCTCTCTGGGGAGTTGTATTCCTATTAGGATCTGTTTAGTGCTGATTCAGGTCGGGAACTTTGCACAAGAACTCCATTTGGACCGGGACTGTGGTCCGAGACTCAGTTTGCTTGGGATGTTTCTCTCTGTTATGTTGTTCAGAAAATTGACTGTTTAAGGGCCTGTTTGGGAAGGCTTTTCAGAAAGAAGAAGGAGCGGTGACAAAAGGATGGTAAGAAAAGGAGCTTTTGGAAAATGTCTATTAGAAAAGGAGAACTGTTTGGTTGAACTTCTTTTGGAGAGCTTTTCAAAAAGCAGACACTTTATAAATCGTTTGACAAATCTCCGTTGCGGTAACTTTTTTTATTAAAAATGTGCATCCGGGGAAAAAGACGCAATTATTTCGCCGGGGCAGGTTTTTTTCGCCCGGGAGCGAATTTTTCACCGGGTGACGGTTTTTCTCGCCCGGGCGTGAATTTTTCGCCCGGGCGTGAATTTTTCGCCTGGGAGCGATATTTTCGCCCGGGGCCGATATTTTCGCCCGGGGCCGATATTTTCGCCTGGGCGCCAATTTTTCGGCCAAACCCTATATTTTCGGCCGGGCCCCAATTATTCGGCCGGGTGTCAATTTTTCGGACGGACGCGAATTTTTTGAATGGGCGCAAATTTTCCGGATGAGCACGAATTTTTTCGGATGACGGCAAATTTTTCGGACGGGCGCGAATTTTTCAGACGGGCACTAATTTTTCGACTAGGCGGGAAAATTTCGCCCGGACGCGAATTTTTTGCACGAACGAGAATTTTTTGCACGGACGCGATATTTCCGCTCGAAAGCGAAAAAAATAGCTTACAAGCTAAAAAAATACACGACCGGGCAAAAAATCACGTCGAGGCGAAAAAATCGCTCCCGGGCGAAAGAAATAGTGCCCGGGCGAAAAACCGCTCCCGATCAAAAAAATCGCGCCCGGGCGAAAATATCGCGTCCGGGCGAAAAAATCGTGCCCGGGCGAAAATATCGCCCCCGGGCGAAAAAATCGCGCCCGGGCGAAAAAATCGCGACCGGGCGAAAAAATCGCGACCGGGCGAAAAAATCGCGACCGGGCGAAAAAACCGCGACCGGGCGAAAAAACTGCGAACGGGCGAAAAAACCGCGACCAGGCAAAAAAACCGCGACCGGGCGAAAAAAAACGCCCCCGGGCGAAAAAAACGCGTGCGGGCGCAAAAATCGCCCGCGGGAGAAAAATCACGCGATGACGAAAAAATCGCGTCGGTGTAAAAAAATCACGCCCGGGCAAAAAAATTTGCGGCGGTGCAAAAAAATCACGCCCGGGCGAAAAAAGCGCGTCTGGGCAAAAAAATCGCCCCCGGGCAAAAAAATCGGCTCGGTCGAAAAAAAATCGTGCAACGACAAAAAATGGCACCCGGATGAAAAAAACGCACCCGAGCGAAAAAATCACGCTGGACGAAAAACCGGCTCGGGCGAAAAATACACGCTCGGGCGAAAAAAATCACCCGGGCGAAAAAACCGCACCCGAGCAAAAAATTCCAGCTCGGGCGAAAAATGCCAACCAAAGCGAAAAATGCTAGCTCAGGCGAAAAATCCGCGCCTGGGCGAAAAATTCGCTCCTGGGCGAAAAATTCGCACACGGGCGAAAAATTCGCAGCCGGACGAAAAAATCACGCCGGGCAAAAAAACACCCGGCCAAAAAAATTACGCTCAGGAAAAAAATCGTGTTAAGACAAAAAAATCAAATTGTAGTTTTTTTAAAGAGATAAATATTTTTGGATGAGAAAGTGTTTTTCGAAAAGGTTGAAAAGTAAGTGACATGTGACTTTTCCAAAAGATGAGCAAATGAAGTTTTTTGCTGTAGCTTTTCCCACCGATAGACAATCCAAACGGTCTATTAAGTGTGGTAGCGTTTTCCAGAAAATGAAAAGGAGCTAAAAAGCCCTCCCAAACAGGCTCTAAGTGGTCTCTTTTTGGAACCACCAATCTTCCAAATCACGTGAGTGGGAGGTTCATTCAAAAACACTAATTTATCTTCATCTTCAACTTCTCTGTTTCCGACAACCACCACTCACCCAAACAGCCCCTCAATTATCTCAAAAACTGTGTTTTATCTCACGAATTACGGCCAGCTCGCCTAGTTTCTAGTGGACCCTTGGTGTTCATTTGGAATATATTAAATTTTTGTTTTTCCAGGTTTCATCCTATGGATTTAGAAATCAACACGAGCTTTCCGTAAACAGTGCAATGGTTTTATTTCTTCTATACAATAAGTTTGAAAGTGAAATCATCAATTTCTGCAACTCATTCTTTTTATGCCGCTATTCTGAAACTCATCATCTTGCATGTTTGTTTAATCAACATATCCTCTTGTAGTATTATCTGTACCTGAACCCTAAATCTTTTTGTAGGGCTCCGAAAAACTTGGAAGGTGGAGAAAAAGTTCCAACCCATCATCATTATTGTTATGCCCCAATTCGCGCTAGGCCCCTCGTGCGCGTTTTTAAGTCAGGAGAGCTGACCTGGGCTCTAGGAATGCTGGCAACTTGGCTTACACCTGTGTAAGGGAGGTGAAGTTGGTCCAGAATAGGACACGGGTAGTGACACGGGCGTGTCCATACCCGTGTGGTACTCTGGTGCCAGAGTTGAAAGTTCGTGAAATTTCCAGAGGAGGACACGGGTAGTGACACAAGCGTGTCTCTACCCGTGTGAATGTGGACACGGGTAGAGGCACGGGCGTGTCCCTACCCGTGTGTGTAACTGACATCGTTGATCGTGTTTCCCGAGCAGGACATTGGTAGAGATACAGGCGTTTCCCTACCCGTGTGCGTGAATAGCTTCGTCGACCATGTACCCGAGCAGAATACGGGTAGAGACACAGGCGTGTCCCTAACCGTGTACTTGTGTCCAAGTGTATCCCGAGCAGGACACAGGTATGGACACGGGCATAAACACGGCCGTGTCACGTGGACACGGGTAGAGACACGGGCGTGTCCCTACCCGTGTTTGTGTGTCCAAACGGCAGTCGAACCGCCGACGCCGCTTCGCCCGAGTAGGACACGGGTAGGGACACGGGCGTGTCCTTACCCGTGTTGGTTCCATATAAAAAGGGCTGCTGAAACCTTAGCCGTTTTTCATCCTCTTTCCAAGTCATTTCTAGAGAAAACTGCTGGAGAGGAGGAAGAGGTTGCTGGAGCCAACCTTTACCCCGGAAAGAACCACCGCCGCCGATAAGAACAAGATGTCGTCGAGAAGGGTGACGAGATCCTTTGCCGGAAATGGTGGAAACGGCGGAAACGAGGTGAGCTTCCTACACTCTCCCTTGGTGCTAGATCTGTAGTTATTTCTAGGTGAGATGTGAACTCAAAAGAGTCTAGGCTTGCAAGATGATGATTTCCCTAGGAAGAGGCCATTTTAGGGCTTGTGCTCTATGGATAGTGGTGTCTTCAACCTCTCCTTCCTTCTATATGAAGATGAGGGATGGTTTCGTGAAGAGAAATGGTCTCATTAGGGTGAACAAGGGAGGAGGAATTTCTAATGTGAATTGGGAAGATCGGCTAGAGGAGGAAGACGAACTGATGCCGTTCATTCCGCCTTAAGATGCGTGCAGAAATTTGTGTTTTGCACGCAGCGATCTTCGTGGCCATTTTCAGTTATGATATGGCCAGATCTGGGCTTTCGACTAAACCTGAAAGTCGTAGCCCTTGGAAATACCTTTCCAATGGGTGGTTACACGTCTTCAGTCAAAGTCTGAAGCCACGGGAAAGTCTGATCGAAATTGATGGCTGTCAAGATAAGTGTGCAGAAACTGTAATCTGTACGCAGCAGACTTTGAAGCCGATTTCAAGTGTGATACTGTCTGATCTGGGTGAGGGACCAAATACAAAAGTCGTAGACCTTGGAAATACCTTTCCAACGAGGGGTTAAACGTTTTCGCCGGATTCCTGTAGCATCTGAACTCCCCGTTTGAATTTCTGTACCTTACTCATTTCCTGCGCGTTTTGTTCTCGGGTTTAAGCAAATCCAAGATAGGAGTTGGTAGAGAGATTGATGTGAGTTGTTGGATAGATCCTTCGTAATCAAATGACGAAGTTAAACGTACTTGGACGAAATGGTTTTGCGGAAATTAGAGAACAGATGGGTTGATGAGTTTGGATGATAAGCATTATTCAACTACGAGAACCGATAGGGATGCGCTTCATATTAACAAGGTGTTGGAGATCATTTGAAAATGAATCAGTGGATGCTAATTATGACCATGTGAATCATCGTTTAACGGAACGTATTTAGTAGTCCAATGCTTAGAGTGTTGTCTCCCTACGGGTAGCATTGTGAATGGATGTAAGTGCGGGATTGATCGCACTAGTATGGTAATGTTGTGAGAAGGTGTAAGTGGATGGTTGGGCTTAGCCCCTGGTGTTCATTCCTGAGGCTCCATCCGTGCCACGATGATGTGATATTGCATGCGGTGTGAGTCGACATGGGGTATCGTAATTCTGGGTTAGAGATAGTGTGGCAGGTATACGGGCTCGCCAGTCATCACACCGACGGGAGTTGACAGTTAGGCCTTGGGCGGTTGGGCTTGGTCCTCGGTGCTTACTCATGGGGATCCTTCCGTGCCAAGTGAACGGTTGGTCTTGCTCCTCGAGACTTTTCTCGAGTCTCCTTCCGGGTAACAACTTTGGCCAGTTCGGGGCTTGGTTCTCGGTGCACATCTACCCGAGACTCCCGCTGTGTCGTAGTACACGTGTGAGCTCTGTTGTTGTGTTCTTAGCGTTGAGGCGTACGGAGGCCTAGGCTTGGTAGTGTGGATGCCTGCCTAGTAGTGGTGAAGCCCGCTCCACTATCACCGTCTGGCCATGACAGTTGATGCCTGAGAGGTTAGCTACCTGCTCGAAAAGTGAGAACTAGAAGTCTGTATCGACATAGCTTTTGCATGTGCGTGTCCATGGGTGAGTCTTGCATTGCATACATATCATTACATATATTACATTCACAAGATCCTCATCGTATAAGTTTGTATGGGCACTCTTATATGATGAGTTACTTTATAGTTGAGCCTGTTGAAACCGGAAAACCGGTTCCTGTGGAGTTCGACCCTTGGGGAAGGGGCGGTCGCGCACCTACTTCGCTCCTGCAAGAAAATGACAAGAAAAAGAAGAACCAAGGACTAGACCTAGGGCCCGGCGTGGAGGTCCCACCACACACCCGGAAGATCTTAGAGCGCTTCCCCTCCTTAGCCAAGTGCCGGGCTAAGGTACCTCAGAAAGCGCTAGTAGACCTGAGAATGAGTAAGCGTGCCTTCTGAGGTACCCCTTGGGTCCTATTTATAGGAAAAGATGGCCTGCCAATATACAACCTTCACCGTTCTCGAGGACTATAGGCAGACCAAAGGGGGCAACATGGTAAAATGATGTCATGGCCAAGATGCGAGCTGGACCTGAGGTAGCATCCGCTCGGCAGGGGCCTGACTCGCCTCGCCTTGGGCCTAGGCGAGCACGTACTCGACAGGTTGTGCTCGACTATCGCCGAGTTCCAACCGGAAGCGGGGCTCGGCACGACGATCGCCGAGCTCCAATTGAAACTGAGCTCGGCGTGGAGATCGTCGAGCTCGGCGTGGAGATCGTCGAGCTCGGCTCGACTATCGCCGAGCTCGGTCTCGGCATGCTGGGCCCCGTTCGACCGTCGTCGAGCTCGGCTCGACTATCGCCGAGCTCGGTCTCGGCATGCTGGGTTCATACTGCGGTTTGAGCCGGCCGGTTTAACTCATGTCGACCACTCGCTGGATACGGGGTTGTATAGAGCCGATCCTCAACTTATATGTCTGAATGGGCATTAATATAAGTTGAGTTACTTTCTATTGTAGCTTTACACTTTCATATTCTTCTGTAGATGATAGAACTACTGGGGCAAATGGTTTGCTCATTTATTGAGCTGCTATATATACATTGATTACTGATCAATCTATACCATTTTTTTGTACTATTGCTTTATATAAATATATTGTACCCTGTTCCTTTCTCCGTCCGATGCAGAGGAGTCGCCGGGGGAGCGGATGTGATAACCACTTAGTCTTTATGACTAACGGTTGCTACGTCTTCCTTTTTATGAGGAAACCCTACAGAAAGAGCAGCAACATGTTTTGCAGCAGGACAGCCAGGCTAGGACGACAGGGCCTGAAGGGACGGTACCGTCGTTACCGTCAGTGACTGAAGTGAGTCTTTGAGAGACTTTTGATGTAGCCCCATTGGGGCAAGTTTTACTCATACTCTGATAGTATAGAAGCTTGATGTAGCTTCTTTTATTTATTGTACTTTTGGACTATATGCTTATGTATGGATTTGGCTTCATATTATATGTTTGGTTGGGTTGGCAATATTTGATATTGGTTATAGCCGGCAGGATAGGTATCGTGTGGTACATGTTAGCCCGAGTGCTAGCGCTACCGCAAGGCGGCTGTTCTGGGCATAAGACTCCCCTCGTGCCGTATTTTGTGTTCTGGGAGGGGGTCTTACAAATGGTATCAGCTTGCTATGATCTTGAACTAAAGAAGTCATTCAACAATGGTGTCACCCCCGCTCGATTAGTCCGTTTGGGGACAAACTGACTTAACGGAAGCAGTGGTGTGCCCATATGCAATTCACACTAAGTATTGTACAACCCCGTATTCGCAGAGTAGGGTCCTTTCGGCAGGCCCAGAGCCAGTTTAAAGTTTTTAAGCTTTTTAGAGATTTTGGACTCTTGGTGGCCAATTTTGGCTTGGAATTGGAAATATACTAGTAGGGGGATGAAATATTTTTCTCCCCCCGGCCCCCTCGGGGGGTCACCAGGTTGCCGAGCTCACCAGTCCGCCGAGCTCACCAGGCCGCCAAGCTCACCAGTCCGCCGAGCTCACCAGTCCGCCGAGCTCCCCAAGCCACCGAGCTCCCCAGTCCGCCGAGCTCCCCAGTCCGCCGAGCTCCCCAGGCCGCCGAGCTCCCAAACCGCCGAGCTCCCCAGGCCGCCGAGCTCCCCAGTCCGCCGAGCTCCCCAGGCCGCCGAGCTCCCCAGTCCGCCGAGCTCCCCAGTCCGCCGAGCTCCCCAGTTCGCCGAGCTCCCCAGGCCGCCGAGCTCCCCAGTTCGCCGAGCTCCCCAGGCCGCTGAGCTCCCCAGTCCGCCGAGCTCCCCAGGCCGCCGAGCTCCCCAGTCCGCCGAGCTCCCCAGGCCGCCGAGCTCCCCAATCCGCCGAGTTCCCCAGGCCGCCGAGCTCCCCAGTCCACCGAGCTCCCCAGGCCGCCGAGCTCCCCAGTCCACCGAGCTCCCCAGGCCGCCGAGCTCCCCAGTCCGCCGAGCTCCCCAGGCCGCCGAGCCCACAGGTAGCTATATATATGTACCCCTGCGTATCTGGCTGATCTTTGCCCTTCCCCAAATTCTATCAAGATGCCGCTCCCCAAGGAAGTCCTAGAGTGGCTCGCACGTTCCCGCGAGGAGATCGCTGCTCAGGCCGCGGGACTGACCAACCTAGAGGCCCCTGCTCGCCGTTTTGCTGATTTCGGCTCGGCCAAGCAGGCAAAACCCTTTCCACCGGGGGCCAAACCCATTCTGGCCGACTTTACTGCTGCTTTGGGGAATGGGGCCGGCTCCTCCAACCAGCCGGTTCTTGGTTCTTCTACTAAAAATCTCGTGGAGCTATCTTCCGATCAGGAGAATAGCTGCGAGGCATCCACCCCGCGGGCCAAAAGTATTCCTGACAGCTCGGTAAGTTTTCAACTTTACTCTTCTGTTCCGGGGGTATTCGCTTTGCTGATCGTCTTTCAGTTCTTCATTCAGAACTTCTCGGCCGGACGGAGGACGACGAATCCGTGGATCGACCTCCTTACTCGCCCCTCCCTTCTCCAGGCGCCCTAGACGCCTTCCTGGACTCCGAACTGGGTAGTCCTGAACGTGCAAAACGGGAGAGGAAGGTTCTCAAGAAGCTGGTGCGCGAGCTCCACGACCTGCGGAAGGACAACAACAGGCTGCAGTGGGAGTGCTCGCGTCTTTCGGATGGTGCTGGGGTCAGCTTGGCATTCGAGGAGGCGTCTTCCTTGGTGCTGATGGATGAGATTGACGAGAACCTGCGGGTGGTAAATAGGAACATGGGGCGACTTCGTGAACTTTACGCGCGGCGACCTGCGACGGCGGGCCGACGAGACCGGGGAGAATGAAACGGCTCCTCTGTCAGCCGACCGGTACTCGCCCTCGCATGGTCCTCGCGCCCTTATTTTTATTTGCTATGAATGATCTGCTTGTAATAATTCGAACAACTTTTCTGCAACTTTATATATGTAGATGCGTTTTCAATATCCTGGTAAGTCTTTTCGAATTCCTTCTTCTGGGGTCTGGCCAGCTCGCAGGATTTGCGAGTAGAGGGTGGCGAGGTGGCATGGCGAGATCGGGCCGATCGGTCGACTCGCCTTCCCCCTCGCCCTTCTTTATCTTCTTCTATAAATAGGCCTTCTCACCTACCCCCAGGGCACGCTTTTATTGCTTTCGAATCCCTGTTTCCTCTCTGTCATCCCGAGCTCGCGATTTTCATTTCCTTTGCGACTATGGTTAATACCAACCCTGACGCGGATGGCCGGTCTAAGTGCGCCCAGCACTTCATCGACCATTGCTTCTTCGAGGGGCATATTACCGAGGAGGAACTCGTCGAATTCGCGGCTGCATTCGTCCCCCCCGGCTTCCAGGCTCGCAGGCCCGCCGAGCATGAAGCCATCAATTCCTTCCCGGAGGGTGAGCTCGCCTTCCCCATCTCGCACTTCGAGGTGGGGCTGCGCCTCCCCCTCTGGCCAGATCCTGAAGTACTACGGCGCGGTGCCCGCGCAGCTGAATTCCAACGCCATTGCTATGATGGTGGCGTTCGCCTGCTTCCTCTGCCGAGAGCGGATTGAGTTCAACCTTATGGTGTTCCGTAAGTTGTTCTCCTACAAGGCTACCCCCGATGGAGTCGCCTACTTTGGCGGGTCCCTCATCAAGGTTCGCGAGCTCGCGAACAAGAACCATAACTGGATGACCCGGCTTGTCTTTATTAAGGGCGAGCTCGGCAACATCCCCTTTCGTCCCCTGCAGAAAAGCGAGGACATATACCGTCCTCCTTCCCTGTCTGGTAGCGACGCCGACCTCCACAAGTTTTTTCTCCACAAGGACTTCGAGGTCGCCTTCCTCCGCCGCGGCCTTGATTCGCTTCAACCCATTCTCCCTGGTGAAGGTATATCTCGCCCTGCCTTTTCGCGAACTCTGTCAAGGTGAATCTCTATTTTTTTGATCAAGTCTCTCTTTGTAGGGGAACGGGTTCTGCCGGAGCACCCTCCGTTCGCCGACTCGGGGATATTCTCAAATCCCCTGGAGCTGGCCCGGGCGGCGGCAGCGGCTTTTCGCGAGGAACAAGCGCGAGGCCAACTCCTCGGCAAGAAGCGCTTGGAGCCCGGGGGGTCAAGCTCGCGCCCCGATCCTTCGGTCCCCAAGAAGAAGAAGGCGAAGGTGGTCTCGCGTGGACGGCTGCACCTTCCTCCGTCGCCTACCAAATTTATGAGCTCGCCGGAGGCTCTGTCCGACGAGCCGCCTTTGAGTCCGTTAAAAGAAGCCTCCTCCCCCCGAAAGGGGAAGAAGAAGAACGGGCCGTCCTCTGATTCTACCGGAGAAGACACCCTCCGCGAGCCCGGCCTGCCGAAGGATCACCCCCACTTCGGCAAGGGGTGTAAAAGCAAAGATGCGGCCGGCGAGCACATTTTTAAGTGGGACGAGGGGGCTCACCGAGTTTCTGTTTCTACTCGCGCCCCCTCCTGGGGAGCTCGCCAGCCTCCTACTGCCCATGCCTTCGCCTTCGGCTTCGGCCTCTACAGTCGCGACATCGCCGAATCGTACAAGAAACTCACCCCCAGTCAGCTCGGCCATGAGGGGTTACAAGCCCACCTGCGGGCCTTCGAGCTCCACCACATGATGGTCCGCCGCGGCTTCCAGCTCAGCAATGTCCTGCTGACTGCCGAGCAGGAGCGCGACCTGGCGAAGGAGAGCGCGGCCGACGCAGAAAGGCGGTTCGGCCTTGCCGACGCTCTACTCGCGAAATCTGCCGGCGGCTTGGAATCACTGGATATCTCTATTTACCTTACTTAGGATTATTCTTGTGCTTGTTCTGAACTTTTAATCCTACAGGATGCCGAAGCCGCCGACGCGCTGCGAGGCGAGGTGGCTCAGCTGCAAGCTCAGCTTGCCGAGCGGGAAATCCAGCTCGCCGAGCAAAAGACGTATTCTCGCGAGCAAGAGGATGTTGTCGCCCAGCTGGGGGTGGAGGTGGAGGAGTTGAAGGAAAAGAACAAGGGGCTCCTGGGTGAGGTCCTCCGCCAGGCCGACGCTCTCCTTCCCCCGGGCGCCAGCGAGCCAGCCTTCCCCTACAAGAGACCTCGGGTGTTTGGCGAGTCTGATGTCGCGGAGCGGCTGCGAGTCAACTCTATCGAGGTTGCCGAGTGCCTCTTGAAGGCCATGAGGGGGACGGGGATTTTGGCAGAAGGCTGCGAGGGGGTCACCGTCCGGGAGCTCCTGCCAACCCTGTTCCCACCCAGCCCGCTCAGCGAGAAGGAGGATAGCTTCGACTCGCTCTTCGCGGGGGTGGGAGAGAAAGGCGCTCGGCTTAGCGGCGAGGAGGACCGTCATTCAAGGGGGGGGGGGACGAGAGCTAACTTTTGCTTTCTTTTTCTTTTGTATCCTGCCGAGGCGGGCCTTTCCTTGTATACTTGTAATGATGAATCAAAGATATTTTTCATAATTTCTCTATCTTCTTTTTAAGCTTACTTGCGATATTATACCCCCGCGCTTGATGTCCCGACCTCGCCCGTAGAATGTTTTGAGTTAGGACCAGCCCCCGTGGTGAGATCATAGGCGCCGGCCATGGTTAGACTCGCCGATGTTATCGGTGCTTGCGGCGAATCCCTAGGACACGTGCTCGCGCCATATCCTACTTGCGCCACACCTTCCCCCGCCATGTCTCGCTTCCATTTTTCGACAACTCAGACAAGTGAAAATATGTTTGGGTCGAGATACTGCCGGCATCCGCCTTAGACACCAGGGCGTGTCTTCTGCCGAGTTAACTGGAGCGAGACTAGGCTCGCTGGAGAGAACTGTTTCCTCCCCCTGAGTCTAGGACGGGACCAGGGCTTCCTTAGTAGCGAGCTGGAGGGGGGCAGGGTATTCCGAGCTCGCCGTCTTGACTGGCGAGCTTGCACCCTGGTGCTTTTCTCGGGCCAACTCCCAGTCTCAGCTCCAGGGTCATAGCGATGTCCATCGAGACTCGATCGTGCCAGCTAGGTGGGAGCCTGGCAGGGGAGTGACGAGACCTAACCCCAGAGCGAGAAGACTTAGAAACTTTTTCCTCTCCCAGGTGCTACCACCGGGCCAGTCAGCTAGGTGAGAGCCTGAGGGCGGGTGTTGAACATCCTCTGGGCTTAGCCCCAGGGTCATAGCAATGTCCATCGAGACTCGGCCGTGCCAGCTAGGTGGGAGCCTGGCAGGGGAGTGACGAGACCTAACCCCAGAGCGAGAAGACTTAGAAACTTTTGCCTCTCCCAGGTGCTACCACCGGGCCAGTCAGCTAGGTGAGAGCCTGAGGGCGGGTGTTGAACATCCGCTGGGCTCAGCCCCAGGGTCATAGCGATGTCCATCGAGACTCGGCCGTGCCAGCTAGGTGGGAGCCTGGCAGGGGAGTGACGAGACCTAACCCCAGAGCGAGAAGACTTAGAAACTTTTTCCTCTCCCAGGTGCTACCACCGGGCCAGTCAGCTAGGTGAGAGCCTGAGGGCGGGTGTTGAACATCCTCCGGGCTCAGCCCAGGGTCATAACGATGTCCATCGAGACTCGGCCGTGCCAGCTAGGTGGGAGCCTGGCAGGGGAGTGACGATACCTAACCCCAGAGACTCGGCCGTGCCAGCTAGGGGAGTGACTCCTCCTACTGCAAAGGTCTGGTCATAGTCTATTCCTTCTTGTTGAGAGTTGCCTTGAGCAACTAGCCTTGCCTTGTTTCTGATAATAATTCCTTGGTCATCCAGCTTGTTTCTGAAAACCCACTTTGTTCCAACAATGGAATGATCCTTTGGCTTAGGCACTAGTTCCCAAACCTTATTCCTTTCAAATTGATGCAACTCCTCTTGCATTGCAATGATCCAGTGTGGATCTTGCTCTGCATCTTGAATGGATTGAGGCTCAACTTGAGATATGAAGCAAGTGTGCATCAGGTTCTGGTTGACCTGATTTCTGGTTTGCACACCAGCTGAGATCTCTCCAATTACTTGGGTGATTGGATGATCTCTTGTTGTTACTAAATCAACAGGGGGTGTTGATTGTTCACCAGCCTGTGTTGTTGTTTCCTCTAGTGGAACAACAACTGGCTCTTCAGGATGATTTTCTTCAAGATGTTGCACTTCTTCATCATCACTGCTTTCATTCTTTTGTTGAATAGGTTGAGAGGTTGTGTCCTCTTCTTTAACCTGTAATCTGTCCATACTTTCTGATATAGATTGTGCCTGCAAGGGTTCTTTGGTAGAAGTAGACTTCTCCTTATAACACATATTAGTCTCATCAAAAGTAATATGAACAGATTCTTCAATTTTACAAGATGATTTATTATATACCCTATAGGCCTTGCTGATCATGGAGTATCCCAGAAACACTCCTTCATCAGCTTTAGCTTGGAATTTTGCTAGATGTTTCTTGTCATTATTATGAATATAACAAATACAGCCAAAATTTTTAAAATAATTTACTTTAGGTTTCTTCCCTTTGAGCAATTCATAGGGAGTCTTGCCCTTTAGTTTATGTATCAGGCTTCTATTTAATACATAGTTGGAGGTGTTCACTGCCTCAGCCCAAAAGGATAGAGGTAGGTGAGCATCTGTCAACAATGTAGTAGCAGATTCAATTAGGGTTCTATTTTTCCTTTCAGTTACCCCATTTTGTTGAGGAGTTCTAGGAGCTGAGAAAGTATGCCTGATCCCTTCACTTTGACAGAACTCTTGCATGAGAAGAGAATCAAACTCTGTCCCATGATCACTTCTGATCAGGGCAATGTGAGTGTTGAACTCAATCTGAATGCATTTGAGAAAATCTGTCAAACACTTGAAGTTATCAGACTTCTTCCTCAGAAAGAATACCCAAGTGAATCTTGAGAAGTCATCTACAACCACTAAAGTATAGGACTTCCCTCCTAGGCTTTGTACTGATATGGGTCCAAAAAGATCCATGTGCAACAAATACAAAATCTTAGGTGAATCACTCTTATTAAGTGACTTAAAGCTATTTTTGGTTTGCTTGCCTAATTGACAAGCCTTGCAAAGTCCTTCCTTCTTGTAGGGGCCAGAAGTTAGTCCTCTAACAAGGTTGTCCTTGGATAGCCTAGCAATGGTTCTAAGTTCTAGATGTCCTAATCTCTTATGCCATAAAACATTTGGCTTAGATATGGAATTAAATAAACAGATATCTACTTTAGATGAAAGAAAGTCTACTAAGTAAATGTTACCTGTCCTTTTACCTGTTAACATAGTTGTGTTATTCTCTGACTTGATCTTGCACAGGGATTTGTTGAAAGTCACCTTGTATCCTTCATCACATAGTTGACTGATACTTATCAGATTGTGCTTCAGTCCTTCTACATATGCCACCTTCTTAAAAGTGACTGAGCCTATCTGAGCAGTACCATATCCTTTGGTTTGACCAAAATTTGAATCACCAAAAATCACCTTGGGTCCAAGTTTGGTTATGAAGGATGATAGGTTCTCCCTGATCCCTGTCATGTGCTTTGAGCCCCCACTATCCAGATACCATTGTTGGTTAGATACTGGATAGGTCTTCACCTGCACATGAGCAGCTTATTTGTTTTTGACCCAGTTAAACTTGGGCCTAGGTTGATACCCCTTGAATTCAGAAATAAAAGACATCCCAGGTTGACTCTTATAGCCTTCAAGATGGTATCTCCTAGGAGGTACTATCCATTCAGTATAGGGGTTAAAGCCTTGGGATGTGGGACCTCTAGGATTGAATCTAGTTGTGCCATTGAAGGAATGTTCACAGACCTGATCTATGTTCGACGATCGTCGAGCTGAGGTCGACGATCTTGGGTCAGATCGTCGATCTCTGTTCGAAGATCGATTATACTGAAGTTCAGAGTTTGGATATCGTCGAGCTGAGGTCGACGATCTGTGGTTAGATCGTCGAGCTCTGTTCGACGATCGTCGAGCTCTGCTCGACGCAATCTGTTGAACTGAATTTTTCTCTGACAGATCTGCATTCTTCCTAGCTACCTCTATTACTCCCTTTCCTTTGTCAGAGATAACTTTGATTGGAGTTGTTAATATTATAGGTTGGCTGGATGAGGCACCCAAGCCCAGTATACTGTTGAATCTATAGTTCACTGTGCTTGTAATGTCCATCAGTCTGATACTTCTCCCATTTAGGGATTCTTCAAACTTTTGGCCCTTGATAGTTCACTTTTCAGTGAAGCTATCTCCTCCCTACAACATTCTAACTCCTCAGAGAGTTTGAGGTTATTTGAGTTTAGGACATTGTATTCAGATAATTTATTTCTGAGAGAGAATATCTCTTTTTCAGATTTTAGTAAATCCAAGCACAATGTCTTAAATTCATTTTTGAAGTCCTCAGAATTAAAATCAAAAGAGCTAATTACCTGATCTTCCTCTGGTTGATTTTCTGAATCTGAATCTGATTCTTCATCAGAGTTTTGCTGTGAGGCATTGATAGCCATCATGCAGAATTCTTTCTCATCAGCATCATCTTCATCATCACTGGAGCTAGATGAAGTTTCAGAATCTTCTTCTGTCTCACTCCATGTCTCAGCAACAAAACCCTTCCTTGTATTTTTGTTCCTGCTAGAGGAGGCTTTGTCTGAGCTGTTCTTTTTGAAATCTTTTTCTTTTCTTCTTTCTCTTCTATCCTTTCTGTCCTTATTCTTGTTCTCTGGACAGTCAGGCACAATGTGGCCTGGTTTCCTGCAACCAAAGCATATGATTTCTTTGTTATTATTATTTGACTTATCATACCTTGGTTTGTCATGACCTTTGTATGGCCTTTTTCTGAAGTCTTTTCTGGCTAGCTTGTAAAATCTTTTG
The DNA here is from genome assembly GCA_039513925.1 of Platanthera zijinensis. Classification (NCBI taxonomy): domain Eukaryota; kingdom Viridiplantae; phylum Streptophyta; class Magnoliopsida; order Asparagales; family Orchidaceae; genus Platanthera; species Platanthera zijinensis. The sequence continues at coordinate 48,631,598 of CM077098.1, read as the reverse complement.
GCCAGTAGGCTGACCAATTCCTCATTGCCTGTGAGTTTTTCTTCAGGCTAATCTTCAATAGCTTTGAAAGCTATTGACTTTTCTTTCCTTGAGGCTGGTGAAGCAGCCTTCTGTTCTTCCTCTCTGTTCTTGATAAGCAACTCATAAGATTTGAGCTTGCCTAAGAGAGTTTCAGTAGTGATTTCATTTAGACTTCTGGCATCTTTGATTGGCCAGATTCTTGAATCCCAAGTACTGGGGAAGCACATTAGGATCTTGTCATTAAGCTCAGTCAATGAGATTTCTTTATCCAAGGTCCTTAGCTCATTGACAATCAGACTCAATCTGTTGTACATATCTGCTACTGACTCAGTCTCTCCTTTCTTGAAATTCTCATATTGGGTTATGAGGTGAGATCTCCTGTCTTTCCTTTCATCAGCAGACCCTGAGACAATTTCAGAGAGCTTGTCCCAGATTCCTTTGGCTGAGTTGCAGTCAGCTACTTTCTGAAATATCTCATCAGACATTGTCTGAGCTAAGATGTTCATGGCCTTTGCAGCTGCAGTTTTCCATTTCTTTATGTCTGCATCTGTTCCTGAGAGAGGTGGAACAGCATTTGTGCTTGAGCTTGCTGGTGGACTTGGACAAACTGTCAAGACAGAATTGAAAATATCTTCATCAATAGAGTTCATGTATAATTTAATCCTTGCCTTCCAGAGTGCAAACTTAGATAGATTGCACACTGGAGGTCTGGTGCTTGCATAATCCTTGTTCTGTGCCATGTCTTTGAATAATATAAGATATAAAGAAAATAACCCTCTTAAGAGATTGATCTTATCAAGGATCTTTTGGTTTAGGTGTTGGCCTGTATGAGCAACCAACCTCCCTCTGATACCAATTGAAAGTGAGGGTAAGATCTATCTCAACTCTAGAGGGGGGGTGAATAGAGTTTATTCAAATAAGTTTCACAATTTTGAGAATATTAGCACATATAAAATTTAATTTACACTATAGTGTAGAGTGCTAGAAAGAAATTTAAGAAGCAAGAAATTAAGAACACAGCACACAGCAATAATCACACAAACAATCCAGCAGACACAAGGAAATATAGTGGTTCCCCAAAAACCTGGGTACATCCACTCTTCTACCACCCTTGGTAGGAATCCACTCAGGATGAGTTGATCAGGTGTCCTGACACCAATGAGCTTTTGTTAAGGTGCTCAAAAACCAAAACTGAATTTTTTGATAAGGTGTCTTGCCACCACTGAGTTTTGACAAGGGTCTCAGAACCAGACATAACTTTTGAAGGGAGTTCAAGAACCCTTTTACAGCAGAAAAAAAAGGAAAAGGAAATGAAGTTGTCTTCTCTGTTCTCAAATCAAATGAGAGAAGACTTAGTGGATCTTTTGTCAAAGCTCTCCCTAAGATGTAGTCTGGTTCAGGAAAGGAAGCTTTGCTCTAGGGTGATAGGTCTTCAGAACTTTGATCTCCAGCAAAAGATTGTTTCAGCAAGAAAACTGAGAGATGAGGTGTCTGGAGTTCTTGAGATATAGTTGTGAACACTTGTTAGTAAGCAAGAAGATTGTTCTTCTAATTCTTGATCACTTGTTATCTGTCACAGCTTTTTCTTATTATTCTCTGAGTGTTGTATATTCTCTCTATGTTTTCTGAAGACAAAAAGAAGGATCTTATTCTTTGAAAAGAATTCTTGTCAAGGATAGCCGTTGGCAGTCATAAATGTCTTCCATAAAGTGTCTTGTCTTTTAGAGGAAGGTCCAATAAAATATTTCCTGAACAATTCCTTGAAACTTGCTCCAGAATAAAAACAAACGGCTGGCAGATCTTCTTGTCATAAATGCTGATAGCATTCAAAAACATTCTAAAGAATAACAGCATTTGAATCCTTAAAAGCGTCGATCTCTCAAAAGAATCGTCGATCTGAGCTCTACGGTCGTCGAACTGAGCTCAGAGATAGAATGAGATCAAGCAGACAGAAAACGTCGAACTGAGCTCGAAGATCGTCGAACCGAGCTCAGCGACCTGAAGAATAACTGAAGAGAGATCGTCGATCTGAGCTCGAAGATCGTCGACCGGAGTTCGACGATTTATCAAGTTGAGCTCAGAGAGCGTCGAACCGAGTTCGACGTTTCGTCTACCTGAGCTCGACGAGAATTGCCTTAGACTTGGCTCTATATCCTTGACATTGGAATGGTCCTGGGGGCAGCTTCAAACCTAAGTTCTAAGCCCTAGAATCATTCTAATGTTGACCTTTACAACTATACAACTAGGTCAACCTGGTTTCCTAAGACAAACATAGTGATCCTTACCCAAATTAGTAATAGGGTGTTCCAACACCCAGGGTCATAACGATGTCCATCGAGACTCGGCCGTGCCAGCTAGGTGGGAGCCTGGCAGGGGAGTGACGAGACCTAACCCCAGAGCAAGAAGACTTAGAAACTTTTGCCTCTCCCGGGTGCTACCACCGGGCCAGTCAGCTAGGTGAGAGCCTGAGGGCGGGTGTTGAACATCCTCCGGGCTCAGCCCCAGGGTCATAGTGATGTCCATCGAGACTCGGCCGTGCCAGCTAGGTGGGAGCCTGGCAGGGGAGTGACGAGACCTAACCCTAGAGCGAGAAGACTTAGAAACTTTTGCCTCTCCCGGGTGCTACCACCGGGCCAGTCAGCTAGGTGAGAGCCTGAGGGCGGGTGTTGAACATCCTCCGGGCTCAGCCCCAGGGTCATAGCGATGTCCATCGACACTCGGCCATACCAGCTAGGTGGGAGCCTGGCAGGGGAGTGACGAGACCTAACCCCAGAGCGAGAAGACTTAGAAACTTTTGCCTCTCCCGGGTGCTACCACCGGGCCAGTCAGCTAGGTGAGAGCCTGAGGGCGGGTGTTGCACATCCTCCGGGCTCAGCCCCTGGGTCATAGCGATGTCCATCGAGACTCGGCCGTGCCAGCTAGGTGGGAGCCTGGCAGGGGAGTGACGAGACCTAACCCCAGAGCGAGAAGACTTAGAAACTTTTGCCTCTCCCGGGTGCTACCACCGGGCCAGTCAGCTAGGTGAGAGCCTGAGGGCGGGTGTTGAACATCCTCCGGGCTCAGCCCCAGGGTCATAGCGATGTCCATCGAGACTCGGCCGTGCCAGCTAGGTGGGAGCCTGACAGGGGAGTGATGAGACCTAACCCCAGAGCGAGAAGACTTAGAAACTTTTGCCTCTCGGGGCTTTAAACTGCGACCCCCTCTACCCTCACTATTCTGCCAAAGCATAAGATATGATAATGAGATTCATTTTTATTCATGGGGCCAAAATATCTACAATATTTTCAAGGATAAAAACGTTTCAGATCGTCGCCACTCCAAGTGTGGCTGAGGGTATCCCCTTTTACATCTTGGAGGCGATACCCCCCGGATTTCAAGACCTCTTGTACAATGTAGGGGCCCTCCCAATTGGGGTGGAGTTTTCCCACAGCGGCTGATCTCCCTGCCGCGTCCACTTTTTTCAAGACAAGGTCCCCCTCCATGAACTGCTTGACACAGACGTGTTTGTCGAAATACTTGGCCATCCTTCGCTTGACCTCTTCCTGCCTGACGACGGACAAGTCGCGTAGTTCTTCTACCATATCAAGGGAGAGTCGAAGCTCCTCCTCATTCTCTGATCTCCACTCTTCCATTCCAGCTCCTGCCTCGACGACCCGAGGTGTCTGGACCTCGAATTCGATAGGTAGAACGGCCTCGCAGCCTTGAGAGAGTTTAAAAGGTGTCTCCCCTGTGGCCGCATTGGGGGTGGTCCTCAAGGCCCAAAGGACTGAGGGGAGTTGTTCTACCCAACTTCCCCTCAAATTTTCCACTTTCTTTTTAAAGAGGTTCACGATGATTTTGTTGGCCGCTTCCACCTGCCCGTTGCTCCTGGGGTGATGGACAGAAGCAAACCGAAGGTCAATCCCCAGCTGTTCGCAGAAGTGAATGAACTCCGTGCTGGCAAACTAAGGTCCGTTATCCGTGACGATAGCCTGTGGTAGCCCATGCCTGCAGATGATCTCCCCCCAGATAAAGTTCCTGACTACCTGGGAGGTTACCTTGGCTAAAGCCTTCAGCTCCATCCACTTAGAAAAATAGTCGATCATGACCAACAGAAATCTCCTCTGCCCGCTGGCCTGAGGGAAAGGTCCTACGAGGTCCATTCCACATATGGCGAAGGGCCATGGTGCCATGATGCTTCATAACCTCTGAGCCGGCTGGAGCTGGAGCGGGGCATAGAGCTGGCACTTATGACATTTTTTTGCGAATTCGGCTGCATCCTGACCGAGGGTGGGCCAGAAGTACCCTTGCCTGACGATTCTCCCCTCCAGGGTCCGACTCCCCAAATGACTTCCACATTCGCCGGAATGGACCTCCTCCAAAATTTTATGCACCTCCCTTTCGGCCACGCAACGGGCCAGCATCCCTGAGAGGGTCTTGCGGTACAACTGCCCCTCGCGTAGGAGGTAATACGCCGTCTTATGCTTGAGTCCTCTTCGGTCCATTCCCTCCGGGTACTCTCCAGTGGACAAAAAGGTGACAAAGGGATCCATCCATGAGGGGTGCTGTTCCACTTCCATTAGTTCCCCCTCTTCGATGGAAGGTCGGAAGAGATCCGTAATGGTGCCTCCCATCCGGGGGCCGTGCTTTGCTAGCTGGTCGACTGGCTCATTTTCCTCTCGCGGCACGTGCTTTATTGAGAAGGTCTGGAAGGTCCCGATGACTCCCTTTACCTTCATCAAATAGAGCTGCAGGGTGGGATCCCTCGCCTCAAACTCCCCCTTGACCTGGGAAGCCACCACCATGGAGTCGGTGAGGACCTCCACGTCATGCACCCCCCAAGTCTCTCGCCAGGCGCAGACCTGCGATTACAGCTTCGTATTCGGCTTGATTATTGGTGATAGGGAAGTGCACTACCACAGTTTGCTCGATTCTTATCCCCTGGGGGCTTTCCAAGATGACCCCAACCCCTAAAGAATGCTTCCCCGAGGCACCGTCCACCCTGACTTTCCAGGGGAGAGGGCGAGTGAGTCTCTCCTCCGCTACCTCGACCACATACTCTGCCAGGAAGTAGGCCATAACTTGGGCCTTGATTGAGAGGCGGGGAACGAAGGAGATGTCGAACTCGCTCAGTTCCACCGACCATTTGGACAACCTACCTGAATGCTCTACCCCCTTGAAGATGTTGCGCAGGGGGTGGTCAGTCACTACTCGGATTGAGTGTGCCTGGAAATAAGGCCGAAGCCTCCGGGCTGAGATGATTAAGGCGAAGACCAGTTTTTCCAGGATGGGGTATCGGTGCTCGGCCTTCTTTAGTATCCGACTCACATAATAGACGGGAAGTTGCCCCTTCCCTTCTTCCCGAACCAAAACCGAACTCAAGGCTTCAGCCCCAACCCCTAGATATAGGAATAAGTCTTCCCCTTCCTTGGGCCCTTGGAGCAGGGGGGCCTGAGTCAGCTGTTTCTTTAAAGCCTGGAATGCCTCCTCGCACTCCGAGGTCCATTCAAACTTTCGACCCCCTCTCAAGGTTTTGAAAAATGAGGAGCACCTCTCCCCGGCCCGGGAGAGGAATCTACTCAACCCTGCCAACTTCCCTGTCAGTCGCTGTACTTCCTTGGTATTTTGTGGTGACCTTAGTTCCATGATTGCTCTCACCTTGTCTGGATTAGGTTCTACACCGGCTGGGGTGAGGAGATGCCCCAAGAACTTTCCTCTGCTTGCCCCGAAGACACACTTCAAGGGGTTCAACCTCATCTTAAACCTGCGGAGAGTGGCGAAAGTCTCTTCCAAGTCCTGGATGTGGGAGTCGACATCCAAGCTCTTGACCATGAGGTCATCCACGTACACTTCGAGGTTCCTCCCCTTCTGCTCTCGGAAGACCCTATCCATCATTTTTTGGTAGGTGGCCCCCGCATTCTTTAGCCCAAAGGGAATCATTTTGTAACAATAACATCCGTCTCCCGTGATGAACGAGACATCTTTGACGTCAGGGGGGTGCATTCTGATTTGGTGATAACCTGAAAAAGCATCCAGAAAACTCATTACAGGGAAACCGACGGCTGAGTCAACCAGCGCGTCGATCCGAGGCAAAGGATAACAATCTTTCGGGCATGATTTATTAAGAAGAGAAAAGTCGATACACATCCTCCACCGACCGTCTCCTTTTTTAACCATTACAACGTTGGAGACCCAGCCGGGGTATTGGATTTCAGATATGAAGCCAGCCTCGAGGAGCTTGGCGACTTCCTCCCTAATTGGCTCGGCGAGCTTGTCCGTGATGGATCTCTTCTTCTGCTGGATGGGGGGAGCCTCCGGGTTCAGGTTGAGGCGATGGCAGGCTACGTCGGGGTCGATCCCTGGCATCTTCGCGGCGCTCCAGGCGAAGATGTCCACGTTCCTCTGGATGAACTCCAGCATCCTGCCTTGAGCCTCCGGGGTCAGGCCTCCGCTGACGCGGACCTTCTCCATCCTGCCTCCAATGGTGAGAACCTCCATCTCCACCACCTCCTCCGCTGCCTCTAGACGGGACTGCTCCCCCCATTCCTCGATACCTCCCCCTCCGGGGGCGAGGACCTCTTCCTCAGCCTCTTCCACGGCCATGGCCTCGGCCGACTCTCGAGTCTCTTCCGTGACCTCCTCCCGGGCGTGGTACTCCACCTCCATCTCTTTGCCAGCTTCCTGCTTCTCCTCCTCCAACCTACGCCCCATCTCCTCGGCCCCCTCCAGCCAAGAGATGGAGTTTACCGCCGAGACGTAGTGTCACAACCCGCATTTTCTCCGAATTAAGAATTATCAGAGTAAGAGAAAACACGCGTCATGATGCCACGTCAAGCAGGGGATAACTGCTGACGCTCAGGCAAATCCAACTACAATCTTTATGCAAGAAAATCATGTGCTTAATGAATAGAAAATCAGTTATGTTTAGAGTCCGTATCCCTCGGCTCAGTGGATCATCTAGTCCACAAAAGAAAACTATATCTAAACGCTGCGGAAAAATACTTTAATTAGGCTTTACACCCTAAAGAGCGCATAAGGGTCCCAAGAGAACCACTCATGCTATGCAAGACACTACACTTAGTTTATATAATATATATAAGAAAACTGTTTTCGTACGTGATTTGGAATATAGTGATTAAGTTTACAAAACATGCTGATCATGAGCTTCATTTATAATAGTATTTATGGTTTAAAAATAACTAGCAACCTAGCATAAAACCTTCTCAAAGCAAGTAGACTATCTCCAGAAAAAAATAAATGGTAGCAGCAATAGTATATATCTAGTACAAGGTAAAAACTACTAGTGGGCGCCAACAACCTGACACGAACCCACCAGCACACATATATGTCTGTAAGAAAGTACTGAAAACAACCTCACAAACAAGGTAAACAAAACTCCAAAGTCCAGGAGTCTACCAACAACAACACCTCCAACTAGCCACCAGACTGGCTACAGCTCAGAACCTAGGGTATTCCAAAAGAAAACAGAATACCTCAGCAAGCAAAAATCAAGGTAAAACTGCATGAAAGAGTCAACCAAAAGGACAAAATAACGGAAAACATGCAGTAGAAAGAGTCACAACTGTCCAATACAGGACAACAAGAAATGCACAACGTGCAAAGGAACAGCAACGACCCAGCCCAGGAACAACATCCTGCAGGGCCTACTAGGCTACCAAGAGCCAGAATGCTGCAAACTACCCAAGAAGAAACTTCTAACACCCTAAACTGTGGGGAGTGATAGTAGCAAAAACAACAACGAGGAACCGGATCGAAGGCAAACGCAGTCCCCCAATCCACCATGTCTAAGTCAAAAGCTCGAGGGTCAATACGTGAACACACAAGGGACCTTCCACCCGACATGCCCAGCCCGTACCTGGAGCAAGAAATCCATGGGTGGCCTTGGCTATATCACACAACTCCACCCCCATAAAGAGCTACAACCACCACTACTATCCACGACCCACGATTCGGCCTTTAGGAAAATAAAGAAAACGGCCGACAAGGAAAACCCTGAAATACAACTGGAAAATCCACTCGGAAACGAAATACAAGGTAAAGGAAGAGTGTTGAAATAAACCAACACGACTAGGCGTTGAGTGAAACCCACTCAGTGCCTACCTAAACATTGGCCTTGAGTGAGCTAGCCTCACTCGCCGCCAAAATTAAGTTACTACCCACAAACCCACTAAAGAAAACGGAGCTCGACGGTAGTCGAACGACCAAGGCAGAAGATCCAGAACTCGAGTAATTTCCTGTTACTTGAGTATCTAAACTCCCGCACTCGAAATCAGCTAAATACGCCTAGCAAAAGGAAATATACTAAACGCACGGTCAGTGGCGCACGGTCAGTGGTCGTGCGCACTCATTGGCTGATGATCGTGCGAAACGAACCTGGAAACTTGACAGAAAACCTAGCAACTGCGCACGATCACTGTCGCACGATCAGTGGTCGTGCGCACTGTTGCCAGCGCTCGTGCGATTGCCCGAGACAGAACTTTGGAAACTGAAATTTATACGCGCACGAACAGAGGCACACGACCAGTGGTCGTGCGCCCTAAAGGTTAATGACCGTGCGCGGCAAACCTGTACCGTTTGGAATTTTCCGAACGACACCGGAACGCGCACACGACTCACGCCACTGCAGTAGCAGTAGACAACTATCACGTCTCACGCTACTACTATATAAACTAAGCCTAACCATTTGAATAATACCATACCGAAGGAAATTGGCAACCACACCCCCCTCCTAACTCTCCCTCTCGGCTACGCCCGAACCAGAGCATCAATCAAAAATAAAGGAAAACAACGGCTTCACGCCGACAATTTGGATTCCAAACATCACAACATAGGGGGGGTTTCAGTAGGAAGAACTAAGCCCTATAGTTAGCAAAAAAATGAGAACAACAAGGCCTCTAACCTGGGCTAACCGGGATTTCAATTTCAAGCAAATAAAGTCAAAGAAAACACTTGGCAAGGGCAAGAATACCACTTGCCTCAAATCTCAGCGAAGCTTTGGACTGCTTTCCTCCTCTTCGCACGGATCAAGACGGCCGCAACACCTAGAACAAAGACTCGGCCATTAATGGCGGAAAACTTCCAAAACTGAAAATTCCAATCCTTCCAAAACTCCACGAAAATCGAATTTCTTACCGCAGGAATGAAGGTCTCGGCGAGAGCAATCCGTATCCACTCTCGGAATCGAATTCCGTCCACAAACGCTCCGGGAATCGGCGTCCGAAGGGAAGGCTCGGCGGTTACGTTTCTCTCGTACAGGACCGGCGGTTTCTTACGTGAAGAAGATGAAGATCGGCCCTATTCATTCTATATATATATATATATATATATATATATATATAATTATATAATTATATAATTAATTACAAAATTACCTAAAGCACTAAATCGACGCGAAAACCGATTCACCTCGGAATTCGACGAAATTCGCACCGTAGCTAAATGCCCACGCTACGAACACAACGGAGAAGTCAAAATTAACTTCCGACGAACAGAACTCGAGTTATACCCAAACAAAGCCAAACACAAACATCCCCCCGAGAGGCCACACCGGGTCACCAAAACGACTCGGTTTGCTAGGGAGATCTTGCCAACAGGCTACCAAACAGGGCACTCAGTTCTAAGGAGCTAAACCATACTCCACACATGGCACAAGCCACGGAAACGCGTCATCGTAACGCCAAACGAGAATAAAAATAATCGTTGAAAAGACGGGGCGTTACAGTCACTCCCCCTAAAAGAAAGTTTCGTCCCGAAACTTTACGCACAGCCCTCCTACTAAAGAAGGAAAAGTAACAAACAGAAGTTACAAAGGGAAACATACCGATCAAATTAGAGAAACAGGCGAGGGTACGCCCTCCTCATGGCCGACTCTAGCTCCCAAGTCGCGCTCTCCAAATCCTGATTTTTTCCATAGAACTTTCACCATCGGTATGGACTTCTTTCGCAGCACACGCTCCTGAGTATCCAAAATACAAACTGGCACCTCAACGAAAGAGAGGTTGGGCTCTAACTGGGGCACAACATCCAAGAGTTGCCCACTGCTGCGCACACACTTCCGCAATTGGCTAACATGAAAAACATTATGAACACCAGGGAAGTTCGCTGGCAAATCCAATCTATATGCAGACACACCAATCCGCTCCAAAACCTCGAACGGGCCCACATACCTTGGGTCCAATTTCCGATTTTTACCAAATCTCTTCACACCAACCATTAGAGAAACCTTGAGGTATACATGATCCCCTACTAAAAACTCCAAAGCAGACCTACGCCGATTGGCATTCTTTTCATACCTCTCCTGAGCTATACGAAGCTTCTCTCGAATAAGCTTCACGGCGACTTCCATCTCTTCTAGAGCATCGGGACCCAACAAAGGCTTCTCACCAGCCTCAGCCCAAAACAACGGAGTCCTACAGCGCCTCCCATACAAAGCTTCGAACGGAGCCATCTGCAAGCTTTCCTGATAACTGTTATTGTAAGCAAATTCCATGAGTCGCAGACGCTCATCCCACGCTCCACCGTGGTCTAAAATATAGCACCGGATCATATCCTCAACAATCTGATTGACCCGCTCCGTCTGCCCATTGGTCTGAGGGTGGTACGCAGTAGAATACCTCAGATCCGTACCCAAACCCTCCTGCAGACTCTGCCAAAAACGAGAAGTAAACCGGGAGTCTCGATCAGAAATGATGCTAACTGGCACACCGTGGAGTCGGATGACTTCATTCAAGTACAACTCCGCTATCTTCTTCATCGGGTAATCAATCTTATAAGGCACGAATTGAGCACACTTCGTCAATCTATCCACTATAACCCAAACAGAATCAAATCCTCTCGGGGATTTTGGCAAACCCGTAATGAAGTCCATAGATATACTCTCCCACTTCCAAGTCGGGATATCTAGCGGAGTCAACTTACCACCAGGCCTTCCATGATCGGCCTTCACACGCTTGCAAGTGTGACACTCAACAACATATCGGGCTATATCTCCTTTCATACCATACCACCAAGCAATTTGCTTTAAGTCACGGTACATCTTCGTAGATCCTGGATGGTAGGCAACGCTGGAACCATGAGCCTCACTGCAAATCATACTCCTAATGTCCCCAACAGCGGGAACGCAAAACCTGCCGCGGTACTTCAAGGTACCCGCATCATCAATAGAAAAATCTGGCAACTCTCCCTTCTCTGTCCTGGTAAAAAGGTGCAACAGATCCGGATCGTCCTTCTGATGCAGCCTAGTCAAAGAAATCCAGGACGGCTCTTCCACTGATAAGCTATTCTGCAAACTACAGCATCCCACTGAAATATCCATAAGGAGGAACTCCTCAACTAAACGATCGGCGGAGAGGTTAAAGATCTTTCCCGTCTTTCGGCTCAGGGCGTCGGCCACCACATTGGCCTTGCCCGGATGATACTGGATTTCCACATCATAATCCGCCACATACTCAAGCCACCGCCGCTGACGCAGATTCAACTCCTTCTGCGTGAACACGTACTTCAGGCTCTTATGGTCAGTAAAAATCTTGCACTGAGCCCCATAAAGTAAGTGCCTCCACAACTTCAACGCATAGATAACCGCTGCAAACTCAAGGTCATGCGTAGGATAATTCCGCTCATGAGTTTTCAACTGCCTTGACCCATAAGCAATTACTTTTCCAACCTGCATTAATACGCATCCCAGTCCTATATGCGAAGCATCCACAAACACATCGTAACCATGCCCTCAGTAGGAAGGGTCAGAACGGGAGCAGTACACAATCTCCTCTTTAACTCCTGAAAAGCTTCTTCGCACTTCTCGCTCCAAACAAAAGCCACATTTTTCTGAGTCAGCTTGGTCAATGGTGCGGCTAGAGAAGAGAAACCCTCCACGAATCTCCTGTAATAGCCAGCCAACCCTAAGAAACTTCTGATCTCCTTAGGAGTATTCGGCCTACTCCAATCCGTCACTGCTGCAATCTTTTCTGGGTCAACCGAGATCCCATCCTTGTTCACCACATGGCCTAGAAAAGAAACCTGAGGCAACCAAAATTCGCACTTGCTCAACTTGGCGAATAACTTGTGGTTCCTCAACTCTGATAGGACCAAACGCAAATGCTGCTCGTGCTCCTCAGCACTGCGAGAATAAACCAACACGTCATCAATGAAGACCACAACGAACTTGTCTAGGAAATCCTTGAACACCCTGTTCATCATATCCATGAAGGCTGATGGTGCGTTGGTCAAACCAAACGACATCACCAAAAACTCAAAGTGTCCATGCCTCGACCTAAACGCAGTCCGTGGAATATCTGCCTCACGGATCCTGAGCTGATGATAGCCCGAACGAAGATCGATCTTGGAGAACACCGTGCTACCACGCAACTGGTCAAATAAATCATCGATCCTCGGCAGAGGGTACCTGTTCTTGATAGTGACCTTGTTCAACTCTCTATAGTCAATGCAAAGCCGCATCGACCCATCTTTCTTCTTTACGAACAAAACAGGAGCACCCCAAGGCGACGAACTCTGCCTGATAAAACCTTTAGCCAACAACTCATCTAACTGAATTCGCAACTCCTCTAACTCACGAGGGGCCATCCGGTACGGCGCCTTAGCAATAGGACGCGTACCCGGCTCCAAATCAATAACAAACTCCACATCCCGCTCAGGAGGGATACCAGGAAGATCATCGGGAAAAACATCGGCGAAACCACGAACAATAGGAATCTCCTCCAAGCGTGGCACGCTAACAACGGTTCCAACCGCCGAGACTAAACAAACACAACAATCAGAAAGAAACAATCTCTGAACACATACCGCAGAGAGAACAGGAGAATCCTGACACGGATCAGCATACACGCTGCCGGGCTGACCGTCGTCCCTAATGAAGTCCAAGCGCTTTCCCTTGCACTGAATGACCGCATCATACCGAGAGAGCCAGTCCATGCCCAAAATGACATCGAAGTCCTCTAGATCAATCATTTTCAGATCCGCCTTCGCAAGAAAATCCCCCAACAAAACCGGGCAATCCAAAATACCCAAATCTGACAACACAGATTCACCAGAGGGAAACTTGACACGGAAGGAATCCCGAACACGATCTAGAGACAACCGATGACGCTCCACAAAGGCTCTAGCCACGAACGAGTGGGTAGCGCCGGAGTCAAACAGAACACGCGCCCAACGGTTCTTCACCTTAAATTTCCCTATAGGAACGCACAAAACTAAGGAACTAGCACAACAGTACCGCAAATAATCTAGCAACTAAACTACCAGGCTAGAAAGAAAACAACAAACAACTAACCTGAGATCACCTGGGTCGAAGTCTGAGCCTCCTCGGAAGAAATCACGTTCAGCTTCCCTTTTCCCTTGTCCACACGCTGAGGTAGAGGTAAAGCCTGTAACGGAACTGTAGGAAGAGCTGACTGGACCTGAGGACACCTCGACTTAATGTGTCCCTTCTGCCCACACTGAAAGCAGATCTTATCCTTGGTCCAACACTGGGCCGCATCATGGCCGGATCGCTTACAAACAGAACAGGAGGCATCTCTCCTAGGAGCACCCTGAATCGCATGAACCTGCTCCTTCTTCTGAGCTGCCGCCTTCTTGAAACACCTCTCAACAGGATGGCCTGACCGGCCACAAAAACTGCACACCACCCTGCTCCTCTTTCCCGGAACAGCATCGGGTACCAGGGGTTTCTTCTCCTCTACCAACTTCCTCTTATCCTTCTTCAACTGCTGGCCTCTGCTCTTCGCCGCCTCAATGGCCTCAACCTTAAGAGCAGCCTCTACAATTCCAGCATAAGTCACTGATCCATAAGCACTGGCCAGCTGCTGCACCTCACTCCTCAAACCCCCAAGAAATCGCTTAACTCGATCAGCCTCAACGCTGACCAATCCAGGGGCAAAACGGCTCAACTTGCTGAACTCTATCTCATACTCACCCACCGTGAGCTGCCTTTGCTTCAGATAGAGGAAATCATTCATGAGGCGGTCACGCTCGACCGAGGGTAAGAACTTCCTCAACAGCATCTCCTTGAACATTTCCCAAGAGCATCCGGCTACCAGGCTCTCCTTCTCTCTCAGCCACCAACTCTTAGCCAAACCTTTAAGCTGATAGGCGGCTATCATCACCCTCTGATCATCTGCAATCCCGGAGTACGAGAACATCTCCTCCATGGAGATCAGCCAGTCGTCTATCACCATGAAATCTGTCTTCCCATCATAAGTGGGAGGGCTCAGCCTCTGAAACTGCGAGATGAAGGCCATCTCTGCTGGCACCACCACTGGAGGCCTCAAGGGTGCAGGAGGAGGAGGAACAGCTAACCCCCCTGCAGGAACTTGCGCACCCTGAGCCTGCCCTGCCACAACTGCCACCAAAGACTGAATCTGGGCTTGCACTTCCTCCAACTGTCTCCCCATAGCTTCGCTACTCTGACGCAGACCCTCGATCACCGCATCGTTCTGAGCTCCAGAAGATTCACCCTCAGACAGGGGAGTCGATCGAGTCGCAGGATGCCTAGCCATCCTAAAAAAAATCAATACAACGCAAATCAGATCCAGATCCCACGACTAGAACCGACTACCAGTACAGACAATACATATGTAGATATAGACTTAAAGCTGCTAAACTTGCTCTGAGAGTTTATCTTCTTTACAAAAATTAGATGATATGCCCTATCCTAGGATGGTTAACCACCACCTCACTAACTCTTGTGCCTAGATCGGATGCATGAACTTATGTTAGTTTGAAAACTTATGTGTGTACATATGTCATCCTGCAAATCATTAGCTCGGCGCGTTGTGCTTATGCAATGATATGATATGCATGATTGTGCTATGCATTCTAAAAAGGCCCTAATACATGATATGAGCGGCGTACACATGAAAATGTTATGCATCCCATACTACATAACATTTCCATGCAACGAAAAAGAAACGTGCTAGTCGCAGTCATGTGGTGAGGTTATGCATCCCATACTACATAACCCTCACATGTAGCCCCTATGGTGGATCCATATACGAACACATATTATGCATCCCATACTACATAATATGCCCCGTATACTTCATGTTATGCTATGAGTGTAGTGTTCGTGCTTTTGCCAAGACGTGCTGATGACATATCGGTGTGTGAATGACATGGTACTGAACTACTAAAAGCATCCAAGGAAGGTTGCCCAACTAACTTGTCAAGCAACCTCCCTCTGATACCAACTGTCACAACCCGCATTTTCTCCGAATTAAGAATTATCAGAGTAAGAGAAAACACGCGTCATGATGCCACGTCAAGCAGGGGATAACTGCTGACGCTCAGGCAAATCCAACTACAATCTTTATGCAAGAAAATCATGTGCTTAATGAATAGAAAATCAGTTATGTTTAGAGTCCGTATCCCTCGGCTCAGTGGATCATCTAGTCCACAAAAGAAAACTATATCTAAACGCTGCGGAAAAATATTTTAATTAGGCTTTACACCCTATAGAGCGCATAAGGGTCCCAAGAGAACCACTCATGCTATGCAAGACACTACACTTAGTTTATATAATATATATAAGAAAACGGTTTTCGTACGTGATTTGGAATATAGTGATTAAGTTTACAAAACATGCTGATCATGAGCTTCATTTATAATAGTATTTATGGTTTAAAAATAACTATCAACCTAGCATAAAACCTTCTCAAAGCAAGTAGACTATCTCCAGAAAAAAATAAATGGTAGCAGCAATAGTATATATCTAGTACAAGGTAAAAACTACTAGTGGGCGCCAACAACCTGACACGAACCCACCAGCACACATATATGTCTGTAAGAAAGTACTGAAAACAACCTCACAAACAAGGTAAACAAAACTCCAAAGTCCAGGAGTCCACCAACAACAACACCTCCAACTAGCCACCAGACTGGCTACAGCTCAGAACCTGGGGTATTCCAAAAGAAAACAGAATACCTCAGCAAGCAAAAATCAAGGTAAAACTGCATGAAAGAGTCAACCAAAAGGACAAAATAACGGAAAACATGCAGTAGAAAGAGTCACAACTGTCCAATACAGGACAACAAGAAATGCACAACGTGCAAAGGAACAGCAACGACCCAGCCCAGGAACAACATCCTGCAGGGCCTACTAGGCTACCAAGAGCCAGAATGCTGCAAACTACCCAAGAAGAAACTTCTAACACCCTAAACTGTGGGGAGTGATAGTAGCAAAAACAACAACGAGGAACCGGATCGAAGGCAAACGCAGTCCCCCAATCCACCATGTCTAAGTCAAAAGCTCGAGGGTCAATACGTGAACACACAAGGGACCTTCCACCCGACATGCCCAGCCCGTACCTGGAGCAAGAAATCCATGGGTGGCCTTGGCTATATCACACAACTCCACCCCCATAAAGTGCTACAACCACCACTACTATCCACGACCCACGATTCGGCCTTTAGGAAAATAAAGAAAACGGCCGACAAGGAAAACCCAGAAATACAACTGGAAAATCCACTCGGAAACGAAATACAAGGTAAAGGAAGAGTGTTGAAATAAACCAACACGACTAGGCGTTGAGTGAAACCCACTCAGTGCCTACCTAAACTTTGGCCTTGAGTGAGCTAGTCTCACTCGCCGCCAAAATTAAGTTACTACCCACAAACCCACTAAAGAAAACGGAGCTCGACGGTAGTCGAACGACCAAGGCAGAAGATCCAGAACTCGAGTAATTTCCTGTTACTTGAGTATCTAAACTCCCGCACTCGAAATCAGCTAAATACGCCTAGCAAAAGGAAATATACAAAACGCACGGTCAGTGGCGCACGGTCAGTGGTCGTGCGCACTCATTGGCTGATGATCGTGCGAAATGAACCTGGAAACTTGACAGAAAACCTAGCAACTGCGCACGATCACTGTCGCACGATCAGTGGTCGTGCGCACTGTTGCCAGCGCTCGTGCGATTGCCCGAGACAGAACTTTGGAAACTGAAATTTATACGCGCACGAACAGAGGCACACGACCAGTGGTCGTGCGCCCTAAAGGTTAATGACCGTGCGCGGCAAACCTGTACCGTTTGGAATTTTCCGAACGACACCGGAACGCGCACACGACTCACGCCACTGCAGTAGCAGTAGACAACTATCACGTCTCACGCTACTACTATATAAACTAAGCCTAACCATTCGAATAATACCATACCGAAGGAAATTGGCAACCACACCCCCCTCCTAACTCTCCCTCTCGGCTACGCCCGAACCAGAGCATCAATCAAAAATAAAGGAAAACAACGGCTTCACGCCGACAATTTGGATTCCAAACATCACAACATAGGGGGGGTTTCAGTAGGAAGAACTAAGCCCTATAGTTAGCAAAAAAATGAGAACAACAAGGCCTCTAACCTGGGCTAACCGGAATTTCAATTTCAAGCAAATAAAATCAAAGAAAACACTTGGCAAGGGCAAGAATACCACTTGCCTCAAATCTCAGCGAAGCTTTGGACTGCTTTCCTCCTCTTCGCACGGATCAAGACGGCCGCAACACCTAGAACAAAGACTCGGCCATTAATGGCGGAAAA
Source organism: Platanthera zijinensis (assembly GCA_039513925.1). NCBI lineage: Eukaryota > Viridiplantae > Streptophyta > Magnoliopsida > Asparagales > Orchidaceae > Platanthera > Platanthera zijinensis. The sequence continues at coordinate 48,614,040 of CM077098.1, read as the reverse complement.
CTTCCAAAACTGAAAATTCCAATCCTTCCAAAACTCCACGAAAATCGAATTTCTTACCGCAGGAATGAAGGTCTCGGCGAGAGCAATCCGTATCCACTCTCGGAATCGAATTCCGTCCACAAACGCTCCGGGAATCGGCGTCCGAAGGGAAGGCTCGGCGGTTACGTTTCTCTCGTACAGGACCGGCGGTTTCTTACGTGAAGAAGATGAAGATCGGCCCTATTCATTCTATATATATATATATATAATTATATAATTATATAATTAATTACAAAATTACCTAAAGCACTAAATCGACGCGAAAACCGATTCACCTCGGAATTCGACGAAATTCGCACCGTAGCTAAATGCCCACGCTACGAACACAACGGCGAAGTCAAAATTAACTTCCGACGAACAGAACTCGAGTTATACCCAAACAAAGCCAAACACAAACATCCCCCCGAGAGGCCACACCGGGTCACCAAAACGACTCGGTTTGCTAGGGAGATCTTGCCAACAGGCTACCAAACAGGGCACTCAGTTCTAAGGAGCTAAACCATACTCCACACATGGCACAAGCCACGGAAACGCGTCATCGTAACGCCAAACGAGAATAAAAATAATCGTTGAAAAGACGGGGCGTTACACGTAGCACTCCCTTGCCTCCTTAGGGTCTCCTCGGACCCGGATCTGGACCCCCTCGACGTTGAGCTTTAGACACTAGTGGAAGGACGAGGGGACGCAGCGGAAGGCACTGATGAGGGGTCTCCCGAAGATGGCACTGTAGCTGCTAGGGGCGTCCATGATGACAAACTTGCAGTTGCGTGACTGCCCCCCAGAGTGACATGGAGTCCTACTCCTCCCTCGACTTCTTTCCTCTCTCCCGAAAGCCGAACAGGGGCCCATCTGAGGCTAACACCCTCCTGGCCTCCACTTTCATCGCATCGAACGCCTTCTTGAAGATGACGTTGACCGAACTCCCATTGTCGACGAGGATCCGGGAGACGGTAAAATCCTCGATGGCTGTCTGGATGACCAGCGCATCGCAAAAGGTGACCCGGCAAGTCCTCTCTAGAGAAGGTGATTTTCTCCTCTGGGGGAGGGGACTGGGATGTAGAGCCAACACTCCTTCGGTACATAGTGTGGAGGCTTGACTTACGGGAGGCCTCGATCCCAGCCCCCCCGTGGATCGCTCCGATCCTTCCTCGGGTGCCCACATCGACCCGGTCTTCACACCGATCCCCCTCCTCCCGAGGCCGGATCTCCTCTATCCGGACTTCCTGATGGTCTTGTTGTTGCTGTTCCCTTCTCCCTCTCATCTCGAGGAACTCCGGGCACGTGGATGTGAGGTTCCCCTCCTCTCGATGAAAGTCACAATAGGGCAGGTCCACCCTGACCTCCCTCCTTCTCCTCGGCTGTCCTCTCCTTCTCCCCCTCATGGCAATTGCCATTGCCTCCTCCTGATCGGGGAGAGGGGGACTCTGACCCTGCCTACCCCCTGGGGATTGTACTGCCCTCGGCTACCCTGACGGTTATCTCCTCCCTGATAACCTCTCCGTGGTGCCTGTTCTTGCCACTCGGGTCTCCATCCCAAACAGTGGGTCTACTCCGGACGCACCCACCTGGGTTGTGGCTGCTGCTGTGGGTGCTCCCTTTGCCGAGGTTCAGCCCTCCTCTCCTCCTGAATTCGGCCACCCCTTGGCCTCTCCTCCTCCACGGCCCACTTGGCCAACCTTCGCGCAAACTCCGGGTGCGCTGCCTCCAGATCGGCCTCCCTGGCCGCTCTCTCTAGGAGTGCCTCAAAAGACACTGGAGGTGATATCTTCAGTTCCATCGCGAAGAACCCGGATTGGAGACCCAGGGTGAAGGCCACCATCATGGTGTGCCCTGACATCTCCTGAACTAGGGACAGTTCCTCTTAGAACCTGTCCAGATAGCTTCCCAGGGTTTCTCCCACCCTCTGCTTGATGCGGAACAAAGACTCCGCCTCCTTCTTCCTCTTCTTGGAAGTGGTGAATCTCAGCATGAAACCCCGTCGCAGATCCTCAAAGCAGTAGATGGACCCGGTCGGGAGTTGGTGGAACCACTCTCTCGCCTTTTCTCTGAGGGTGATGGCGAAGAGTCGGCACTTGAAGCCGTCTGACATCTGTCGAATAGAGACCATGTCCTCGAACTACTGGATGTGGTGGACTGGGTCTCCTCTCCCGGAGTAATAAGTCATCTCTGGCTCGCGAAACCCCTCGGGAACTGGGGCTGAAGAAACGAACTCGCTGAAGGGGCTCCCCCCCTCAGCCGGGCGAGACAGGAACTCCCTCCCTGCAGTCTCGCCGAAGTGGTACTCGGCGGCCGAGCCGGGGAACAGAACTCGCCCCTAGAACTCGCGCTCGCCTCTCTCGGCGGGTTCCTTCCCTGGTCGCCTGAGCGGCGCGTCATTGCCGAGTGCGGGAGCGGCGACCACCGGAACTGCCGGTGTCACACTCTCAGCTCGCATGCCGAGTGCGGTCCTGACGAGCCCGAGGATCTCCTCCCTAAGCTCCGCCAGCACGCTTGCCGCTGGGGGTGGGGGAGGGGGTGGCGAGCTGCCCCTGCTTGATCCTTGTCCTTCTTCTCCAGTCATCGAACCTGTAGAAGGTTTTCTCTGCTGACCACTGTCCACGCTCACCGCACCAAAATGTTGAAACCGGAAAACCGGTTCCTGTGGAGTTCGACCCTTGGGGAAGGGGCGGTCGCGCACCTACTTCGCTCCTGCAAGAAAATGACAAGAAAAAGAAGAACCAAGGACTAGACCTAGGGCCCGGCGTGGAGGTCCCACCACACACCCGGAAGATCTTAGAGCGCTTCCCCTCCTTAGCCAAGTGCCGGGCTAAGGTACCTCAGAAAGCGCTAGTAGACCTGAGAATGAGTAAGCGTGCCTTCTGAGGTACCCCTTGGGTCCTATTTATAGGAAAAGATGGCCTGCCAATATACAACCTTCACCGTTCTCGAGGACTATAGGCAGACCAAAGGGGGCAACATGGTAAAAAGATGTCATGGCCAAGATGCGAGCTGGACCTGAGGTAGCATCCGCTCGGTAGGGGCCTGACTCGCCTCGCCTTGGGCCTAGGCGAGCACGTACTCGGCAGGTTGTGCTCGACTATCGCCGAGTTCCAACCGGAAGCGGGGCTCGGCACGACGATCGCCGAGCTCCAACTGAAACTGAGCTTGGCGTGGAGATCGTCGAGCTCGGCTCGACTATCGCCGAGCTCGGACTCGGCATGCTGGGCCCCGTTCGACCGTCGTCGAGCTCGGCTCGACTATCGCCGAGCTCGGTCTCGGCATGCTGGGTTCATACTGCGGTCTGAGCCGACCGGTTTAACTCCTGTCGACCACTCGCTGGATACGGGGTTGTACAGAGCCGATCCTCAACTTATATGTCTGAATGGGCATTAATATAAGTTGAGTTACTTTCTATTGTAGCTTTACACTTTCATATTCTTCTGTAGATGATAGAACTACTAGGGCAAATGGTTTGCTCATTTATTGAGCTGCTATATATACATTGATTACTGATCAATCTATACCATTTTTTTGTACTATTGCTTTATATAAATATATTGTACCCTGTTCCTTTCTCCGTCCGATGCAGAGGAGTCGCCGGGGGAGCGGATGTGATAACCACTTAGTCTTTATGACTAACGGTTGCTACGTCTTCCTTTTTATGAGGAAACCCTACAAACAGAGCAGCAACATGTTTTGCAGCAGGACAGCCAGGCTAGGACGACAGGGCCTGAAGGGACGGTTCCGTCGTTACAGTCAGTGACTGAAGTGAGTCTTTGAGAGACTTTTGATGTAGCCCCATTGGGGCAAGTTTTACTCATACTCTGATAGTATAGAAGCTTGATGTAGCTTCTTTTATTTGTTGTACTTTTGGACTATATGCTTATGTATGGATTTGGCTTCATATTATATGTTTGGTTGGGTTGGCAATATTTGATATTGGTTATAGCCGGCAGGATAGGTATCGTGTGGTACAGGTTAGCCCGAGTGCTAGCGCTACCGCAAGGCGGCTGTTCTGGGCATAAGACTCCCCTCGTGCCATATTTTGAGTTCCGGGAGGGGGTCTTACAAATGGTATCAGCTTGCTACGATCTTGAACTAAAGAAGTCATTCAACAATGGTGTCACCCCCGCTCGATTAGTCCGTTTGGGGACAAACTAACTTAACGGAAGCAGTGGTGTGCCCATATGCAATTCACACAAAGTATTGTACAACCCCGTATTCGCAGAGTAGGGTCCTTTCGGCAAGCCCAGAGCCAGTTTAAAGTTTTTAAGCTTTTTAGAGATTTTGGACTCTTGGTGGCCAATTTTGGCTTGGACTTGGAAATATACTAGTAGGGGGATGAAATATTTTTCTCCCCCCGGCCCCCTCGGGGGGTCACCAGGCCGCCGAGCTCACCAGTCCGCCGAGCTCACCAGGCCGCCGAGCTCACCAGTCCGCCGAGCTCACCAGTCCGCCGAGCTCACCAGTCCGCCGAGCTCCCCAGTCCGCCGAGATCCCCAGGCCGCCGAGCTCACCAGGCCGCCGAGCTCACCAGTCCGCCGAGCTCCCCAGGCCGCCGAGCTCCCCAGGCCGCCGAGCTCCCCAGGCCGCCGAGCTCCCCAATCCGCGGAGCTCCCCAGGCCGCCGAGCTCCCCAGTCCGCCGAGCTCCCCAGGCCGCCGAGCTCCCCAGTCCGCCGAGCTCCCCAGGCCGCCGAGCTCCCCAGTCCGCCGAGCTCCCCAGGCCGCCGAGCTCCCCAGTCCGCCGAGCTCCCCAGTCCCCCGAGCTCCCCAGGCCGCCGAGCTCCCCAGTCCGCCGAGCTCCCCAGGCCGCCGAGCTCCCCAGTCCGCCGAGCTCCCCAGGCCGCCGAGCTCCCCAGTCCGTCGAGCTCCCCAGGCCGCCGAGCTCACCAGTCCGCCGAGCTCACCAGTCCGCCGAGCTCCCCAGGCTGCCGAGCTCCCCAGTCCGCCGAGCTCCCCAGTCCGCCGAGCTCCCCAGGCCGCCGAGCTCCCCAGTCCGCCGAGCTCCCCAGGCCGTCGAGCTCCCCAGTCCGCCGAGCTCCCCAGGCCGCCGAGCTCCCCAGTCCGCCGAGCTCCCCAGTCCGCCGAGCTTCCCAGGCCGCCGAGCTCCCCAGTCCGCCGAGCTCCCCAGTCCGCCGAGCTCCCCAGTCCGCCGATCTCCCCAGGCCGCCGAGCTCCCCAGGCCGCCGAGCTCCCCAGTCCGCCGAGCTCCCCAGGCCGCCGAGCTCCCCAGGCCGCCGAGCTCCCCAAGCCGCCGAGCTCCCCAGTCCGCCGAGCTCAAGTCCAATTGGTCGTAGGGGCATTTCGGTCATTTTATCCCCAGGACTTGGAAAAACTATAAATAGACCCCCTTGGGTACCTTTGGAGAGGCATTGGCTTTTGGCTTCCTCCTCCCTAGCTTTACTCTTGGTAGAGTTGAGAGAACTCTCCAAGGTACCCAACTCTCATTGGTAAGGGAGGGGAAGTGTTCTTGTGACCTTCCGGGTGTGTGGTGGGACCTTCGCGTTAGAGCCGAGGGTCTGTTCCTAGTTTCCCAAGTTTTCGGCCCGTGACATTCTTCCAAGTGTAGTAGGTGTGAGGTCACCCCTTCCCCAAGGGTCAGACTCCACAGAGACCAAGTTTTTGGTTTCAACATTTTGGTGCGGTGAGCGTGGAGAGTGACCAGCACAGAAGATCTCGGGAGAGTGTCATGGCTGGAGATCAGGGAGGTAGTGATGACCTCAGCGATCTCCCCAACCCAGGACCCTTCGTAGGAAGGGAAGAGTTCATGGCTTCCATCTCTAGCATCATGGAGATGTTGCGAAGCATTGCTCCTCGGGCTGGCAGCTTAGCTCCCACCCCCCCGGGGACCGGCTCCTGGGGATCTTAGTGAGCTGCCCCCCAGAGATCTAAGCGAGATCACCCCAGCAGGGGGAGAAGGAAGTGCCCCAGGGAGGCGACCTGGGAAGGAGAGGATGGGAGAGGGTGTCGAGCGAGACCTCCCCGGCCGGGAGCTGTTCCCCAGCCCGTCGAGTGCTCGCCCCCCAGGCGAGCAGGTCGCGCGAGTGGAGGTGGCGAGAGCTCCCCTTAAGGGGTCACCCTTTAGTGAGTTGATCATCTCAGCTCCCGTTCCCAAGGGGTTCAAAGAGCCAGACATGGCTTACTATACCGGGAAGGATGACCCCGTCCAGCACCTGCAGTGGTTCGAGGATGCCGTCTCCATCAGGCCAATGACGGACGCCTTCAATTGCCGTCTATTTGCGATCACCTTGAAAGAGAAGGCGAGGGACTGGTTCCATCAACTCCCTCCAAGGTCCATCTTCGGGTTCGAAGACTTGAGCCGGAGCTTTCAACTTCGTTTCTCCACCTCCAAGAAGAGGAAGAAAGGTCCTGAGTCCCTCTTCCTGATAAAGCAAAGGGCTGAGGAGTCGCTGGCCCACTACATTGACGGGTTCCAGGAGGAGGTCCTTGACATCCAAGAGGTGCCATGGTATGCCCTCCAGATGGCGTTTACGGTGGGGTTGCGCGAAGGGTTCTTCAAGATGAGCTTGACCCGGAAGACCCCCCTTTCCTTCGAGGAGCTGATGGAAAGAGCAGCAGAGGAGATAGCCATGGAGGCAGCCAACCCGGCCTTTGTGAAGAAGTTGGCAAAGTTGACGGAGGTGGAGTCAAAAGAGCAAGGTGGCTCAAGGCACCAGGAAGGAAGGCGGAGGGAGGAGCAGAGAGCCCAGGGGTTCCAAAGACAGGAGGGTCCGGAGCCAGGCTGGAGGCAGCAGGGAGGACCTGCCCATGGTCCAGGAAGGGCTCTCATCCAAGATGGGGGGAACTTCCACGGGGGCCAAGGGAGGTTCAACTTCTAGAGGCAAGCCCCTAGGCAGCTCCTGCCCCCACCCCAGCAAGCCTTGGCAATAAGCGAAGGAGGAAGAGGTAACAGGAGAGATCACCCAGCCCGCCGAAAGAGGGGAGAAAGAGCACCACTGTACTGTGACTTCCACCAGTTGGAGGGTCATGCCACGGCTACCTGCCTCGAGTTCCTAGAGGTAAGGGGGGTGAGAGGCCCTGCCCAGCCTCAACCGCCGGCACAGGTTGAAGGAGTTCTACCCCAAGGAGTGGGTGATGAGATATGCGAGGATCGGGTTGATGTAGGACACCGAGGAGGAATATCGGTGATCCACGGTGGGGTTAGTATCGAGGCCACTCGGAAGGCGAGCCTCCACGTCATGTACCGCCAGAGCATCGCCTCGATGTCCCAGACCCCTCCCCTGGAAGAAAAGATCACCTTCTCGTCGAAAGACATGCCCGAGCATGAGGATCCATTCTGCGACGCCCTGGTCATCCAGGCAGCCATCGAAGGCTTTACCATCTCCCAGATCTTGGTTGACAACGGAAGCTCTGTCAACGTCGTTTTTAAGAAGGCCTTTGACGGGATGAAGGTAGAGCCAAGGAGGGTGCTAGCCTCGGACGGACCCCTATTTGGATTTTCAGGGGAGAGGAAGGAAGTGGAAGGTGGAGTCGGACTCTAGGTGAAGTTAGGGGGAATCTCAAGAAACTGCAGGTTCGTCATTGTTGACGCTCCAAGCAGCTACAACGCCATTTTCGGAAGGCCCCACATCAGTGCTTTCCGATGTGTGCCTTCATCCTTCCACCAGTGTCTTAAGTTCAACTCCGATGGGACTCAAGTCAGGATCAAGGGAGACTCCAGGATGGCGAGGCAGTGCTACGTCACGGCCGTCAACACCATCTCCTGGTTGAACAAGGCGGAGGAGATGGAGAAGATCATGGAGAGCCTAAGCAGGATGGAAGTGTCCGAGGGGAAGGAATCGGACGACGGCCATCAGGCCCAGGCCCCCTGAAGAAGCCTCGTCTCGGCAGGGTCTTGTATCTTTTTCTTATGTTGTAATGAGTCCATCCCTCGACCAGTAGAGTCGGGGGGGGGGGGGCATGTATCCCGTCTTTTTTCCCCATTAGAGGATGTTGGAATTGCAAAAGCTTAGGTGACATGTCCAGCTCCCAACCCCCGAGAGGATCTCCTCATACCAGGCTCACACTAGCTGGCAGGGTCGAGAGTGCCTCGGGGGATGGCTCATTTTCCCCTTTGCTCCGATGATGATTCCGCTGTCAGGCTCTCACTAGATGACAAGTCCGGTTGATCTCTCGTGGAAGCCCAAGTCCTTTGCTCCGAGGATGATTCCGCTGTCAGGCTCTCACTAGCTGACAAGGCCGGTTGATCTCTCGTGGAAGCCCAAGTCCTTTGCTCCGATGATGATTCTGCTGTCAGGCTCTCACTAGCTGACAAGACCGGTTGATCTCTCGTGGAAGCCCAAGTCCTTTGCTCCGATGATGATTCCGCTGTCAGGCTCTCATTAGCTGACAAGGCCGGTTGATCTCTCGTGGAAGCCCAAGTCCTTTGCTCCGATGATGATTCCGCTGTCAAGCTCTCACCAGCTGACAAGGCCGGTTGATCTCTCGTGAAAGCTAAGTGTTTTCACCCCGAGGCTGTCTCGTCACCCAGGCTCCCATTAGCTGGCATGACAGGTTGACCCCTCGGGAGGCTAAGTGTTATCACCCTGAGGCTGTCTCGTCACCCAGGCTCCTATTAGCTGGCATGACAGGTTGACCCCTCGGGTGGCTAAGTGTTTTCACCCCGAGGCTGTCTCGTCACCCAGGCTCCCATTAGCTGGCATGATAGGTTGACCCCTCGGGAGGGTAAGTGTTTTCACCCTGAGGCTGTCTCGTCACCCAGGCTCCCATTAGCTGGCATGACAGGTTGACCCCTCGGGAGGCTAAGTGTTTTCACCCCGAGGCTGTCTCGTCACCCAGGCTCCCATTAGCTGGCATGACAGGTTGACCCCTCGGGAGGCTAAGTGTTGTCACCCCGAGGCTGTCTCGTCACCCAGGCTCCCATTAGCTGGCATGACAGGTTGACCCCTCGGGAGGCTAAGTGTTTTCACCCCGAGGCTGTCTCGTCACCCAGGCTCCCATTAGCTGGCATGACAGGTTAACCCCTCGGGAGGCTAAGTGTTTTCACCCTGAGGCTGTCTCGTCACCCAGGCTCCCATTAGCTGGCATGACAGGTTGACCCCTCGGGAGGCTAAGTGTTTTCACCCCGAGGCTGTCTCGTCACCCAGGCTCCCATTAGCTGGCATGACAGGTTGACCCCTCGGGAGGCTAAGTGTTTTCACCCCGAGGATGTCTCGTCACCCCGGCTCCTATTAGCTGGCATGACAGGTTGTCCCCTCGTGAGGCTAAGTGTTTTCACGTGTTTTCACCCCGAGGCTGTCTCGTCACCCAGGCTCCTATTAGCTGGCATGACAGGTTGACCCCTCGGGAGGCTAAGTGTTTTCACCCCGAGGCTGTCTCGTCACCCAGGCTCTCATTAGCTGGCATGATAGGTTGACCCCTCGGGAGGCTAAGTGTTTTCACCCCGAGGCTATCTCGTCACCCAGGCTCCCATTAGCTGGCATGACAGGTTGACCCCTCGGGAGGCTAAGTGTTTTCACCCCGAGGCTGTCTCGTCACCCAGGCTCCCATTAGCTGGCATGACAGGTTGACCCCTCGGGAGGCTAAGTGTTTTCACCCCGAGGCTGTCTCGTCGCCCAGGCTCCTATTAGCTGGCATGATAGGTTGACCCCTCGGGAGGCTAAGTGTTTTCAACCCGAGGCTGTCTCGTCACCCAGGCTCCTATTAGCTGGCATGACAGGTTGACCCCTCGGGAGGCTAAGTGTTTTCACCCCGAGGCTGTCTCGTCACTCAGGCTCCTTTTAGCTGGCATGACAGGTTGACCCCTCGGGAGGCTAAGTGTTTTCACCCCGAGGCTGTCTCGTCACCCAGGCTCCTATTAGCTTGCATGACAGGCTGACTCAGCGAATACGTCGGGTTGGATGTTTCTTTCCGAGCTTGTGCCAGCCTTGAAAAGAGCGGGGATTATGTACAACCCCGTATTCGCAGAGTAGGGTCCTTTCGGCAGGCCCAGAGCCAGTTTAAAGTTTTTAAGCTTTTTAGAGATTTTGGACTCTTGGTGGCCAATTTTGGCTTGGACTTGGAAATATACTAGTAGGGGGATGAAATATTTTTCTCCTCCCGGCCCGCTCGGGGGGTCACCAGGCCGCCGAGCTCACCAGTCTGCCGAGCTCACCAGTCCACTGAGCTCCCCAGGCCGCCGAGCTCACCAGTCTGCCGAGCTCCCCAATCCGCCGAGCTCCCCAGGCCGCCGAGCTCACCAGGCCGCCGAGCTCACCAGGCCGCCGAGCTCCCCAGGCCGCCGAGCTCCCCAGGCCGCCGAGCTCCCCAGGCCGCCGAGCTCCCCAGGCCGCCGAGCTCCCCAGGCCGCCGAGCTCCCCAGTCCGCCGAGCTCCCCAGTCCGCCGAGCTCCCCAGGCCGCCGAGCTCCCCAGGCCGCCGAGCTCCCTAGTCCGCCGAGCTCCCCAGGCCGCCGAGCTCCCCAGTCCGCCGAGCTCCCCAGGCCGCCGAGGTCACCAGTCCGCCGAGCTCACCAGTCCGCCGAGCTCCCCAGTCCGCTGAGCTCCTCAGTCTGCCGAGCTCCCCAGTCCGCCGAGCTCCCCAGTCCGCCGAGCTCCCCAGGCCGCCGAGCTCCCCAGTCCGCCGAGCTCCCCAGGCCGCCGAGCTCCCCAGTCCGCCGAGCTCCCCAGGCCGCCGAGCTCCCCAGTCCGCCGAGTTCCCCAGTCCGCCGAGCTCCCCAGTCCGTCGAGCTTCCCAGGCCGCCGAGCTCCCCAGTCCACCGAGCTCCCCAGGCCGCCGAGCTCCCCAGTCCGCCGAGCTCCCCAGGCCGCCGAGCTCCCCAGTCCGCCGAGCTCCCCAGTCCGCTGAGCTCCCCAGGCCGCCGAGCTCCTCAGGCCGCCGAGCTCCTCAGGCCGCCGAGCTCCCCAAGCCGCCAAGCTCCCCAGTCCGCCGAGCTCAAGGCCAATTGGTCGTAGGGGCATTTCGGTCATTTTATCCCCAGGACTTGGAAAAACTATAAATAGACCCCCTTGGGTACCTTTGGAGAGGCATTGGCTTTTGGCTTCCTCCTCCCTAGCTTTCCTCTTGGTAGAGTTGAGAGAACTCTCCAAGGTACCCAGCTCTCATTGGTAAGGGAGGGGAAGTGTTTTTATGACCTTCCGGGTATGTGGTGGGACCTCCGTGTTAGAGCCGAGGGTCTGTTCCTAGTTTCCCAAGTTTTCGGCCCGTGACATTCTTCCAAGTGTAGTAGGTGTGAGGTCACCCCTTCCCCAAGGGTCGGACTCCACAGAGACCAAGTTTTTGGTTTCAACAAGTATGTCCAACTTTTACCTTAAGATTAGCCAACCTGAACTTAGGTTTGTATTCTACGTGTAGATCCCAGTGCACGTTGAGACAGTGGGGGCACCCCCGCCCCGTCCGTACCCACACAATTTCAGCAATCGGAGCTAGGGCAGACGCTCATAGCTATCCTGGATGCCTTCAGACCAACATGCCCCCGTACAATAACAAGCTCCAGGCTCCAATTGGGTGAGCACTTTCCGAGCTCTCCCCCTCCTGCCTACCTTAGGACAGAGTGGACAGTGCGTACGGAGGAATGACTCGACACCGTGCAAGAACTGCTGGCGGGAATTAGATGTCCGAACAATATGGATGTGACCCTGGTAGTGACACTCCTGGAACTGCACGCCAAGAGTTAGTGGAAGTCCCTCATGGGCTCAACCTTTCAAGGGCAAGTTTATACAGAGATCAGCTGGAGCGAGTTCTCATGAGCTTTTTTAGAGAACTTTATTCCCTTGTCTGCTCGAGATGAACTCGAAGAGAGATTTTTATAATTGAAGTAAGGATTGAAGTCGGTCATAGAGTATCAACGAGAGTTCCAACATCTCGCGAGATTTGCTGACTCATATGACTTGGATGACAGAGGATATGCTAAGCGCTTCTATAAAGGGTTGCGGGACCCCCTGAGGCAGGCCCTTTTGTTTATAGCAGACTCCAGCTTGGCGGAGATAATTGACATGGAGAAGAGGCTAGAAGCAGACCACTTGGGAAGTGGTAAGAGACCCGCTGAGGGTGTGATGGAAGCTGGCCCTAGCAATAGAAGGAGACACGACTACGGAGGAGGAAGAGGATATCAGAGAGGTGACAGACGTTTCCATCGGAATTTTAGAGTGGAGCACCCAGTTCCACAGCCACCAGCATTGCCTTCACCTCCACAGCTTCAACAGTTTCAGCAACCCGAGGGGCGGAATGAGCGAGTGTGCTTCCAATGCAACCAACCGGGCCATATCCGACGTTACTGCCCGTAACTGTTTGGGAATGCTTCTCTTGCTCTCCCCCTCCGGCAGCTCCTCGAGGGCGGGGACATATGCATTGTCGAGGATGAGGACCACGAGGAGGGAACCCCAGACCTGCTCGGAATCAGGTGTTCGCGCTAGACATGACACAGGAGCAGAACCCTTAGGAGGTGATATGTTGCAGTTAGTTATCACGTTTTCATTATTAATATTAAGTTGCTTAAGACATACTAGATATCTATCTTTGAGTACTGTTATTGGTACTTAAGCACCGTGGTGGTCGGCGGGAAACCGGCCTATACGTTATTCGATACCGGCGTCTCACACTCGATTGTGTCTGCGGACTTCATTAAAGACCTAGAAGGAGTGCAATAATTCACTGGTATTGCTCGAAGAGTACGCCTCCCAGACGGCTCTGAGATGACTACAACCGCCAAGTGCGAATTGGAGATACTCATTGGGGGAAAGACCTTTGATACCCCTGCCATAGTTTTGAGAATACCATAATTCGATCTCATTCTGGGCATGGCATGGCTGGATTGGCACTACACAAGAATTGACTGCGCGGAGAAGCGAATTTATTTGAGACATGGAGACACTGATGTCATCTTTCAAGGTATAAAATTCGCACCTCGATTGTTATCGTCTTCAATTCAGGCCTTGAAAGCTCACATGAGAGAGGATGAAGTTTACATGATATGTTTTGAACTAAAAGAGATGAAAATAGATATGAAGGACGTGCGAGTGGTGCGAGATTTTCCCGAGGTATTTCCAGAGAAATTGCCAGGATTACCCCCACATAGAGAAGTGTATTTTCAAATTAAGCTAGTACCAGGAGCCAAGCCCGTCTTCAGGACCCCTTACCGGATGACCCCGAAGGAACTCGCAGAGTTTAGAGTTCAGTTGCAAGAGTTGGTAGAATCAGGTTTTGTTCGCCCCATCTCATCACCTTGGAGAGCCCCTGTTCTGTTCGTTAAGAATAAGGATGGAACCTTGCGATTATGTATAGACTATCGGAAGCTCAACCGACTGATGGTACGGAACACCTATCCGCTACCTCAGATCGATGAGTTGTTCGACCAATTGGTAGGAGCGCATTGGTTTTGCAAATTGGATTTGCTCTCGAGGTATTATCAGTTGAGAATACAGGAGGAGGACATTCAGAAAACGGCCTTTAGCTCAAGGTACGGCTTGTACAAGTTCACTGTGATGCCGTTTGGGCTCACAAATGCCCCTTCAGCTTTCATGAGCTTGATGAACAAAGTGTTCGAGCCTTATCTGGATGTATTCGTCATCGTTTTCATCGATGACATTTTGGTCTACTCTATGACGGAGGAAGAGCATGTCGAACATCTGACATTGGTACTAAAGAAGCTAAAAGAACACGCCTTGTTTGCCAAGTTCAGCAAGTGCGAATTTTGGCTCCAAGAGGTTGTCTTCTTGGGTCATGTGATCAGTGGGGCTGGGTTAGCTGTGGATCCGACCAAGGTGAGTGACGTGAAGGAGTGGTCGCCCTTGAAGTTAGCAGTTGATGTGCGGAGCTTCCATGGACTTGCCTGGTATTATCGCAAGTTTGTAAAAGGGTTTTCAAAGATTGCCCTTCCTCTTACTACGCTGACAAAGAAAGGTGTGTCGTATGAGTGGACACCCTAGTGTGAAGTCGCATTTCAGGAACTGAAGGACCGACTTACATCCGCACCCATCCTAGCCCTTCCATCCGGGAAGGAAGGATTTCAAGTTTACACTGACGCGTCGTATCAAGGGATGGGAGCGGTATTGATGCAGCACGGGCATGTGATTGCATATGCTTCAAGACAGCTGAAGAAGCATGAAATCAACTACCCGGTACATGATCTATAATTGGGAGTGGTGGTGTTCGCCTTGAAGATTTGGAGACACTATCTATACGACGTCCATTGCGAAGTCTTTTCAGACCATAAGAATCTAAAGTACGTTCATACATAGAAGGAATTGAATTTGAGACAACGGTGGTGGTTAGAGTTTTTATGCGATTATGAATTCACTTTGAACTACCACCCCGGAAAAGCCAATTCTATAGCTGATGCTTTGAGTAGAAAATTACCGAAATTGAACTCTGAGTCCCGGTTTATGAGAATGGAGTTAGCCCGGATGCTTGAAGAGATGGAGATCACCCTGGTATATAAAGACCAATCAGAAGGTTATACGAAGTACTTAACCGCGATGAGCATAGTCTGTGATATTCGATACCAAATCCGGGCGGAGAAAGGAAAGGATGCGGCTCTGGCCCTGTCAATCAAGTCAATTGAAGTGGGACTACTGACAAGGATTTCCTAAAAGACGACCTCGTTCATCTCCGTGCCCGGCTTTACATTCCCAAAGACGGTAAAATTCGGGAAGATATCCTGAGAGAGGCATACTGCACTCAGTATTCTGTGCATCCTGGGATTTCCAAGATGTACGCCGACCTGCGGAAGACCATGTGTTGGCCGGGAATGAAGAGGGATGCCAGATATTTTGTTACACACTGAGAGGCCTGTCAAAGGTTGAAGGCGGAATGCAAGAGCCCCGGTGGATTATTGCAATCATTGCCCATCCCCAAGTGGAAGTTCGAGGATGTCTCCATAGACTTCGTCCACGGATTGTCTCACTCATGCTCCGGGAATGATTCGGTGTGGGTAATCATTGACCGCCTAACAAAGGTACCCAGGTTTATTCCTATGAAGAAAGAAGCTTACGTGGATATCTTGGTACGCCTCTTTGTTGAGCAGTTTGTACGGTACCATGGCGTGCCAAAGACAATTGTTTCCGATCGGGATGGTCGGTTTACTTCTAAAGAATGGAGGGTGGTACAGGCGTATATGGGCTCGCGCCTTACTTTTAGCACATCGTTTCATCCTCAGACGGACAGGCAGTCTGAGAGGACCATCAGGATATTGGAGGACCTATTGAGACTGTGTGTGTTGGATATAGGAGAGCCGTGGGAAAGGCTCTTACCCCTGGTGGAATTTTCCTATAACAACAATCACCAAGCCAGTATCGGGATGACACCCCATGAAGCCCTTTTCGGAAGAAGGCGTAGAACCCCCTTGTCATGGGTACAAGATGAAGACCCGAAGGTTTTAGGAGTTGAGTACATCGATGATACTGATGTGGTTGTTAAACTAATACAGGAATGCATGCTTGAGGCTCAAAGTCAGCAGGCTAAGTATTATAATGTAAAGCACCGGGTGGTTGAATTTCAGGTGGGTGACAAAGCGTTCCTGAAAATTCGGCCGATGCATGGAGTGTCACGGGTACGTGGAGTGAAGAAGCTCAGCCCAAGGTACGTTGGACCATACACCATATTAGAAAGGATTGGCCAAGTGGCCTACCGGTTGGAGTTACCACCAGAGATGGAGAACCTTCATGACGTGTTCCATGTGTCGTCTCTCTGGAAGGCGCTGTTGCGGCCCGATCAACATATCCCCGCCGCTGATGGAGCAGTAGCAATCGATAGATCTGTGCGACTAGAGCCGGTGCGGATAGTAGATAACGAGACAAGGATTTTGCGCCGCAAGAGTGTTCCTTTGGTAAAGGTGATGTGGTCTAACCATGGGAAAGATGAGTATACATGGGAGCCGGTGGACTTGATACAAATGCGCTACCCGGATTTGTTTCATCAAGGTTATTTTGAAAGCATATTTTATTTTATTTCATGCTTTTCTCTCCCCAGAGCCTTAGCCTGATTTTGGGGACGGAATCTTTTATTTTGTTTATAGGATTTGTAACGTACCGATTCGCGCTAGGCCCCTCGTACGCGTTTTTAAGTCAGGAGAGCTGACCTGGGCTCTGGGAGTGCTGGCAACTAGGCTTACACCTGTGTAAGGGAGGTGAAGTTGGTCCATAGTAGGACATGGGTAGTGACACGGGCGTGTCCCTACCCGTGTAAATGTGGACACAGGTAGAGGCACGGGCGTGTCCATACCCGTGTGTGTAACTGACATCGTCGATCGTGTTTCCCGAGCAGGAAACGGGTAGAGACACGGGCGTGTCCTTACCCGTGTGTGTGAATAGCTTCGTCGACCATGTATCCCGAGCAGGACATAGGTAGAGACACGGGCGTGTCCCTACCCATGTACTTGTGTCCAAGTGTATCCCGAGCAGGACACGGGTATGGACACGGGCATAAACACGGCCGTGTCACGTGGACATGGGTAGAGATACGGGCGTGTCCCTACCCGTGTTTGTGTGTCCAAACGGCAGTCGAACCGCCGACGCTGCTTCGCCCGAGCAGTACATTGGTAGGGACACGGGCGTGTCCCTACCCGTGTTGGCTCCATATAAAAAGGGTTGCTGAAACCTTATCCATTTTTCATCTTCTTTCCAAGCCATTTCTGTAGAAAAATGCTGGAGAGGAGGAAGAGGGTGCTGGAGCCAACCTTCACTCCGTAAAGAACCGCCGCCGCCGAGAAGAAGAAGATGTCATCGAGAAGGGTGACGAGATCCTTTGCCGAAAATGGTGGAAATGACGGAAACGAGGTTAGCTTCCTACTCTCTCCCTTGGTGCTAGATCTGTAGTTATTTCTAGGTGAGATGTCGACTCAAAAGAGTCTAGACTTGCGAGATGATGATTTCCCTAGGAAGAGGCCATTCTAGGGCTTGTGCTCTATGGATAATGGTGTCTTCAATCTCTCCTTCCTTCTATGTGAAGATGAGGGATGATTTCGTGAAAAGAAATTGCCTCATGAGGGTGAATAAGGGAGGAGGAATTTCTGATGTGAATTGGGAAGATCGGCTATAGGAGGAAGACGAACCGATGCCGTTCATTCCGCCTTAAGATGCATGCAGAAATCAGTGTTTTGCACGCAGCGATCTTCGTGTCCATTTTCAGTTATGATATGGCCAGATCTTGGCTTTCGACTAAACACGAAAGTCGTAGTCTTGGAAATACCTTTCCAACCAGTGGTTACACGTCTTCAGGCAAAGTCTGAAGCCACGGGAAAGTCTGATCGAAATTGATGGATGTCAAGCTAAGCATACATAAACTGTAATCTGTACGCAACAGACTTTGAAGCCGATTTCAAGTGCAATCCGGTCTGATCTGGGTGAGGGACCGAATACAAAAGTCATAGCCCTTGGAAATACCTTTCCAACGAGGGGTTAAATGTTTTCACCGGATTCCTTGTAGCATCAGGAATCCCCGTTTGAAGTTCTGCACCTTACTCATTTCCTGCGCGTTTTATTATCGGGTTTAAGCAAATCCAAGATAGGAGTTGGTAGAGAGATTAATGTGAATTGTTGGATAGATCCTTTGTAATCAAATGACGAAGTGAAACGTACTTGGACGAAATTGTTTGGTAGAAATTAGAGAACCGATGGGTTGATGAGTTTGGATGGTAAGCATGATTAAACTACGAGAACCGATAGGAATGCGCTTCATATTAACAAGGTGCTGGAGTTCATTTGGAAATGAATCGTAGGATGCTAATTATGACCATGTGAATCGTCGTTTAACAGAACGTATTTTGTTGTCCAATGCTTAGAGTGTTGTCTCCCTATGGGTAACATTGTGAAAGGATGTAAGTGCGGGATTGATCACACTTGTATGGTAACGTTGTGCGGAGATGTAAGTGGACGGTTGGGCTTGGCCCTCGGTGTTCATTCCCGAGGCTCCATCCGTACCACGATGATGTGATGTTGCATGCGGTGTTATTTGACACGCGGTATCGTAATTCCGGGTTAGGGAGAGTGTGGCAGGTCTATGGGCTCGCCAGTCGTCACACCGACGGGAGTTAACAGTTAGACCTTGGGCGGTTGGGCTTGGTCCTCGGTGCTTACTCTCGGGGCTTTCCGTGCCAAGTGAACAGTTGGGCTTGGTCCTCATGCCTTTTCCGAGGCTCCTTCCGGGTCACAACTTTGTCCAGTTCGGGGCTTGGTTCTCGGTGCACATCTACCCGAGACTCCCGCTGTGCCGTAGTACGCGTGTGAGCTCCGTTGTTGTGTTCTTAGCGTTGAGGCGTACGAAGGCCTAGGCTTGGTAGTGTGGATGCCCGCCTAGTAGTGGAGAAGCCCGCTCCACTGTCACCGTCTGGCCACGACAGTTGACGCTTGAGAGGTTAGCTACCTGCTCGAAAAGTGGGAACTACAAGTCTGTGTCGACATAACGTTTGCATGTGCGTGTCCATGGGTGAGTCTTGCATTGCATACATATTATTACATACATATCATTACATACATTACATTCACAAGATTCTCATCGTATAAGTTTGTATGGGCACTCTTATACGATGAGTTACTTTACAGTTGAGCCGATCCTCAATTTATATGTCTGTATGGGCATTCATATAAGTTGAGTTACTTTCTGTTATAGCTTTACACTTTCATATTCTGCTGTAGATAATAGAACAGCTAGGGCAAATGGTTTGCTCATTTATTGTGCTACTATATATACATTGATTACTGATCAATCTATACCATTTGTTTGTACTATTGCTTTATATAAATATATTATACCCTGTTCCTTTCTCCTCCCGGTGCCGAGGAGTCGTCGGGGGAACGGATGTGATAGCCACTTAGTCTTTATGACTAATGGTTGCTACGTCTTCCTTTTTAGGAGGAAACCCCGCAGATAGAGCAGCAGAAGGTTTTGCAGCAGGACAGCCAGGCCAGGACGACAGAGCCTGAAGGGACGGTACTATCGTTACTGTCAGTGACTGATGTGAGTATTTGAGAGACTTTTGATGTAGCCCATTTTGGGCAAGGTTTACTCGTACTCTGATAGTATAGAAGCATGATGTAGCTTCTTTTTTTTGTTGTACTTTTGGACTATATGCTTATGTGTGGATTTGATTTCATATTATATGTTTGGTTGGGTTGGCAATGTTTGATATTGGTTATAGCCAGCAGGATAGGCGTCGTGTGGTACATGTTAGCTTGAGTGCTAGCGCTACCGCAAGGCGGCTGTTCTGGGCATAAGACTCCCCTCGTGCCGTGTTTTGTGTTCCCGGAGGGGGGTCTTACATCCCGCATCCCGCATCCAGGGCGCATCCCGCATCCAGGGCGCATCCCGCATCCAGGCCGAATCCCCGTATCGTCTTCATCGACGAATTCCGGTGTCGTTCCCGCTCGCATCCGCCGTTCGACTGCCGCATTCCACTCGCATCCGCATCTGCCACATCTGCTCGCATCCGCATCCCGCTCGCATCCGCCTGGCATCCGCATCCCGCTCGCATCCGCCGACTGCCGCATCTGAACCCGTCGACTGCTGCTTCTTCTTCCAGTGGTTGCCGCATCTACATCCATCTGAATCCGCCAATTTTTGCATCCGATTGCGGCATCCAGAGGCCACCACCTCCAATTATTGCCATTTTTCGCACACCCCTGGGGTCCCACCATGGTGACTCGCACCCAAGAGGACTCCACTCGGCTCGCACATCTCGAAGAAAACTACACCGGTCTGACTGACACCGTGGCAGCCCTCGCCGATTAGTTAACGACATCGGAAAAATGTCTCGAAGAGAAATCGGATGCCCGCATGGACGAGCTTAAAAATATGTTTACTCAACACCTTAAAGGAAAAGCTGTTGTGGGTGAGACCAACACAATCCAGCTTCCCCTTCCTACTCTAGCATCGGGGCACGACGATCGGGCCTCTAGCCTCAATGGGGGCTTGGAATTGACGGTGGAAGGGTACGAGGCTCACGACGACCACAGGTTTGGTCCGAGGCAACCTAGTTTGGCGGAATCGCCGCGTCTGCCTTGGATTTTCCTCCTCACCGTAATGACTGCCAGGAGGACCAACGACCCAATGGGATGGGGTACCCACCTCGTGATGGGCTCCTCCCTATTCCAGGAGCACCAGGACATGCCGCGGGTGGAAGTAGAGGAGGCGGATGGGAGTTTAGGACGCCAGTCTTGGGGAACCCCTATGGAGGGGATTGGGGGTACCCACACGTGGCCGCTGATCGACGGCTACAGCTTGGACATGGGCAAGAGTACGGAGGACCCAGACAACAACTACCACGCGCTTATATGCCGTCGAAGGTTACTTGCATGAACTACCCCAAGTTCAAAGGAGGAGATGCACTCGAATGGGTCCA
This sequence comes from Platanthera zijinensis, assembly GCA_039513925.1. NCBI lineage: Eukaryota > Viridiplantae > Streptophyta > Magnoliopsida > Asparagales > Orchidaceae > Platanthera > Platanthera zijinensis. The sequence continues at coordinate 48,593,729 of CM077098.1, read as the reverse complement.
AAAGACAGAGTTATTTTACAGTTATCATGAGATACCAAAGGCATAATGGGTAAAGTTGGCGTCCTTCCACCTTAAGAGGACGCATACCAGTGGACCCAATGGTTCTTTCGGGGACGGGATCACGCGCCATGGCACGAGTTTGTCGATGGATTCACCGCCCGCTTTGGTCCCCTTGAGTATGAAGACTTCGAGGCTCTTCTTCAGAAATTGAGTCAGAAAGGGACGGTGATGAAGTACCGAACCGATTTTGAACGGTTAGCCAACCGGGTGCAGTCGGGCGAGAGGACAATAATAAGTTGTTTTATTCCCGACCTGAAGGAGGACATCAGAGATGAGGTGCATGCCTATATGCCACGCAGCTTGACACACGCTATCAGCTTGGCCCAGATTCAAGAAGAGCGTATCAATCGACAGAAGTCTAGGGGGCACTCCGAGGAATGCTACACACCTTCCCGACACAAAAAAGGATCAAGCAACTGCAGAACAGGCAATGATGAAGAAATTGACTTGGACAGAGCTATAGGCTAGGAAAGAGAAGGGATTGTGCTTCAACAGCGATGAAAAATTTACCCCAGACCACAAATGTCAGAGGATCCAGGTTTACATGTTGCTGGAAGTTCCGATGCCGGATGTAGATGGAGGGGAACAGGAGCACGTTTTGGATACAATCGAGTACGTGATATCTTCCCTTACCATGGCGGGAGACTCCGCTCCGCCCACTATGAGTATTGCGGGGCGGATTGGCTAACAGCAAGTGAACATTCTTCTTGACAGTGGGATTACACATAACTTCATTAGCCCGACAGTGGCACAGAAGCTGGGGCTAGCGATCATAAAGGATGTCGCTTCTCCGGTTGTGGTGGTCGGGGGACACGAGCTGCAGTGCGAAGGAGTGCTTCCGGACATGGAACTAAGTGTGCAGGGATACACCGACAACATGAATGTCTACTTATTGCCCATCCAGGGGCCAGATATGATTCTAGGGCCCAGTGGTTGCGACAGCTGGGTAGGGTGACTCTGGATTGAGAGAGGTTGACTATGGAGTTTGCTAATGATGGGAGAGAGTACTGTCTGCAGGAAATCCAAATCTCACCAGTGCTAGGGGGATCTCTTTGCTGTTTGGAGCGGCTGCAGGGACAAGGCCGGGATGTGGCATAGGTGGGCATGAGGGGACGGATGGAGCTACCAGATTCCCACCTTGAGTACAAGCTGGGTCTTGATGGGGTGGGGAATGTTACGCCCCCGTACGGATCCGAAGGTGACAACGGAGCTGAACCAACTGGTTTAGCACCCACTTTCTAAATGGCGGCCCTCGAGGGATGAACCCCCCCGATTAAGCCCCAATTGGGGCCGTCTGGCCCCCTTGGTCGGTCGGCCTTGGTCCGGGTATAAATATACTCCAATCCTCTTTTTTGGGGGACTATGCAAAGTATTATCAAGGTAGCCTCCTCTCTAACTCTAGAAATCTCCCCTTCTCCGTCAATCTTATCTAGTTCCTAACAATTATGAGCAAAATATCTACCATGCCACCAAAAGTGAGTCTCTTTCATTAAAATAGTTTTTGTTTTGCATGTCATATTTCCTTTCATAACCATGTAGTAGAATCTATGCATCCAACCTATAATGAATTAGTTATAGGTGAAATAGTCGAAGATATTATGTGCACAAGGCTACTTAAGTTTCCCAATATTTGACAACATTGTTAGCACCACTTATCATGTGTATGGTCTTGTATTTTTAATAAGTGGAATTCTTTTAATCTAGTGACATGAGAGTGATTATTGGGCATAGTCTGTTTTTCTATCATGTTAGAACATTTGCATCCAACTTGAAACCAATTTGGTATATGGGAGGTGGTCGAGGATATTAAGCGCACACTACTAGGTGAGTTTCCCGATATTGCATAATATTTTTTAGCATGTTGTTATGCGGTGTGACGACGGCAGCTATTTTCGTCCATCTTAAATTATGTCGTGTTAATTTAAATTAGTATTTTGCCCATATGTCATAACTTGTAAGCCCAGATGGGCGGCATGTTTGTGAACCTACTTATTGGGCCGGCTAGTCCTTCGTATGCATTTGTATGCATAAATTAAATCTAGATATCTCTTTCTCTCTCTTCCTTCCCCCTCCCCCCATCTCTCTCTAAACTCACAAAACCCTACCCGTTGACCTAGGAGGTCGATCCTGTGCCGCCGAACGTTCGCACTCTTCCCTCATCGCCACTATTGCTCCCCCCAGCAAGAGGAAGGGAGAAGCTCCTCTTCCGGCGAACCCACCACCGTCGAGACCACTCACGCGATCTCAAACCGAGGCACATAACAACTTAGTATCAGAGCCTCACGCCGGTCTCCCCATTTCCGGCACTTCCTCCGCTCCGGTACACTCTCCCAGCCCCACGACCACAAACCAACGGCCCTCCTTCCGGCGATTCTTCCACTCCGGTAAGTCCTCCCCACCTCGCGGCCACAACCCAGCGGCCCAACACCCCAGCCGACGCTTCTTTAGCTTTCGTCCACCGTCCCAACCCCACAACGATATCCTCGCGACTCCTCTCCTCCGCTGGCCTGCTTCCAACACCCTTGCTTCCCATCCAGACCTATCCTTGATGGTGTACAGTGCTCCCTCTCTCTCCGAGATCATGGAATTCTTCCAAACCATGCTCGCAACTAAGAACTCAAAAATGGACGCCCTCAACGCACGCTTGGATGCCCTATAGGGGGTGCCTTCTCCTCCTCCTATGAATACGGTTGATCACCCTTCGACAAGCCGGGTAGACTCCGTCGCTCCTACAGGTGTGGACTACTCTGCCTACGCACGAACTATCTGGATGAATTTTCCCATTTATGAGGACCGCGAAGATCCTCTTCCTTGGCTTACACGTTGTGTCATTTTCTTTGCCAAGCAGCGTCGGCATCGCCTCCTTGCACTTGGGCCGGCACAATTGTGGTTCACACAACTTATACGAGAATGCCCCAACCCTTTGTGGGCGGAATTCTGTGAGGCCTACATCCTGTGGTTTGGTCCTGATCTACAAGGAAACCTACTCAGAGACCTTGTGAACCTAAAATAGATCTGTGTTTATTCACTATTGCTTGTTTTGCTAACAAGTGCAGGAGAAGACTCCGTGCCTATGTCCGTTTCGATTTCGGACTCTACATACAAATAAGGGGGACTTTACATATCTACCCCAAGGAACACCATAACTCACCGCACACTCGCGGGAGAGGGTTTTCCCTATACAAAAGAAGAAGAGCTTCACATGCACAAGATGAGAATCGTTACCCTAGCATTTATCTTTGGCGCCATGACGATCCAGTCGGATGGAAAGCACCGTATCGGCCTCGCCTTCGCGGATCTGGACTCGGATCGAAAATTGGAGCTCCGAAGCTCCACTGGCGGCCGGAGTTGACCTCCTTCTTCTTCCTTGCTCTCCCCTCTCTCTTAACCTTTAAAAAGAGAATATGAAGATGAAATGAGGGTTTTTAAGCCCTATTCCCGGGTATAACCCAGCAAAAATAGCCCTGAACCGTTGGATCTCAAAATAACGAAACGAACGGCCACGATTTGCACTTAAAATGAACTTCCTGGGCCGAACACGGCTTGCGACACGCCTGTGTCCAAGGCCGTGTGCCTCAATCGACACTTAAACCGTCGCGTCCCAAAAAGAGCACGGGCACCCGACACGCCCGTGTCAGGCTTGACATGCCTGTGTCATCCAGTACACGCCCGTGTAGCTGGGCGGGTTCCTCCAACGACACAGGTCCAAAATGTCCAGAGCACGACACGGCCATGTGATGCGCCTGTGTCACATGTCGTGTGCTAGATACGCCCTGGGACACGCCCGTGTCCCAGGCTGTGTAGCTGCCTTAGCATAACTCGCCAAACAACCCGAGGAGGACACGGGTATTCGACACGCCCGTGTAGAATTTGACATGCCCGTGTCGGACCCGAACATGCCTGGGCTCAGGCCGTGTGTCCTCACTCAACGATCGTTGAGTGAAAGGCTTTGAGTGCTTGACACGCCCTGGGACACGCCCGTGTCCCAGGCCGTGTTCACTACCCCGGCGATCGTTGACTGCAATTTCGTCAACCATGCGACCATCGCCGAACCCGAGAACGACACGCCCCTGGGACACGCCCGTGTCCCAGGCCGTGTCACCTCTACCAAATCCCAAACTTGGCTCAAAACGCCACCCGTCACTCTTTTGAGTTTCGGGGCGTTACAACTCTCTCCCTCTTAAAAGAATTTCGTCCACGAATTTACCAAAGGAAAAGAAAACCGAAAACTAAAAGCGGTACCTGAGTGAAATAACTCTTGGTACTCCTCAAGCATGGTTTGCTCTCGCTCCCAAGAGAGCTCCTCCCGATCGCAATTGTCCCAACGAACCTTTACCATCCTGATCTCCTTGTTACAAAGTTGCTTGGCTTCAGAGTCCTCAATATGAACGGGCTTGACCCTCGTCGTCAACCCTTCGTCCACCGATACTTGATCAACTGCGATCACCTGCGAAGGCTCTTGCACCACCTTCCACAATACTGATATGTGAAATATGACATGTAGACCACTCAACTCCACCGATAGCCTTAGACGATACGCCGCTTCTATGATCCGCTCCAGAATCTCAAATGGTCCAAGATATCTCAGGCTCAGATTCCTTAAGCGTCGTACCCGCGAGACACCCTTGAATGACTTAATCTTCAAGTACACCCAATCGCCGACAGCGAACTCCACGTTCCTATGCTTGGCGTTATAGTACTTAGCTTATCAGTCCTGAGCGATTAGCAAACGCTCCCGAATGGTTCGCACCAATGAAGTAGTGTTTTCCACCTCTTTCTTTTTGTACAACCTTATCTCACCCATTTCTAGCCACGACAACGGCGTGCGACACTTTCTACCATACAAGGCCTCGAAGGGAGCCATTTGTATGCTCACTTTGTAACTATTGTTGTACGCAAACTCCACCAAAACACAGAAGATCTTCCCTCTACTTTCTGAAGTCCAGAACGCACATGCGAAGCATGTCCTTCATCGTCCTGTTGACCCTCTCGGTCTGCCCATCCATCTGCGGATGAAGAACTGTGCTGAACTTCAACTTAGATCCCAGCATTTGCTGCACCAACCTCCAGTCATTGGATGTAAAACGTCCATCTCTAATGTTCACGATGCTGCGGGGCACACCGTGCAGTCTAACAATATTATCTGCTTACAGCCTCGCCAGTTTATCCACTGAATCATCTTTCCTATGCGGAATGAAGTGCGACACTTTTATTAACCGATCTATGATCACCAAGATGGCATCGTTTCCCTTCTGCGACCTTGGCAAGCCATGCACAAAGTCCATCTAAATGTCGTCGAACTTCCACTCTGGAACAGACAAAGATTTCAAGAAACCCCCTGGCTTTTGGCACTCTGCCTTCACTAAGGCGCAAGTCTGACACTTCACCATATATAGTGCCACATCCTTCTTGAGTCCTGGCCACCAGAACAACTTCTTTAGATCTCGGTACATCTTCGTGCTCCCTGGGTGAATTGAGTTCTTGGTATGATGAGCCTCGTATATCAACTCCGCCCGTAGATTTCCCAATTTGGGACGCACGAATGACTGTCCTTCCTTAGCAGTCCATCCGAAGCTGCATCCATGACCTCCTTCATGCTGCTATCCAACTCCATAGCCTGCCAAATTCGATCAGCCAGGTCATACTGAACTTCCGTCCTGTTCAATAGCGCTTCGGCGCTAGTCTGCTTGTAAACAAAACAGATGTCTAATGCCTCCAACTCCCGAATCAACCTCTCAGCATGAACCAACAACCAATTGGCTTGGGTGGGAGCCCTGCGACTCAACGCATCCACAACTGCATCGCCTTTCCCGGGCATATAATGAATTTTGAACGTATAGTCCCCCAGGAACTCCACCCATCTCCGCTGCCGCATGTTCAGATCCTTTTGATCCAACAGGTACTTCAAGCTCTTGTGGTCGGTACAGATATCGACCTTTGCGCCATACAAATAGTCCATCCACAGCTTTAGCGCAAAAATCACGGCCGCTAACTCCAAGTAGTGGACCAGATAATTCCTTTCGTGCACTTTCAGCTGACACGAGCCATACGCAATAATACTACCATGCTGCAGTAGCATGCAGCCCAAACCACTGCCTGAGGTATCGCTGTATCTCTCAAAACCTTCGGTCCCACTCGACGAACTTAGAATAAGCGTCGTGGTCAACCGTCTCTCCAGCTCCTCGAAAGCTTGTGCGCACGCAGGCGTCCAAACAACTTTTGATCTTTCCTCGTCAAAGTCGTGAGGGGGTAACTCTATCCGCGAGAAGTTCTCTACGAAGCGCCTGTAGTAGCCGTTCATCCCCAGAAAACTCTGGTCTTCCGCTCCCGAATGCAACACGGGCCACTCGTGTATCATAACTATCTTCGTTGGATCCATTGCAACACCCACTCTACTAACTTTATGACCGAGGGACGCTATCTAGGATAACCCAAAGCTCGCGTTTGGAGAACTAGGCATAGAGATGGTTCCTCTTTAGCGTTTCCAACACCAAAAGCAGATGCTTGACGTGATCCTCTTACTCTGTGAGTACACCAATACGTCGTCGATGAAGACGACCACAAAATGGTCTAGGTACTCCCTGAATGATCTGTTTATCAAATCCATGAACACTGACAACACATTAGTCAGCCCGAACGACATGACCGTAAACTCAAAATGTTCATACCTTGCGCTGAACGCTGTCTTTGGGACATCGCTTTCCCTTATCCTCAGCTAGTAGTAACCGGACTTAAGATACAATTTTAAGTATACCGATGACCCGACCAACTGATCAAAAGATCATCAATCATTGGGATTGCGTACTTGTTCTTTTCCGTTAACTTGTTCAATTCTACATAATCGATACAGAGTCGCAAACTCTCGTCCTTCTTCTTAACTAAAAGGATCGGCGCGCTCCAAGGTGACGAACTTGGACGCACAAAACCCTGCTCCAACAACTGGTAGAGTTGAACCTTTAGCTCTGCCATTTCCTTAGGTACTAACCTATATGGAGAGTGTTGGGTATTGTATCCACAATTACCTGGATTTGAGGAAGCCTCCTGTCTAGTTAAGATGAATTTCACCAATCCAGATAATACATACAGAAAATCAAGAGAAGAACAATATGAAGGCCCCCCCGGCATCCAGCACAACCCGTCGGCTCAGAGGTGGGGTTACCACATGGCCCACACGGCTCAGAGGTGGGGTTACCACATGTCCACGGTTGCCTGACCCACCAGACCCACACAGGTAGAAGGGAAAAATCAGGATTTAATAGCGCCCCCCGGTCTTGAACCCGTGAACTCCTCTGATACCAATTGAAGGATCAAGCGCATACCCAACTGCACCAAAAGCCCGGACTGTTGGAGAGGGCGCTACTTAATTTTTTATATAAGTAGCAGAGCGCCACGGGTCAAGTGAAGGAACGCCGGACCCAACACAATAAATGCAAACAGAATAATACTAGAGTCAATCATGATATCACATATATATATATATAGAGATATCCATAATAATTGTTCATATGATAACATGATAAGAACGATAAACAAAAAGGAATACATCAGCAAAAATCCTAGGTCTCTTTCTCCTTAGCTATTTCATCGTTTAGTTGCTACGCCAAGTGTTTCCTGCTTTGTCTTTCGAAGTATTCCTTTGGCTTGGGGTAGTATCTGGGGGGAGGAGCTTTATTCTCCAAAGTGCTGGACCTGAAGAAGATGTTCCGTTTAGCTTCAAAGGTCTTGTGCAGCTCCCACTCGTACTGACTATAGACGTCGTTCCGTTTTATCTCCCCCCTCTGTTGTAGTATAAATGTATCCAAAATGATACACCTTGATACCGGACTCCACCTTTCATTCCTCACCTCATCCTCCTTCAATCTGATTTTCTTTTCCGTTTGCGTTTCCTTGGATGTTCCTTCTTGAATTTTTCTCTTGCCTTTAGCTTTTGTTAGGGCTTCTTGGTCAAACTAGGCACTGCGCTCAGCTCTTGCAGCAACCCTAGCAGCCTTCTTAGATTCAGCCTCACTCAGTGGAACTTCTTCAACCCTTTCTTCTTCCTCATCAGCAGCAGTAGTCTCTTCCGGAGGGGCAACCGGAACGTGAATGCCTGAGGCCTGTTGAACTAACCAGTGGGCCGTTTCAAAAACATACTTATTCGATTGATCGAAGTTGTCAAATATTATCTGTTAGATTGATCGAAGTTTAGTTGTCAATTAGTATCTGTTAGATTTAAAAACATACCTATTAGTTTGATCGAAGTTGTCGAGTATTACTTGTTGAAGCTCTGCCATCTTAGCTTTATAATCTTCCTCCCCCTTTTTGGCTTCCACAGCAATTGAGTTTGCGTAAGCGTGCAGGGACTCATCAATGTGCTTTACTATCTTTGAAAATTCATTCAGCAGGGTCTTTTGATTCGCGTTCAGAGTCACCATGTTAGCATCAAATTTTTGGATGATATTAGCCACAACATGTGCATTCTGATTAACCATTGCCAGGTCATCCGTGTTCTTTTTAAGTCCTTGCATAAGAAGAGAGACAGCTGTGCCGGCTGCTGTGTACTTTTCCTTGAACCTCTTTTCCATTACATCCAGCTTGTGATTAATTTCAACTACGTTCTTTAGCATCAGATCCTCAGATTCCTTAATTCTTTTTAGCACTTTGTCTTGTGCTTTCTCAAAAGTAACTTTGAGTTCATCCAGAATTCCTTGAACAATGTTCATAGTATGATTAGCTAGATTAGCTTGCAGTGGATGACCCTGAGGCAAGCCTTGGTCTGGCTCTTCAGCAGATTCACTAGGCGAGCTGGACACTTGCACGGTTTCTACAGAGGGAAAGTTGGCAGTCTTGGTAGATTTCTCAGGAATACAGGTAATTGGCAGTCTTGTTCATATATGCTTTTACACCTAAGGACAGATTAAAATTGTAAAATGATCTTTAGATACAATTTTACAGAATTCTTGGTAGTTACACATTGATACATTTGAAAATGAACCTCAATAGGCACATGTCAGCCCATTTAAAATTAAGGAAGGTACGTCAATGGGTGTTACAAAAGATTACAATTGATATCAGAATATTGTGTACATCTCGATCAATAAATAACTTGAAGGCAAATTTGCATGCCTCGGTTATTGACAAGGGTATAACAAAATTAATATGCCACTTAAAGTTGTTTAGAAAATTCCGTCGAAATCCACGGTTAGAAAACTTTTAGAAAACCCAGTCAAAATCCCGTCGAAACCGCCCGGCTCGGAATAGTACATATCGCGCCTATTCCGCCGACCCTTCATATCCCATCAATCCGCCTCTTTCTCTCATCCCGTCGACTTCCCGTAACAGCAAGAATCCTGACTCCGTGTCCCGACGATTGAGTTCCAGAGTTCTGTCGACCAAGTCTAGGGTTCTCGTCGACTGACTTCAGACGACTCCTTCCCGAGCGCATCAAGGGTTCCCCGTCGACATAGTCCCAAGGACGCAAGAGATTCAGGCAATCCGGTCGATTCCCATCAATCTCGTCGATTCCGTCGCCTTCATCCAGCCAAATCCTCGGCATTAGGGTAACGACTTATTCCTCCTTGCAATGGCTTGTTGTTAGTGTAGCTTCCTACTAGAGTTACTGACAAGGCTTAGACTTGGGTATTTCCTCCTTAGGTTTAAAATGGCTCCAAGAACCACCGCCGGCCTGGTCACTGGATGCGAACTGGTTCGAACCGGCTTTTCTCATGCCTCAGATGAGTTCAGGAACATCATTCTTATGCTTGAAGAGGTTGGACTCACATTCATCCTGGAGCACCCATGCAAAATACTGGATAAGGAGGTGATGGAATTCTTTGCAACTGCAAAACTTTGGCGTGAAGATACTGTAATCAAGTGTAAGATTGTCGGTGCAAGGATCAAAATGTCTGCAGGGAAACTGACACAATACTTGCAGCTCTCTAGCTCTGATCAAGAGGATTATCTGGAAGAACAGGATCAAGCCAGGACCCTTCTGTTCTGTGGACTACCAAGATGAATCAAATCTATCAAGAGGAAGGAAATGAACGAGGAAGGGAAGCTTCTGTCAGACATCATTGGGAAAGTCCTGATCTGTAATCCAGGCTCCCACGATCATATCTCGGGTGAGATGTTCAAGATCCTAGTGGTCATCGTCTGTAGGAAGAGATTCAACTGGTGGGCCATGCTGTTTGAGAGAATAAAGGATACTCTGCGAACCCCCAGTTTTGGACGGATTATTAGTCTTTATCTTAACCAATTGGATGGAGACAAGTTTGATATGAGTAAAGGAGTTCCCCTCCACTATCTGAAGAAAATGGACTCCAGTGTCTTTGATAGATGGGAGAGAAGGATCGGGCACGCTGCCGTAGGTGAAGAACGAGATGATTCCCCAGCTGAGTCCCATGGGAATGAGGACAATAGGACTCCAGCAGACTCCGTGGATGTACCCGGTGAAGTTCCTGATATGCTGACTGCAGGAACTGAGGGGGAGTCTCTACTGGCTCCTGCTGATGTTAGATCTGACATCTCTCTGATAGCAAGGGATGCAGTTGAGAACCTGGAAGAAGAAAGTGAGGATGTGGAGAAAGATGAGGCGGCCCTGGACAATAATGATATGGGAGATGGAGGTGCTGATCTGGAGGATGATGAACAGGAAGTAATGGAGCCTTAGGATGATACTGCAGTTCCATCTGAAAAACAAGTTCCTGAGGTAGTTCCTGAGAAAACCAGTGCAACTGTGGAGGGGGAGTCCTCTCAGCAACAATTGGTAAGCATTCCTGAGAAATCTACCAAGACTGCCAACTTTCCCTCTGTAGAAACCGTGCAAGTGTCCAGCTCGCCTAGTGAATCTGTTGAAGAGCCAGACCAAGGCTTGCCTCAGGGTCATCCACTGCAAGCTAATCTAGCTAATCATACTGTGAACATTGTTCAAGGAATTCTGGATGAACTCAAAGTTACTTTTGAGAAAGCACAAGACAAAGTGCTAAAAAGAATTAAGGAATCTGAGGATCTGATGCTAAAGAACGTAGTTGAAATTAATCACAAGCTGGATGTAATGGAAAAGAGGTTCGAGGAAAAGTACACAGCAGCCGACACAGCTGTCTCTCTTCTTATGCAAGGACTTAAAAAGAACGCGGATGACCTGGAAATGGTTAATCAGAATGCACATGTTGTGGCTAATAGCATCCAAAAATTTGATGCCAACATGGTGACTCTGAACGTGAATCAAAAGACCCTGCTGAATGAATTTTCAAAGACAGTAAAGCACATTGATGAGTCCCTGCACGCTTACTCAAACTCAATTGCTATGGAAGCCAAAAAGGGGGAGGAAGATTATAAAGCTAAGATGGCAGGGCTTCAACAAGTAATACTCGACAACTTCGATCAAACTAATAGGTATGTTTTTAAATCTAACAGATACTAATTGACAACTAAACTTCGATCAATCTAACAGATAATATTTGACAACTTCGATCAATCAAATAGGTATGTTTTTGAAACGGCCCACTGGTTAGTTCAACAGGACTCAGGCATTCACGTTCCGGTTGCCCCTCCGAAAGAGACTGTTGCTGCTGATGAGGAAGAAGAAAGGGTTGAAGAAGTTCCACTGAGTGAGGCTGAATCTAAGAAGGCTGCTAGGGATGCTGCAAGAGCTAAGCGCAATGCCTGGTTTGACCAAGAAGCCCTAACAAAAGCTAAAGGCAAGAGAAAAATTCAAGAAGGAACATCCAAGGAAACGCAAATGGAAAAGAAAATCAGATTGAAGGAGGATGAGGTGAGGAACGAAAGGTGGAGTCCGGTATTAAGGCATATCATTTTGGATACATTTATACTACAACAGAGGGGGGAGATAAAACAGAACGACGTCTATAGTCAGTACGAGTGGGAGCTACACAAGACCTTTGAAGCTAAAAGAAACATCTTCTTCAGGTCCAGCACTGTGGAGAATAAAGCTCCTCCCCTAGATACTACCCCAAGCCAAAGGAATACTTCGAAAGACAAAGCAGGAAACACTTGGCGCAGCAACTAAACGATGAAATAGCTAAGGATAAAGAGACCTAGGATTTTTGCTGATGTATTCCTTTTTGTTTATCGTTCTTATCATGTTATCATATGAACAATTATTGTGGATATCTCTCTCTATATATATATATGATTTCATGATTGACTCTAGTATTGTTCTGTTTGCATTTATTATTCTTCTCTTGATTTGCTGTATGTATTATCTGGATTGGTGAAATTCATCTTAGATAGTAGGATTTTGGCTTCTTCAAATAGGAGGAGATTGTTGGGTATTGTATCCACAATTACCTGGATTTGAGGAAGCCTCCTGTCTAGCTAAGATGAATCCACAATGTATTTGATGATATATTTCAAGTTGTGCTTGTAGTTATTCCACGCTAAGTACACACCAATGTCAGGGTGCAGTGGGTCAATATACACGGGTCTGCGCAACGTAATCCTTCGTTGAGAAGATCAGTGTGCTGGCCTACGTGTGCTCTCTCTATTGGAGTGTACTTACTTTCAAGCACAGGGTCGAGATAGAGCTAGAGCTGAAGAGAAGCAAGGATGGGTCAAAGACCAGCTCACGGGAAGATAGACGAAATATCGTCTAAATAAGAATCGACGAGAATCACTAAGTGATTCTCGCCGATTCGACGAGAATCACTAATTGAGCTGCATTGGTGATGAAGGTTGAAAGAACTCCATAGTTAAGCGTGCTCGGGCTGGAGTAGTACTGGGATGGGTGACCTCCTGGGAAGTCCCCGTAGTGCGGGCTTGACTATCGAGTTTGACTCATCTAAGGGGGGCTACGGCCACCAACAACCCGCCTGTGGAGGGAGAGGGGTTGGGGTGCATTGGCCTGCAGGCTTGAATGTGATAGGCTTACTGCCAGTAGTGGGCCCGGGTCTGGACTACTGGTGGGCCGGCGGTGCCAGCTGGGTCCTGCGGGTTGGCGGGCCTGGACCGTTACAAAAAGTGCACTTTTTATTGTAACGACCCTAGCCGATCCAACGTGGCAGTGCCACGGCTCCGCTCTAGGCGTCGCTACCGGGCTACAGCCCAAGCACCCCAACCCCTCTCCCTCCATAGGCGGGTTGTTGGTGGCCACAACCTCCCTTTGATGAGCGAACTCGACAGTTAAGTTGGGCCGTACGGGGACTTCCCAGGAGGTCACCCATCCCAGTACTACTCTCGCCCAAGTACGCTTAACTAGGGAGTTCTTTCAACCTTCATCACCAATTGAGCTGCAGCTCAATTGGTGATGAGGAGTGGTTTGAAAACTCCTTATCAAGGAGGTCTCGGGTTCGATCCCCGGCCTCAACAACCCGCCTGTGAATGGAGAGGGGTTGGGGTGTATGGCCTGCAGGCTTGAATGTGATAGGCTTACTGCCAGTAGTGGGCCCGGGTCTGGACTTCTGGTAGGCCGGCGGTGCCAGGTGGGTCCCGCAGGGTTAGCGGGCCTGGACCGTTATAAAAAGTGCAAAAAAAAGAAAATCATCACTTAAATGCCGAACTCACCAAGTAAAGGGTTGTCTCACCAAGCAAAGGGTTGTCTCACTTTATAACTATGGAGTTCTTTCAACTCTCATCACCAACTGAGCTGGCGGGCTTGACTATCGAGTTTGACTCATCTAAGGGGGGCTACGGCCACCAACAACCAGCCTGGATGGAGAGGGGTTGGGGTGCATTGGCCTGCAGGCTTGATGTGATAGGCTGACTACCAGTAGTGGGCCCGGGTCTAGACTCTGGTAGGCCGGCGGTGCCAGCTGGGTCCCGCGGGGTTGGCGGGCCTGGACCGTTATAAAAAGTGCACTTTTTATTGTAACACCCCTAGCCGCCAACGTGACGACGTCACGGCTTCGCTCTAGGCGATGCTACCGGGCTGCAGCCCAAGCACCCCAACCCCTCTCCCTCCACAGGCGGGTTGTTGGTGGCCACAGCCTCCCTTTGATGAGCGAACTCGACAGTTAAGTTGGGCCGTACGGGGACTTCCCAGGAGGTCACCCATCCCAGTACTACTCTCGCCCAAGCACGCTTAACTATGGAGTTCTTTCAACCTTCATCACCAACTGAGCTGCAGCTCAGTTGGTGATGAGAGTTGAAAGAACTCCATAGTTAAGCGTGCTCGGGCTGGAGTAGTACTGGGATGGGTGACCTCCTGGAAAGTCCCTGTAGTGCGGGCTTGACTATCGAGTTTGACTCATCTAAGGGGGGCTACGGCCACCAACAACCCGCCTGGATGGAGAGGGGTTGGGGTGCATTGGCCTGCAGGCTTGATGTGATAGGCTGACTACCAGTAGTGGGCCCGGGTCTGGACTCTGGTAGGCCGGCGGTGCCAGCTGGGTCCCGCGGGGTTGGCGGGCCTGGACCGTTATACCAGATGCTAAACTCAGCTAAGTTGCAAGCTGGAGGTCTGGTGCTAAAATAATCATTGTACTGGGCCATGATAGTGAAAGTGAATATCTATAATCCTTGGTATCTATCAGGATCTTGTGACTCAGGTGTTAGCCTGTACAGTCAGCAAACCTCCCTCTGATACCAATTGAAAGTGAAGGGATAAATACGATTGCGGAATTAAAGATTATAGATAATCCAGCAACTAGCAATCCTAGTTAATTCTAATCACAGCCATAATGCAAATAATAAATTAAGTAACCAGACGAAACAAGATATTATAGTCGTTCCCCAAACACTGGGTACATCCACTCTTCTACCCACACAGTAGGAATCCACTACAGGTTTTTGATCAGGTGCCCTGCCACCAACAAGATCTGCTGCAGGTAGATCTAGAGACCCTTTAGACTTTTGATCAGGTGTCTAAAAACCAAGCTTTACTTTTGAAGGGAGTAAACAACCCTTTACAGGAGGGGGGAAGAGGGTTAGATGGTCTTCTCTATTTTACAATAGATTAGAGAAGCACAAGAGACTCTTCAGAACTTCTGACAGCAAGCTGCCTTGAAGTTCTGAAGGAATAAAGCCTGAAGAAGACTAGAGATCTGGAATGGATGTTCTTCTTCAGCTTCCTTCTTCTTCTTCTTCTTCAATATCTCTGAGTGTATCTTCCTGGATCAGGAGCACTCAGGTTGAGGAAGAGTGAAGAGATAACTTCTCAGATGGATGGATATTGCTGAGAGCTAGCTGTAAGCTGTTTCTTTCTCTGTATGATGTACAGGTTTCTTCTTGTTCTACAGCTCTGCTTCTTTTTTTAGTTCTTTCAAGAGAACTCTTTATATAGGAGCAGCAACAACGGCTCTAATTGAGCGAGCTTTGACTTTTTCTTAGATCTTGAATCTGGGCTGTAATTAACACAAGACAACATATCTGCAGACATATATATTCTATATAAAGAAATAAAGCTTCATAAGAAGCTGCAGTATAAAATCTGATAAAGAAAGATAAAAGGATCACATCAGAAATAACTCTTTACAGCCAACGGCTATAAAGGACAGCTGCATTAATAAAGCAGTCAGAAAGTCAACTAATAAAACAAAAACACTTTATCTGATAGGAAAGACTTAAGCATAAGAATAGCAAGGATTGCTTTGAAGTATATGAAGTAAATCTATCAGATAATATATAGTAAATATATCAGATAAAATAAGAAATAAAACACAGAATAAAACGCATATAATATTATATATGCAGACAGCCGATCGTCGAACGACCTTCAACTATAGTCGAACGACCTGCTGAGATCATCGGCCTATCATTCAGATAGTCGACCGACTCAGACAGAAAGCGTCGATCTATCAATAGATAGTCGACCGGCCAACAGACAACAGATAGTCGAACTATCAATAGATAGTCGAGCTATCAAAGAACGGCACATAGTCGAACTATCTAGACAGATAGTCGACCAGCCAACAAACAACAGAAAGCGTCAAACTATCAAGAGATAGTCGACCAGAGCTCGACGATCTAGCAGAACGTCGAGCTGACAAAACACAGAGCACGACTATCTGAAGACAGAAGATAGTCGATCAAACAGACAGACGATCGTCGACCGGCTGATCGACGATAGTCGAACCCGAAAATCCCTTAGCCAGAATTTTACTGGAAAAGAGAATACACTCCAACAAGACTTTGACCATAGATAAATCTTGGGTCAAAAGACTAAAAGGAAAGACTTAACACAAATCCAAACTAGGGTACAAACAATCTCCCCCTATTTGGGTTAAGTCTTTCAAAAACTAAAATTACAATAAATAAATAAACTAAACTAAAACAACCTAATAGAGATCCTAGCCCAAATCAGAACCAGGGTTCCAACACCCTTCCATGAGATGGTGTTCACTGTCGTCACATAGCACTCTCGGGCCACCTTTGGATCTCCCTGCACCCTGATCTGAGCCCCCCGTGAATTGAGCTTCGAACACTGATGGAAAGAGGATGGCACGCATCTGAAGGAGCTGATCAAAGGGCGCCCAAAGATTGCGTTGTAACTGTTGGGGGCGTCCACTATCACAAAGCGACAGTTTCTGGATAGCCCCCCCTCCCCCCCCCACAGAGTTACCTTGAGCCCTACTCCTCCCTCAACCTCCTTCTGCTCTCCTGAGAATCCAAACAACGGTCTGTCTGCCGCCAACACTCTCCTGCCTTCCACTCTCATCTCATTGAATGCTTTTTTGAAGATGACATTTACGGAACTCCCATTATCTACCAAGATTCTGGACACCGTGAAGTTTTCAATCGCATTCCTAATCACCAGCGCATCACAGAAGGGATCTTCGTGATATGGTAGGTCCTTCCTCGAAAAAGTAATCTTCTCATCCAGGGGCGTGGCTTGCGATGTCGAGGAAATGCTCTGACGGTACATGGTGTGGAGGCTGGCCTTGGGGGTAGCCTCAATCCCCCCCCCCCCCCCCCCGTGGATCACCCTGATCCCCCCTCGATCCCTTGTATCTGATCGATCCACACACCGGTCCTCCTCCCCGGTTCTCGTCATCTCGACTATCCGTACTGGCAGCTGCTGCTCCCCTACTCCTCCATTCCCCCTCTTCAACTCCAGACATTCTAGGCAGGTAGCTGTCGCATGACCTTCCTCCTCGTGGAAGTCACAATACGACAAGGCGGCTCCTCCATCCCGTCTCCCTTCTTGGGGGTTCCTCCTCCTCCCCACCCCCACTCCTTCTCTCCCACGCTCTCTTCCTCTCCCTCTTCCCCAGCCGATGGCCATATTTTGCTGAGGAGGGGGTGGGAGCGGTCTAGGACAATGTCCCCACCCCAGTTGATGGAACCTCCCTGGTCCTCCCTGGTAGTAGTTCCTTCCCCCCTAGGGGAAACCTTTTCCCTGCCCTTGAACAGGGCCTCTTGGCTGCCTCCAACCCAACTCTTGATGCACCGACCCTCTTGGCTCTTCCCTTCTCCTTCCCTCCTACTGCCTTGCTCCTCCTGGTTTCCTCTGCTCCACCTCTATCAGTCTCGCCAACTTCTTAGCAAAGGCCGGGTTTGCTGCGCCGCCTTATCCATTAACCCTTCGAATGACAATGTCGGCTTCCTGGTAAGGCTCATCTTAAAAAAGACCTCCTTCAGCCCCACAGTGAAGGCCATCTGGAGAGCGAAACCGGGCACCTCCTGGATGTCTAGAATCTCCTCTTGGAAGCAGTCCACATATTGAGCCAAGGACTCGTCAGCATTTTGCTTGATCAAGAAAATGGACTCCGGGTTCTTCTTCCTCTTCTTAGAGGTCGAGAAGCGCAACTGGAAGCTTCTGCTGAGGTCCTCGAAGCCGTAAATCGACTCTGCTGGGAGTTGGTGGAACCAATCCCTAGCCTTGTCCTTCAGGGTGATGGCAAAAAGGTGGCACTTAAAAGCGTCAGTCATTGGTCTGATGGAGACCGCATCTTCGAACCACTGCAGGTGTTGGAGGGGATTGTCCTTCCCCACATAGTAGGTCATCTCGGGCTCGCGAAACCCTTAATGGACGGGTGCCAAGAGGATCAACTCGCAAAAGGGAGACCCTCTCGCCGGGGTCTCGCCACCTCTACTCGCGCGACCATCCCTCCTGGTGAGATGGCACTCGCTGGGCTGGCAAAAAGTTCTCTGCCCTCCACGTCTCGCCGGCTGCCTTCCGCCACTACCTCCTTCCCCGGTCGCCTTCCGAGCGCATCCTCGCCTATCCTTGCCGGGTCGATCCCCTCGCGGGGCGCGAGACCTGGCATCTGGGGTGGAGGGATATCGCATTATTCTCTCTGCGAGATCTGCTTCAGTATGTCCATGATCCCCCTAATGGATGTCATGAACTCCGCCCACCCGACATATCCTCCTGGGTTCGGGGACCCGCCTCCGTCTCCTTCAAGATCTCCCGCTATGAGGTAACCCAAAGTTCTTCTGTGCAAGCTGCTGTTCCACGCTGACCGCACCAAAAATGTTGGAACCAACAAGGTCGGTCCCTCCTAAAGCTCGGAACTAAAGGTGCAACTCACACTTACTCTCTTCAGACCACCTTCTTGACAAGGATTTCAAAAGGCTAGACCGGGTGCTCCAGCGTGGAGGTCCCATCTCGTACTCGGAAGAATCAAAAAATCTTTCCCTCCCTAACCAATGTTGAGCTAGGTGCCTTAAAAGAAGTGAGAGAGAGTTAGGAATGTCTCTTCTAAGGCACCTTACCGGTCTATTTATAGGCCCCTGAACTGGGACTGCCAATAACCAAATGGAGCTGTCCTGAAATTACTAGAATACCCTTAGTCGGGTCTGCCAACGACCAAACTCCGTTGTTCTGAAGGGTTATATGCAGACCACCCAGGGCAAAAGCGTAAGATCTCATGGGGCTAAAAGATGGACCCGACCCTACCTGAACCGGTTTTAAACCGAACCGGTGCTTGGCGAGAACTCCCCTCTGGGGTCCTCTCTCCTTGCGAGAGCACCGTCTCACTAGCGAGAGCTCCCCTCTGGATCCCTCTCGCATGGCAAGTCGGCCACTCACCTGCGAGTGCTCCCTCCCTTGGCACTTGCTCCTCTATCCCATGGTGCAACTCTCGCTTGGACCTTCTCGCCTGGGCCCTCTCGCCTAAGTCCTTCTTGTCAGGAGCCACTCGCTCTGCGAATTGACGACCGCCCTGGGCCGTCTCGTCTAGCTCCCTTCCTCAATCCTTTGGCTCTTGCGAGCCCGAGGTTGTACAGTAACATCGGGATTAAGATATTCGACGGAGTGGTAAGGATACTCACCAACGTTTGGTATGTTCCCAATTTGAGAAAGAGCTTTATTTCTCTAGGCACTCTGGAGGCTGTCGCGTATTCTTATACCGACAACGACAGATATTTGAAGGTCAAGAGAGGCACGCAGGTAGTCATGAAAGAAGAGTGTTTCGATACTCTCTACAGACAGATCGGTACCATGATTGCGAGTGGAAGGGTGAGGAGAGAGGTCAGACTGCCTCTCAAGCTACAGTACACGGTAGCATATGCCTTTCAGGCTATTTCCTCAGATCCTGGTTCCTATGAAAAAACTATAGAGAGCAGAGACCGCTCTCAGAGGAAAGCTAGGAAGGACTAGTGGAGGAATAAGGCCAGTTTCGTGGTGAAGGAGTTCACGCAGAGGAAGGGCCTAGGCGAAGATAAAATCTTCGCAGCCGTGGAGAAGAATGGAAGAGTGTCATCTCAGAAGTGCCCAGACACCGCAGGGGGAGCCATCTGGCTCAAAAGTCCCACCGAGGAACTCAGGATTACTTAGAAAGCGGTGGAGATGCACAGTGAGAGTCAGAGTGCGAGTTGTCTTGCAAAAGACCCGATCTATCGTGCAAGAACAAAGCACATCGATGTGCGCTACCAGGAGTCGAGGGAGTTCGTTGGAGGTGGAGGCATGAAGTTGCGGAAGATATCCATGGAGAATAACAATGTGAACATGCGAAATAAATCAGTGAAAGGAGTCAAGTTCAAGAACGGTCTTGACTTGGCTCATATTTATGCGTGTTGATCGCAGAGACCCCAGGGAGAGGGGGCTCGTAGTCGCAGATCCAGGCTGGAGGTACAGTTACATTCGTTAGGCATCGAGGTGGAGTTCATCGCGTGAGGCGTCAATGTGGAGATTGTTGAGATTATGACACCTCCGCGATCCACGTGCCCGGATCGTCTGGATCGCGACACGTCATCGATCCATGGGAGACCACGATTCCTAATCCATGCTAAATCTATTTAGGAATATTATTTTAGGAAGATCATTAATAGGAGAATATATATTATTAAGATTGTTCCACCTCAGCGATTCGTGCGCCTTGTGATTCCTTATTTGGGGGAGTTTCATAATTTGAAATATCTTCATGAGGAGAAATATGACAATCTTCTAAACTAGAGATCTTCCTAATTATTTTTGGATCTTGATCCTATATATATGAACAGTTTTTTAGCCGGATGAATCAAGCAATTAGAGAGAGAAATCTGTGAGAGCCATTAGAGGGAACAATGAGAGCTTCAGACGGCTTCTTGTTCTGTCCAGCGGCGACAGACAACTCCAGGCGGAGGCGGCGGTTTCAGGCTCCGGCGGCAATAGAGAGGCGGCGGCGTTCGGGCGATCCAGATGGATCGACATCTGGCAGGGCTCATCCCGGCGGCCGGCTATGCAGTGGTGGATCCAAGCGGTGACAGTAGTTGCAGGAGGCGGCAGATCCAGAAGGAAGAAGACAGGGCGATATCGCCAGGCGATATCGACAGCGACAGTAGCGGCGACAACGTTCTTCTTTAGTTTTTTGCTTTTCTCTTGTTGTTCGACCGTGTTAACGGTCTCTGTTTGTAACTTATAATCTCATTGATTATAGTGGATCTTTTCCGGCGCGCTCTCCCTGTGGACGTAGGAGCTCATCTCCGAACCACGTATATTATTTTGTCGTCTGTGTGTGTATTTGTGGTATCTCTTCTGATTTATGATTTTGCGCCATTAAAATTGCTCGGCTATTTTCCGTTGCGCTACCGCGGTACTCGGTCCGATTGTATTACATTTAACCCCCGAACATACTGAGAATTTTATTTGGCTCCACACTCGGCACCACAGTACCTGCCCCGGCGATTATAAATGTGGAGATTGAAAATTGTAAGAACTTTGTACGACTGATATTTGGTTTACATATATAAGCATTTTCGTAAAATTAGCACACATACCAAGTATGAATCTACAATTTAATTAGGGCATATAATAATCTAGCAAATCCAATTTTAACCAATTGAACAACAGCTGCAAATCCAACTAAAAATCTATTGGACAATCAAAATCGGATCAAAATTTAGGCAAGTAGGTCATCCTAAACCCTAAAATATAATAAATACTTAAATTAAGCACTCTAAAAAGGAAGTATAAATACTAAATCAAGTGCAAGAATCCACATTCCATGTCTGCATAACGAAGTGCCGCAACAAATATGAAGTCTCTGGATAGTCAGGGCGAACCCATGTGAGTATAATTGCTCACAGGTGGCTCTGATTCTTCTCAGTAAGCTGGCAATCCCACACATTACGCGCATGCGCTTAAACCTTAAGTAAACGCCAGTTTATTAGGTCATGTCCGGCGGTATACCTATTGAATGATCGAAACCCTAAACTCTAAACCTCAAGTGGACACTATCCTGTGTCGACTGCTAAAATGATCGAAAATGTAGTTTTCAGCAGAAGGATGGCCGCAGGCAGAGCTCCGTGGTTGATGGTGGCTGGCCATTTTGTTCTCCCGTGGCAGGCGCGAAATCCACACAAAACAGGTAGGAGTTATGTAATCAAGCAATTTAAGGCTTCATTTGGTTCGGCGGTGGCGGTTCGATCCAGCGGGTGGAAACGGAGTGTTCGAACCGGAGGGGGGAGGTGGCTGCTCCAAACAGAGCTTTTTGGGGCGTTTCTCAAGGCGGGCGGGTGGAAACGGAGCAAACGCCGCCGGAGGTTCATTTGTTTACCCTCCTTCCGGCGGCGTTTGCCCAAAACGGAATATCAAAACGCTCAAACAAATAGAGCCTAAGTTGCAATTTAATGGTTTGATAAAATAAGGTGATTGTTATCCGTAAAATAAATTTGGTTATCCGCACTCTATTTTAGATATTTTTTCTCTCCAAATGTTAGATAATCACAAAGCAGTTTTGACTATCCGCACTATTTTTTTCTCCCATCATCTTCCATCATTTTGGAAAGACATGTTCAATTTTTTCTGAGATCAAATGCAAGTTATATTTGATGAGATCCCTCGTAGGAGCACTAGCCGCACCTCATGCATGAGTTACGGTTATCCAAAGAGCCCCCACTAACGTCGTAACTATCTGAGGTGTAACCACCGCGGCAACCGCCGTCATCACCGCCGTCATCACCGCCGCCATTGCCGTCGCCGCCGCCATTGCCGTCGCCGCCGCCATTGCCGTCGCCGCCGCCATTGCCGTCGCCGTCGCCATCGCCGTCATCGCCGCCGCCATCGCCGTCATCGCCGCCGCCATCGCCGTCATCGCCGCCGCCATCGCCGTCATCGCCGCCGCCATCGCCGTCATCGCCGCCGCCATCGCCGTCATCGCCGCCGCCATCGCCGTCATCGCCGCCGCCATCGCCGTCATCGCCGCCGCCATCGCCGTCATCACCGCCGCCATCGCCGTCATCATTGCCACCATTGCCGCGGCAACCGCCGACATTGCCGACATCGTCGCCGCCATCGCCGTCATCGTCGTCGCCATCACCGTCATCGTCGCCGCCATCGCCGTCATCGTCGCCGCCATCGCCGTCATCGCCGTCATCACCGCCGTCATCACCGCCGCCATCGCCGCCATCGCCGCCATCGTCGTCTTCGCAGTCATCGCCGCCGTCATCACCGTCATTGTCGACGCCATCGCCGTCATCGCCGCTGCCATTACTACTAGAGATTTGAGCAGTTGTCTTCGCAATGTTGAAGATGTTCTAAACTCATGTGGGCATGACTCATAGATTATTTCGGGCTGATAAATAGTCTTTTTATGATGACGTTTTACTTTAACTTGTACAACATATGTTACAAATGTTTTTATGAATGAGGATGTTGTATTCAATGTGTACAACCCAGTGTTCGGCGAGTGGATCCAACAAGGCGAAAGAGGGGCCCTCAATATAGCCCGACTCGCACCCGCCGGACAGGCGAGCAAATCGGAAGAGCCGGCCCGCTGGGAAGCTATGTGGACAAGTTCTAGGAGGAGGTCCTCCAAGTACAGGAGATGCCCAGACACACCCTCATGGTGGCCATCACCCTGGGACTGCAGCAGGGGTTCTTCAGAATGGAGCTAAAGCGGGTGTCGCCGATGTCCTTTGAAGAGTTAATGGAAAGGGCAGCGAGGGAGGTCGATGGCGAAGCGTCAAACCCAGTGTTTGCCAGGAAGCTAGCCAAGTGGGTTGTAGAGGAGGAGAGAGAGGCAGTAGGTGGCAATGACTAGGAGGTCAGGAGGGTAGAGCCCCAACCGCAGCAGCAGCAGCAGCAGAGGTGGGGCCGCCAGGAGCCGAATAACAGATTGGCCTGGAGGTAGCAAGACTGGCACGATCAGGGCCAGAGGAGTTGTTTTCATGGAGGAGAAAACCACCAGGGGGGGCAGGGCCATTTCTACCCTCCGGGATGGAGGCAAGGCCCGAGGCCCCCTTTCCCCGAGCAGCATCAAGCGATGACAATAACTTTGGGAAGGAGGAGAAGTGCCCAGAGGAGGAGGCCGGGAGGTAAAGCGGAGGTACCCTACTGTGACTTCCACCAGGAGGAGGGCCACGCGACGGCTATCTTCCTAGAGTTCTTATAGATGAGGGGAGCCAGGGGCAGGCCCAGCAGTAGCATCGACACCGCCAGGAGGTGCATATCGAAGAAGTCCTGTCAGGAGCAGAGGAGGACAGGTGTGAGGACTGGGCTGATGTGGGAGGCCGAGGAGGGATCAGGGTGATCCATAGGGGGTGAGTGTTAAGCTCGCCCGCAAGGCGAGTCTCCACACCATGTATCGCCGGAGCATCGCCTCCACGTCTCTAACCCCACCCCCAGATGAGAAGATTACCTTCTATCGGAAGGACATGCCGGATCACGAGGATCCGTTTTACAATGCGCTGGTAATTCAAGTCGCCATCGAAAATTTTACCGTCTCTCAGATCATCATCGACAATGGGAGCTCCGCCAACGTCGTTTTCAAGAAGGCATTTGACGCGATGAAGGTGAAGACTAGGAGAGTGTTGGCCTCGGACGGGCCTTTGTTCGGATTCTTCGGGGAGAGGAATGAGGTAGAAGGGGGAGTGTGGCTCCTTGTTTACCTTCGGAGGCCAGTCCAGGAACTGCCGGTTCGTCATCGTGGACGCTCCTAGCAGCTACAATGCAATATTCAGACGGCCCATCATCAGTGTCTTCCGTTGCGTGCCTTTGTCTTTTCACCAATGCTTCAAATTGAATGCCGAGGGAATCCAGGTCCGAGTCCGGGGAGACCCCAAGGTGGCGTGGGAGTGTTATGTCACCGCGGTCAACACTATTTCGTGGCAAGAGGGAGCTGAAGAGATGGAGAGAGGGATGGAGGAGTTGTCTGGCCAGGAGGCCGTTGGGTATGAAGCTGAGATGGAGGTGGAGGAGGTGGAGATCCACGCCCAGGAAGGGGGAGCAGAAGAAGTCCCAGAGGAGCAGGTCGAGGTAATGGCGGTGGAGGAAGTCAAGGAGCCTCTCAGTCATGCCTCAGTCATGCCTAGAGCGGAGATGACTTAAAATGCTTCTATCCATTAAAATGGTATAACATTGCTTTTCCTCATTCTTATCTAACATTGATGGTCTGCTTGCTCGACATAAGGGATATAGGTTTTGGTTGGCCAAAAGAAAAGTCTGGTTGATGCTCAACACCTGCCGTCAGGATCCTACTAGTGATTGGGCCGGTGGTAGCGCCCGGTGGATGATCGAGATATAAGTATGGTTGATGTTCAACACCCGCCATCAGGCTCCTACTAAATGATTGGGACGGTGGTAGCGCCCGGTGGATGGCCAAGAGATAAGTCTGGTTGATACTAAACACCCGCTGTCAGGCTCCTACTAGCTGATTGGGCCGGTGGTAGCGCCTGTTGGATGGACAAAATGAAAGTCCGGTTGATGCTCAATACCCGCCGTCAGGCTACTACTAGCTGATTGGGCCGGTGGTAGCGCCCGGTGGATGGTCAAGAGATAAGTCTGGTTGATGCTCAGCACCCGCCGTCAGGCTCCTACTAGCTTATTGGGTCGGTGGTAGCGCCCGGTGGATGGCCAAGAGATAAGTCTGGTTGATGCTCAACACCCGCCGTTAGGCTCCTACTAGCTTATTGGGCCGGTGGTAGCGCCCGGTGGATGGACAGGAGATAAGTTCGGTTGATGCTCAACACCCGCAGTTAGGTTCCTACCGGCTGACAAAGGGGAAAAGGTGGAAGTTTCTAATGACATGGCAAATGGAAAACTGGGGGGGGGGAGAACATTATCAAGGGCTAGCCCTCCAGGCGAGCTGGATCTCGCCCCTCCAAACGAGCTAGGTCTCGCCGCTCCTGCCCGGCAAACATCTCCCACGGCATTCGCGAGGTGACCCGAGTCACGAAGGTCAGTCGTACGGGATGCTCGCGAGTCCCTTGGACCGTCTTGGCTGAATGAGGCCCAGGTCGTGCGAGCCGAACACCTCAAGCACAGGTGGGAATGCGCCTAGACCTAAGTTTCGTGAGCACCGCGGTGAAATCTCTCTGAGTAAAGGGGGCCGATCGCCGCTCGCGGGCTGACTACCTAAGGTCTTATCGTTTTCTAAGCTAACTCCTTAAGAGTCGCGCGATCTCACTATCGAGGCGTTGGTTCAGAGGCAGTAAGCGAGAAAGACTGAGCCAGGTCGCAAGTTCAAGAAAAGAAAGTTATCGTTAAAAGCGATAAAGACAGTCAGACATCATCCAATTCAGAGAATAACATATATATTGATTAATAGAAGATACAAAATATAGGCTCAGCCCGCATGTACAAAACTGCAATAATAACAAAAAGAAAATACATGACTTTGAAAAGAAAAATGTGCAACGTGTGGTCCTACGAGGCGAGTCCTCGGGCGGCAAGCTCTCCCGGAGGGGAAGGAAGGTATCGTCGTCCGGCTTCGGGACCGGGATGGATAATTTCGGGACCACGTCGCTCGCCGAGAGCCACGCACCCTCGCTCGTCACCAGGCCGGCCCGCTGCATGATTTGAAGGGTATACTTCGCCGCGTCTGTTGAGTTTAGCTGCAACAACACGTCGAGCTCGTACTCGGTATACTGGGCAAGTCTATCGCTGCTGCTAGAGGGCGGCGGGGGAGCCGCTGCTTCTAGTTCTCGCACCGGCGTCCTCAGCGCATCATTCTCCTTCTCTACGGTGGCGGTTTGGAAGCTAAGGCATTTGGCCGTCGCCGCGTCCTGCAAGAAAACAAACGTGTTAGGGCGTGAAGATATCTAAGGAAAAAGGAATCCTGTCGCGTGACTTACCCCCCCCCCCCAGTTACCCAGCAAGAGCGGCGTCGGACGCGTCTGCTCGCTTCTTGTGCAGCTCCACCTCCTCAAGAGCGAGACAGTGAGCTTCTTCTTTGTCTGTAGTGAGAGGTCCTAGCGCAACCAACTCGACCAAAAGACCGGTCTGATATAAGACTGCGCAACTATTCTTTATATCAACGGTCCTCGGGAGGATCCACGGGGCAGCCAGTTAGGCCCACAGGGAACACGTCCTTCTGCTTCGAATAGTACCGCAGCACCGGGGCGATTCCGAACCGCAGTTCCAACAATCCCCCCCCCGGAAACGACCCCGGGGTTTCGAACCCGCGATCCCCTCTGATACCAATTGAGAGGACCTAGCACAACTGATAGTTATACTTTCAAGACCACCTAAACACCTAGAGGGGGGGAGTGAATAGGTTCTAATGCTTGTTTTAACTTAAGGCAGATTATAATTACTGACTATAAGAGAATTCAGCAAACACTGCAGCAAACACAACACAGCAATCACAAATATGCACACACCACAGATTGCACACAGATTTATAGTGGTTCCCCAAGGTCTGGGTACATCCACTTTCCCCCTTCACCTATCTAGCAGTGTGCTAGATTCGGCCTAACTTCCTTCTTTATCTCAGATCCTCAGATCCTACAACTCAGAATCCTGAAAGATTCCTACAACTCAGAACCCTATAAGGTTCCTACAGCTCAGGCTAACCAGCCCTACCTCAGCCTTGCCACAAGGCCTACAACTCAGAGAAAACCTTCTCCTACAACTCAGGCATAAACAACCCTACCACTCAGAGAATACCTCTCCTACACTCAGCCTTTATAATCTAGGCTTACAACTCAGATCTATACAAATATATCCTACAGAAATTGAAATTAAAGTTATACAATATCTTGCCCCAGTTGAGAGAGAAGGGACAAGACTGATCTTGATCAGCTTCTTGAAAAACCTGATGGATGAAATCAACTGGATCTTAGCTTTCTTCAAAGCTTCTTGAATCTGAACTTAAGAAACCTGTGATAGCTTCCTTCTTGTCTTCAAAATGGCTGGATCTCTCTCTATTCACAACCCTTGATAATACTTCTGAATTCTTGGATGAATTCAACTTAGACTGAATCTGAGTGAGTGTTCACTTAAGAAAGTCTTCTTAGATCTTCTCACGAAGATCTTCTCCTGTGCCTTGCACTTTCTTGATTTGAGATCTTGTCTCACAACAATGATCACTCAGTTTGTTTCTTTTTCTGAATTCTTATTGTTTTTTTTTCTTCTTCTGAATCTGTCTATTTATAGACTTCATCCTTGGTAACCGGCTAATCCGGTTTCTAACAAACTTCTGACAAGTCTGACAGCTTCTGTAAACCGGTTGTAACCCACAGCTGTCAAGTCTTCAGACAGATCTTGTGCCTTTGTCTTTGTCAGCAAAGCGTCGAGACTGTCTGTTAGAAAGTGTCGAGACCATCTGTCAATCTATGTCGACATAAGTGACTTAGGTGTCGACACAGCCTTTGATGATGTCGACATGTCTGCCTTTATGTCGACTCAGCTTTTAGATACTGCATCTTGAACATGTGTCGACACTGAGCATTTGTGTCTACACAAACACTTCATCATTCTCCAGCAACTAACTTGGTCTAGACTTTGCAGTGTGTTGACACAAGTCCTGTGTGTCGACACAGTTGATGTAGACTCTGCCTCTGTATGTCGACACAGTCTTCTGGTGTCGACACAAGTGTTGTCGACTAGCAATCCTGTGTGTCGACACAGCCTCCTAGTGTCGACACAGTTGATGTCGACTATACTTCTGTGAGTCGACACTGCTTCCCGGTGTCGACACAATTGTTGTCGACTCTTTTTCTCTGTGTCGACACAGCCTTCTTCAAGTGTCGACACAATCTTTCTGAAGTGTCGACACAGCTTCTTCTAGTGTCGACATATGGACTTAGAATATTTTTCCTGTATTTTAGTACATTCTTAACCTGCACATTTCAACTCAAAATAACATCAAATATACCTTGATGTATATCATTGAGCTAAGTTAGGCTTCTTCAAATCAGGTACACATTTTCCAATGTACCCAACAATCTCCCCCTATTTGGAGAAGTCATAACCCTTTTAGCTAATGATATACACCATTTATGAAAATTTAATATGATGATGAATAAGAGCATAATACAACAGGAATCTTCTATAAATAAAACATTAACCACAGATTCATCACAGAATAAAGATGAACATGAAGAAATGATTACAGAACAAGGTTTAGTTTATTCATTTAGAAATGTTTGTTACAGCTTGTTTACATTGATTGGATTAACAAACAGATCATTACAAAACATTTGAAAGAACTGATAAACTTAAAACTAAGACTGATCAGGCTCCTGGATGACAATTCTTTTTCCTGATTGAATCTGAGCCTTCACAGCAGTTTCAGCAACATCAGCAGGCTTTTTGCCTTTCAGTTCAGCTTTCTTTTGAGCTTCCTCGTTGAGCCTTTGCCTTTCAAAGTAATGAAAGGGCTTGGGAAAATACTTGCTCGGCTCCTGAGCTTCAGGTGGTAGCCTCCCCATCTTAGCCTTCCTTCTGAACTGTACTATGGCCTCCTGCCTGGCCTCATACTTTTGCCATTCAATTTCATTATACCACTTTCCTCTTTCATGCATTTGATCCTTCACAGCCTTCCAGGCAGTTAGTATAATGTTCCTTAAGGTGAGGCTCCACTGCTCAAAATCAGGTCTTTGTTCAGCTTGCTCTCTAAATCTCTTCTTGGATAATTGAGCATCTTGTTGATCTTTCAAATTGGCTCCTGGCTGATCTACTTTTTCAATAATTACATTTGTAACCTCCTGTGGAGGACTGTACATTGCCTGCACTTGCTGATGAATCATTTCAAAATCAGCAGGGGGGTATATGACTTGGGCAACCTCAGATTGATTACCTTCAAGTAGACCTTGTTGTATTCCTGACTCAGCAATGACATCATCATCACACAATGGTGGATATCCCAATGTGGCTCTAACACTGTTGGTTACCCACTTGCCATGTTCTGAGCCAGCATGGATAAGTACCCTCTCCCCCTTTAGGACTTCTCTGGCAACATGATCCCTAAGATCATCCTTCTGAAACCTTATTTGTCCATCAAGAAAATTCACACCCTCTTTAAAGAATGATTTTAATTTGAGAAGCTTGTCAGATATTTCTTTCTGTGAGGTTGTGATTGCAGTTTGAACTGAATCTAGAGCATCCTTGAGCTTTTGATCAAAATCTTCCATATCTTTAGTCCTTGCAGCAGTCAGCTTTGTTGTAGTATCTTTTAACTCAGTGAGAATTTCATTGTGAGATTCAGTCAGATTGTCATTCATTCTCAGCTGATTTTCTAGAACATATCCTTGTTTCAATGCAATGTCATCCACCTTACAAAGGATAGTTTGGTGCTGTTGAGCTAGATATACCACAATATTACCTCCCTTATGGAAGCAATTTGTCATCTCCTTTTTATTCAGATTTACCTCAAATCTGATTGACTTGATGTCTTGGGCAAGATCAAACTGAAGTGACTTATTACTTTAGTCTACATATTTTTTCAAGGCTCTTCTTTGCTCATCCATCTTCACTTGCAAATTCACCATGAACTTATTGTAATCAAACTCAGTAGGAGATTGGTGACTTGCAGTCTGGATAGCTTGCTTATAGCTTTGACTTTTTTTCTTGAAGACCATGAGCTTCCTTTTCTTAGCCTCCCTGGCTTTTTCTGTCTTAGATTCTGAAGAACTTTCAATTATGAACTCTTTCAGGAGGTGTTGTAGGAACGTCTGTCTCAGTGACATGTTGTTCTTCCTCAACATTCACTTGCTCCTCCTCAACATCTTGCTCCTCCTCAATCCTATCAGTAGCAATTCCAACATCAGGAAACAACTCATCTAGAGTGAAGTCCTTTTGTGCTTGAGCAGAAGATGAGTCATCAAGACCAACAGTGTTCAAATCTTCTGATAAGTTTACTCTTTCTTCTACTTGTACTTGTTCAGAAATTGACTCCCCCTGCAACTATTCAGGATTAGAAATGTGCTAGACAGGAGAATGAACTGGCTCCCCCTGCACCTTTGTAGGTAATGTTTCTTTCTGGACTTGAGTAGACCCAGTCTGGTCCTCAGTCTGCTCTCTAACTTGTTCTCCTTGAAGTTGTTCAGGGCCCTGATCATGTCCAGGTGATGTCTCAGGTGTGTCCTGCCTGTCCACATCTGGAACCTCTTTGGACAAAACTCTATCCCACCTGGAAAATAATCTCATGTCCATTTTTCTCATATGATTAATCTTAGACCCAGGAATTTGTTGCATGACCTCTGGAATGAGCCCAGTCAGGTATAGACTCATGATTCTAGCCAAGTTTGGCTTCTTTATTCCTTCTGTGATTTTATCAAACACAACTACAGACCAGTCTGTGTTAATCTTGTAGAGTATCCGTGTGATGAGAGTGAACATCATGGCAGATATCCTATCATGACCTCCTGGTTTACACAAAATCACTTTTCCTACTATCTCAGATAGAAACTTTCCCTGTTGATTCATTCCCTTTCGGTTGATGGCTGCTCCAATCTTTAGGGTTGGATCCAATCCACACCACTGGAGAGCCTCTCTTATCTTTGAGGCTGGGACCTCTTCTTCATCTTGGATGCTAGGTAGTTGAAGAATCTTTCTTATACTTTTTAAAGTAATTTTAATCTTAGTCCCATGAACCGTAGATTTTATCTTGAGACCAGTGGAATCCAAAGTTGCAGCAGTATAGAACTCGACAACTTCTTTCTTCCAAATCTTTGAAGATTCAGAAATAAGGTATTCCAATCCATTGTCAGCAAGAAGAGAAATCACCTGTTTGATTTCTGGCACGGCATTGTCGAATGCAGCCCTAACCAACTCATATCCCTCATTGATGTTGTCTTCAACCTTTGGCGCCATTGGAAAGATGAGAAAGCTTGAGAGAAGAGAAGAGAGATTGTCGACACAGGGTTTTAGTCTTGAAAACCTTGTGAGCGTGTCGACAGAATACGTTCTCGACCTATTTATACCCTCTAATGAAAGAAGGTCAAAAGTCGGGCAAAAACAGTCTAAATGCGTCGACACAGTCGGAATGTGTCGACACAAACTTCTATTGTCTCGACATTAATGTTGACTACTTTGTGTCGACACCAATTGATGATATGTCGACACGGGAGATACTAAGTAGTGCATCAGAAATTATGTGTCGACTCTTAGTATAAGAGTCGACACAAAATCTGTAAGTGTCGACATCATTATACTGGATGTGTCGACACTACATTTCTGGATGAGTCGACTCTTGACCCCTAGGTGTCGACACATTTTCTCATGTGTCGACACAATTTCCCTGATTAGTCGACATGACTCCTCTGTGTCGACACTTTATCACTAAATGTGTCGACACCATTTTACTTAGCCAATTTTATGGTAAATTAACCTATGAACAGCATTCCTAATTCAATTTTAAATTTATTGAATTTAGTTTCATCCAGTGGCTTAGTAAATACATCTGCAATTCGATAATCTATTTTAACAAATTTCAATGAGATGTCTTCTTTTTCTACATGTTCTCTAAAAAAATGGTATTTTATTTCTATATGCTTAGTTCTACTATGTGAAACAGGATTGTTTGCAATAGAAATAGCACTCTTAGAATCACACAATAAAGGTGTTCTACTTACTTGAATACCATAGTCCTTTAACTGATGCTGAATCCACAATAGTTGTGCACAACAACTTCTTGCAGCCACATATTCAGACTCAGCAGTGGATATTACCACACTAGTCTGCTTCTTACTGCTCCAGGATATCAATCTTCCTCCCAAGAATTGACATGTACCTGTAGTACTCTTTCTATCTTCTCTGCAGCCTGCAAAATCTGCATCTGAATAACCTGTTAGTAGAAAATCTCCATTCCTAGGGTACCAAAGGCCTAGATTAGGTGTGCCCTTAAGATATCTCAAGATCCTTTTGACTGCAGTATAATGTGATTCTTTAGGGCAAGCTTGGTACCTAGCACAGACACATGTAGCATATATAATGTCTGGTCTACTAGCAGTGAGATATAATAGAGAGCCAATTATTCCTCTATACAAAGACTCATCTACAGGCTTACCTGCATCATCTTTGCATATTGAAATATTTGTTCCCATAGGAGTTCTCATGGTGGAGGATGATTCCATACCATACTTATTAATTAATTTCTTGGTGAACTTAGACTGGGATATGGACAAGCCATCTTCAGTCTGTCTTACTTGGAGTCCCAAGAAGA
Source organism: Platanthera zijinensis (assembly GCA_039513925.1). Taxonomy (NCBI): domain Eukaryota; kingdom Viridiplantae; phylum Streptophyta; class Magnoliopsida; order Asparagales; family Orchidaceae; genus Platanthera; species Platanthera zijinensis. The sequence goes on along the minus strand of CM077098.1, from coordinate 48,560,985 downwards.
ACTTAAGTTCCCCCATACTGCTCATTTCAAACTTCCCTTGCATAAGTTTGGCAAACATTTTGCAAAGGTTGTTCTCTGTAAACCCAAAAATTATGTCATCTACATAGATCTGGACTAAGATTATCTTACCTTTTGATTCCCTTAGGAATAGAGTTTTGTCTATTTTACCTCTTGAGAATTTGTTCTCAATATGGAAAGTAGACAGGGTTTCATACCAAGCCCTTGGGGCTTGCTTTAACCCATACAATGCTTTCCTAAGTCTATAGACATAACCAGGTTTAAGAGAATCTACAAAACCTGATGGCTGCTCTACATAGACTTCTTCTTTTAGATCACCATTCAGGAATGCTTATTTCACATCCATTTGGTATACTTTGAATCCTTGATATGCTGCATAGGCAAGGAACATTCTGATTGCCTCCAGTCTTGCTACTGGGGCAAATGTTTGAGCAAAGTCAATCCCTTCTTCCTGCCTGTATCCTTTAGCAACCAATCTTGCTTTGTTCTTCACAATTACTCCACTCTCATCCAACTTGTTCCTAAAGATCCACTTTGTGCCAATGATGTTGTGGTCTCTTGGTTTAGGAACTAACTCCCAGACTTTGCACCTTCTGAATTGATTAAGCTCCTCTTGCATAACATTAATCCAGTGTTGGTCTTGGATGGCTTCTTCAAATTTCTTAGGCTCTAGTTGAGATAGAAAACTTGAGTGCAGGACTGTGCTCAGATTTCTGCTTCTAGTCTGCACTCCTTGTCTTGGATCACCTATAATTTGATTTGCTGGATGGTCTTTTAGATGTCTTGTAGCTGGAGGAAGATTTCCTTCAGGTTGAATGTCTCTAGCTCCTTCATTATGTTGCACCTCTTGGTTGTCATCAGCTTCTATTGAGTCTTGTACTCCCCTGGACAGTAGCCTTCATTTTCCAATACTTCATCTGCATTTGATGCTTCTGCAATGGAAAGCTTGTCCATCCTTTTACTTATACCTGTTGGATTATTTGATCTACAAGGCAACTCACTGTTGATTAATCTTGTTTCATTAAATACAACATGTACAGATTCTTCTACAACCTGAGTAGTCAATTTGTAGACTCTATAAGCCTTATTATTGATGTTGTACCCAACAAATATCCCATCTTGGGATTTGGCAGCAAACTTAGTTAGATAAGACTTGCCATTTTTAAGTATATATCACTTGCAACCAAAGATCCTAAAGTAGGATAGATTTGGTTTTCTACCTTTCATAATTTCATAGGGAGTCTTTTTGTGGCTCTTGGTGATAGAAGCCCTATTGATCACATGACATGCAGTGTTTACTGCCTCAGCCCAGAAATATTCTGGAAGAGAAGTGTCACTCAATAAAGTTCTACCAGCTTCAATCAATGTCCTACTCTTTCTTTCAGCAATACCATTTTGCTGTGGTGTTCTAGGTGAGGAGAATTCTTGGAAAATCCCAAAGTCTTCACATAATTTTGTCATACTTTCAGATTGAAATTCAGTGCCATGGTCACTTCTGATTTTGACCACTGTACTGTTCAGTTCATTCTGAATTTGTTTCACAAAACTAAGTAAGATACTTGGGGTTTCTGATTTTTGTCTCAAAAAGAACACCCATGTATATCTAGAATAGTCATCTACAACCACAAAAGTGTAGACCTTCCTACCTAGACTATGAACTGGCATAGGACCAAAAAGATCCATATGTAAGAGGTATAAACACCTCACTGAATCCTTGCTTTCAAGGCTATGAAAGGAGGATTTTGTCTGTTTGCCCTTTTGACAAGCTGAGCATATCCCTTCCTTTATACACTTAACTTGAGGACCATTCCTCACTAACTCTTTGCTAAAGAGTTGACCAATTGTCTTGTAGTTAAGATAGGCCAGCCTCTTGCGTCATTTGACACAATGAGATGCATTATCATCAGCTACAAGACAGATAGGAGAAACCTTATTCTCACATACAAAATCAAGACAATAAACATTTCTCTTTCTATACCTAGTCAATATGACCTTTTGATCACTTGACCTTTTGATATGACATCCATCCTTAACAAATGAAATGTCATATCCAAGATCACTCAGCTGACTTATGCTTATCAAATTATGTTTCAAACCTTTTACATAAGCCACTTGAGTGATGTTAATTTGGTTTGAGGAAATGTTACCAAACCCTTTGATGATCCCTCTTTCAGATCCACCAAAGATAACTTTAGGCCCATCCTTGACAGATGTGTACTCCTTCAGCAGCCCCTTTGTTCCAGTCATGTGCCTGGAACAACCACTGTCCAAGTACCATATAGGGGCATGGCAACTTGGACTTTCCTACAATACAGAATTACTTTCCCTTAGAACCCAAGAAAGTCTTAGGTCCTTGGTTCAGGTTAGCACCATTCACATCAAAACTACCAGCAGCTCTTCTAACTGGTAGACTATTGTTCTTCCTTACACTTGTGTTATGCCAGTAGTCTAAGGCAAAATGGCCTCTCTTGCCACAACACCACCATTCATATTTGTTGTATCTAGGTCTAGATATACCCTTGGCAGAAAAATTTCTATCTAGTGTTGGTGCTGCTGCAGCTTCACCCACTGATTTCTTATAACCATTGGGTTTATGAACATGGGCAGACCTATTGGCATTAACACCCTTGTTTTTCAGAACATCAGTCTTAATATGACCATGAATATTTTCAAGATCATATTTATTAGAATGCACTTGTACCTTTCTAAACATAACAGGGACTTTAAGGTTTAGTGGCTGGACAGGAGCTTTGCCTTTTCTCTTGAATTGGGCAGCCCTGGTGTTACCTTTGAAGCCTAATCCTGTCTTACCCTTTTGAGCCACAAACTCATCTATTATAGGTAAGACAGATCTTGGCTTAGATTAACTAGCCACTAACTCTTTCTCTATTCTCAGTCTGGCCTCCAGACTTTTAAATTGATTATTGTTATATTTGATTGTGCCCATCTGAATAATAGTTATATTTTTCAGTTTGGCAATCTCATTTAACTTTTGTTCTAATACTTTTTCAAACTCAGATGCAGCCACCTTAAGATCAGTAATTTCCTGAGCCTGAGTTTTGACTAGGTTCTTGCTTTTCTTAAGAGCCTGCAATAAGTCCTCATACTTATCTATTAACTGATGAACATCTCCTTCAGATTCAGATCCATCTACATCACTTGATGTAGATGTAGTTGATTCCACACTAGTACTATAAACTGATTTTATAAAAGGACAATGTACCTTACTGGACCCAGACTGATTCTGGCACATGTCTTCTTCTGATCCAGCCATCAGTCCCATACATTGATGATCTTCTTGTTCATAGATGGAGTTTAGCAATTGCATAAACTCATCTTCTTCATTAACTGCATACAGTCCAATGTATGCTTCAGCTTCAGATTCTGACTTTGAGGAGGATTGATCTGTAAGACTCTTCTCCTTCTTAGCAACAAAGGATTTCTCCTTCTTGCCCTTTTGTTGAGTCTTCTTTCTGTCTGTTGACTCCTTCCTCTTTTCTAGACACTCAGTCACCACATGTCCAGGCCTATTGCAGCAATAACAAACAATCTTTGATGTAGTAGCTTTGCTGGGCATAGTTCTGCTCCTCTCCTTTCTTGATGATTTTCTCTTCTGATAGTAATCATCAACTGGCTGTGATGTGGAGGGCCTTGACTTCCACTGCTTCTTCTTCAAGAACCTCTGAAACTGCCTTGTAAAGGTAGCAAAATCTGCATCTGAATCACTGCTTTCTGAGTTCTGATTGTCTGAATTTTTTGAGTTAACTTCAGCAACTTCCTTAGGAGGTGATGGAGATATCCTCCTATTCTTTCTAGTGGCTTCAGCCTTGAAGGCCACAGACCTTTCTCTATGTTCTCCTTTTGAATTCTTTTCTTCCTCCTTCCTAGCCATTAGTTGCATTTCATATGATAGCAACTTTCCAAACAAGGTTGGAGGAGAAATGTCTTCCAGTTTGACCACTTCTCTTATGGCACAAATCTTGGTGTCCCAATCCTTTGTCAAGGATCTTAGGAATTTGTCATTCAGTTCATAGGTACTGAAGACCCTTCAATAGGACATTTGTTCATTCACTATCCTGTAGAATTTCTTATAGCATTCAGTTATGCTATCAGACTTCCCTTGTCTGAAACTCTCATATTCTTGGTTGAGCATAGACTTTCTATCTTGTCTAACTTCTTCAGAACCCTCCATGTAGACAATCAGAGTGTCCCACATTTCCTTGGAGATTTTGTAGTGAATCAGATTTTGAAATGTGGCATCATCTATATCACTTACAATAATGTTCTGTGCTCTTTTGTCTAGTGTTGCCAGGATGATCTCATCCTTGGTCATTTCAGAATAACTCTTTGGAGTTTGAATATTTGCATCAAGAACTGATACCTTCATTGGAATGAAGGTGCCTTCCTGTACTGTGATATATATCCTTGGATCAGAAGCCTCAATAAACAACCTAACCCTTTCTTTCCAGATTCCAAAAATCTCTTTCCTGTAGATGGGTAATTTCATTGACCCTAGTTCCTTATGATTCTCTCCAGAACCCATTTTCTTGATTCTTGATTCTGCCTTAGGGATCTAACTCAGACTGTTAAGTCCTTCTTTGAGTAACCTCTCTCTGATACCACTTAATAATTTAACTTTCAAGACCACCTAAACACCTAGAGGGGGGGGGGGGGGGTGAATTGGTTCTAATACTTGTTTTAACTTAAGGCAGAATATAACTACAGGCTATAAGAGAATTCTGAAGACACTGCAGCAAACACAGCACAGCAATCACAAATATGCACACATCACAGATTGCTCACAGATTTATAGTGGTTCCCCAAGGTCTGGGTACATCCACTTTCCCCCTTCACCTATCTAGCAGTGTGCTAGATTCGGCCTAACTTCCTTCTTTATCTCAGATCCTCAGATCCTATACCTCAGGACCCTGAAAGATTCCTACAACTCAGAACCCTATAAGGTTCCTACAGCTCAGGCTAACCAGCCCTACCTCAGCCTTGCCACAAGACCTACAACTCAGAGAAAACCTTCTCCTACAACTCAGGCATAAACAACCCTTCCACTCAGAGAATACCTCTCCTACACTCAGCCTTTATAATCTAGGCTTACAACTCAGATCTATACAAATAGATCCTACAGAAATTGAAATTGAAGTTATATAATATCTTTCCCCTGTCGAGAGAGAAGGGACAAGACTGTTCTTGATCAGCTTCTTGAAAAAAACCTGATGGATGAAATCAACTGGATCTTAGCTTTCTTCAAAGCTTCTTGAATCTGAACTTAAGAAACCTGTGATAGCTTCCTTCTTGTCTTCAAATGGCTGGATCTCTCTCTATCCACAACCCTTGATAATACTTCTCAAATTCTTGGATGAATTCAACTTAGACTGAATCTGAGTGGATGTTCACTTCAGAATGTCTTCTTAGATCTTCTCACGAAGATCTTCTTCTGTGCCTTGCACTTTCTTGATTTGAGATCTTGTCTCACAACAATGATCACTCAGTTTGTTTCTATGTCTCAATTCCTATTTTCTTCTTCTGAATCTGTCTATTTATAGACTTTATCCTTGGTAACCGGCTGATTCGGTTTCTAACAAACTTATGACAAGTCTGACAGCTTCTGTCAACCTGTTGTAACTCATAGCTGTCAAGTCTTCAAACAGATCTTGTGCCTTTGTCTTTGTCAGCAAAGCGTCGAGACTGTCTATTAGAAAGTGTCGAGACCATCTGTCAATATATGTCGACATAAGTGACTTAGGTGTCGACACAGCCTTTGCTGATGTCGACATGTCTGCCTTTATGTCGACTCAGCTTCTAGATACTGCATCTAGAGAATGTGTCGACACAGAGCATTTGTGTTGACACAAACACTTCATCATTCTCCAGTAACTAACTTGGTCTAGACTTTGCAGTGTGTCGACACAAGTTCTGTTAGTCGACACAGTTGATGTAGACTCAGAATATAGTGTGTGTCGACACTGACTCCAGGTGTCGACACATCTTTTGTCGACTCTACCTCTGTATGTCGACTCAGTCTTTTGGTGTCGACACACGTGTTGTCGACTAGCAATCCTGTGTGTCGACACAGCCTCGTAGTGTCGACACAGTTGATGTCGACTAAACTTCTGTGTGTCGACACTGCTTCCCGGTATCGACATAATTGTTGTCGACTCTTTTTCTCTGTGTCGACACAGCCTTCTTCAAGTGTCGACACAATCTTTCTGAAGTGTCGACACAGCTTCTTCTGGTGTCGACACATGGACTTAGAATAATTTTCCTGTATTTTAGTACATTCTTCACCTGCACATATCAACTCAAAATAACATCAAATACACCTTGATGTATATCATTGAGCTAAGTTAGGCTTGTTCAAATCAGGTACACATTTTCCAATGTACCCAACAAGCTGAATGACAAATTCCTAAGATCCTTGACAAAGGATTGGGATACCAAGATTTGTGCCATTAGAGAAGTGGCCAAACTAGCAGACATTTCTCCTCCAACCTTATTTGAAAAGTTGCTACCATATGAAATGCAACTAATGGCTAGGAAAGAGGAAGAAAGAAATACAAAAGGAGAGCAAAGAGAAAGGTCTGTGGCCTTCAAGGTTGAAGCCACTAGAAAGAATAGAAGGATATATCCATCACCTCCTAAGGAAGTTGCTGAAGTTATCTCAGAGAACTCAGATAGAAGTGATTCAGATGCAGATTTTGCTGCCTTTACAAGGCAATTTCAGAGGTTCTTGAAGAAGAAGCAGTGGAAGTCAAGGCCCTCCACATCACAGCCAGTTGATGACTATTATCAAAAGAGAAAATCATCAAGAAAGGAAAGGAGCAGGTCTAAGCCCAGCAAAGCTACAACATCAAAAATTGTTTGCTATTACTGCAATAGGCCTGGACATGTGGTAGCTGAGTGTCCAGAAAAGAGGAAGGAGTCAGCAGACAGAAAGAAGACTCAACAAAAGGGCAAGAAGGAGAAATCCTTTGTTGCTAAGAAGGAGAAGAGTCTTACAGATCAATCCTCCTCAGAATCAGAATCAGAAGCTGAAGCATACATTGGACTATATGCAGCTAGTGAAGAAGATGAGTTTATGCAATTACTGAACTCCATCTATGAATAAGAAGACCATCAGTGCATGAGACTAATGGCTGAATCAGAAGACAACAAGTGCCAAGATCAGCCTGGTCCCAGTAAGGTACAAAGTAATTCTAGAATTTATGATTACAGTACTGGTTCAGAGTCAGATTCATCTTCATCAAGTGATGAGGATGGATCTGAATCTGAAGGAGATATTCATCAGTTGATAGATGAATATGGGGACTTATTGCAGGCACTTAAGAAAAACAAAAACCTAGCCAAAACTCAGGATAAGGAAATTACAGATCTTAAGATGACTGCATTTGGTTTAGAGAAAGAATTGGATCAAAAATTGAATGAGGTTGCCAAGCTGAAAACTATAACTGTTATTCAGATCGATACAATCACATATAAAAATGATCTAATTAAAAGTCTGGAAGTCAGACTTCAAAAGGAAAAAGATCTAGTGGCAAGTTACTCTAAGCCAAAATCAGTCTTACCCTTAATAGATGAGTTTGTGGCTAAAAAGGGTAAGACAGGATCAGACTTTAAAGGTAACACCAGGGCTGTCCAATTCAAGAGAAAAGGCAAAGCACCAGTCCAGCCAGTAAATTTTAAAGTTCCTGTAATGTTTAGAAAGGTACAAGTGCCTTATAATAAATATGATCTTGAAAACATTCATGGTCATAATGAGACTGATGTTCTGAATAACAAGGGTGTTAATGCCAATAAGTCAGCCCATGTCAATAAACCCCATGTTCCAAGGAAAACAGTGGGTGTAGCTGCAACAGAACCAGCACAGAACAGAAATTTTTCTGCTAAAAATGTATCTAGACTAAGATACAACAAGTATGAATGCTAGTGCTGTGGCAAGATATGCCATTTTGCCTTAGACTACTGGCATAACATAAGTGTCAGGAAGAACAACAGTCTATTAGTTAGAAGAGCTGTTGGTAGATTTGATATGAATGAAGCTAACTTGAACCAAGGACCCAAGACTTACTTGGGTTCTAAGGGAAAGTAATTCTGTATTGCAGGAAAGTCCAAGTTGCCATGCCCCTATATGGTACTTGGACAGTGGATGTTCCATGCACATGACTGGAACAAAGGGGCTGCTAAAGGAGTACACACCTATCAAGGATGGGCCTAAAGTAATCTTTGGTGGATCTGAAAGAGGAATCATCAAATGATTTGGTAATATTTCTTCAAACCAAATTACCATCACTCAAGTGGCTTATGAAAAAGGTTTGAAACACAACCTGATAAGCATAAGTCAGCTGAGTGATCTAAGATATGACATTTCATTTGTTAAGAATGGATGTCATATCAAAAGATCAAGTGATCAAAAGGTCAAGTGATCAAAAGGTCATATTTACTGGGTATAGAAAAAGAAATGTTTATTGTCTTGACTTTGTGTGTGAGAACAATGTTTCTCCTATTTGTCTTGTAGCTGATGAGAGAGCATCTCATTGTGTCAAATGGCACAAGAGGCTGGCTCATCTTAACTACAAAATAATTGGCCAACTCTTTAGCAAAGAGTTAGTGAGGAATGGTCCTAAGGTTAAGTGTATAAAGGATGAGATATGTTCAACAAGTCAAAAGGGCAAGCAGACAAAATCTTCCTTTCATAGCCTTGAAAACAAGGATTCAGTCAGGTGTCTATACCTACTACATATGGATTTATTTGGTCCTATGCCAGTTCATAGTCTAGGTAGGAAGGTCTACACTTTTGTGATTGTAGATGAATATTCTAGATATTCCTGGGTGTTCTTTCTAAGATAAAAATCTGAAACCCCAAGTGTTTTACATAGTTTTGTTAAACAAATTCAGAATGAACTGAACAGTACAGTGGTCAAAATCAGAAGTGACCATGACACTGAATTTCAATCTGAAAGTATGGCATGATTATGTAAAGAATTTGGGATTTTTCAAGAGTTCTCCTCACCTAGAACACCTCAGCAAAATGGTATTGCTGAAAGAAAGAATAGGACATTGATTGAAGCTAGTAGAACTCTATTGAGTGATACTTCTCTCCTATAATACTTCTGGACCGAGGCAGTTAGTACTGCATGTCATGTGATCAATAGGGCCTCTATTACCAAAAGCCATAAAAAGACACCCTATAAGATCATGAAAGGTAGAAAACCAAATTTATCCTATTTTAGAATCTTCGGTTGCAAATGTTATATCCTTAATAATGGCAAGTCTTATCTAACTAAGTTTGCTGCCAAATCCTAAGATGAGATATTTATTGGGTACAGCATCAATAGTAAGGCTTATAGGGTCTACAACTTGATTACACAGGTTGTAGAAGAATCTGTACATGTTGTATTTGATGAGACTAGATTAATCAACAGTGAGTTGCCTTGTAGTTCATGCAGTCCAACAGGTATAAGCAATAGAATGGACAAGCTTTCCATTGCAGAAGGCTCAACTGCAGATGAAGAATTGGAAAATGATGGCTACTGTCCAGGGGGAGTACAAGACTCTCTATGAGCTGATGACAACCAAGAGGTGCAGTATAATAAAGAAACTGGAGGTGTTCAGCTAGAAGGAAGTCTACCTCCAACTGTAAGATATCTAAAAGATCATCCAGCAAATCAGATAATTGGTGATCCAAGACATGGAGTGCAAAGCAGAAGTAGAAATCTGAATACAGTCTCGCACTCAAGTTTTCTATCTCAACTGGAGCCAAAAAAATTTGAAGAAGCTATCCAAGACCAACACTGGATTAATGCTATGCAAGAGGAGCTTAATCAGTTTAGAAGATGCAAGGTCTGGGAGTTAGTTCCTTAACAAAAAGACCACAACATCATTGGTACAAAGTGGATTTTTAGGAACAAGTTGGATGAGTGATGACTACTTTTAGTCATCGTTTTTGGGGTAATTTAATAGCCTAAATCCCTAAGTTTACTTATAATTTCTTTTATTTTATGTTTGTTTTGTTTTTTTTCTCGTTTAATTGTCTTTTATGTTAGGATATTATAATCTCTAACTTTATTATGTATTTTTGTTATGTTATGTTTTAGTATGTTCGTTATATATTTTTATGTTTTGTTTAATGTGTTATTATTGTTATATTTATGTCTTATTATGTTGCATTATATTATGTGATGTTTAGCTTATAATGTTCAATATTTATACATATTATTATGTGTCTAATGTTATGTTTTGTTTTGTTTTGTTTTGTTTTGTAGGTTCAAGCATGGTGTAACATCCCATTTTTCAATTAGACCCCCCCTTAGGAGTGACTTGAGCATAACTAGGTCATATGAGTTAACCTTGGTGAGCCCAGGAGACCAAGTGACCTAAAAACCTAGTTGAGACCCACTTGGTCTGCAAATCGTAATTTTCAAAACTCTGATTTTGGGTGGCCTAGTAGGTTCATTGTGACTCTAAAAATTCCCTTATACCTAATGTGGGCCCAATGAGTCACCAAAGACCCACTCTGGTCAACCATAGTGGTCAATTTGACCAAGTCAACCCCAAGCCCAAATCAAGTCAAACCTAGCCTATATGGGCTAACCCAACCTCAAACCACCCTCCCCCTTAGGCTAACTCTTGCATGATTATTTTTGTATGATATTTGGCTGCCTATATCCTAGGGAATTGACCAAGTCAACATTGGTGACTAGGAGAGAGAAGGTGAGCATCATTTTCATGAATAATGGAGGAGAGAGAAAAATTTGGAGGAAGAGTATTCATGACCAAGAGTCTCTCTCTCCACCATCAAGCCTTGATATTATTCCCCATTACACTCCCTTGACTCTTGGGATGAAATTAACATCAATTGCCTTGATGTGAGGAGAGAGAAAATGGGAGTTTCTTTTTAATTGAGGAGTGAGAAAGAGAGCCACTTAAGGTGGAAGCTGAACCACCCCCTTCATGATTCTCATGAGGAGTTATAAACCGTAGAGGGCTGCCAATAGAGTGTAAGGTGTGACATTTTTTTTAGGAGTTTCATTTTGTTAGGAGGAGAGAGAAATTTAGAGAATTAATGGTGGGAGGAGAGAGAAAATATTGAAGTGAAGATTAATGGCATGAAGAAGAAGAAACCCCCCTCTTAATGGCCGAATTTTATCATAAAGATGGAGTAAAAATAATAAAGAGGTCATATAGGAGTCTGCCACCTAGGATTTGCCTATTCATTTCCACCTCTTGACTTCCTGTAACCGAAAATCGGTTTTAAATACCAATTAAATGGCCATTGACCTCTTGCCATTTCTCTTTCTCCTCTTCATCTTCCTCCCCTTGAAATCTATAAAAGCCTCCCTGCTGTAAGAGAGCAAAAATTTACCCATTTTATCTCATACTTTGGAGTTGGAGTTGCCGTAGGAGAAATCGAACGACGCCAACGCCGCGCCATGACGAACCGCCGATCAACTCGTCTCCAAACCACGAATAAGGTCCTCCTCTACTTCTTCTTTCATGGATAGATCTTAGAAATTCTTTAGGAGAGATATCGAGTACAAAAGGATTAGATCGGATGGGAGTTTCATCATATTTCCGTAAATTAATGGCGGCGAGTTCGCCGGAAACCGCCATCTCCGGTGGCCAAATCACCGTCGATCGATAGTCGTCGCCTCAACGGAGGTGGTGGTGGTGGTGGCTGGCCAGGGAGGTGACCGGATGGCCGGGAAATTGAATTCGGTAAACTACAGAAAAATAAACTTTCTGTTCACTGGTTCGGTTTTGAGAAGAAGACGAATAGTGATGTTAAAATATTAAATAATTTATTTAGGAATTTTATAATTAATGAACGTGAAAAATCACCTATTTTAAAGTTAAAAATTGAGGACCTTAGAGGCCGAATTAGGAAAAATGACCAGTCACAAAAGTTGTAGCCCTCTGGGTCTACTTTAATTTAAAATTGAGTTTATTCAATTTGGGTGAGTGGTTTGACCACAACACTCATTTTGGTGGGATCAAGACCTAGGCTAACCAGAAATTGAAATGGTTGCCCACAGTTCATAACATGTCCAAATGACTTGAAATTTGGACTGGAGATCTATAATATGTATATCAAGAGGCTGTCCAAAAATGAGAATTTTTGGAGAACTGTTGCCTAAAGTTTTTGTAAAATTTTAATAAACATTATAAAATTAATTAGGAGATAAAATTAAGTCCAAACTCCCCCAAATTTTGGGTGGTGGTCCCTGACATCAATGTTAATATCTGTACAAAATTTCAACTCAATTGGTCGAGTTTTGAATAGGGAAGTATCAAGTCCTAGATAGGCCTTGGTGAGGGATACTTTGGGGAAAAGTACGATTGGAAATGGAGTGGACAAATCTCCTCAAAAGAGGCTGATGTTGTGGCCACTGATTTGTTGAGTCTATGTCTACTCTCTTGGGTAACATGGTGTGGATTAGGGTGGATTTTACCCTAAGAGATTGGCTCAAATCCAGTGGGTGGGAGTTTGAGGTTTGTGAAGGACATAGGAGCAAAATCTCTTGTATGCCCTTGAAATTTGGAGGAGAGGGGGATGATATGATGAAAACCCTCTGGTTGAAATAGTGAAGGAATTGGAGGTAATTAGGTACCTCAAAAGTTGAGATTTTGGATTAGGATAAAAATGTAATTTAGTTATTTTAAGCACTAAATCTAATCCAAAACTTATGAAACTCGGGAGGAGGGAGTTTTAGGATGTTTTAGACTTATGGTAATTTTCCTGGAATTTTATGATTAATAAATATTATACTTCATGTGTTAAATGATTATTAGCCCGATTTGTTGTTTCAATTATTTGGAAGTCTTAAATTAATTATAATCAGTTAAAATTCTGGATTTAGATCTTAAGTAGTAGAAAATTGATCCCTGAATTTTTTATAGAATTTTATGTTGAGAAATTTTAGAGGTTCATTCACAATGTTTTAATATGGGCTTTTGAGCATAAAAATAAATTAGGGCTTGTAAAATTGCTAGAAAATTATGATAATTGGAACTTAAGGTTTTTAGGCCCTTTTATACCACTGGGAATTATTCGGGAATTTTTAGGGTTACTGTTATAGCACTTCATTCACAAAGCATGTTAGGTTGTAATTTAGTATTTGATTTATTATGATTTAATTAACATCAAGAAAATTATGGGATTCTGACAAAGTTATTTTCATGATAAAACCAGCACCCTGTATTTTATTTGAATTATTTGGAGGACAAATTAAGGTAGTTTATTCATTAAGCATGAAATAACTGAAATAATGATTAAATAAGTTAAGGCCCTTAAAAATCATTGTAAAACTATCAAACATTGGAAACATGATATTTAGGCCTACTATTATTTACCTTAATTTTGTGATACCTGGAATCAACTAGAATGTTATACCTCATGTTCAAAATGATGATATTAGACCCTTAAGAATAAATAAATAAGTTATCGGATTTATTATGAAAATTCCAATATTTTGGATTTAGGCAAATCTTGTTGGGATAGACCCCCGATAAATAAATTGTGGCATTTGGATGAAAAAGTAAATTACGCGTAATCTTGATTATCGTGTAGCCTAGGTGAGTCCCTAGGAGGTTTGGTTTAGCACTGATGGTAGTTGGAAGATTAGGTGTTACGCGGGTATGGCGAAAGACCGTCTTTCCGTGTGGAGAGGGTGAAGAGTCAAGCTACCCTAGGTTTAGTTTAATGTAACTCTTAAAGGGAAAAAGGTAAGGTGAAAAACAACCAATAATAATAAGTGCCTTGCGAAAGGGAACTTCGGGCCGTAATGCCGCCGTCTTGGTTCCTAGTGCCCTTTGAGAGCCCTTCACGGGGTATGCCGGGGGCAGTCCTGGGCTAACATAAATCTTAAAACAAACGAAAGATTAATTAGCCTAATAGGGATTCACATTGCACACACTCATTAGTTAGGGTTGGTAATGGTTAAGTCGTCCCGAGGTGTTCAAGGGGCGCTGTCCTGTGGTATTCTAAGGGATGAAGTCTGGAGATGAGCCGGACGTTTTAGTCCGGGGAATTTGGTCTCGGATGTGGTTTATACGGGCGGTTTAGTCCGGGATTTTGACACTTTAAAATTGTTATATATTAAACTGCTGCATGTGCATAAAATAGGAAAGATTAAGGTGGTGGGTTTTCGATATCGGGGAGTTCTATTGTACCGACACCGATATCGTTGACTCGGCAAGGTGACTAGCACTTAGCCAAGGTTCAGTCCGGCGGACCAGTCGGCAAGAGTACGCAGGAGTCCGCCTCGTGCACCAGGCGTTGAGGGCGTACGATAGGTCAGACCAGTGGTGCTTTTACTGGTTTTGAGGTGGGCGAGGCCCAACCCACCGCTTCCGTCTGCCACTACGGGAGTATCCTGGGAGTTATCTCCAGAAAGGGGAAACTAAAGGTTTGTGTACACAAAGTTGGGTGTGTGAGTTGCACTGCTTGATCATCATACCCACCATATAGCTGCATGCCATAATCATTCATAACAACCTTGACACCTAAAGTATAAGTGGAATGAGACGCTTATACTTTAGGACTTGCAAAACGATCCCTTGGTCTATAAGCTTGTCTGGGCAAGTTTATAAATTAAGGTTAATTTGATATATGTATACTGCTGCTTGATAACCGACACCCCAACGTATATGCGGTATGGGACGCGTTATACGATGGGAGCCTTGCAAAAGATCCCTTGGCTTATGTGTACTCACATAAGCGAAGGTTTAATTTCTTACTTACTTCCTTTCTGTTATACCTATTACAACACTTATATTGCTCCCCTGTCATAACTTGCTAGTTAGGTCCACCGTTATCCGCTTTTGACTACTCTCCACTTTCATGTCTTCCCCTTTCTTCCTCTCCGCCCGGTGCCTTAGAGCGTGGGGGAAGGGGTGGGGGATGATAGGGCTTAGTCTTTTAGACTAACGGTTTTCGAACCATATCATATTAGGGGATCGCGGAGCCCAGCATGGTGGAGCAGCTCAGGAGGCCGGTACGCTTGGAGATGGGGCAGTCTAGCACTAGAGTCCAGACTGTAGGGACCGTGAGTCCTGACCTTTAGTAGAGTTTTAGTTTTGCTTCCGCATTGAGTGATTTTGTAGTGAGGACTTGATATATCGGGCATGAGCCCTTATATTTCTAGTATCATTGTACTCTGATATTTTCTGTGGACACTCCCTTCGTGATGTTTTTATTTATATGTGATATTTTCTTCTGGTAGACTTGCTTACTTTTCTTGCTTGCTACTTATTGTGATCGAAAAGGCCGGCAGAATCGGCGCGTTGCAATGACGACCTTCCCGGGTGCGAAGGTGTCACCGCAAAGCGGCGGTTCTGGGCATAAGACCCCGGGTTTTCAAAAAAAAAAATATGGGGTCTTACAAGTGGTATCAGAGGAAACATCGATCAGAAGAAAGAAGCAGTACACAAACCCTGGGTCACCCCCGCGCGAGTTTAGTTTGGGGACAAACTAAGCAGCTGAAGCAGTGGTGTGCCCATATGGTGATTACATATAAATTGTCCACTTCTTCAACAAATGAAATTCTTCTTTGTAGCTTGAGGCAAACCCTGCCCCCAGAAGGGAGATCCTCCGGCTGTAAAGACCTCATCTTATAATTCTTTAGTCAATAAGTTAGACTCAACCTAGTAGGACACATGACTAACCATGACGACTTATAACATGCCCTAGTTCGAAATAGACCCTGGGTATGAACTTGTTTAAGGTAAGGAGATACCCAAACAGAATAAAAGGAGGAGTTTAACATGAGAATGACAACCTGATAGATAAACTCAGGTGACCCTACGACCCCTATCAAGAATTACTCAAATCAGTAGACTGCTTTAAGGAGAATTGAGATCAATAATACTTTAGCAGAATGGTAGAAGACAAGTAGTCTTAACCCTCGTACCGGTAATAAGATTACTCGGAGACAACTACAAGATAAACACTGAAGGTCGGGTAGGAATTCCAGTTCGAAAGAGACCCAATTGGGAGTGGGAACAACCCTGATAAGCGTATCGTAAATTGGACTCGGAGGGTTTAAAGTATGGAGTATATCTACAAGTGTCAGTTTGGAACCCCAAGTCATAGATTGATGCCCTAGGGATTGTACACTCAGCTAGGACAGATATAACATGGTAAGATAAAAGAAAATTAGCCCAAGGAAGATATGGGCTTATCGTTTGTTTATTGGGGGCTTATCTTTTGTTTATTGGGCAAGTGAGTTAATGGCTTAGGTCTCCTAGACCTAATTTAGAAAGTGTGTTGCCCCAAATACAGTAATGTTGAGGTTGGTCTTATTCGACGCCACTCGAATGATGTCATGGTAATAATGAGGTGTAACTACGAGACATAACTACTAGAAGATACCATGTGAATTTGATGACAGGTAGTAAGACTAAGTAGATTTGGGAAGATAAGACTGAGACACTATGATGTAACATCATGAGTATGATAACACTAAGAGTTTGAAAGAAATTAGCAGACGATATATCGAAAACATATATCTTAGGTATGACCTTGCAGACTCGATTCAGATAGCATCAAGACAAGATTAGATACATTTGATGACACAAACATGGTTAGCAAGGGTCGCGGCTATGATAAATAAATGTTTGGAAAATCAAGTGTAACTACGGCAGAATGGCACAACAAATTAAAAAGGTATAAATGACAACCTCCAAAAATGCACGAGTACACCCCCTTAAATCTTGCGAACGACGGGTCATTTGACGAAGTAATCTTTCCCGTTAACGACCAGAGTTGGATAAATCATAGGGTCAAATTGACTGATTACTCGGGCGTATATGAAGGAATTGGAACATGATCGCGTGGAGGAGGTTTATAGAGTCATTGTCTACCATTACAAACAAAAAAACTCAATTTACTAGAAGAAGATTGTGTGTATTAGAACTTTTCTTTCCCCGGAATGAGAAAGACGTCATGGATTTGGCTACGCACGGTGAGGTTTGCCGAATGGTATAGGCAAGTATAAGGGTTTTGAAGGACTATTATAGTCACTTCCAGAGTTAGAGTGGAAGTTCGAGGATAGATTGAGCGAGATAGTTGGGGAAACCCTGATTTAGTAGTGCAGTTTTGTGGTGCAAGAAGATCCCGCTAGTCAAGGTCTTGTGGAGGAACCACGGACGACAGGAGCATACTTGGGAGCCTCAGGACCTGATGCAGGAAAAATATCCGGAGCTTTTTAGTCAGGTATACCTCGCAACTCCTCCGGTGTATTAGTGTTTTTCCTTATTTTCTTGTGCTAGTAGAATTATTTAAAAAGGTAGAGGCTAATCCTTTGTTTATTGGGGCTAGCCCTTGTTTTGTTTAACTTCGTAGGCGCTTCCACCCTTCATGGGATGTTACAAGCTTAGGCTATCCCGATAGAAATCCCCGTAGACTTAACCTTAATTTCGAGGACGAAATTTTTGTTTTGTTTATTGGGATTTGTAACATCCCATTTTTCAATTAGACCCCCCCTTAGGAGTGACTTGAGCATAACTAGGTCATATGAGTTAACCTAGGTGAGCCTAGGAGACCAAGTGACCTAAAAACCTAGTTGAGACCCACTTGGTCTGCAAATCGTAATTTTCAAAACTCTGATTTTGGGTGGCCTAGTAGGTTCATTGTGACTCTAAAAATTCCCTTATACCTAATGTGGGCCCAATGAGTCACCAAGGACCCACTTGGGTCAACCATAGTGGTCAATTTGACCAAGTCAACCCCAAGCCCAAATCAAGTCAAACCTAGCCTATATGGGCTAACCCAACCTCAAACCACCCTCCCCCTTAGGCTAACTCTTGCATGATTATTTTTATATGATATTTGGCTGCCTATATCCTAGGGAATTGACCAAGTCAACATTGGTGACTAGGAGAGAGAAGGTGAGCATTATTTTCATGAATAATGGAGGAGAGAGAAAAATTTGGAGGAAGAGTATTCATGACCAAGAGTCTCTCTCTCCACCATCAAGCCTTGATATTATTCCCCATTCAACTCCCTTGACTCTTGGGATGAAATTAACATCAATTGCCTTGATGTGAGGAGAGAGAAAAGGGGAGTTTCTTTTTAATTGAGGAGTGAGAAAGAGAGCCACTTAAGGTGGAAGGTGAACCACCCCCTTCATGATTCTCATGAGGAGTTATAAACCGTAGAGGGCTGCCAATAGAGTGTAAGGTGTGACATTTTTTTAGGAGTTTCATTTTGTTAGGAGGAGAGAGAAATTTAGAGAATTAATGGTGGGAGGAGAGAGAAAATATTGAAGTGAAGATTAATGACATGAAGAAGAAGAAACCCCCCTCTTAATGGCCGAATTTTATCATAAAGATGGAGTAAAAATAATAAAGATGTCATATAGGAGGCTGCCACCTAGGATTTGCCTATTCATTTCCACCTCTTGACTTCCTGTAACCGAAAATCGGTTTTAAATACCAATTAAATGGCCATTGACCTCTTGCCATTTCTCTTTCTCCTCTTCATCTTCCTCCCCTTGAAATCTATAAAAGCCTCCCTGCTATAAGAGAGCAAAAGTTTACCCATTTTATCTCATACTTTGGAGTTGGAGTTGCCGTAGGAGAAATCGAACGACGCCAACGCCGCGCCATGACGAACCGCCGATCAACTCGTCTCCAAACCGCGAATAAGGTCCTCCTCTACTTCTTCTTTCATGGATAGATCTTAGAAATTCTTTAGGAGAGATATCGAGTACAAAAGGATTAGATCGGATGGGAGTTTCATCGTATTTCCGTAAATTAATGGAGGCGAGTTCGCCGGAAACCGCCATCTCCGGCGACCAAATCACCGTCGATCGATAGTCGTCGCCTCAACGGAGGTGGTGGTGGTGGTGGCTGGCCAGGGAGGTGACCGGATGGCCAGGAAATTGAATTCGGTAAACTACAGGAAAATAAACTTTCTGTTCACTGGTTCGGTTTTGAGAAGAAGACGAATAGTGATGTTAAAATATTAAATAATTTATTTAGGAATTTTATAATTAATGAACGTGAAAACTCACCTATTTTAAAGTTAAAAATTGAGGACCTTAGAGGCCGAATTAGGAAAAATGACCACTCACAAAAGTTGTAGCCCTCTGGGTCTACTTTAATATAAAATTGAGTTTATTCAATTTGGGTGAGTGGTTTGACCACAACACTCATTTTGGTGGGATCAAGACCTAGGCTAACCAGAAATTGAAATGGTTGCCCACAGTTCATAACATGTCCAAATGACTTGAAATTTGGACTGGAGATCTATAATATGTATATCAAGTGGCTGTCCAAAAATGAGAATTGTTGGAGAACTTTTGCCTAACGTTTTTGTAAAATTTTAATAAACATTATAAAATTAATTAGGTGATGAAATTAAGTCCAAACTCCCCCAAATTTTGGGTGGTGGTCCCTGGCATCAATGTTAATATCTGTACAAAATTTAAACTCAATTGGTCGAGTTTTGAATAGGGAAGTATCAAGTCCTAGATAGGCCTTGGTGAGGGATACTTTGGGGAAAAGTACGATTGGAAATGAAGTGGACAAATCTCCTCAAAAGAGGCTGATGTTGTGGCCACTGATTTGTTGAGTCTATGTCTACCCTCTTGGGTAACATGGTGTGGATTAGGGTGGATTTTACCCTAAGAGATTGGCTCAAATCCAGTGGGTGGGAGTTTGAGGTTTGTGAAGGACATAGGAGCAAAAGCTCTTGTATGCCCTTGAAATTTGGAGGGGAGGGGGATGATATGATGAAAACCCTCTGGTTGAAATAGTGAAGGAATTGGAGATAATTAGGTACCTCAAAAGTTGAGATTTTGGATTAGGATAAAAATGTAATTTAGTTATTTTAAGCACTAAATCTAATTCAAAACTTATGAAACTCGGGAGGAGGGAGTTGTAGGATGTTTTAGAATTATGGTAATTTTCCTGGAATTTTATGATTAATAAATATTATACTTCATGTGTTAAATGATTATTAGCCCGATTTGTTGTTTCAATTATTTGGAAGTTTTAAATTAATTATAATCAGTTAAAATTCTGGATTTAAATCTTGAGTAGTAGAACATTGATCCCTGAATTTTTTATAGAATTTTATGTTGAGAAATTTTAGAGGTTCATTCACAATGTTTTAATATGGGCTTTTGAGCATAAAAATAAATTAGGGCTTGTACAATTGCTGGAAAATTATGACAATTGGAACTTAAGGTTTTTAGGCCCTTTTATATCACTGGGAATTATTTGGGAATTTTTAGGGTTACTGTTATAGCACTTCATTCACAAAGCATGTTAGGTTGTAATTTAGTATTTGATTTATTATGATTTAATTACCAGCAAGAAAATTATGGGATTCTGTCAAAGTTATTTTCATGATAAAAACAGCACCCTGTATTTTATTTGAATTATTTGGAGGACAAATTAAGGTAGTTTATTCATTAAGCTTGAAATAACTGAAATAATGATTAAATAAGTTTAGGCCCTTAAAAATTATTGTAAAACTATCAAACTTTGGAAACATGATATTTAGGCCTACTATTATTTACCTTAATTTTGTGATGGCTGAAATCAACTAGAATGTTATACCTCATGTTCAAAATGATGATATTAGACCCTTAAGAATAAATAAATAAGTTATCGGATTTATTAGAAAAATTCCAATATTTTGGATTTAGGCAAATCTTGTTAGGATAGACCCCCGATAAATAAATTGTGGCATTTGGATGAAAAAGTAAATTACGTGTAATCTTGATTATCGTGTAGCCTTGGTGAGTTCCTAGGAGGTTTGGTTTAGCACTGATGGTAGTTGGAAGATTAGGTGTTACGCGGGTATGGTGAAAGACTGTCTTTTCGTGTGGAGAGGGTGAAGAGTCAAGCTACCCTAGATTTAGTTTAATGTAACTCTTAAAGGGAAAAAGGTAAGGTGAAAAACAACCAATAATAATAAGTGCCTTGCGAAAGAGAACTTCGGGCCGTAATGCCGCCGTCTTGGTTCCTAGTGCCCTTTGAGAGCCCTTCACGGGGTATGCCGGGGGCAGTCCTGGGCTAATGTAAATCTTAAAACAAACGAAAGAGTAATAGGCTAATAGGGATTCACATTGCACACACTCATTAGTTAGTGTTGGTAATGGTTAAGTCGTCCCGAGGCGTTCAAGGGGCGCTGTCCTGTGGTATTCTAAGGGATGAAGTCTGGAGATGAGCCGGACGTTTTAGTCCGGGGAATTTGGTCTCGGATGTGGTTTATACGGGCGGTTTAGTCTGGGAGTTTGACACTTTAAAATTGTTATATATTAAACTGCTGCATGTGCATAAAATAGGAAAGATTAAGGTGGTGGGTTTTCGATATCGGAGAGTTCGATTGCACCGACACCGATATCGTTGACTCGGCAAGGTGACTAGCACTTAGCCAAGGTTCAGTCCAGCGGACCAGTCGGCAAGAGTACGCAGGAGTCCGCCTCGTGCACCAGGCGTTGAGGGCGTACGATAGGTCAGACCAGTGGTGCTTTTACTGGTTTTGAGGTGGGCGAGGCCCAACCCACCGCTTCCGTCTGCCACTACGGGAGTATCCTGGGAGTTATCTCCAGAAAGGGGGAACTAAAGGTTTGTGTACACAAAGTTGGGTGTGTGAGTTGCACTGCTTGATCATCATACCCACCATATAGCTGCATGCCATAATCATTCATAACAACCTTGACACCTAAAGTATAAGTGGAATGGGACGCTTATACTTTAGGAATTGCAAAACGATCCCTTGGTCTATAAGCTTGTGTGGGCAAGTTTATAAATTAAGGTTAATTTGATATATGTATACCTGCTGCTTGATAACCGACACCCCAACGTATATGCGGTATGGGACGCATTATACGATGGGAGCCTTGCAAAAGATCCCTTGGCTTATGTGTACTCACATAAGCGAAGGTTTAATTTCTTACTTACTTCCTTTCTGTTATACCTATTACAACACTTATATTGCTCCCCTGTCATAACTTGCTAGTTAGGTCCACCGTCATCTGCTTTTGACTACTCTCCACTTTCATGTCCTCCCCTTTCTTTCTCTCCGTCCGGTGCCTTAGAGCGCGGGGGAAGGGGTGGGGGATGATAGAGCTTAGTCTTTTAGACTAACTGTTTTCGAACCATATCATATTAGGGGATCGCGGAGCCCAGCATGGAGGAGCAGCTCAGGAGGCCGGTACGCTTGGAGATGGGGCAGTCTAGCACTGGAGTCCAGACTGCAGGGACCGTGAGTCCTGACCTTTAGTAGAGTTTTAGTTTTGCTTCCGCATTGAGTGATTTTGTAGTGAGGACTTGATGTATCGGGCATGAGCCCTTATATTTCTAGTATCATTGTACTCTGATGTTTTCTGTGGACACCCTTCGTGATGTTTTTATTTATATGTGATATTTTCTTCTGGTGGACTTGCTTACTTTTCTTGCTTGCTACTTATTGTGATCGAAAAGGCCGGCAGAATCGGCGCGTTGCAGTGACGACCTTCCCGGGTGCGAAGGTGTCACCGCAAAGCGGCGGTTCTGGGCATAAGACCCCGGGTTTTCAAAAAAAAAATATGGGGTCTTACAAGTGGTATCAGAGGAAACATCGATCAGAAGAAAGAAGCAGTCCACAAACCCTGGGTCACCCCCGCGCGAGTTTAGTTTGGGGACAAACTAAGCAGCGGAAGCAGTGGTGTGCCCATATGGTGATTACATATAAATTGTCCACTTCTTCAACAAATGAAATTCTTCTTTGTAGCTTGAGGCAAACCCTGCCCCCAGCAGGGAGATCCTCCGGTTGTAAAGACCTCATCTTATAATTCTTTAGTCAATAAGTTAGACTCAACCTAGTAGGACACATGACTAACCATGACGACTTATAACATGCCCTAGTTCGAAATAGACCCTGGGTATGAACTTGTTTAAGGTAAGGAGATACCCAAACAGAATAAAAGGAGGAGTTTAACATGAGAATGACAACCTGATAGATAAACTCAGGTGACCCTACGACCCCTATCAAGAATTACTCAAATCAGTAGACTGCTTTAAGGAGAATTGAGATCAATAATACTTTAGCAGAATGGTAGAAGACAAGTAGTCTTAACCCTCGTACCGGTAATAAGATTACTCGGAGACAACTACAAGATAAACACTGAAGGTCGGGTAGGAATTCAAGTTTGAAAGAGACCCAATTGGGAGTGGGAACAATCCTGATAAGCGTGTCGTAAATTGGACTCGGAGGGTTTAAAGTATGGAGTATATCTACAAGTGTCAGTTTGGAACCCCAAGTCATAGATTGATGCCCTAGGGATTGTACACTCAGCTAGGACAGATATAACATGGTAAGATAAAAGAAAATTAGCCCAAGGAAGATATGGGCTTATCGTTTGTTTATTTGGGGCTTATCTTTTGTTTATTGGGCAAGTGAGTTAATGGCTTAGGTCTCCTAGACCTAATTTAGAAAGTGTGTTGCCCCAAACACAGTAATGTTGAGGTTGGTCTTATTCGACACCACTCGAATGATGTCATGGTAATAATGAGGTGTAACTACGAGACATAACTACTAGAAGATACCATGTGAATTTGATGACAGGTAGTAAGACTAAGTAGATTTGGGAAGATAAGACTGAGACACTATGATGTAACATCATGAGTATGATAACACTAAGAGTTTGAAAGAAATTAGCAGACGATATATCGAAAACATATATCTTAGGTATGACCTTGCAGACTCGATTCAGATAGCATCAAGACAAGATTAGATACATTTGATGACACAAACATGGTTAGCAAGGGTCGCGGCTATGATAAATAAATGTTTGGAAAATCAAGTGTAACTATGGCAGAATGGCACAACAAATTAAAAAGGTATAAATGACAACCTCCAAAAATGCACGAGTACACCCCCTTAAATCTTGCGGACGACGGGTCATTTGACGAAGTAATCTTTCCCGTTAACGACCAGAGTTGGATAAATCATAGGGTCAAATTGACTGATTACTCGGGTGTATATGAAGGAATTGGAACATGATCGCGTGGATGAGGTTTATAGAGTCGATGTCTACCATTACAAACAAAAAACTCAATTTACTAGAAGAAGATTGTGTGTATTAGAACTTTTCTTTCCCCGGAATGAGAAAGACGTCATGGATTTGGCTACGCATGGTGAGGTTTGCCGAATGGTATAGGCAAGTATAAGGGTTTTGAAGAACTATTATAGTCACTTCCAGAGTTAGAGTGGAAGTTCGAGGATAGATTGAGCGAGATAGTTGGGGAAACCCTGATTTAGTAGTGCAGTTTTATGGTGCGAGAAGATCCCGCTAGTCAAGGTCTTGTGGAGGAACCACGGACGACAGGAGCATACTTGGGAGCCTCAGGACCTGATGCAGGAAAAATATCCGGAGCTTTTTAGTCAGGTATACCTCGCAACTCCTCCGGTGTATTAGTGTTTTTCCTTATTTTCTTGTGCTAGTAGAATTATTTAAAAAGGTAGAGGCTAATCCTTTGTTTATTGGGGCTAGCCCTTGTTTTGTTTAACTTCGTAGGCGCTTCCACCCTTCATGGGATGTTACAAGCTTAGGCTATCCCGATAGAAATCCCCGTAGACTTAACCTTAATTTCGAGGACGAAATTTTTGTTTTGTTTATTGGGATTTGTAACATCCCATTTTTCAATTAGACCCCCCCTTAGTAGTGACTTGAGCATAACTAGGTCATATGAGTTAACCTTGGTGAGCCCAGGAGACCAAGTGACCTAAAAACCTAGTTGAGACTCACTTGGTCTGCAAATCGTAATTTTCAAAACTCTGATTTTGGGTGGCCTAGTAGGTTCATTGTGACTCTAAAAATTCTCTTATACCTAATGTGGGCCCAATGAGTCACCAAGGATCCACTTGGGTCAACCATAGTGGTCAATTTGACCAAGTCAACCCCAAGCCCAAATCAAGTCAAACCTAGCCTATATGGGCTAACCCAACCTCAAACCACCCTCCCCCTTAGGCTAACTCTTGCATGATTATTTTTGTATGATATTTGGCTGCCTATATCCTAGGGAATTGACCAAGTCAACATTGGTGACTAGGAGAGAGAAGGTGAGCATCATTTTCATGAATAATGGAGGAGAGAGAAAAATTTGGAGGAAGAGTATTCATGACCAAGAGTCTCTCTCTCCACCATCAAGCCTTGATATTATTCCCCATTCAACTCCCTTGACTCTTGGGATGAAATTAACATCAATTGCCTTGATGTGAGGAGAGAGAAAAGGGGAGTTTCTTTTTAATTGAGGAGTGAGAAAGAGAGCCACTTAAGGTAGAAGGTGAACCACCCCCTTCATGATTCTCATGAGGAGTTATAAACCGTAGAGGGCTGCCAATAGAGTGTAAGGTGTGACATTTTTTTTAGGAGTTTCATTTTGTTAGGAGGAGAGAGAAATTTAGAGAATTAATGGTGGGAGGAGAGAGAAAATAATGAAGTGAAGATTAATGGCATGAGGAAGAAGAAACCCCCCTCTTAATGGCCGAATTTTATCATAAAGATGGAGTAAAAATAATAAAGACGTCATATAGGAGGCTGCCACCTAGGATTTGCCTATTCATTTCCACCTCTTGACTTCCTGTAACCGAAAATCGGTTTTAAATACCAATTAAATGGCCATTGACCTCTTGCCATTTCTCTTTCTCCTCTTCATCTTCCTCCCCTTGAAATCTATAAAAGCCTCCATACTGTAAGAGAGCAAAAGTTTACCCATTTTATCTCATACTTTGGAGTTGGAGTTGCCGTAGGAGAAATCGAACGACGCCAACGCCGCGCCATGACGAACCGTCGATCAACTCGTCTCCAAACCGCGAATAAGGTCCTCCTCTACTTCTTCTTTCATGGATAGATCTTAGAAATTCTTTAGGAGAGATATCGAGTACAAAAGGATTAGATCGGATGGGAGTTTCATCGTATTTCCGTAAATTAATGGCGGCGAGTTCGCCAGAAACCGCCATCTCCGGCTGCCAAATCACCGTCGATCGATAGTCGTCGCCTCAACGGAGGTGGTGGTGGTGGTGGCTGGCCAGGGAGGTGACCGGATGGACGGGAAATTGAATTCGGTAAACTACAGGAAAATAAACTTTCTGTTCACTGGTTCGGTTTTGAGAAGAAGACGAATAGTGATGTTAAAATATTAAATAATTTATTTAGGAATTTTATAATTAATGAACGTGAAAACTCACCTATTTTAAAGTTAAAAATTGAGGACCTTAGAGGCCGAATTAGGAAAAATGACCAGTCACAAAAGTTGTAGCCCTCTGGGTCTACTTTAATTTAAAATTGAGTTTATTCAATTTGGGTGAGTGGTTTGACCACAGCACTCATTTTGGTGGGATCAAGACCTAGGCTAACCAGAAATTGAAATGGTTGCCCACAGTTCATAACATGTCCAAATGACTTGAAATTTGGACTGGAGATCTATAATATGTATATCAAGAGGCTGTCCAAAAATGAGAATTTTTGGAGAACTTTTGCCTAAAGTTTTTGTAAAATTTTAATAAACATTATAAAATTAATTAGGAGATGAAATTAAGTCCAAACTCCCCCAAATTTTGGGTGGTGGTCTCTGGCATCAATGTTAATATCTGTACAAAATTTCAACTCAATTGGTCGAGTTTTGAATAGGGAAGTATCAAGTCCTAGATAGGCCTTGGTGAGGGATACTTTGGGGAAAAGTACGATTGGAAATGGAGTGGACAAATCTCCTCAAAAGAGGCTGATGTTGTGGCCACTGATTTGTTGAGTCTATGTCTACCCTCTTGGGTAACATGGTGTGGATTAGGGTGGATTTTACTCTAAGAGATTGGCTCAAATCCAGTGGGTGGGAGTTTGAGGTTTGTGAAGGACATAGGAGCAAAAGCTCTTGTATGCCCTTAAAATTTGGAGGAGAGGGGGATGATATGATGAAAACTCTCTGGTTGAAATAGTGAAGGAATTGGAGGTAATTAGGTACCTCAAAAGTTGAGATTTTTGATTAGGATAAAAATGTAATTTAGTTATTTTAAGCACTAAATCTAATCCAAAACTTATGAAACTCGGGAGAAGGGAGTTTTAGGATGTTTTAGACTTATGGTAATTTTCCTGGAATTTTATGATAAATAAATATTATACTTCATGTGTTAAATGATTATTAGCCCGATTTGTTATTTCAATTATTTGGAAGTTTTAAATTAATTATAATCAGTTAAAATTCTGGATTTAGATCTTGAGTAGTAGAACATTGATCCCTGAATTTTTTATAGAATTTTATGTTGAGAAATTTTAGAGGTTCATTCACAATGTTTTAATACGGGCTTTTGAGCATAAAAATAAATTAGGGCTTGTACAATTGCTGGAAAATTATGATAATTGGAACTTAAGGTTTTTAGGCCCTTTTATATCACTGGGAATTATTTGGGAATTTTTAGGGTTACTGTTATAGCACTTCATTCACAAAGCATGTTAGGTTGTAATTTAGTATTTGATTTATTATGATTTAATTACCAGCAAGAAAATTATGGGATTCTGTCAAAGTTATTTTCACGATAAAACCAGCACCCTGTATTTTATTTGAATTATTTGGAGGACAAATTAAGGTAGTTTATTCATTAAGCTTGAAATAACTGAAATAATGATTAAATAAGTTTAGGCCCTTAAAAATCATTGTAAAACTATCAAACTTTGGAAACATGATATTTAAGCCTACTATTATTTACCTTAATTTTGTGATAGCTGGAAGCAACTAGAATGTTATACCTCATGTTCAAAATGATGATATTAGACCCTTAAGAATAAATAAATAATTTATCGGATTTATTAGGAAAATTCCAATATTTTGGATTTAGGCAAATCTTGTTAGGATAGACCCTCGATAAATAAATTGTGGCATTTGGATGAAAAAGTAAATTACGTGTAATCTTGATTATCGTGTAGCCTAGGTGAGTCCCTAGGAGGTTTGGTTTAGCACTGATGGTAGTTGGAAGATTAGGTATTACGCGGGTATGGCGAAAGACCGTCTTTCCGTGTGGAGAGGGTGAAGAGTCAAGCTACCCTAGATTTAGTTTAATGTAACTCTTAAAGGGAAAAAGGTAAGGTGAAAAACAACCAATAATAATAAGTGCCTTGCGAAAGGGAACTTCGGGCCGTAATGCCGTCGTCTTGGTTCCTAGTGCCCTTTGAGAGCCCTTCACGGGGTATGCCGGGGGCAGTCCTGGGCTAATGTAAATCTTAAAACAAACGAAAGAGTAATAGGCTAATAGGGATTCACATTGCACACACGCATTAGTTAGGGTTGATAATGGTTAAGTCGTCCCGAGGCGTTCAAGGGGCGCTGTCCTGTGGTATTCTAAGGGATGAAGTCTGGAGATGAGCCGGACGTTTTAGTACGGGGAATTTGGTCTCGGATGTGGTTTATACGGGCGGTTTAGTCCGGGAGTTTGACACTTTAAAATTGTTATATATTAAACTGCTGCATGTGCATAAAATAGGAAAGATTAAGGTGGTGGGTTTTCGATATCGGGGAGTTCGATTGCACCGACACCGATATCGTTGACTCGGCAAGGTGACTAGCACTTAGCCAAGGTTCAGTCCGGCGGACCAGTCGGCAAGAGTACGCAGGAGTCCGCCTCGTGCACCAGGCGTTGAGGGCGTACGATAGGTCAGACCAGTGGTGCTTTTACTGGTTTTGAGGTGGGCGAGGCCCAACCCACCGCTTCCGTCTGCCACTACGGGAGTATCCTGGGAGTTATCTCCAGAAAGGGGGAACTAAAGGTTTGTGTACACAAAGTTGGGTGTGTGAGTTGCACTGCTTGATCATCATACCCACCATATAGCTGCATGCCATAATCATTCATAACAACCTTGACACCTAAAGTATAAGTGGAATGGGACGCTTATACTTTAGGACTTGCAAAACGATCCCTTGGTCTATAAGCTTGTGTGGGCAAGTTTATAAATTAAGGTTAATTTGATATATGTATACCTGCTGCTTGATAACCGACACCCCAACGTATATGCGGTATGGGACGCGTTATACGATGGGAGCCTTGCAAAAGATCCCTTGGCTTATGTGTACTCACATAAGCGAAGGTTTAATTTCTTACTTACTTCCTTTCTGTTATACCTATTACAACACTTATATTGCTCCCCTATCATAACTTGCTAGTTAGGTCCACCGTCATCTGCTTTTGACTACTCTCCACTTTCATGTCCTCCCCTTTCTTCCTCTCCGCCCGGTGCCTTAGAGCGTGGGGGAAGGGGTGGGGGATGATAGGGCTTAGTCTTTTAGACTAACGGTTTTCGAACCATATCATATTAGGGGATCGCGGAGCCCAGCATGGAGGAGCAGCTCAGGAGGCCGGTACGCTTGGAGATGGTGCAGTCTAGCACTGGAGTCCAGATTGCAGGGACCGTAAGTCCTGACCTTTAGTAGAGTTTTATTTTTGCTTCCGCATTGAGTGATTTTGTAGTGAGGACTTGATGTATCGGGCATGAGCCCTTATATTTCTAGTATCATTGTACTCTGATGTTTTCTGTGGACACTCCCTTCGTGATGTTTTTATTTATATGTGATATTTTCTTCTGGTGGACTTGCTTACTTTTCTTGCTTGCTACTTATTGTGATCGAAAAGGCCGGCAGAATCGGCGCGTTGTAGTGACGAACTTCCCGGGTGCGAAGGTGTCACCGCAAAGCGGCGGTTCTGGGCATAAGACCCCGGGTTTTCAAAAAAAAAATATGGGGTCTTACACATGGTGCAGCCCGAGACCTCCATATGGTGCAGCCCACAAGATTTGGAGCAGTCCAAGCCTACCCGAGCCCTCCATATGGTACAGCCCACAAGATTTGGAGCAGCACCTAGCCCTCTACCCGAGCCCAAGCAAGCAGCCCACAAAGCCCTCCTTTTCCTCCTACCCGAGCCCCTTCATTTGGAGCAGCCCCTCTCTCTTCCCTCATCATTCATTGCATGCATTGAATCTCCCATTCTCTTTCCTCCCATTTATTAACATTCATGCATCTCCTACATGCTATGGTCGGCCCCTCCCTTTTCCCCCTTCTACACACTTCTATTCATCCCTCTTTCTACTAAATAATTCTTATTTTCATTATTATCATACATTGAACCCTTCTCTCTCTCCACTTCATTAAATATCATGCATGAACTTCCCCCAAAATGCATGGCCGGCCACCCCCTTGTCTCCCCTTCTTCATTTTCATTCTAGAACATTCTCCCTCTCCTATAAAAGGAACCACATCCCTCTATTTTTAAGTTAAGTAGTTTTTTAGTTTGAAAGTGAGATAATGTAGAGAGTTAGAGAGCAAGCTTCCATTTCAAGTATTTATTTTCTTGTTGTTTTATTTCATTTCTCCAAGCAATAGTTTAGTATTTTTCATCTTTTCATGTACTCTTATTCCTAGTTTAATGATAATGCAATTTTCTTTTCTTTTGTTTTCTTCCTCTATTATGCATAACTAACTTTATTTTGTGCCCGATCGCAATAAGTTTTGCGATGAAATAACACACCTTTTATTTTATGTTTGCATTTGTATTTTTCTATTTTTGATCCTTCCTTGATTTTTTTCGTATCGACTCCGTATTGCTAGTATACGGTAGTAGATTCCGATCTAATATTTGAGTAGCCGAGAGGCTCGTGAATATGAAAGATCACTCAAGGAAGGAAGGAGTTGAACACAACCCTAGAGATAGGATGACTTAAATCCTCCGGATTGGAGTCAAATCCAATAGTGCGGGTCACTTCGGTAATGCGACTTTAGGCCATTTTGACTTGTAAAGAGATTTCGGTCAAAACGTATGTAAGTCAGGGGATTTAATGCTCTAGTGAGATTACTTCCAAATATTGGATCCGTCACGGTCTTAATAGAATTGCAAATGTTAAACTAATTTATTTCGTTATTTTATTTCAAAGTGAATCGTCGATCGAGCACTCTTTTGCAATAATTTATTTCTCTTTTAACTAAGTTTATTTTATTTTATTTTCAAAAATCATCAATCGTTCGGTAGGATAATAGAATCGTTGTGAGTAATAGTACTTGCTTGCCCCGAGTTTTTATACGACCTTGATATATTTTTATCACTATACTATAAAACGATAGGTACACTTGCCTATTCAGATTGTAGTCCGTGAGACGATTTTTACGCATCAAGTTTTGGCGCTGTTGCCGGGGTCATTTTTGGCAATATTACGAAAGCATCGAATTTATTACTTCTACTAAAATTCAAAAAAATATTATTATTATTATTATTATATATTTTATAATCAACCAACATCATCTAATTTCTACCCAACCTAAATTCTCTCGAAAAGGGTAAGGGGTTTTAAGCGCCACCATTT
Source organism: Platanthera zijinensis (assembly GCA_039513925.1). Lineage (NCBI taxonomy): Eukaryota > Viridiplantae > Streptophyta > Magnoliopsida > Asparagales > Orchidaceae > Platanthera > Platanthera zijinensis. The sequence goes on along the minus strand of CM077098.1, from coordinate 48,529,624 downwards.
TACCTAGTACCTTGCGAACCCTTCACCTGGTAGCCCTTGGGAAGTTCGGGAGCCAATCCATTAAAAAAAAATCTATTTTTCAAAAAAAATATCAAAAAAAATATCAAAAAAAAAACAAATCAAAAAAATTAATTTTTCTTTTTTTCTTTTTTGGTAGCAGTTTATTTTTTTATGGAATCATCGTATTTTTGCGCTTCTTGCGGGTCGTCCGACCACTTTTATTCTGAATGTCTTTTGGGAACCCCTCCCTCTTTTGATTTTAATTTTTTTGGGGAAGGTCAAAATGACCAATTTGACCCTTACTCCAATTTTTATCCTACTTGGGAGATGGGGAACCCGTCTTAATTTTCTTATGATTTTGCTCCGCAAAGCGCCGCGCCTTCAAATTTTAATTTTAATTCTATCGATAATGGGTATTTTGAATTGCAAACTTCTATTAATAATATTAATTCGCATTTCAAGACCATTATGGATTATCTTTCTCGTGAGGCCGCTTCATTTTCTTCGTCTTCTTCTCCGTCTCCTCTAATTTCTTCATGTAATGAGTCACCGGATAACCCGGCTTGTCTTGTTCCTCTCGAGGAGGATAACTATTCGGATATCCCGGATTGTTTCCTTCCTCCTTTGGAAGACACCTCTATGGATATTCCGGTGTGCTTATTACCCGTTGAGGATGACGAGACGTCTCCTATTTCTCCTTCTGAAGACGTTTGTGATTCCATTTCGCTTAAATTTTTAACTGTTCCAAATTTTTCTAGTTTTAGCGCGTCTTTTTCTTCTTTTCTTTTAGATAATTCTTCTTTAGTTCTCCCTACCCTTTCTTCTCCCGAAATTTCACAAGACTCTCCTTCTCCTTGTGAAATTTCCCTTGATGAAATTTCTTTTTCTACTTCGTTTATTCCTCTTTCTATTTCTTCTTCTTTTTTTCTTCTTCTTTTGACGACCCCTTCTTTCCCGTTCTATATACGGCGGAGTTCTTCTATAACTCTGTCCGTTCATTTTCGGGCATCATTCCTTTGGAGAATCCACCGCATGTCGGTGCGATTCTTTAATTTTTCTTTTTTTTGATTTACTCTCCTAAGCGCATACTTAGGGAGTTACCTCTTCATTTTAGTTTTTATTTTTCATTTAGCTAACAAATAACGTCGGGCTCAAACGACGTTAAACAGAGAGCGCTCTTGGGAGGCACCCCTTGCTTATCCTTTTTTTCGTTTTTTTGTTTGCTTATTTTGTTTTGTAGGAATAAAACCCTTCGCGGTTCGTTTGGTTCCATCCTTTCCTCTCTTCCTTAGGCCTGAGCCGATGTCCAGCTCAAGCATGGGGGAGCGACATCTACATTCAGCCTTACGAATCCAGGGAAGTCATTTTCTTTTTTATTTACTTTATTGCATCCCCTCCCCTTTCTTCTTCTTTTTTCTTCCTTGTTTTTTTTATTTTTCATTGAGGACAATGCAAAATTCAAGCATGGGGGAGGGTTTGGTTGTTTTCTTTCTTCTTTCTTTTCTAAAAAAGATTTGTATAGTTTTATTAAGTTTCTTTAGTACTGCTTTTATTTAGCCTTATAAAAACCCAAAAAAATTAGAAAAATTAAAAAATCCAAAAAAAGATCATATTTCAAAAACCAAAAAAATGAAAAATGTCAAAAAATTAAAAAACAATAAACATCATGCTTAGCTTTTTGTTATTTTCAGAAATTTGGTTTGAGTTTGTTTATAAGCATTTTATTTGCTAAATCTTTTATTTCATCATATTTAGTTAAATTTAATATTTAGTGATTTAGTTTTGAGGATAATCTTATGATTTTAATTTGCTTAGAGTAATTTATTTAGCACTTTTTCTCTTTTATTTTAAATAGTTTCCAAATTGTAGTAATTTTGCTTAAACAATTTTGGATTCTAATGATTATTACCTCATACTTTTAGATTCTTAGGAAATCTCAATCTACTAGTAGTTGCTCTCTAGTATTTTAGTTTATTTTCTAAAATCTTGTTTAAACCCCTTATCCTTACCCACTTCTCTTTTTCTTTCTTTTATTGTTAGATCATATGTCATAGGAATAAGGAGATGTTAGTTCCTTATTCTCTGGTACACATATACAACCCTGATGAAGAGAGGAATTAAAAGTTCATATATATCGGGGGAAGTGATAGGATGTTAGTCTATCATTTTCTGGTATTACATATATATTTTATAAAACAAATGTGTGGGGTGTGAATAAAAAAAAAATAATGATGATCACCTCCAATCAAAGACCTCTTCATATTAATCTCCTCCCTAAACCTCTTAGCCAATATAATTGTCTTAGATTTTAAATTAAAATATTGGGAGAGCATAAGTAGTAGGTTGCAATTTTTTCCTTAAGTTTCTTTAAAGTTATGGTTTTTATATTTCAATCCAACCTTGTTTGCACTTTACTCAATTTTGAGTGCTAGTTAATTTATTAGAGAATTTTTGGCTAAATATTTCTCTTTTTTCACTTTAATTTCATAATTTAGGACTTGATTCTTAAATCCCTAAATTTTATTTTTGGCTAGATTTTGGTGTTAATAAATTTTTAGTTTAATTGAAAATTTTAAAATGTCTTATAAATATTTCTCTTGCTTTTTCTCTGGAATAGCAAAACCCTAAACATGGGGGAGATTGATGACTACTTTTAGTCATCATTTTTGGTGTAATTTAATAGCCTAAATCCCTAAGTTTACTTATAATTTCTTTTATTTTATGTTTGTTTTGTTTTATTTCTCGTTTAATTGTCTTTTATGTTAGGATATTATAATCTCTAACTTTATTATGTATTTTTGTTATGATATGTTTTAGTATGTTTGTTATTTATTTTTATGTTTTGTTTAATGTGTTATTATTGTTATATTTATGTCTTATTATGTTGCATTATATTATGTGATGTTTAGCTTATTATGTTCAATATTTATACATATTATTATGTGTCTAATGTTTTGTTTTGTAAGTTCAAGCATGGTGCAGCCCGAGCCCTCCATATGGGGCAACCCACAAGATTTGGAGCAGTCCAAGCCTAACCAAGCCCTCCATATGGTGCAGCCCACAAGATTTGGAGCAGCACCTAGCCCTCTACCCGAGCCCAAGCAAGCAGCCCACAAAGCCCTCCTTTTCCTCCTACCCGAGCCCCTTCATTTGGAGCATCCCCTCTCTCTTCCCTCATCATTCATTGCATGCATTGAATCTCCCATTCTCTTTCCTCCCATTTATTATCATTCATGCATCTCCTACATGCTATGGCCGGCCCCTCCCTTTTCCCCCTTCTACACACTTCTATTCATCCCCCTTTCTACTAAATAATTCCTATTTTCATTATTATCATACAATGAACCCTTCTCTCTCTCCCCTTCATTAAATATCATGCATGAACTTCCCCCAACATGCATGGCCGGCCACCCCCTTGTCTCCCCTTCTTCATTTTCATTCTAGAACATTCTCCCTCTCCTATAAAAGGAACCTCATCCCTCTAGTTTTAAGTTAAGTAGTTTTTTAGTTTGAAAGTGAGATAATGTAGAGAGTTAGAGAGCAAGCTTCCATTTCAAGTATTTATTTTCTTGTTGTTTTATTTAATTTCTCCAAGCAATAGTTTAGTATTTTTCATCTTTTCATGTACTCTTATTCCTAGTTTAATGATAATGCAATTTTCTTTTCTTTTGTTTTCTTCCTCTATTATGCGTAGCTAACTTTATTTTGTGCCCGATCGCGATAAGCTTTGCGATGAAATAACACACCTTTTATTTTATGTTTGCATTTGTATTTTTCTATTTTTGATCCTTCCTTGATTTCTTTTGTATTGACTCCGTATTGCTAGTATACGGTAGTAGATTCTGATCTCATATTTGAGTAGCCGAGAGGCTCATTAATATGAAAGATCACTCAAGGAAGGAAGGAGTTGAACGCAACCCTAGAGATAGGATGACGTAAATCCTCGGGATTGGAGTCAAATCCAATAGTGCGGGTCACTTCGGTAATGCGACTTTAGGCCATTTTGACTTGTAAAGAGATTTCGGTCAAAACGTCTTTAAGTCAGGGGATTTAATGCTCTAACGAGATTACTTCCAAATATCGGATCTGTCACGGTCTTAATAGAATTGCAAATGTTAAACTAATTTATTTCGTTATTTTATTTCAAAGTGAATCGTCGATCGAGCACTCTTTTGCAATAGTTTATTTCTCTTTTAACTAAGTTTATTTTATTTTATTTTCAAAAATCATCAATCGTTCGGTAGGATAATAGAATCGTTGTGAGTAATAGTACTTGCCTGCCCTGAGTTTTTATACGACCTTGATATATTTTTATCACTATACTATAAAACGATAGGTTGCCTATTCAGATTGTAGTCCGTGAGATGATTTTTACGCATCAATGAGAATGGAGTTATTGTGAAGAATAAAGCAAGATTGGTTGCAAAAGGATACAGGCAGGAAGACGGAATAGACTTTGATCAAACATTTGCCCCAATAACAAGACTGGAAGCAATCAGGATGTTCCTTGCCTATGCAGCATATCAAGGCATCAAGGTATAACAAATGGATGTGAAATCAGCATTCCTGAATGGTGATCTAAAAGAAGAAGTCTATGTAGAGCAGCCATCAAGTTTTGTAGATTCTCTTAAACCTGGTTATGTCTATAGACTTAGGAAAGCATTGTATGGGTTAAAGCAAGCCCCAAGGGCTTGATATGAAACCCTGTCTACTTTCCTTATTGAGAACAAATTCTCAAGAGGTAAAATAGACAAAACTCTATTCTTAAGGGAATCTAAAGGTAAGATAATCTTAGTTCAGATCTATGTAGATGACATAATTTTTGGGTCTACAGAGAACAACCTTTGCAAGAAGTTTGCCAAACTTATGCAAGGGAAGTTTGAAATGAGCAGTATGGGGGAACTTAAGTTCTTCTTGGGACTCCAAGTAAGACAGACTGATGATGGCTTGTCCATATCCCAGTCTAAGTTTACCAAGGAGTTAATTAAAAAGTATGGTATGGAATCATCCTCCACCATGAGAACTCCTATGGGAACAAGTATGCCTATATGTAAAGATGATGCAGGTAAACCTGTGGATGAGTCTTTGTATAGAGGAATAATTGGCTCTCTATTATATCTCACTGCTAGTAGACCAGACATTATGTATGCAATATGTGTCTGTGCTAGGTACCAAGCATGCCCTAAAGAATCACATTATACTGCAATCAAGGGGATTTTGAGATATCTAAAGGGCACACCTAATCTAGGCCTTTGGTACCCTAGGAATAAAGATTTTCTACTAATAGATTATTTAGATGCAGATTTTGCAGGCTGTAGAGAAGATAAAAAAAGTACTACATGTACATGCCAATTCTTGGGAGGAAGGTTTATATCCTGGAGCAGTAAGAAGCAGACTAGTGTGGCAATATCCACAGCTGAGTCTGAATATATAGCAGCAGGAAGTTGTTGTGCACAGTTGTTGTGGATTCAACACCAGCTGAAAGACTATGGTATTCAGGTAAGTAGAACACCTTTGTTTTGTGATTCTACAAGTGCTATTTCTATTGCTAATAATCCTGTTTCACATAGTATGACTAAGCATATAGAAATAAGGTACCATTTTCTTAGAGAACATGTAGAAAAAGAAGACATCACATTAGAATTTATTAAAACTGATTATCAAATTGCAGATGTATTTACTAAGCCTCCGAATGAAACTAAATTCAATAGATTTAAAATTTAATTAGGAATGCTGACCATAGGTTAGTTTACCAAAAATTGGCTAAGTTAAATTGTGTCAACACATTCAGGAAAATTGTGTCGACACAGAGAATTTGTGTCGATAATTCAGGGAAATTGTGTCGACACAGAGTAAAAGTGTCGACACCTAAGGGTCAAAGAGTTGACACATCCAGAAATGTAGTGTCGACAAAACCAGAGTAATGGTGTCGACACTTACATATTTTGTGTCGACACTTGTAATAAGAGTCGACACAGAATTTTCTATGAACTACTAAGTATCTCCAATGTCGACATATCATCAATTGGTGTCGACACATAGTAGTCAGCGTCGTGGTTGAGAAAATAGAAGTTTGTGTCGACACTTTTAAAAGTGTCGACACTTTTAGAAAGTTTTGCCCGCCTTTTGACCTTCTTTTGATTAGAAGGGTATAAATAGGTCAAGAACATATTCTGTCGACACACTCACAAAGATTTCGAGATAAAAACCTTGTGTCGACAAACTCTCTTCTCTCCAACCAAGCTTTCTCTTCATTCCAATGGCGCCCAAGGTTGAAGACAACATCAATGAAGGGTATGAGTTAGTTAGGCATGCATTCGACGATGCCGAATCGGAGATCAAACAGGTCATTTCACATCTTGCAGACAACGGATTAGAATATCTTGTCTCTGAACCTACAAAGATATGGAAGAAAGAAGTATTCGAGTTCTACACTGCAGCATCAATGGACTCAACTGGGTTGAAGATCAAATCCATTGTACATGGATAAAAAGTCAAGCTGTCAGAAAAGGTTGAGCAAGATTCTCCATCTTCCTAGAATACATGATGAGGAAGAGGTCCCAGCCTAAAGGACAAGGGAGGCACTTCAGTGGTGTGGATTGGATCCAACCTTAAAGATAGGCTCAGCCATCAACAGAAAAGGCATGAATCATTAAGGGAAATTCCTATCTGAAATAGTAGGAAAAGTGATCTTATGTAAACCAGGTGGCCATGATAGGATATCAGCCTATATGTTCAACCTGATGACAAGGGTAATCTTTAAGATTCAAACCAATTAGTCTGCAGTACCGTTTGATAAGATAAAAGAAGGAATCAAGAAGCCAAACTTGGCTAGGATCATGAGTCTGTACCTGTCTGGAATAATTCCAGAGGTTATGCAACATATTCATGGATCAATGATAAATCACATGAGGAGAATGGACATAAGGTTATTCTCAAGATGGGATAGAATTCTTTCAAAGGAGATGCCTGATATGGACAGGCAAGAGCTAATAGAAAAAACACAAGCACATGACCTTCCTGAGCATGTTCATGAAGATGCACAAGTCCAGGAAGAGACAATATCTACACAGATGCAGGGGGGGCCAAATACTGCACAGTTGCAGGGGGAGCCACATTCTGAACAGGTGAAAGAGGAAGAAAGAATCAATTTATCAGAGGACATTATTTCTCCAACTGATCTTGATATTTTTGGAGTTGCTGCTGCTGCTGAGAAAGTCCTATCTCCTGCTCACACTCAACAAAAATTCACTCTTGAAGAGTTGTTTCAAGATCTTGAAGGAGCAGCAGATAAAGTGGAGACCCTAAGATTTGAGGGGGAGTAAGTCAGGATTGAGGGGGAGCAGGTTGATATTCAGGAAGAGCAAAATGGAGCTGAGAAAGAAATTTCTCCCACTCCTCAAGAGAGGGTTAATATTGACAGTTCTTCAGAGTCTGAGCATGAAGAAGTCAGGGAGGCCAAGAAAAGAAAACTAATGGTATTTAAGAGAAGAAGTCAAAGCTATAAGAAGGCTCTCTAAACAACTACTTCACAATCTACTTCTGATTTTGATTACAGCAAGCTTATGGTGAATTTACAAATAAAGCTGGATGAGCAAAGACTGGCCTTGGAAAAATATGTGGATGAAAGTCATAAGGCTCTTCAATTTGATCTAGCCCAAGACATAAAGTCCATAAGATTTGAGGTCAAACAAAATAAAAAAGAGATGACAGATTGCTTTCACAAAGGGGACAATGCTGTGGTATTTCTTGCAAAACAACAAGCAGAAATAAAGAAGCAAATGGATGAGATTGCTGTTAAAAAAGGCTATGTCCTTGAAAATTAAATAAGAATGAATGACAATCTGACAGAATCTCACAATGTGATTATCACTGAGTTAAAAAATGTTATTACTGGAATGACTGCTGTAAGGACTACAGAAATGGAAGAATGTGATAAGAAGCTACAGGCTGCCCTAGATTCAGTTAAAACTGCCATCACTTCATCTGAGAAGTTAATTAGTGATAAGCTTCAACAGTTAAAACCATTCTTTAAAGATGGTATCAATTACCTGGATGGAAAAATAAGATTTCAAAAAGAGGACTTAAGAGATCATATGACCAGAGAAGTCATAAAGGGGGAGAGGGTGTTAGTCTATGCTGGCTCTGATCATGCCAAATGGGTAACCAACAACATTAGAGCCACTCTGGGATATCCACCCTTATGTGATGATGATAATGTGGCTGAGTTAGGTGTGCAAACAGCTCTACTTGAGGGTGATCAACCTGAGATTGCCCAAGTCATTTACCCACCTGCAGATATTGAAATGGTACATCAACAAGTTGAGTCTATGTACAGCCCTCCTCTACCTGTTACTAATGTTCTTATTGAAAAGGTAGATATGATATAAGCTGGTCTGAAAGCTCAGCAAGATGATCAATTATCAAAGAAAAGATTTAGAGAGCAAGCGGAATTAAAACCTGATTTTGAGCAGTGGAGCCCCACTTCAAGGAACATTATATTAACTGCCTGGAAAGCTGTAAAAGACCAAGTTCATGAAAGGGGAAAATGGTATAATGAGCTGGAGTCGCAAAAGTATGAAGCTAGGAAGGAGGCCATAGTTCAATACAGGAGAAAGGCTAAGATGGGGAAGCTACCTCCTGATGCACAGGAGCCTAGCAAGTATTTTTCTAAGCCTTTTCATTACTTTGAAAGGCAAAGGATCAAGGATGAAGCACAGAAGAAGGCTTATTTGAAAGGCAAGAAGCTCATTGAAGATACAGAACCTTCTGTGCAGACTCAGATTAAACCATGGAAAGGAATAGTCATAAAGGAGCCAGACCAGCCTTAGTCTAAGTTTTACTAGTTTTTGTCCAAGAACTATGTAATTATTAGTTTGTTAAAGAAATCAATGTAAACAACTTGTAACAAACATTTTTGAGTTAATATACAAAACATTGTTCTGTGATCATTTTCTTTTACATATTTATTCTGTGATGTAACTATGATATGTGTTTTGTTTATAAAGTACCCTGTAATATAATGCTTATGTACATCATCATGTTTATTTTCTAAGTGGTGTATATTATTGGCTAAAGGGTTATGACTTCTCCAAATAGGGGGAGATTGTTGGGTACATTGGAAAATGTGTACCTAATTTGGAGAAGCCTCACTTAGCTCAATGATATACATCAAGGTGTATTTGATGTTATTTTGAGTTTATATGTACAGGTTAAGAATGTGCTAGAATGCAGGAAAAAGATTCTAAGTCCATATGTCGACACCTGAGGAAGCTGTGTCGATACTTTAGTAAGATTGTGTCGACACTTGGAAATGGCTGTGTCGACACTTCAGTGAGTTTGTGTCAACACCGGGAGGCTGTGTCGACACACAGAATCATAGTCGACATCAACTGTGTCGACACCAGGAGGCTGTGTCGAAACACAGAGGCAGAGTCGACAACAACTGTGTCGACACCTGGAGGCAGTGTCGACACACGCTATAGTCTGAGTCTACATCAACTATGTCGACACACATGACTTGTGTCGACACACAGTTGAGTCTAGACCAAGTTGATTGCTGATGAATGGTGAAGTGTTTGTGTCGACACAAATAATCAGTGTCGACACATTCTCAAGTTGCAGTGCCAAGAAGCTGTGTCGACATCAAGGCAGCTATGTCGACACCACCAAAGTCTTTGTCGACACTTAAGTCACTTGTGTCGACACATATTGATAGATGGTCTTGACACTTTATGACAGTCAGTCTCGATGCTTTGCTGACAAAGACAAAGGCTCAAGATCTGTTTGATGACTTGACAGTTATGAGTTACAACAGGTTTACTGAAGCTGTCAGACTTGTCAGAGGTTAGTTAGAAACCGGATCAACTGGTTACCATGGATGAAGTCTATATATAGATGGATTCAGAAGAAGAGTAAATGATTCAGGATTCATTTATTCATTATTATTGACACACAAAAACACAACTATTGTGAGTTAGATCTCTGATCAAGAAAGTGCAAGACACAGAAGAAGATCTTCGTGAGAAGATCTAAGAAGACATTCTGAAGTGATCATCCACTCAGATTCAGTCTAAGTTGAATTCAATCAAGAATTCAGAAGTATCTTCAATAGGTTTGGAAAGAGAGAGTTCCAGCTATTTGAAGTCAAGAAGGAGACAATCACTGGTATCTCAAGAAGCAGATACTGAACTATTCTGTCAAGAAGATTCAGATCTATTTCTGGAATCTAAGGAGGAAGCTGCCAGTTAGTTACATTCAAAGGAAATCAACCCAACTATGTTCAGATTCAAGAAGCTTTGAAGAAAGCTAAGATAGTGTTGATTTCATCCATCAGCCTCTTCAAGAAGCTGATCAAGAAAGTTCTTATCCCTTCTCTCTTAACAGGGGTAAGAGATAATAAAATTCCTTATCAAATTCTGTAGGATCTATTCATAGATCTGAGTTATAAGCCTGTTTTATAAAGATTAAGTGTAGGAGATTTGTTCTCTGAGTGGTAGGGTTGTTTGTGCCTGAGTTGTAGGAGAAGGTATTCTCTGAGTTGTAGGCCTTGTGGCAAGGCTGAGGTAGGGCTTGTTAGCCTGAGTTGTAGGAATGTGGAGACATTCTGAGTTGTAGGAATCCTTCTGGATTCTGAGCTGTAGGATCTGAGGATCTGAGATAAAGGAAGAAGTTAGGCCGAATCTAGCATACTGCTGGATAGGTGAAGGGGGGAAAGTGGATGTACCCAGACCTTGGGGAACCACTATAAATCTGTGTGCAATCTGTGATGTTTGTATGATTGTGATTGTTGTGCTGTGTTAGCTGTAGAAATATCTGATTTACTCAAAGAACTGTAGTTATATTCTGGCTTAAGTTAAAACAAGAATTAGAACCTATTCACCCCCCTCTAGGTGTTTAGGTAGTCTTGAAAGTAAAACTATCAGTTATGGGCTTGCGGAGCGCCTCGTGGCCTTGGATCACATAAAATATATTTGTCCTGGTTGTGTTAAGGGGTGTGTAATCCCGGGGCAGCTGATCTCTCTAATGGTCACATCGGCGTTGTCTGTTCTGATGTTCTTGTCGGAATCTTTCTTCTTGATGTTGAGGGGCCGACTCTTTTTCCTTTTTTTCTTTTCTAGTTATTGTCAAACTATTGGCGATGAGCTTTGATAGCCTTGTCAGCTGCGATCTGTGCCTCTACGCGGTGTACGAGGTCGGGGTAGCTAGTAACGATTTCCCTCATTAATGCTGAATAGAAGCTGCCAGGGTGGAGGCCCCCAAGGAACACTCCTCTTAACAGTTCTGGGTCGACCCCTGGGATCTGGCGGGCTTCTGCAAAGAACCTGTGGAAGAAGTCCTTCAAAGACTCCTCTTCATTCTAGCGGATTCCTGATAAGTAGGAAGGGTCGCGGACGATCCTTTGATTTGCTATAAATTGATCCACGAACTATCTTGTTAGCTCTGTGAAGTTGGGAATGGTGCCGACCCTCAAGGAGTGAAACCATGTACGGGCCTTCCCCTTGAGAGTGATTGGGAACACTTGGCAGAGTAACTGATCAGGTGCGTTGTAGATCCTCATGATGGTAGTGAAGTGCTTGACATATTCCAACGGATCTTCTGTTCCGTCGAACGTCTCGATATTCGGCAGCTTAAAACCATGAGGAATTGGATGAGTCAGGATTTATGGTGCAAGGGGGGAGCCTTGGCAGAGTGGTTGGTGAGTATGAATATCCCGTCGGCCTGCCTGCCGGTATTCTTCTGCAATCACATGCCGAATTTCTTCCTGGGTGAGCCTTTCGAGCGGGGGAAGTTGGGCCCCGTCTTCCCTGCTGTTGCGATGTCGGCCAGTTTCAGCTTCTGCACGAGCCGGGTGAGTGGGGTTGGCGGCGTCATGGTATTCTTCGGGCGCCTCTTGTATTGGAGCTTCCTGCGCCCTGTCGTTATTTAGCAGTGGTGGGTTAACTGGTGTTAGAGGAGGAGGTGCTCCCCAATTACTGAGCAGTGCAAGCATCTCAGTTTGTTTTTCCTCCATTTGTCAAACTCGTCCCTCAAGGGCGGTGACAGACGTGAAAGCGGCCTCAGTGGCTAGTGGCACGTCCACCAGAGAGTGGGAGCGTATTGGTTTAGCATGTCCCTCTGGGATGGAACCTTCAGTTGTGCGAGTGCTCCGTTTTTCCATTGAAGCGGAACTTGGACGTTGCAAAGGTGGAGTTCTTGACTTCTGAAGGATGTTGGGAATTGTGATTCCCACAAACGGTGCAAAACTGTTGCGGACTAACTCGATGCCCCGGTCAAACCGGTTGTTTCTTGGACCGCCTTAGCTCTCAGAGCGGTCGAGCGCGCATACAGTCAATGAAAATGAGAAGATGACGCAAGGTGTGATGACATGGAAAAACCCTCAAATGGGTAAAAAATCACGTGACCAGATCTGTGCCGGTCAAATTCCACTAGCTCCTGTTGATTACAAGGTATTGGAGAATCGGGGTGACAGGCCGCTCCTGTTATAACTTGGGGGGAGAGAGAGTATGACAATGACTCCCGGTGGGCAACGGATGCGCCGCGGGAGTAACTCGGGTGTTGAACTGTATGGGATGGTCCTGGTGTTATGGCGTTCGGGGCGACGCACGCTTGCTTGCAGGGGGCGTCTTCCTCCTTTGGTTTGCTCAGAGACTTTGGTGATTTCCTACCGCTGGCGTGCTGGTGGAGCCGCTGGTGGTCGCTAGTAGCTGCTGGTGGCCGCTGGCGGTTCACGGCGGCTAGAGGCTGACTCGAGGGAGGAGGCCGGAGAGCTATCACCTGAGGAAGAAGACTATCCGGAGCAGAGAAAGGCGAAGAATGAGGAGGCCATGAGGCTCCTTTTATAGCCTCCGAGGAGGATCATGGCGGGCCCCACCACTAACGCAGTGGGTTAGTGGGTGGTTACCCTCCTGATCGGACGGCGAGGAGAGCCTCCCCCCAATCGGACGGTGAGGAGGTTGTCAATGGCCCCGCACGACAGCACCCGCCCCGGTGGTTATGAATGTGGAGATTGAAAAGCAAAGTCCAACCCCTTGGATTGGGTACTGTTGTATGGAAACGGGGGGTCCCTCGTGCACTGTCACTCATGTGTGTTTATACCATATTAAAAGAGAAAACACTCTCTACTTTAACATTCGTTGTCTAATTTTACCCTTTTTTATTACAAAAAATCCAATCAAATTAATTTACCTATTTTTTAAAATATGTGCTGACCTACAATAAAAAAAATGTGATCTCAACATCGCTTGCAAACTCTCATGCACAACGAAAAAACGAGCGAACTATGGCATTTAAGGGCTTTGCAAACAGTGGCAGTGCCGTCATGTTGGGGGCAATGTCATGACTGAAGTATTGTCGTGCGTGGCATTGGGGCTTGCCCCATGCACTATCGCAATTGGGGTACTGTCAGGATTGTTCGTAAGGCAGAGCCTATCACTCTATAAGCAAACACCAAGTGAGCTGGCTACTTATATTTGGTTTTATTATTTTTGTCCTTCTAAATTAATGCAATATTTTTATTTGGCAATTTTAGATTACTGATTGGCTTACCAATTTAACTGTTGAGATTATGACACCTCCGCGATCCATGTGCCCGGATCGTCGGGATCGCGACACATCATCAATCTGTGGGAGACCATGATTTCTCTTCCGGGCTAAATCTATTTAGGAATATTATTTTAGGAAGATCATTAGTAGGAATATATATTGTTAAGATTGTTCCAGCTCAGCGATCTGTGTGCCTTGTGATTCCTAATTTGGGGGAGTCTCATAATTTGGAATATCTTCATGAGGAGAAATATGACAATCTCCTCAATTAGATATTTTCTTCTTAATTATTTTTGGATATCGATCCTATATATATAGGAGAAGTTTTTTAGCCGGATGAATCAAGCAATCAGAGAGAGAAATCTATGAGAGCCATTAGAGGGAACGGTGAGAGCTTCAGGCGGCTTCTTGTTCTGTCTAGCGGAGACAGACAATTCCAGGTGGAGGCGGTGGCAGACAACTCCAGGCAGAGGCGGCGGCAGACAACTCCAAGCGGAGGCAGCGGTTTCAGGCTCCGATGGAAACAGAGAGGCAGCAGCGTTTAGGCGATCCAGATGGATCGACATCTGGCCGGGCTCATCCCGAGGCCGTTTGTGAAGTGGTGGATCCAGGCGGCGACATTAGTTGCAGGAGGCGGCGGATCCAGGAGGAAGAAGACAGGGCGATATCGCCAAGCGATATCGGCGGCGACAGCAGTGGCGACAACGTTCTTCTTTAGTTTTTTGCTTTTCTCTTGCTGTTTGATCGTGTTAACGGTCTCTGTTTGTAACTTGTAAGCTCATTGATTATAGTGGATCTTTTCCGGCGCGCTCTCCCCGTGTACGTAGGAGTCCATCTCTGAACCACGTATATTATTTTATCGTCTGTGTTTGTATTTGTGGAATCTCTTCTGGTTTATGATTTTGCGCCATTGAAATTGCTCGGCTATATTCTGCTGCGCTACCGCGGTACTCGGTCTGATTGCATAACAATTGGTATCAGAGGGAGGTTCTGCAGGGGTGATCGTCTCGACGTTCCGGTTTTAGATCTGGGTCAACGGTAGGTGACGATATCGGTCCGCTCTCTATGTTCTCAGATCTGGTCTGTGAACATTATTCTGATTGCTCAGTAGCTCTGCGAGCAAAATAATGGCAGCGAAATTTGAGATTCCAAAGTACGACGACAAAATTGACTTTGGTCTGTGGCAGAAACGGATCAAAGCGGTACTCGTCCAGCAAGGTCTTCATATGGCTCTCCTCGGAAAGGAGAAGTCGGGGAAGAAGGACGACGAGTGGGAGGAGTTGGGTCCGAAGGCCATCAGCACAATTCAATTGTGCTTGGCCGATGAGGTTATGTATAACGTAGTCGACGCTAAGACTACGTCTGATTTGTGGACAAAATTGGAAGAGTTGTATATGTCCAAGTCGCCCACGAACAAGTTGTACATGAAGAAGCAACTTTACAGCCTTAGGATGTCCAAAAGCACTCAGCTGCTTGATCACATGAATGCGTTTAATAAACTTATCTCTTAGTTGCGTAGTATGGACATTAAGGTCGAGGAGGAAGACCAAACTCTTCTCCTGTTGTATTCATTGCCGAAGTCCTTTGATCATCTGGTCACCACAATTCTGTATGGGAAGGACACCCAGAGGATGGAAGAAGTGATGACGACGCTGCTCTCGAACGAAATGAGAAGCAAGTCGAGCCCTGGAGCCGACGAGGGCTTATTCGCGAACAGCAATGAACCAGCCCGGGGTAAATCAAGAGGAAAAGTCAAGGAGGAAGACTGACCTAGGTTTAAGTCTGGAGGAAGGAATACTAAGTGTCACTACATCAAGGAGGAGGAGCACTGGAAGAATAATTGCCCAGAGAGGAAGTTTAAGGAGCAGACGCATGAGCCATATCAGGCTGCGGTGGCATCTGAGGATGAGAACGACGCTGACGTTCTTCATGTTTCACCCAGCCTTGAGACCACAAGTTCCTGTATCATGGATACAGGATGCTCATACCACATGTTCCCGAACATAGAATGGTTCTCCAGCTTTATGGAGTGTGAAGGTTGTCGTGTTTTTATGGGGAACGACTTAGAGTGCGAGGTGTTGGGAGTTGGTAACTGTTGGAACCAACAAGGTCGGTCCCTCCTAAAGCTCAGAACTAAAGGTGCAACTCACACTTACTCTCTTCAGACCACCTTCTTGACAAGGCTTTCAAAAGACTAGACCGGGGGGCTCCAGTGCGGAGGTCCCACCTCGTACCCAGAAGAATCGGAAAATCTTCCCCTCCCTAGCCAATGCTGAGCTAGGTGCCTTAGAAGAAGAGTGAGAGAGTTAGGAATGTCTCTTCTAAGGCACCTTACCGGTCTATTTGTAGGCCCTTGAACTGGGACTGCCAATAACCAAATGGAGCTGTCCTGAAATTACCAGAATACCCTTAGTCGGGTCTACCAACAGCCAAACTCCGCTGTTCTGAAGGGTTATATGCAGACCACCCAGGGCAAAAGCGTAAGATCCCATGGGGCTAAAATAAGGACCCGTCCCTACCTTAACCGGTTTTAAACCGAACCGGTGCTTGGCGAGAACTCCCCTCTAGGGTCCTCTCGCCTGGCGAGAGGACCGTCTCGCTAGCGAGAGCTCCCCTCTGGATCCCTCTCGTATGGCGAGTCGGCCACTCACCTGCGAGTGCCCCCTCCCTTATCACTTGCTTGCCTATCCCATGACGCAGCTCTCGCTTGGACCTTCTCGCATGGGCCCTCTCGCCTAAGTCCTTCTTGCCAGGATCCACTCGCTCTGTGAATTGACAACCGCCCTGGGCTGTCTCGCCTAGCTCCCTTCCTCAAGCCTTTGGCTCCTGCAAGCCCGAGGTTGTACACAATCCCCGCTCTTTTTGAGGTTGTTAGAAACTCGGAAAGATAGTCCAAACGAGGCTCGTGTCATTAAAGTGGGAATCTTTTGGGTGGTCCCCTTGCCCAACTTATAAATATAGGACTCATCTCCCTGTAGGGGGACGCTTCCTTCACTCTGTCCTCTTCTAGTCTCTGCCCCTATGTCTCTCAGCCAAAGTTTCTGTGACCGCATCGCGGCGGTGCGCCGGAGGAACAAGGCGACCGCGGCGGCTCTGAACAAGATCCTTGTCCGCGCTCCTCCTTCCTTACCATTATCCGCTTCCCCTCCCAAGAAAGCGAAATCCCTGATCCTCCCCTCTTGGAATGGGGAGCCTTCTCGCACCGTCTTGGGGAGGCATATCCCTCCTACCCCGGCCAATCCTAGAGATAAGGAGGTAAATCTATCGACATTGACATGCCTTCATCTCCATCCCGCTTGTCTTCTTACCTACTGCCCGTATTTAGAAGGTCCCTGCGCCTTCTCACCGTCCGGAGACCATACGGATCAATATCTACGAACACCGCCAACAGTCCGTCTCGCCACAACCCTCTACTCCTTCATCCACTCCCATGATGAGGAGGGACGATCCCCTTAACACCGCGGGTTCCTCTCGCCGTTTTGGTAGGAAATTTTTTCTTTCGACCCTTTCTTCGCTAATATTTCTCCATTTTACCTTCCCAATTTTTTACACAGGTATGCGCTACTCATATGCCGAGGACTCGCTGGCCGAGGACTCTCCCGTTGAAGATTACTCCAGACAGATGGTCTTCTCACCCCCTCCTCCCATAAACGAAATCGAAGACTACCTAGGCGATCCCATGGATCTGTTAGAAATGAAGCGTAGGGTAGCGAAGATGTTACGGAAGTACGCGCGCATCATCCAGGAGCTGGAAAAAGGGAAGCAAGCTGCGTATCATCGAATCGATTGGCTGGAAGTGGAGTGCGCACGCCTGTCTTCGGAGATTGATGCCGATATTAAAGTAGACGTGTCCGACCCCTAGGCTATCTTGAGTGAGGTCGACCAACAGCTCCATATCGCTCGCAACGGTGTTGACGCGGCTCGCGCTTTTCACCTCCCCAACCGCCCTCCCTGTGCGAGATCCCACGATGGAGGGCGCTGGAGGTGGCACAAGAATTGACGAGTTCTCGTCTCGTCTCGCGTCTCTCTCCTTCCTTTATGGCTTGTAATAAATTATTTGTGCTTCTGTCTTGTGCAAATTATGCGCCCTGTGAACTTGTCGCTCGCCTCGCGCGAGATGAACTTTATTAATTTAATAATTGTCGTCTTCTCCGTATTCGTTTGATTTTCTGTAATGGTATTTAAATTCTGCATCTGTGCTAATTTTTCTTGATCTATCGATTTTTTTAATTTTAATTTATTCTCGCCTCTTGGCTGTGCTGAGGGCCCACCTGGGGCTGCGCAAATCGAGGCCTGGAGAGAGGAAAGGCCGACCGCCTCTTCCCCTTCCCCCGCACAATTTTTCCGTCCGTACACACTTTTCCCAAACCCTATGATTGCTATAAATATCCCCTTCACCGGGGTTAGACCCATGCTTTTATAAATCGCTGCGCTTCAGCCTCCCCATTCTTCTTCGTCCTTCTCGCGTGCCGACCGTTCGTCTGCCATCTCGCCTCCTCACCCTCGGGTTACCTCTCAAGCTTCCCCTGCCTCCCATTCCTGCCGTTTCACACGATTATGGGGAAAAAAGGCTTAAGAAGGCGAGAGACGCAGCCGCTGTGGGAAGCGATTCGCGGATCACGATTTCCCCCCCGGGCGTATCTCTGCGGACGAGTACGACGCCTTCACTCGTGAATACTTGCCGGAAATCTTCGAATCGCCCCCCCCCCCTCGAGTCGGCGAGAGATTAAAAAACGTTCTACCCCAGGGAGCTTGCCTTCCCCGTCTCGCACTTCGAGGCGGGGTTTAGACTACCTCTCTGCCCTGAAGTGAAGCAGGTCTTGAAATACTTCGGCATCGTGCCAGCCCAGCTGAATCCTAACGCCATCTCCGTCCTAGTCGCCTTTGCGAGCTACATGCAGCGAGAGCGAATAGAGTTCTGCCCAACTGTCTTCCGCAAGCTCTTCATCTACCACGCCAATCTAGAAGAGGTATCCTACTTCACAGGGCTAGGCCTCAAAGTCAGCGAGACGCCCAACAAGAACCATCATTGGCTCACGCGATTCGTCTTCATCCACGGCAACCTGGGTGGCGTCCCGCTCGCGCCTGTCTCACCCACCGAAGTCTTCTACGCAACCCCCCAAGTCAGCGACACAGACAAGCTCCTCTGCGAGTACTTCGTCGGAAAGAACTTTTAGGTCCAGTATTTGAGGCGCGGTCTTGGCTCACTACTCCCCGTGCTTCCTGGTGAAGGTATGCTCGACCTTCCTTTTTGGTCTCGCCTTTACTACTTCCCTCTTGCTGATTTCTTCATTTAACACTCCGTCTCGCCTTTATCAGGAGAGAGGAATGTGCCAGTTCACCCTCCTTATAAAAGCAACATCAAGCCGTCCAAGGGCGTCGCTCTCGCCAGCATGGCAGCCAAGGTGGATAAAGAATCGCTGACCCCATCCCTAAAGAGGCCGGCCAAAGATTCAGCCCTGTCTCGCCTCAGCCCCTCGAAGAAGATGAAAGTGAAGGTGAAGAAAGCGATTTCTCTCCCACCAGACAAGAAGAAAACTCCCGAGGAGACGGTGGTGTCGGGGTCCCTAAGCCCCATTTCCCTAGGGCCCCAGTCCCCCAAGTCCCCTCCTCGGGTTTCTTCTCGCAAGGCCGCCTCACTATCTGAAGAGACGACACTGCTCGCGCAACACGCCAGCTCTTCCCAACAACCATCCAGGTCTCCCTCTCGCGAGGGGGTTCTTTCTCACTACCCCGCACCGTCTGCCCACTTCAACTTCAACATGGGCCCCGTTGTCCCTGATGCCGCCAACAACCCAACACTTATCTGGGTCAAGGGGGCGCACCGAGTCTAAGTCTCCATACTGCTCCCTCCTAGAGGGAGCAAGACCAGCCTACATGCCACGCCTTCTACCTGGGCTTTGGTCTCTACGGAGGTCAAGTCCCAGATCCCCTTGATAAGGCCTCCTCGCGAGACCTGGTCCTGAGGGCGACGGACTCCCAACTACGCACTTTGGAGCTTTCGCGTAGGCTCTCGCGCCGCCTAATCTACAACAACCAAAACTGGAAAGAATCTGAGGCCAACCTTGCCACCGAGCGCGAAAAGTCGGGAGATCTAGCGAAGAGACTAGAGGTAGCCGAGAACCTTCTCGTCAAGGCTCCCGGCGGAGTGGTGAGTTTTCCCTTAGCTCGTTTTCTATGTTCCTGACACTAATTTAACAAAGGCTTTCTGCAGGATGTCGAGACGACGGAGAGGTTACACTCGCGTGTAGCAGAGCTGGAGGTAGAGGTGAAGGAGCTAAGGGCCCAGATCATCCAGCTCAAGGATGCCTCTCCTTCGACCTCTCGCTCGGTGATTCTCCCACCTCCCCCTTCTTATTACACCCATGAGGAGGTCGAGGAGCTTTGCCGAGACGCGAACATTCGAACCGCCGAGCTGATCCTGAAGATGATGCACGAGATGGGCGTCATCAAGGATGATTGTGAGGACATCACCGCCCGTGACCTCGTACCGGAAGTCTACGACGAGGAAGAAGGCTCGCCTTCCAGCGAAAAGGAATATCAAGCTTTTAGAATATGATATTTTTTGCCATTCTAATGTGCCTCTTTTTGTAATTGACCTGATTTGTACTGGACTACATCCAATGGCTGTGATGTGTAATACATAATTCTTTTTTTGTAATGCGCCGCTCCCGGGTAGGTTCCTTTTCATTTGGGCTATTTGCAAGATGATCTGAAGATCTTCTCATATTTACGGGATGGGGTCATCCCTCGTCTCGCCGTCGGGCGGGAGTATAAACCTCGCCCAGAGCGCGAGCCGTCGCACCCCCGTCGCTCTCACGCGTAGGGCCGACTTTTTCCCTCTTCTCGCTTCGCTACCAAATACCTTCCGACGCGGGTGGTTTCGAGGGGTCAGTTTTCCCCCCTCTTTTTACTTTGGAAGGAAACTTTCCTTTACATCATAACTAGGATTTCCCTCATTGTGCCGACCAACAGTGATTTTTTTCCTTCAAGACGTTTCATCATTTGTATTGCTACTCAACCTACTCACGACCCTGCGAGCTAGGCAGACCCGGTCAACGTGTCCCTCCAGGGTCCCCCCCACCCCTGCGACAATCCCCAACCACCGAGTGAGCCTACAGCCCTGCCAGCTTGATGGGAGCCATGTCAGCGGGTCTTCTCGGGGTCTCCTCTCCTCAACCACCTCCAACCACCGAGTGAGCCTACAGCCCTGCCAACTTCATGGGAGCCTGGTCAGCGGGTCTTCTCAGGGTCTCCTCTCCAAACCATCTCCAACCACCGAGTGAGCCTACAACCCTGCCAGCTTGATGGGAGCCTGGTCAGCGGGTTTTCTCGGGGTCTCCTCTCCTCAACCAACTCAAACCACCGAGTGAGCCTACAGCCCTGCCAGCTTGATGAGAGTCTGGTCAGCGGGTCTTCTCGGGGTCTCCTCTCCTCAACCAACTCCAACCACCGAGTGAGCCTACAGCCCTGCCAGCTTAATGAGAGTCTGGTCAGCGGGTCTTCTCGGGGTCTCCTCTTCTTAACTAACTCCAACCACCGAGTGAGCCTACAGCCCTGCCAGCTTTATGAGAGCCTGGTCAGCGGGTCTTCTCAGGGTCTCCTCTCCAAACAAACTCCAACCACCGAGTGAGCCTACAGCCCTGTAAGCTTGATGAGAGCCTGGTCAGTGGGTCTTCTCGGGGTTTCCTTTTCTTAACCACAGTAATCTCATTTCTCAAAGAAGGTCACCTCGAAGTGCATTGTATTAAGAAATCGTTCCATGCATACAAATAGGAAGATCTTTAGAAACATGTTCAAATAAGTACAAAAAGGTATAACATTAGGGGTAGAATCGCTTCAGATCATCGCCGCTTTGGGCGCGATCCAGGGGTATCCCGTCCACATCCTGGAGGTGGTATTATCCTGACTTCAAGACCTCCTTTACAATAAAGGGACCCTCCCAGTTGGGGTTGAGCTTCCCCACGGAGGCCCCCCTGCCCGCGACATCTACCTTTTTGAGAACCAAGTCCCCCTTCTGGAATTGTTTTACCCTGATGTGTTTATCAAAGTACTTGGACATTCGATGTTTGACTTCCTCCCACCGGATTGATGCTAGCTCCCTGAGCTCCTCTACCAGGTCAAGGGAGAGCCTTTGATCCTCTTCATTGTCCACTTATCACCCTTCATCTCCCCTTCTTGCCGCTGCCAACCTGGGGGATTCAACCTTGAACTCCACGGGTATGACAGCTTCCGAGCCGTGGGAGAGTTTGAAGGGCGTCTCTCTCGTAGTCGTGTTCGACGTAGTCCTCAGAGCCCATAGAACGGAGGGGAGCTGCTCCACCCAACTTCCCCTCAAGTTTTCTACCTTCTTCTTTAAGAGGTTTACGATGATCTTGTTTGCTGCTTCTACCTATCCATTGCTTCGGGGGTGATGAACGGAGGCAAACTGAAGATCTATGCCTAGCTGGACACAAAAGTCTATAAATTCTCTACTAGAGAACTATGGCCCGTTATCCGTAACAATGACAAAAGGGAGCCCGTGCCGGCAGATTATTTCTCCCCATACAAAGTTCTTGACCACCTACGACGTCATCTTTGCCAAGGCCTTCACCTCCAACAACTTTGAAAAGTAATCCACCATGACCAATAGGAACTTCCTCTGACCACTGGCTTGGGGAAACGGGCCTACTAGATCTAGCCCCCATATGGCGAAGGGCCATGAAGCTGTAATCGTGCGCAATCTCTGAGCCAGGAGGAGTTGAAGTGGGGCGAACTCCTGACACTTTCCGCATCACCTTGCAAATTCTTCAGCATCCTTCCAGAGGGTAGGCAAGAAGTAGCCTTGCCTCAGCACCCTCCCTTCCAGGGTCCGACTCCCTGAATGGCTTCCGCATTCTCTCGAGTGAACTTCCCCCAGTACCCTCGACGCCTCCTTCTCGGACACACACCGGGCCAGTAAGCCAGACAACGTTTTTCGATAAAGGATCCCCTCCTTCAGCAAGTAATAGGCTGACTTGTACCTGACCTGCTTCTTCTCAAGGTCCCCCTCGGGTAGACGTCCCGACGTCAAAAAAGTCATAAATGGGTCCATCCAGGACCTCTCCTGGTCCACTTCCATTAACTCCCCTTCCTCTATAGAAGGTCTAAAGAGCTCTGTCATGGTCCCTCCGGCCTGAGGGCCATGCTTAGCGAGAAGGTCTGCCCTAGTATTCTCCTCTCTTGGAACGTGTTGGATTAAGAAACTATGGAACTGCCCGATGATACCCTTTATCTTCACCAGGTACAACTGGAGGGTCGGTTCTCTCACTTCAAACTCTCCATTGATATGCCCCGCGACCACTAGAGAATCTGTGAGACTCTAATGTCCTGTATGCCCAGCTCACGAGCCAGCCTGAGCCCGGCAATGATGGCTTCATACTCGGCCTGGTTATTCGTGAGGGCAAAATTGATCTTCAAAGCCTGCTTGATCCTGGTCCCCTCGGGACTTGTTAAAACAACCCCTCCTCCGAAAGAACTTCTGCCCGAGGCCCCGTCCACGAGCATTTCCAAAGCCACAACGGGAGATGCCTCTGCTTCTTTGACCTCAACTACATAATCTACTAAGAAATCTGCCACCACCTGCGCCTTGATAACTACCCGAGGGATGTAGGCTAGGTCGAACTCACTAAGCTCTATCGACCACTTGGCTAACCTCCCCGAATGCTCCACCCCCTCTAGAATGCGGCGGAGAGGGTGGTGCGTGACGACCTGAATAACATGGGCTTGGAAGTACGGCCTGAGCTTCCGGGCTGATACGATGAGGGCGAAGGCTAGCTTTTCAAGGATGGGGTACTTTAGCTCCGCCTTTTTGAGAACCCTGCTCACATAATATATGAGGAACTGTTTCTTACCCTCTTCTCGCATGAGGACCGAGCTAACGATCGCTGTCCCTACTCCCAAGTAGAGGAACAAACTCTCCCCCTCTCGCTACCCTTGAAGTAGCGGCGTCTGGGTGAGCTGTTGCTTCAAAGCTAGGAAGGCCTTCTCGCATTCGGGGTCCACTCAAATTCCTTCCCTCCCCTCAGAGTTCGAAAGAAGGAGGAACACCTCTCTCCTGCCCTGGAGAGGAACCTGCTCAACCCTGCCAACTTACCGGTAAGACGTTGAACCTTCTTAGCATCCTTTGGAGATTCCAACTCCAGGATTGCTTTCACCTTATCTGGATTAGGCTCCACTCCTGAAGGGGTGAGGAGGTGCCCTAAAAACTTCCCCCTGCTTGCCCCGAATACACATTTTAGAGGGATGAGTCTCATTTTATATTTTCCTATAGTTCTAAAAGTCTCCTGCAGGTCCAAGACATGGGACTCGAGGTCTCGACTCTTAATCATCAGGTCGTCTTCGTAGACCTCGAGGTTACCCCCCTTCTACTCCTGGAATATCCGGTCCATCATCCTTTGGTAGGTATCCCCTGCGTTCTTCAACCCGAAGGGCATCATATTGTAACTGAAGCACCCATCCTCGGTGATGTCTTTGATGTCCGGGGGGTGCATACGTATCTGGTGGTACCCTGAAAAGGCATCTAAAAAACTCATTAGTGTAAAACCGACGTGTTGGTACCCTAGTTTGATTTGAGTTTAGTCCTCTCCTTTGTGCCCCTTGACCCAAGAATTATCTATGGTCAATGGTTAGTAGTCTGGCTGTAGAGTCCTCACTTTTCCAGATTGAGAATTTGGTTAAGTAGTTTGTTCGTTCGACTATCGTCGAACGCCGCTCGACTATCGTCGACTAACTGTTCGACGATCGTCTATCAGTTGTTCGACTTTCAGTCTGCGTGGATAGTTCGACTATCGGTTGATAGTTCGACTATCTGTGTGCTTTGATAGTTCGACTATCTGCTTGGATAGGTCGACTATCTGATAGTTCGACTATCTGTTGATAGGTCGACTATCTGTTTGGTTTTGATAGTTCGACTATCTGTTGATAGGTCGACTATCTGATAGCTCAACTATCTGTTGATAGTTCGACTATCTGTTCTGCGTTGATAGTTCGACTATCTGTTGATAAGTCGACTATCTGTTCTCGCTTGATAGTTCGACTATCTGCTTTGATAGTTCGACTATCTGATAGTTCGACTATCTGTTGATAGGTCGACTATCTGTTTGTTTCTGATAGTTCGACTATCTGTCGATAGGTCGACTATCTGATAGCTCGACTATCTGTTGATAGCTCGACTATCTGTTTTGCCCTGATAGTTCGACTATCTGTTGATAGGTCGACTATCTGATAGTTCGACTATCTTCTGGTAGTTCGACTATCTGCTGTGATAGTTCGACTATCTCCTTTGATAGTTCGACTATCTGGATCGTTCGACTATCTGTCCGATAGTTCGACGATCTCCGTGCGTCGGTCGACGATCTCCGAAGGTCGTTCGACGTTTTCTGTCTGCCTTTATATTTTGTATTTATTTATTATATTTAATTAATTAATACATTATCTGGCATATCTTTTTAGCTGTATTATGATAATATTTCCAGGCATATCTGCTCTATTCTTTTTGCCTGAGTCAAATCTTTTTAGATAAAGTTGTTTGTCTTATTAGCTGACATTATAAATTAC
The DNA here is from genome assembly GCA_039513925.1 of Platanthera zijinensis. Taxonomy (NCBI): domain Eukaryota; kingdom Viridiplantae; phylum Streptophyta; class Magnoliopsida; order Asparagales; family Orchidaceae; genus Platanthera; species Platanthera zijinensis. Next base: position 48,504,502 of record CM077098.1, on the reverse strand, counting down.
TTTATCTGCTGTCAGCCCTTTATAGACGTTAGACTGGAAAGTCTTCTTTTTGCTATAAAGAGTTTGTTTCTGATATGACTTTATTTAGTACTTTATTATCAAATTGTTTCCTGCAGCTTCCTAGAAAAAGGGTTATTCCTTTTATAGAATGTTTCTGCTGCAGAGTTTGTTTTGTCTTCTTGATATTTACAGCCCAGGTCTCAAGTCTCAGAAGAAGACAAGTAATTCAAATTGAAGAGAGCCGTTGCTTGCTGATGTTATATAAAGGACCCCTTGAAGAAGGATTCAAGCTAGCTAACTAGTTACCCAGATATTCTCAAGCATTCAAGCCTTCATCAAGATCAAGTCTTCTTCTCTCAGCAATTTCCATCTAACTGAGAAGTGTTAAGATCTTCGACTCTTCTTCAACCTGAGTTCTCCTGCTTTCAGGAAGTTCCAACTCAGAGTTCTTTTGAAGAAGAAGAAGAAGAAGATAGCTGCTTGAAGATCTTTATTTTATTATTTATTATCTTCTTGTAGTTTTTCCTTCAGAACTTTCTGAAGAGTTTTCTGCACTGAAGCAAGACTTCACCTGGACATCTTTGAGCCAGGGGGAGCCTTGATTCTTTAGAGCTTTCTAGCTCAGTGCAAGTTTTTGTGCTTCTCTAATCTTTGTAAAATAGAGAAGACATCTTAACCTTCTTCCCCCTCCTGTACAGGGTTATTACTCCCTTCAAAAGTATCCTTTGGTGGCAGGGCACCTGATCAAAAACCTGTGCTTGGTTTTTAGACACCTGATCAAAAGTCTAAAGGGTTTCTGGATCTACCTGAAGCAGATCCTATTAGTGGCAGGGCACCTGATCAAAAACCTGAGTGGATTCCTACCGTGTGGGTAGAAGAGTGGACGTACCCAAGTTGTTTGGGGAACCACTATAAATTTCCTTGTGTCGTCTGGATTCACTTGTTTAATTCCTGCATTGTGGCTGTGAATAGATATAACTAGGATTGCTAGTTGCTGATTAGGTTTTCCAAGCCTTAACTGTAATTACAGTTAGCTTGAGTTTGTGTACATCACTTGTGTTAGGCTTTAAGGTTAAATCAATATCTATAATCTTTTCATTCCGCACTTCACTCCAAGGGAGTTGGGTAGACCATTAAGTTTTGTCTAGTGCAAAATTTGATAACTCTATTCACCCCCCCTCTAGAGTAGTATCTATCCCTTCACTTTCAATTGGTATCAGAGGGAGGTTGACTGACTGAATAGGCTAACACCTAAGTCACAAGATTCTGATAGATACCAAAGCTTATAGATATTCACTATCATGGCCCAGTCCAAGGATTATTCCAGCACCAGACCTCCAGCATGCAACTTAGCTAAGTTTGGCATCTGGAAGGCAAGGATCAAATTATATATGAATTCTATTGATGAAAGCATCTTTGCTTCTATTTTGTCAGGTCCCCCAAGAGCACCTGCTGTTGCTACTGCCTCATCATCTGATATGAGTGCAGTGCCTCCTCCAGATTACAATGATGAGTACAAGAAGGCCAAAATAGCAGATGCCAAGGCAATGAACATACTGGCTCAGACAATGTCTGATGAGGTATTCCAGAAGGTTGCTGACTGCTCCTCAGCAAAGGCCATGTGGGATACACTGAACCAGATTGTAGCTGGTTCAGCTGATGAAAGGAAGGACAGAAGGTCCAACCTGATCTCACAGTATGAGAACTTCAAGAAAACTGATGTTGAATCAGTTGAAGCCATGTACACCAGGCTCAGCTCAATCATCAATGAGCTGAGGACCCTGGACAAGGACATATCATTGACAGAGGTCAATGATAAGATTCTTATATACTTCCCTAGCACATGTGATCTAAGGATCTGGCCCATCAAGGAAGCCAGAAGTACAAATGAGATCTCCACTGAAGCCCTCCTCGACAAGCTCAAGTCTTTTGAGCAAGTGCTGAAGACAAGGGAAGCAGAAGCTGAAGCAAAGACCCCCACTCCAACAAGAAAAGAGCAATCTCTAGCTCTTAAGGCTGCTGATGCTTCTGAAGGCAGCCAATCTAATGAGGAACTAATGGCATTGTTTGCCAAGAGATTTCTCAAGATGGGGAGAAAGGAGTTCAGAAAGAAGTCTTCACGCTATGAAGACAAACCAAGGTATGATCGCTCTCCTGCTAAAGAAATTATTTGTTATGGTTGCAGGAAGCCTGGACACATCTTGCCAGAGTGTCCAGAGGAGAAGAACAAAGAAAAGAGAAAAGAAAAGGAACAGCACAGGAAGCACTCCAAGCCATCCTCCTACAAAAACAAGAAGAAGGAGAGAGGTTTCATTGCTGAAACCTGGAGTGATTCTGATGAAGAATCCTCCTCATCAAGCTCCAGTGAGGATGAGGAAGAGAAGAAGGCAAAAGAAGTTTGCCTGATGGCAATAGATGCCTGCAGCAACCACTCAGCTGCAGAGAGTTCAGATTCTGATGAAGAGATGCCTACAGAAGATGAGGTACTCTCTTCCTATGATTTTACTTCAGAAGAATTTAAATTAGACTTTAAATCTTTATGCTTAGATTTGATTAGCTCTGAAAAGGAAATAAAAGAACTTAGAAATAGGTTAGCTGACTCAGAATCAATAGCTACAGAAAATGTTAGGTTAAAGGAAGATCTCACTACTTGTAGTGAAGAAATTAAATTTCTTAAAATAGAGTTAGCTAAGTCTAAGAGGTTAGAAGAATCACTTAATGGTAGAAGCCTTAAGTTGTTAGAAATTACCAGCATGACTAACACTAGGTCAGGTAATGAAAACTAGGCTTAGGAGCTTCTCCCAGTGAACCCCCAGTACTACTTAAAAATAACCTTTCAACTCCAGTAAACTTCATTTCAGCTAGTGGAATGAAGAACACTGAGCAAGTAAATCTAGTTAATAAAACTTTAAATAAAGCTAAGAGAGAAAAGAGAAAGAAATTTTTTAAAGAAATGCAAAGAGCGTCGAACGCCGCTCGACGATCGGAAGCTCAATGGTCGAACGAAGCTCGACGATCTGAGCGCCCATCGTCGAACGTCGATCGACGATTTCAACATGATTTTCAAAATCATAATCAGTACCATAGAAACCTAAATGAAAATAGAAACCCTAGGTTTGTTGACCCATCATCTGCATGGAGAATCCCACCTAGGAGATCTCACCCACTAGGTTATCACCCTCAGCCTGCATTCTCATATATTTCCAGTTTTTCTTATGTGAAAAACAAGGGACCCAAGGTTACCTGGGTCCACACTGTCTAAATAAATGTCTTGCAGGTGAAGGCCTATCCAATCACTCAAAATAAGTGGTATTTGAATAGTGGATGCTCTAAGCATATGACAGGAAATAAAGATCTTCTGTCAAAGTTCAAAGCTAAGCTCGGCCCAAAGGTTATCTTTGGAGACTCCAGCTGTGGTCAGACAGAAGGCTATGGCAAGATCACAATTGGAGAATTTACTTTCAAGAGAGTTGCATATGTCAATGGACTGAAGCATAATTTGATTTCAGTCAGCCAGCTATGTGATGCTGGCTACCAGGTTTCATTTTCTAACTCCTCTTGCAATATTACTTTAAATAATAATGTTGTTTTAGTAGGTATTAGAATAGGTAATATTTATTTAGTAGATTTCAATTCATCTCATTCTGAAATCTGCCTGTTTAATGAAGTAACAATTAATAATAATTCTTTGTGGCATAAGAGGCTTAGTCATGTTAACCTTAAAAATATATCTAGGTTATCTAAACACAACCTTGTTAGAGGCTTACCTTCTTGCCCCTACAAGAAGGAGAGCCTATGCAAGGCTTGTCAGCTAGGCAAGCAAACCAAAAACTCTTTTAAATCTGTAAATAAGAGTGATTCTCCTAGAATCCTGTATCTATTACACTTGGACCTTTTTGGCCCAATAAATGTACAGAGTTTAGGAGGGAAGTATTACACATTAGTAATTGTAGATGACTTCTCTAGGTTCAGTTGGGTTTTCTTTTTGAGAACTAAGTCTGATAACTTCAAAGCCCTTACAGACTTTCTACTATGTGTGCAGACTGAGTACTCTACTCATGTGGCCTTGATCAGAAGTGATCATGGTACTGAGTTTGACTCTCTTCTCATGCAAGAATTCTGTGAGAGAGAAGGTATCAAACATAGCTTCTCAGCTCCTAGAACTCCTCAACAAAATGGGGTAGTTGAAAGGAAGAATAGAACACTCATTGAAGCTGCTAGCACATTGTTGACAGATGCTAACATGCCTCTCTCCTATTGGGCAGAAGCTGTTAGTACAGCCAATTATGTCTTAAATAGAAGTTTGATACACAAACTTAAGTGTAAAACTCCTTATGAGTTGCTTAAGGGAAAGAAACCTAAAATTAATTATTTTAGAGTTTTTGGCTGTATTGTTTATATTCATAATAACAATAAAGAATATATTAGAAAGTTTGAAGCAAAAGCTTCAATGGGAATTATGCTTGGATATTCCCAAGTAAGCAAAGCTTATAGGGTTTATAACAAATCTACATGTAAGATTGAAGAATCTGTGCATGTATCATTTGATGAGCATCAGATGTTTTACAAGGAGAAAGAAAATTCTCCTTCCTCCAGTTCATTGCAGGTACCTGATGCCCCTCAAGAAATTCTTCAACTATCAACTCTTCAGATCACTGAATCAGACAGTGATGAAGACATTGCTGAAGCAATTGTTGTTCCACCAACAGTAGATCAAATTCCTCCTGAGGAATTAATCCCAACTGTTGCTGAAGATCACATCCCACCTGCTGATATTGTCACACTTAGAGATCACCCCACATCTCAAGTGATTGGAGACATATCAGCTGGTGTGCAAACAAGACACCAATTAAGACAGGATGTGATGCATGCTTGTTTCCTCTCACAGGTTGAGCCCCTCACCTTTAAAGATGCAGAGCTAGATCCCCACTGGATCATTGCAATGCAAGAGGAGCTCAATCAGTTTGAGAGATGTAAAGTTTGGACTTTGGTTCCAAGACCTAAAGGCCAACTGATCATAGGCACCAAGTGGGTGTATAGAAACAAGTTGGATGCAAATGGAATTATAGTAAGGAATAAAGCAAGGCTTGTAGCTCAGGGCTACAGACAAGAGGAAGGTATAGACTATGACCAAACCTTTGCTCCTGTTGCAAGGCTAGAAGCAATAAGGATCTTCTTGGCCTATGCAGCCTACATGAAGTTTAAGGTGTTCCAAATGGATGTCAAAAGTGCATTCCTAAATGGTGAGCTTAAGGAAGAGGTGTTTGTTGAGCAACCACCAGGGTTTATTTCTTCAACTCAGCCCTCACATGTTTTTAAGTTGCAGAAAGCTCTTTATGGACTAAAGCAAGCTCCCAGAGCCTGGTATGAGACTCTAGCTAGTTTTCTGTTAGAGCACAACTTTACTAGGGGAGTAGTTGATAGAACCCTTTTCGTCAAGCATCACAAGGACACAATCCTGTTAGTTCAGGTGTATGTAGATGATATTATATTTGGCTCCACTGATCCCAAACTTTGCAAAAGGTTCTCTGACCTAATGCACTCTAAGTTTGAGATGAGTAGTATGGGTGTGCTGTCTTACTTTCTTGGTCTCCAAGTTAAGCAAGATGCTGATGGTATCTTCATCTCCCAATCCAAATATGCCAAGGAATTGGTAAAGAAATTTGGGATGGCTGATGCTTCAGCAATGCCTACACCTATGGCTACTAATGTAGTTATTGATTCTGATGATCACGACAAGCCAGTTGATCAAAAGAATTATAGGGCCATTATTGGTTCCCTATTATATCTAACTGCAAGTAGGCCTGATATAATGTTTGCTACATGCCTTTGTGCTAGATTCCAGGTCAACCCCAAGGAATCTCATCTGATTCTTCTAAAGAGAATCCTGAGATACCTGAAGGGATGTCCAGATCTAGGACTTTGGTACCCAGCTGAGTCAGAATTTGAATTAATTGGATATTCTGATTCTGATTATGCTGGTTGCAGAGTTGACAGGAAGAGCACCTCAGGAACTTGCCAGTTCCTGGGAGAGAGATTGGTCTCTTGGTTCTGTAAGAAGCAGGCTTCTGTCTCAACTTCAACTGCAGAGGCTGAATATATAGCTGCTGCTAGTTGTTGTTCACAGATCCTGTGGATTCAAAACCAGCTTGTGGATTATGGTTACTCACACAAGAACACCAAAATCATGTGTGATAGTACCAGTGCTATCTCTATTGCACAAAATCCAGTGCACCACTCTAGAACGAAGCACATTGAGATTCGGCACCATTTCCTGAGAGATTGTGTGGAAAAGACCAAGATTTGTCTTGAGTTCATATCCACTGAGTTTCAGAGAGGTGATATATTCACCAAGCCTTTAGATGAACAGAAGCATCTGTTCTTTTTAGTTCAACTAGGCATGATCAATGGACGAGACTAAGTGTGACTATATCTGCCTATGTTGAAATCTGCTTGAAGATCGTCGAACGACGTTCGAAGATAGTCGATCGGGTCAAGCCCTTCGTCGACCTATGGTTGATGAAAGTTTGTCTGATTGAAGATCGTCGACCGACGTTCGACCATCGTCGAACAGGTCGAGCTCATCGTCGATCTCTGAACGACAACAGCTTGTTGTTTGAGAAGCCAGAAATAGTCGAACGATGGCTCGACTACTCTGCTTCTGAGCCGATCGTCGAACGACCGTTCGACTATCGGGTCTTGTATCTTTTTAATAGATCGACTATTTCCGGTCTAATATAAAGCCGATAGTCGACCTAGGTTAAAAGATCTTTTGTTTTATCGTCGACAGAGCGTGACTTTTCGCATTCTGCCTTCCCGCTTGCGACTTTCTGCCGCCTCGTCTCCTTCGTCTTCTCCGTCCTTCTCGAGCTTTCTCCAGCGAATCAATGGCGGTCTCTCCAGCAGTTCTAGCAGTTGTGAAGTTTGATGCAGGCTTTAGTGTTGATTTCGACGCGTTCAGTAGCTGCGAAGCTGGGATCGTAGAAGTTCTTCAGCTTTGCCGGGATCAAGGACTCGAGAGGTTAATGTCTTCAAGAATTAAGATAAACATCCCAGAGATCAAGGAATGGGCCTTCACGTCGTCCTCCACCGCCGACTCGATGACTGGTACCATCGGCGGAGAAGAGGTAATCCTAACTCCGGCCGTTCTGACTGATATTTTTGGTTTAATAAATGGTGAAGAGGATTATGAGCAAGAAGCTCAAGAATTCGGAAGAATGTTAGTTGAGCTGGGACATGCAGAGGGCATTCCCACGAAGCTGCTCAAAGTAAATTTTCCTTTCAAGATTAAGTTTCTTACTGAGTTGGTAGGTAAAGTGCTCCTCGGTAAGCACTCTGCTCATGATAATATCACAAGGCAACAATTCGCACTAATGTGTGCGATTGTTAATCGGAAAAAGATCGATTGGGCAGCAGTAATGTTTGATTTAATAAGGAAAAAGACTGGTAAGAAAGAAGTTACCCTCGGAAGGGTTATTGGAATCTTCCTGAAGGAAAAGTACCCCCAGCTGCTGAGTTCAACCGCAATAACAATAAACGCAAGCAAGAAAATGGATCCAAACCTATTCTCCAAATGGAAGAGAACCTTTGTGAAATCAGCTCTCACAGGGGTTGCTCCAGCAACATCTGAGAGCACCAGGACCGATTCGGTCGCTCCTCACCATGTTGAAGTTGGCTCAGCTCTTCCCTCTTCCTCTTCTGCTATGTTGTCTGCCTCAGTTGAAGTACCATCAACTTCAGTTGAAGTAAGACTTTCCCCTTCTCCTGTTAGAGAAACAACTACGGTTGTTCTTCCTTCCCCTCCAGCATCTCCAATTCCATCTCATCAGACTAGGATATCTGCTCCTAGCTTTGATTTGTTAGGATCTGAGAGGATTCCTACTCCTCCTTTGTCTCCCATTCATTCCCCAGTTAATTCTCCAATTAACTCTCCAGATCCATCTCCTATTCAATCCCCTGTCCACACCATTTTTCATCCCAGCACTACAACCATATCTACTGCAGCTCCATCCACTACACTTCCATCATCTTTTGAGATTACTCCTGAACTTATCTCCCGCATTGTGGAGTTGATTACCCCTTCAATCAAAACCATGATTGAAGAGGCAATCGCTCCCCTTGCATCCTCCATTGATATCTTAACTGCCTCCATCAAATCTCTTTCCAAATCTGCTGAGCCATCTTCCTCAAGGGGCCTGGTTTCAGTCTCCACTGAAATCAGGCAGGGGGAGATGTTCTGTGAAGATGCCTCAGAACCTCCTGCCTCCCTTCCAGCTATAACAGATACTGTAATGACATCCCTGGAAGAGTCTGCTCCAGCTGAAAAAGAAGTAGTTCCAGTGTTATCTGATAAGGAAATAGTTGATGGAATCATGCTATCTGAAATTACAGTAAAAGTCTGCCTAGAAGATCTCACCACTCCCGTGGTTGCTCGATTCCTAGAAGGTATTATCACCTCATATCTAGATGAATCATGGGAGATGGTCAAGTATGAAGGTAATTCACTTATTCGATTTATTGACGAGTCAATTAATTTGCTTGCTAGTGAATACCTTGAAGGAATGATTATTGCTTATTTAGCAGATCTGTATTCATAATTCTACAGATTATATTAGAGGAGATTTAGCTGCTCAGATCATAGCAGTTGTTTCTGAAGCTGATCCAGTTGTTCCTGATATCCAAGTAGATCCAGAATTGGATTCATTTTTAGATAATAGAGAAGATGAGTCTGAGAATCAAGATGAAGTCAAAGATGACACTCCTGTTCTGAGTGTGGAAGAAGTACAAGCAAGAGCTGCTTGGAATCTAAGAGTACAGTCTTTGTTGAAAGAGAAAGAAAAAGAGCTGCAAATTAAAAAGTCAACTATCTGGGATGATTCACCAGGGTTGGACTTAGACTCCCTTCTGGCTCTGGATGCCATTGAAGAGGAAATAGAGAAATCTGCTCTGAAGTTAAAAGAAAAGGCTGTTTCTGAAGCCTATGATCCTTATGATAATCTTCCATCATCTCACTCTGATGATGAGGATGATTCTGATGTATCTGAGAAATCAAGGAAAAAGAAAGCTGCTCAAAAGAAAAGGAAAGCTGCTGCTCCTCCTCCTCCCAGTAAAGACAATGATACTCCTTATTATATTCTGAAGGGCATTGACCCTAAGTCAAAGGAATTTCAGCATTGGATGTGGTTCTCTAAGAACCAGCAGAAAGAGAGGAAAAGATCTAAAAGATATGATAGTCCTGGTTCAAGATGGACTCCCAGAGGTCCTCCTCCTCCAGGTGCAGGAGCTTCTGGTAATCTTTCTGCCAACCCTTCTGCCTCTTCAGGAAAATCTGCTCCATCAGCAAGATCTGCTTCGTCTCAGCATCAATCAAGGAAAAGCTCTCATAGCTCTCATGGAAAGTCTCATTCTGATAGTCAAATGCATGAAGCTGAAGTGAAAGAACAAGTTAAGGAGGTTGTGTATCTAAAGCCAACTTTTTCACCTCCTCCTTCTCCTAAGAGAAAGGTTTCAACTGCTGTACCAGTTCAGTCTGAGAAAGTTGTTTTAAAAGGTAAGTAGTTTACTTTGTTTTAAAATTCTAGCAAGAACCTTTTGCTAAGTCTGCTCCAATATCTTATCTAGATAAAGAATCCGATGCTGCTCCTCCTGAGCCTGTTTATGAAAGTCCAGAGCTTGATCCTAACTTTAGGATGGCTCGTTTTCACGAACTAGTTAGAGCAGCTCAAATAAGAAAAGCAAAAGCAGAAGGAAAAGATACTACTGGTTTAACCACCATGTCTGCTTTCAGAAAGAAAGAGTTTGAAAAGTTCCAGGTCAATCCTGATGTATTTGACCCCTCAAAATATATGGAAAAGCATCCTGAAGCAGTAGTCCCAAGAGCTGCAGAATTGAAGATCATTGGTGTGCAGGACTTGAAGCTGTCAAAGAAAGAAGCTGATGATCCTCTAAGGAAAATCTCTTTTGTTCCTAGTTCCTCTGCCCCCTTGCCAGACTCTGTAGATTCTTAATAGTTTGATTGACTGCTGTGTTATATTTGTTTATTATCTATCTGGTTGATAATCTGCTAGTTATTTGCTATCTATTTCCTGTATTGTTTATAGTGTTCTATAGCTAGCTGTATGTTTTAGATTTTGAAGGACTTAACTCAAATAGGGGGAGATTGTTGGTACCCTAGTTTGATTTGAGTTTAGTCCTCTCCTTTGTGCCCCTTGACCCAAGAATTATCTATGGTCAATGGTTAGTAGTCTGGCTGTAGAGTCCTCACTTTTCCAGATTGAGAATTTGGTTAAGTAGTTTGTTCGTTCGACTATCGTCGAACGCCGCTCGACTATCGTCGACTAACTGTTCGACGATCGTCTATCAGTTGTTCGACTTTCAGTCTGCGTGGATAGTTCGACTATCGGTTGATAGTTCGACTATCTGTGTGCTTTGATAGTTCGACTATCTGCTTGGATAGGTCGACTATCTGATAGTTCGACTATCTGTTGATAGGTCGACTATCTGTTTGGTTTTGATAGTTCGACTATCTGTTGATAGGTCGACTATCTGATAGCTCAACTATCTGTTGATAGTTCGACTATCTGTTCTGCGTTGATAGTTCGACTATCTGTTGATAAGTCGACTATCTGTTCTCGCTTGATAGTTCGACTATCTGCTTTGATAGTTCGACTATCTGATAGTTCGACTATCTGTTGATAGGTCGACTATCTGTTTGTTTCTGATAGTTCGACTATCTGTCGATAGGTCGACTATCTGATAGCTCGACTATCTGTTGATAGCTCGACTATCTGTTTTGCCCTGATAGTTCGACTATCTGTTGATAGGTCGACTATCTGATAGTTCGACTATCTTCTGGTAGTTCGATTATCTGCTGTGATAGTTCGACTATCTCCTTTGATAGTTCGACTATCTGGATCGTTCGACTATCTGTCCGATAGTTCGACGATCTCCGTGCGTCGGTCGACGATCTCCGAAGGTCGTTCGACGTTTTCTATCTGCCTTTATATTTTGTATTTATTTATTATATTTAATTAATTAATACATTATCTGGCATATCTTTTTAGCTGTATTATGATAATATTTCCAGGCATATCTGCTCTATTCTTTTTGCCTGAGTCAAATCTTTTTAGATAAAGTTGTTTGTCTTATTAGCTGACATTATAAATTACTTTATCTGCTGTCAGCCCTTTATAGCCGTTAGACTGGAAAGTCTTCTTTTTGCTATAAAGAGTTTGTTTCTGATATGACTTTATTTAGTACTTTATTATCAAATTGTTTCCTGCAGTGAAAGTGAGACCTAAACCTTATTCTAGATATTTTTCATACACAGCACAATATGCAGAAAATAAAGCAGCAAAAGTAAAGGAAATAAAAACACAGAAGACACAGAAAATATAGTGGTTCCCCTCAACTGGGTACTCCACTCTTCTACCACCCCTGGTAGGAATCCACTAGCAGGAATAGTTGATCAGGTGTCCTGGGCACCAATGGGTTTTTGATAAGGTGCCCCACACCATAAGGTTTTTGATCAGGTGCCCTCACACCAAAGGGTTTTTGATAAGGTGCCCTAACACCAACACTTAACTTTTGAAGGGAGTTATAACCCTGTACAAGGTGGGAAAAAGAGTAAAACAAAAAAGGTGAAAAGTGTTCTTCTCTCTCTCAAGCTCTGAGAGAAGACTAGTGGATTCTTGATTGTCAAAGCTCCCCCTGAAGTTTGGAGTTGGTTCAGGATGAAGAAACTTTGTTCTTGGGGTGTGGTAGGTCTTCTAGTAGCAGATAAATCTGAAGATTCAGATTGTTTGTTGCTCTTGAAGCCTGTATGAGACTGAAGGAGGAGACTCCTTCTTCTTCTTGCTGTGAACAAAAGGCTCTCTGATGAGGATTGATGAGAGCTGTTGTGTTGTTCTTGTATATATGAAAATATGTTGTTGTCCTGTGTGTCTTTTGACTGGAAGCAGGAATGCATATATATAATGAATTGATTTAAATTCTCAAATCTTGTGAGCATTATTTTATTCCATTCTTGGAACTTATGACAACTATTCAGCCTTTAATCCTTTTCCTTTCCCATTGTGACTTTGCATTGATAGCTGGCAACGGCTCTTTGGTTGAATGCTGACATAAATGTCAGGGAATCTGACCGTTGAAGAGTACTTTAGCTTTTATCAATTCCTTGGCAAATCGTCGACCTGAGATGGACGATCGTCGAACTGGGTTCGACGATGCGTCGAGCTGGGTTCAGAGATTGTCGACCTGACTTGGCTGTTCTTCAATTCTTTGGTGATCGTCGAGCTGAGTTCAAGGCTTGAGTCGTCGAGCTCACTTTATTGTAGAATCGTTGAGCTGACTTTGTTTAGATATATTTGAACGTCGAGCTGAGTTGGCCTGCAGATCGTCGATCTGAGTTCGACGTTCGTCGAACTCAGTTCAACTATCGTTGAACGCAGTTTGATCTTTGCCTGATTCTTTTGTAATCTTTAGTCAGATCCATGCTCTCTTTGATGAAGTGTATCCTTGCCCAAATCCACAACCGGGGTTGTTCCAACAATCTCCCCCTATTTGGGTTAGGGTACACTTCATACTTTTATGAATGTTTTGTAAAGTTTGGCCCTGTTCTTGATCATCTCTTCATGTTGGAAATTTTGAGTCTGTAATCCTGCAAAACAGAAAACAGATCAAGTGCAAAGGGAACAAGAAGAGATGCAGTTTTTGCTTTTGTGCATGAACAAAAATGAATGAAGCAAATCTTGAAGAAGAAAAGAGTGAGAGCAGAGAGGACGGCAGGGGAATGCAATTTAATGAGCACAGCACTCATTAGGATTATCTGAAAAAGATTTTGAAGAAAATCTTTAAAATCAGAAAGGCACTGTCTGATAATTCCCTTCCTATAGAATCACTTTATCACAAATAAAAACTTCAACACGGTGTGATGATCCACTGGATCAAGTCTGTGTTGAGTTTTAGTGTAGATAATTTTGTGAAAAATCTGTAAGGATGTAGAATTGTCTTACTATGCCTCTTTGAGATCTAAGATTTTTCAGACCATAAATGTAATGAGGTTTTATTGGTTTATTAAATAAATTTTTCAAAAAATATTTCATGTATGTTTGAAAAATTTGAGAAAACTTTTGAAAAACAAAATCAATGTTGTTGAATTTTCTTAATATTTCTCTTGAAGGTTTTCTTATTGTTTCCTTAAAATGAGTGTGGTCTGCATGTGGATTGATGACGAATGGGAGTAGACTTTTAAGGGAATTCATATTTTCTTTAGGTTTAGTTGCATCCAAGTTAGAAAGTGATTTAGGATATTTTGAAATGTAGTTAGTATGGGATATCACCTGATATTTTCTAAGTTCTGATTCAGGCTTTTCCTTGTTGTTTGATGCATTTATGGCCTTTAAGCAGAAGGCTACTTCATCAGCAACATCTTCTTCATCACTTAAGTAAGATGAATCATATTGTGGTTCATCTGTGTTTGATTTTGGTGAAGATTCAGATGCTGATTCTTCTTCACTTGATTCTGCAGCCATCTTGATGAGGGATTGCCATAGCTCCTTGGCTGTGGTGCAGTGCATCAGATCTTCAAAGATGTCATCTGGCATGGATTGTGCCAAGATGTTCATTGCTCTAGCATCAGCATCCTTAAGTAACTTTTGTGCATCTTTGTTTGATGCTGTGGGTGCTATAGGACCTGTCATTATAACATCAAAAATGCTTTCATCAAATAACTTCATATAACATTTTATCTTTGACTGCCATAGTGCAAATGTATTGAGGTTGCACATAGGAAGTTCTGCCATGAGTGAAAAAATTCTAGAATGAAGTAAGATCTGTTGGATCTTTTTGGTTCAGGTGTTAGCCTGTGGTTTTAACCAACCTGCCTCTGATACCAATTGAAAGTGAGACCTAAACCTTATTCTAGATATTTTTCATACACAGCACAATATGCAGAAAATAAAGCAGCAAAAGTAAAGGAAATAAAAACACAGAAGACACAGAAAATATAGTGGTTCCCCTCAACTGGGTACTCCACTCTTCTACCACCCCTGGTAGGAATCCACTAGCAGGAATAGTTGATCAGGTGTCCTGGGCACCAATGGGTTTTTGATAAGGTGCCCCACACCATAAGGTTTTTGATCAGGTGCCCTCACACCAAAGGGTTTTTGATAAGGTGCCCTAACACCAACACTTAACTTTTGAAGGGAGTTATAACCCTGTACAAGGTGGGAAAAAGAGTAAAACAAAAAAGGTGAAAAGTGTTCTTCTCTCTCTCAAGCTCTGAGAGAAGACTAGTGGATTCTTGATTGTCAAAGCTCCCCCTGAAGTTTGGAGTTGGTTCAGGATGAAGAAACTTTGTTCTTGGGGTGTGGTAGGTCTTCTAGTAGCAGATAAATCTGAAGATTCAGATTGTTTGTTGCTCTTGAAGCCTGTATGAGACTGAAGGAGGAGACTCCTTCTTCTTCTTGCTGTGAACAAAAGGCTCTCTGATGAGGATTGATGAGAGCTGTTGTGTTGTTCTTGTATATATGAAAATATGTTGTTGTCCTGTGTGTCTTTTGACTGGAAGCAGGAATGCATATATATAATGAATTGATTTAAATTCTCAAATCTTGTGAGCATTATTTTATTCCATTCTTGGAACTTATGACAACTATTCAGCCTTTAATCCTTTTCCTTTCCCATTGTGACTTTGCATTGATAGCTGGCAACGGCTCTTTGGTTGAATGCTGACATAAATGTCAGGGAATCTGACCGTTGAAGAGTACTTTAGCTTTTATCAATTCCTTGGCAAATCGTCGACCTGAGATGGACGATCGTCGAACTGGGTTCGACGATGCGTCGAGCTGGGTTCAGAGATTGTCGACCTGACTTGGCTGTTCTTCAATTCTTTGGTGATCGTCGAGCTGAGTTCAAGGCTTGAGTCGTCGAGCTCACTTTATTGTAGAATCGTTGAGCTGACTTTGTTTAGATATATTTGAACGTCGAGCTGAGTTGGCCTGCAGATCGTCGATCTGAGTTCGACGTTCGTCGAACTCAGTTCAACTATCGTTGAACGCAGTTTGATCTTTGCCTGATTCTTTTGTAATCTTTAGTCAGATCCATGCTCTCTTTGATGAAGTGTATCCTTGCCCAAATCCACAACCGGGGTTGTTCCAACATGCAGCTTCCTAGAAAAAGGGTTATTCCTTTTATAGAATGTTTCTGCTGCAGAGTTTGTTTTGTCTTCTTGATATTTACAGCCCAGGTCTCAAGTCTCAGAAGAAGACAAGTAATTCAAATTGAAGAGAGCCGTTGCTTGCTGATGTTATATAAAGGACCCCTTGAAGAAGGATTCAAGCTAGCTAACTAGTTACCCAGATATTCTCAAGCATTCAAGCCTTCATCAAGATCAAGTCTTCTGCTCTCAGCAATTTCCATCTAACTGAGAAGTGTTAAGATCTTCGACTCTTCTTCAACCCGAGTTCTCCTGCTTTCAGGAAGTTCCAACTCAGAGTTCTTTTGAAGAAGAAGAAGAAGAAGATAGCTGCTTGAAGATCTTTATTTTATTATTTATTATCTTCTTGTAGTTTTTCCTTCAGAACTTTCTGAAGAGTTTTCTGCACTGAAGCAAGACTTCACCTGGACATCTTTGAGCCAGGGGGAGCCTTGATTCTTTAGAGCTTTCTAGCTCAGTTCAAGTTTTTGTGCTTCTCTAATCTTTGTAAAATAGAGAAGACATCTTAACCTTCTTCCCCCTCCTGTACAGGGTTATTACTCCCTTCAAAAGTATCCCTTGGTGGCAGGCCACCTGATCAAAAACCTGTGCTTGGTTTTTAGACACCTGATCAAAAGTCTAAAGGGTTTCTGGATCTACCTGAAGCAGATCCTGTTGGTGGCAGGGCACCTGATCAAAAACCTGAGTGGATTCCTACCGTGTGGGTAGAAGAGTGGACGTACCCAAGTTGTTTGGGGAACCACTATAAATTTCCTTGTGTCGTCTGGATTCACTTGTTTAATTCCTGCATTGTGGCTGTGAATAGATATAACTAGGATTGCTAGTTGCTGATTAGGTTTTCCAAGCCTTAACTGTAATTACAGTTAGCTTGAGTTTGTGCACATCACTTGTGTTAGGCTTTAAGGTTAAATCAATATCTATAATCTTTTCATTCCGCACTTCACTCCAAGGGAGTTGGGTAGACCATTAAGTTTTGTCTAGTGCAAAATTTGATAACTCTATTCACCCCCCCTCTAAAGTAGTATCTATCCCTTCACTTTCACGACGGCTGAATCAACCAACGCGTCGATTCGAGACAGAGGGTAACAATCCTTCAGGCAGGCTTTATTTAAAAGAGAGAAGTCACTAAACATTCTCCATTTCCCCTCCCCTTTCTTTACCATTACAACAATGCTCACCCACCCTAGATACCTACTTGCAGATATGAACCCTGCCCGGATCAGCTTCTCTACCTCTTCCCTGATAGGTCTGGCCATCTTGGAAGCGATGACCCTCTTCTTTTGTTTAATGGGGCGGACCTTGGGGTCAAGGTTGAGACGGTGGCACGCCACGTCCGCGTCGATCCCCGGCATGTCAGTCGCACTCCAGGCGAATACATCAATGTTCTCTTGCACGCACCTTCAGATCTCCTCTTGATTCCTGGGGGTGAGCTCTCCGCTGACCTTGATCTTCTCTTTTCTCTCATCCTTCGTGAGGATGTCCATCTCTAGAACCTCCACTGCTGCCCTCAGCCTCGAAGGCTCCTCTTCTTCTTCTTGCTCCCTCTGATTGTCCTCCCGCTCCCTCGACCTGTGCTCCACCACTTCCCGCTCCTCATCCACCGCAGCCACTCTCTCCAAGGTCCTCCACCTCTCTTCCTCGGGACTCCTTCCTGGCGATGATCCCTTCCTCCCTTCCAGCTGAGTCTCCATTCTAGACAACTCCCTCATTTACCCTATCTTCCTTTTCCTGACCTTGGCACCTTCTACCTCCCTCCTACATTCCTGCTCTCCTGCCATCTATGGCTCCACCGTAATGCCTCTCTCCACTTCAGCCACCTATCTCTCCTCCTGCTCACCTCCATCCACCTGCTCTCCCGCCATCTCTAGCTCCACCACAATGCCTCTCTCAACTTCAGCCACCTCTCTCTCCTCCTGCTCACCTCCATCCATCTGCTCTCCCGTCATCTCTGGCTCCACCGCAATGCCTCTCTCTACTTCAGCCACCTCTCTCTCCTCCTGCTCACCTACATCCACCTGCTCTCCCGCCATCTCTGGCTCCACCGCAATGCCTCTCTCCACTTCAGCCACGTCTCTCTCCTCCTGCTCACCTCCATCCACCTACTCTCTCGCCATCTCTAGCTCCACCACAATGCCTCTCTCCACTTCAGCCACCTCTCTCTCCTCCTGCTCACCTCCATCCACCTGCTCTCCCGCCATCTCTGGCTCCACCGCAATGCCTCTCTCCACTTCAAACACCTCTCTCTCCTCCTGCTCACCTCCATCCACCTGCTCTCCCGCCATCTCTGGCTCCACCGCAATGCCTCTCTCCACTTCATCCACCTCTCTCTCCATCCTCCTCTCTAGTTCTTCTGCATCACCCTTTGAAAGTGAAGGGATAGATACGATTGCGGAATTAAAGATTATAGATAATCCAGCAACTAGCAATCCTAGTTAATTCTAATCACAGCCATAATGCAAATAATAAATTAAGCAACCAGACGACACAAGATATTATAGTGGTTCCCCAAACACTGGGTACATCCACTCTTCTACCCATACGGTAGGAATCCACTACAGGTTTTTGATCAGGTGCCCTGCCACCAACAAGATCTGCTGCAGGTAGATCTAGAGACCCTTTAGACTTTTGATCAGGTGTCTAAAAACCAAGCTTTACTTTTGAAGGGAGTAAACAACCCTTTACAGGAGGGGGGAAGAGGGTTAGATGGTCTTCTCTATTTTACAATAGATTAGAGAAGCACAAGAGACTCTTCAGAACTTCTAACAGCAAGCTGCCTTGAAGTTCTGAAGGAATAAAGCCTGAAGAAGACTAGAGATCTGGAATGGATGTTCTTCTTCAGCTTCCTTCTTCTTCTTCTTCAATATCTCTGAGTGTATCTTTCTGGATCAGGGGCACTCAGGTTGAGGAAGAGTGAAGAGATAACTTCTCAGATGGATGGATATTGTCGAGAGCTAGCTGTAAGCTGTTTCTTTCTCTGTATGATGTACAGGTTTCTTCTTGTTCTACAGCTCTGCTTCTTTTTTTAGGTCTTTCAAGAGAACTCTTTATATAGGAGCAGCAGCAACGGCTCTAATTGAGCGAGCTTTGACTTCTTCTCAGATCTTGAATCTGGGCTGCAATTAACACAAGACAACATATCTGCAGACATATATATTCTATATAAAGAAATAAAGCTTCATAAGAAGCTGCAGTATAAAATCTGATAAAGAAAGATAAAAGGATCACATCAGAAATAACTCTTTACAGCCAACGGCTATAAAGGACAGCTGCATTAATAAAGCAGTCAGAAAGTAAACTAATAAAACAAAAACACTTTATCTGATAGGAAAGACTTAAGCATAAGAATAGCAAGGATTGCTTTGAAGTATATGAAGTAAATCTATCAGATAATATATAGTAAATATATCAGATAAAATAAGAAATAAAACACAGAATAAAACGCATATAATATTATATATGCAGACAGCCGATCGTCGAACGACCTTCGACTATAGTCGAACGACCTGCTGAGATCGTCGGCCTATCATTCAGATAGTCGACCGACTCAGACAGAAAGCGTCGATCTATCAATAGATAGTCGACCGGCCAACATACAACAGATAGTCGAACTATCAATAGATAGTCGAGCTATCAAAGAACGGCACATAGTCGAACTATCTAGACAGATAGTCGACCAGCCAACAAACAACAGAAAGCGTCAAACTATCAAGAGATAGTCGACCAGAGCTCGACGATCTAGCAGAACGTCGAGCTGACAAAACACAGAGCACGACTATCTGAAGACAGAAGATAGTCGATCAAACAGACAGACGATCGTCGACCGGCTGATCGACAATAGTCGATCGGCGTTCGACGATAGTCGAACCCGAAAATCCCTTAGCCAGAATTTTACTGGAAAAGAGAATACACTCCAACAAGACTTTGACCATAGATAAATCTTGGGTCAAAAGACTAAAAGGAAAGACTTAACACAAATCCAAACTAGGGTACCAACAATCTCCCCCTATTTGGGTTAAGTCTTTCAAAAACTAAAATTACAAGAAATAAATAAACTAAACTAAAACAACCTAATAGAGATCCTAGCCCAAATCAGAACCAAGGTTCCAACAATCTCCCCCTATTTGGGTGAGGATCCTATTAGCAAAATAATAAATAAATATTGCAAAGCATAAGATATATAAAAAAAACTTTGCTTAGCTGGCTGCTGCTGGCATTTGCAATCTCCCCCTATGTTGATGCAGTACATGTGATTTGAGGAGGCTGAGATGACTTTGAATTTTGATTGAGTCATCAAGCTAACTCTTGTAAAAGTACCTGCAGAAAGACTATGGTAGAGATTGCTCTCTCCTTGACAAAGAGGATATGTTAGCAGCAAAAGAAATGATATTTTGTTCATCAAATTTAATTAAGATTCTGGATCTGAAAAACAAAATCAGATATCTTCCTTCCTATAGAATTTCTTTTCATTAGACGAGATTCAAACTCAGCTGACAAATGCCACTAGAGTAGAGAACTCGGTCTAAATGAAATTAGAAAAGGATCTATAAGAAATAGAGTTATCTGACAGAGAATTTCTAATACAGAAATCCAAACAAAATTTTTGAACAGAATATCAATAAGATATAATCAGCTTTTTAAGAAAAGAAAATGCTTTCTAATAAATCTGTTCCAGATAATAGAAGGATTTGAAATTATTCTAATTAGTTTATCCTTTTGTTTATAAAACAAATTTATGAAAAAGCAAACTGAGTTCTCAGATCTGAACTCATTAAAATATAAAGAAAACATTTCTCTGAGAAGTGTTGGTTCCTTCTCAGGTATAGTTAAAACTTGGCAGCAATTTTGAATTTCTAAATTAACTAAACTGATAACAGAATTAGATAATAATACCTGAACCTCTTCAGGTTTTGATTTGTCTTCTGTTTGTTCAGCATCTAAGTTGCTGCATGAAGCATTTATAGCAATTATGCAAAATTCTTTGGCCCTTGCTTCCTCCTCTTCATCTTCAAATGATGAGTCATCATCTGAGACATCCCAGATAACATCTAGGGATGTTGGTTTTCCTTCTTCAGATGAGATGTTGTGGCTTCCTTCTGATATATTATCCACGGGTTCAGAAGCCATTTGGTGAAGGGAATCCCACATCTCCTTAGCTGTTGAGCATTCAACAATCTCTTGAAAAATGTCATCAGACAATGACTGAGCTAGGATATTCATTGCTCGGGCATCAGCTAGCCTGGCACTTTTTGTTGTTGTTGCCGATGTTGGAAGACCTGTCAAAATAGAAGAAAATATTTCTTCATCAATATTGTTCATAAATAATTTGACTCTTGCCTTCCAGATGCTAAACTCAGCTAAGTTGCAAGCTGGAGGTCTGGTGCTAAAATAATCATTGTACTGGGCCATGATAGTGAAAGTGAATATCTATAATCCTTGGTATCTATCAGGATCTTGTGACTCAGGTGTTAGCCTGTACAGTCAGTAAACCTCCCTCTGATACCAATTGAAAGTGAAGGGATAGATACGATTGCGGAATTAAAGATTATAGATAATCCAGCAACTAGCAATCCTAGTTAATTCTAATCACAGCCATAATGCAAATAATAAATTAAGCAACCAGACGACACAAGATATTATAGTCGTTCCCCAAACACTGGGTACATCCACTCTTCTACCCACACGGTAGGAATCCACTACAGGTTTTTGATCAGGTGCCCTGCCACCAACAAGATCTGCTGCAGGTAGATCTAGAGACCCTTTAGACTTTTGATCAGGTGTCTAAAAACCAAGCTTTACTTTTGAAGGGAGTAAACAACCCTTTACAGGAGGGGGGAAGAGGGTTAGATGGTCTTCTCTATTTTACAATAGATTAGAGAAGCACAAGAGACTCTTCAGAACTTCTGACAGCAAGCTGCCTTGAAGTTCTGAAGGAATAAAGCCTGAAGAAGACTAGAGATCTGGAATGGATGTTCTTCTTCAGCTTCCTTCTTCTTCTTCTTCTTCAATATCTCTGAGTGTATCTTCCTGGATCAGGAGCACTCAAGTTGAGGAAGAGTGAAGAGATAACTTCTCAGATGGATGGATATTGCTGAGAGCTAGTTGTAAGCTGGTTCTTTCTCTGTATGATGTACAGGTTTCTTCTTGTTCTACAGCTCTGCTTCTTTTTTTAGTTCTTTCAAGAGAACTCTTTATATAGGAGCAGCAGCAACGGCTCTAATTGAGTGAGCTTTGACTTCTTCTCAGATCTTGAATCTGGGCTGCAATTAACACAAGACAACATATCTGCAGACATATATATTATATATAAAGAAATAAAGCTTCATAAGAAGCTGCAGTATAAAATCTGATAAAGAAAGATAAAAGGATCACATCAGAAATAACTCTTTACAGCCAACGGCTATAAAGGACAGCTGCATTAATAAAGCAGTCAGAAAGTCAACTAATAAAACAAAAACACTTTATCTGATAGGAAAGACTTAAGCATAATAATAGCAAGGATTGCTTTGAAGTATATGAAGTAAATCTATCAGATAATATATAGTAAATATATCAGATAAAATGAGAAATAAAACACAGAATAAAACGCATATAATATTATATATGCAGACAGACGATCGTCGAACGACCTTCAACTATAGTCGAACGACCTGCTGAGATCGTCGGCCTATCATTCAGATAGTCGACCGACTCAGACAGAAAGCGTCGATCTATCAATAGATAGTCGATCGGCCAACAGACAACAGATAGTCGAACTATCAATAGATAGTCGAGCTATCAAAGAACTGCACATAGTCGAACTATCTAGACAGATAGTCGACCAGCCAACAAACAACAGAAAGCGTCAAACTATCAAGAGATAGTCGACCAGAGCTCGACGATCTAGCAAAACGTCGAGTTGACAAAACACAGAGCACGACTATCTGAAGACAGAAGATAGTCGATCAAACAGACAGACGATCGTCGACCGGCTGATCGACGATAGTCGATCGGCATTCGACGATAGTCGAACCCGAAAATCCCTTAGCCAGAATTTTACTGGAAAAGAGAATACACTCCAACAAGACTTTGACCATAGATAAATCTTGGGTTAAAAGACTAAAAGGAAAGACTTAACACAAATCCAAACTAGGGTACCAACAATCTCCCCCTATTTGGGTTAAGTCTTTCAAAAACTAAAATTACAATAAATAAATAAACTAAACTAAAACAACCTAATAGAGATCCTAGCCCAAATCAGAACCAGGGTTCCAACACCCTTCCATGAGATGGTGTTCACTGTCGTCACATAGCACTCTCGGGCCACCTTCGGATCTCCCTGCACCCTGATCTGAGCCCCCCCTGAATTGAGCTTCGAACACTGATGGAAAGAGGATGGCACACATCTGAAGGAGCTGATCAAAGGGCGCCCAAAGATTGCGTTGTAACTGTTGGGGGCGTCCACTATCACAAAGCGGCAGTTTCTGGATAGCCCCTCCCCCCCAGAGTTATCTTGAGCCCTACTCCTCCCTCAACCTCCTTCTGCTCTCCTAAGAATCCAAACAACGGTCTGTCCGCTGCCAACACTCTCCTGCCTTCCACTCTCATCTCATTGAATGCTTTTTTGAAGATGACATTTACGGAACTCCCATTATCTACCAAGATTCTGGACACCGTGAAGTTTTCAATCGCATTCCTAATCACCAGCGCATCACAGAAGGGATCTTCGTGATATGGTAGGTCCTTCCTCGAAAAAGTAATCTTCTCATCCAGGGGCGTGGCTTGCGATGTCGAGGCAATGCTCTGACGGTACATGGTGTGGAGGCTGACCTTGGGGGTAGCCTCAATCCCCCCCCCCCCCCGTGGATCACCCTGATCCCACCTCGATCCCTTGTATCTGATCGATCCACACACCGGTCCTCCTCCCCGGTTCTCGTCATCTCGACTATCCGTACTGGCAGCTGCTGCTCCCCTACTCCTCCATTCCCCCTCTTCAACTCCAGACATTCTAGGCAGGTAGCTGTCGCGTGACCTTCCTCCTCGTGGAAGTCACAATACGGTAAGGCGGCTCCTCCATCCCGTCTCCCTTCTTGGGGGTTCCTCCTCCTCCCCACCCCCACTCCTTCTCTCCCACGCTCTCTTCCTCTCCCTCTTCCCCAGCCGATGGCCATATTTTGCTGAGGAGGGGGTGGGAGCGGTCTAGGACAATGTCCCCACCCCAGCTGATGGAACCTCCCTGGTCCTCCATGGTAGTAGTTCCTTCCCCCCTAGGGGAAACCTTTTCCCTGCCCTTGAACAGGGCCTCTTGGCTGCCTCCAACCCAACTCTTGATGCACCAACCCTCTTGGCTCTTCCCTTCTCCTTCCCTCCTACTGCCTTGCTCCTCCCGGTTTCCTCTGCTCCACCTCCATCAGTCTCGCCAACTTCTTAGCAAAGGCCGGGTTTGCTGCGCCGCCTTATCCATTAACCCTTCGAATGACAATGTCGGCTTCCTGGTAAGGCTCATCTTAAAAAAGACCTCCTTCAGACCCACAGTGAAGGCCATCTGGAGAGCGAAACCGGGCATCTCCTGGATGTCTAGAATCTCCTCTTGGAAGCAGTCCACATATTGAGCCAAGGACTCGTCAGCATTGTGCTTGATCAAGAAAATGGACTCCGGGTTCTTCTTCCTCTTCTTAGAGGTCGAGAAGCGCAACTGGAAGCTTCTGCTGAGGTCCTCGAAGCCGTAAATCGACTCTGCTGGGAGTTGGTGGAACCAATCCCTAGCCTTGTCCTTCAGGGTGATGGCAAAAAGGTGGCACTTAAAAGCGTCAGTCATTGGTCTGATGGAGACCGCATCTTCGAACCACTGCAGGTGTTGGAGGGGATTGTCCTTCCCCACATAGTAGGTCATCTCGGGCTCGCGAAACCCTTAAGGGTCGGGTGCCGAGAGGATCAACTCGCAAAAGGGAGACCCTCTCGCCGGGGTCTCGCCACCTCTACTCGCGCGACCATCCCTCCAGGTGAGATGGCACTCGCTGGGCTGGCAAAAAGTTCTCTGCCCTCCACGTCTCGTCGGCTGCCTTCCGCCACTACCTCCTTCCCCGGTCGCCTTCCGGGCGCATCCTCGCCTATCCTTGCCGGGTCGATCCCCTCGCGGGGCGCGAGACCTGGCATCTGGGGTGGAGGGATATCGCATTATTCTCTCTGCGAGATCTGCTTCAGCATGTCCATGATCCCCCCAATGGATGTCATGAACTCCGCCCACCCGACATATCCTCCCGGGTTCGGGGACCCGCCTCCGTCTCCTTCAAGATCTCCCGCTATGAGGTAACCCAAAGTTCTTCTGTGCAAGCTGCTGTTCCACGCTGACCGCACCAAAAATGTTGGAACCAACAAGGTCGGTCCCTCCTAAAGCTCGGAACTAAAGGTGCAACTCACACTTACTCTCTTCAGACCACCTTCTTGACAAGGATTTCAAAAGACTAGACCGGGTGCTCCAGCGTGGAGGTCCCACCTCGTACTCGGAAGAATCAAAAAATCTTTCCCTCCCTAACCAATGTTGAGATAGGTGCCTTAAAAGAAGTGAGAGAGAGTTAGGAATGTCTCTTCTAAGGCACCTTACCGGTCTATTTATAGGCCCCTGAACTGGGACTGCCAATAACCAAATGGAGCTGTCCTGAAATTACCAGAATACCCTTAGTCGGGTCTGCCAACGACCAAACTCCGTTGTTCTGAAGGGTTATATGCAGACCACCCAGGGCAAAAGCGTAAGATCTCATGGGGCTAAAAGATGGACCCGGCCCTACCTGAACCGGTTTTAAACCGAACCGGTGCTTGGCGAGAACTCCCCTCTGGGGTCCTCTCGCCTTGCGAGAGCACCGTCTCACTAGCGAGAGCTCCCCTCTGGAGCCCTCTCGCATGGCAAGTCGGCCACTCACCTGCGAGTGCTCCCTCCCTTGACACTTGCTCCTCTATCCCATGGTGCAACTCTCGCTTGGACCTTCTCGCCTGGGCCCTCTCGCCTAAGTCCTTCTTGTCAGGAGCCACTCGCTCTGCGAATTGACGACCGCCCTGGGCCGTCTCGTCTAGCTCCCTTCCTCAATCCTTTGGCTCCTGCGAGCCCGAGGTTGTACAGTAACATCAGGATTAAGATATTCGACGGAGTGGTAAGGATACTCACCAACGTTTGGTATGTTCCCAATTTGAGAAAGAGCTTTATTTCTCTAGGCACTCTGGAGGCTGTCGGGTATTCTTATACCGACAACGACAGATATTTGAAGGTCAAGAGAGGCACGCAGGTAGTCATGAAAGAAGAGTGTTCCGGTACTCTCTACAGACAGATCGGTACCATGATTGCGAGTGGAAGGGTGAGGAGAGAGGTCAGACTGCCTCTCAAGCTACAGGACACGGTAGCATATGCCTTTCAGGCTATTTCCTCAGATCCTGGTTCCTATGAAAAAACTATAGAGAGCAGAGACCGCTCTCAGAGGAAAGCTAGGAAGGACCAGTGGAGGAATAAGGCCAGTTTCGTGGTGAAGGAGTTCACGCAGAGGAAGGGCCTAGGCGAAGATAAAATCTTCGCAGCCGTGGAGAAGAATGGAAGAGTGTCATCTCAGAAGTGCCCAGACACCGCAGGGGGAGCCATCTGGCTCAAAAGTCCCACCGAGGAACTCAGGATTACTTAGAAAGCGGTGGAGATGCACAGTGAGAGTCAGAGTGCGAGTTGTCTTGCAAAAGACCCGATCTATCGTACAAGAACAAAGCACATCGATGTGCGCTACCAGGAGTCGAGGGAGTTCGTTGGAGGTGGAGGCATGAAGTTGCGGAAGATATCCATGGAGAATAACAATGTGAACATGCGAAATAAATCAGTGAAAGGAGTCAAGTTCAAGAACGGTCTTGACTTGGCTCATATTTATGCGTGTTGATCGCAGAGACCCCAGGGAGAGGGGGCTCGTAGTCGCCGGTAGGGGAGATCCAGGCTGGAGGTACAGTTATATTCGTTAGGCATCGAGGTGGAGTTCATCGCGTGAGGCGTCAATGTGGAGATTGTTGAGATTATGACACCTCCGCGATCCACGTGCCCGGATCGTCTGGATCGCGACACGTCATCGATCCATGGGAGACCACGATTCCTAATCCATGCTAAATCTATTTAGGAATATTATTTTAGGAAGATCATTAATAGGAGAATATATATTATTAAGATTGTTCCACCTCAGCGATTCGTGCGCCTTGTGATTCCTTATTTGGGGGAGTTTCATAATTTGAAATATCTTCATGAGGAGAAATATGACAATCTTCTAAACTAGAGATCTTCCTAATTATTTTTGGATCTTGATCATATATATATGAACAGTTTTTTAGCCGGATGAATCAAGCAATTAGAGAGAGAAATCTGTGAGAGCCATTAAAGGGAACAATGAGAGCTTCAGGCGGCTTCTTGTTCTGTCCAGCGGCGACAGACAACTCCAGGCGGAGGCGGCGGTTTCAGGCTCCGGCGGCAATAGAGAGGCGGCGGCGTTCGGGCGATCCAGATGGATCGACATCTGGCAGGGCTCATCCCGGCGGCCGGCTATGCAGTGGTGGATCCAAGCGGTGACAGTAGTTGCAGGAGGCGGCAGATCCAGAAGGAAGAAGACAGGGCGATATCGCCAGGCGATATCGACAGCGACAGTAGCGGCGACAACGTTCTTCTTTAGTTTTTTGCTTTTCTCTTGTTGTTCGACCGTGTTAACGGTCTCTGTTTGTAACTTATAATCTCATTGATTATAGTGGATCTTTTCCGGCGCGCTCTCCCTGTGGACGTAGGTAGCTCATCTCCGAACCACGTATATTATTTTGTCGTCTGTGTGTGTATTTGTGGTATCTCTTCTGATTTATGATTTTGCGCCATTAAAATTGCTCGGCTATTTTCCGTTGCGCTACCGCGGTACTCGGTCCGATTGTATTACATTTAACCCCCGAACATACTGAGAATTTTATTTGGCTCCACACTCGGCACCACAGTACCTGCCCCGGCGATTATAAATGTGGAGATTGAAAATTGTAAGAACTTTGTACGACTGATATTTGGTTTACATATATAAGCATTTTCGTAAAATTAGCACACATACCAAGTATGAATCTACAATTTAATTAGGGCATATAATAATCTAGCAAATCCAATTTTAACCAATTGAACAACAGCTGCAAATCCAACTAAAAATCTATTGGACAATCAAAATCGGATCAAAATTTAGGCAAGTAGGTCATCCTAAACCCTAAAATATAATAAATACTTAAATTAAGCACTCTAAAAAGGAAGTATAAATACTAAATCAAGTGCAAGAATCCACATTCCATGTCTGCATAACGATGTGCCGCAACAAATATGAAGTCTCTGGATAGTCAGGGCGAACCCATGTGAGTATAATTGCTCACAGGTGGCTCTGATTCTTCTCAGTAAGCTGGCAATCCCACACATTACGCGCATGCGCTTAAACCTTAAGTAAACGCCAGTTTATTAGGTCATGTCCGGCGGTATACCTATTGAATGATCAAAACCCTAAACTCTAAACCTCAAGTGGACACTATCCTGTGTCGACTGCTAAAATGATCGAAAATGTAGTTTTCAGCAGAAGGATGGCCGCAGGCAGAGCTCCGTGGTTGATGGTGGCTGGCCATTTTGTTCTCCCGTGGCAGGCGCGAAATCCACACAAAACAGGTAGGAGTTATGTAATCAAGCAATTTAAGTTGCAACTTAATGGTTTGATAAAATAAGGTGATTGTTATCCGTAAAACAAATTTGGTTATCCGCACTCTATTTTAGATATTTTTTCTCTTCAAATGTTAGATAATCACAAAGCAGTTTTGACTATCCGCACTATTTTTTTCTCCCATCATCTTCCATCATTTTGGAAAGACATGTTCAATTTTTTCTGAGATCAAATGCATGTTATATTTGATGAGATCCCTCGTAGGAGCACTAGCCGCACCTCATGCATGAGTTACGGTTATCCAAAGAGCCCCCACTAACGTCGTAACTATCTGAGGTGTAACCACCGCGGCAACCGCCGTCATCACCGCCGTCATCACCGCCGCCATTGCCGTCGCCGCCGCCATTGCCGTCGCCGCCGCCATTGCCGTCGCCGTCGCCGCCGCCATTGCCGTCGCCGTCGCCATCGCCGTCATCGCCGCCGCCATCGCCGTCATCGCCGCCGCCATCGCCGTCATCGCCGCCGCCATCGCCGTCATCGCCGCCGCCATCGCCGTCATCGCCGCCGCCATCGCCGTCATCGCCGCCGCCATCGCCGTCATCGCCGCCGCCATCGCCGTCATCGCCGCCGCCATCGCCGTCATCGCCGCCGCCATCGCCGTCATCGCCGCCGCCATCGCCGTCATCGCCGCCGCCATCGCCGTCATCACCGCCGCCATCACCGTCATCGTTGCCACCATTGCCGCGGCAACCGCCGACATTGCCGACATCGTCGCCGCCATTCGCCGTCATCGTCGTCGCCATCACCGTCATCGTCGCCGCCATCGCCGTCATCGTCGCCGCCATCGCCGTCATCGCCGTCATCACCGCCGCCATCGCCGCCATCGCCGCCATTGTCGCCGCCATCGTCGTCTTCGCAGTCATCGCCGCCGTCATCACCGTCATTGTCGACGCCATCGCCGTCATCGCCGCTGCCATTATTACTAGAGATTTGAGCAGTTGTCTTCGCAATGTTGAAGATGTTCTAAACTCATGTGGGCATGACTCATAGATTATTTCGGGCTGATAAATAGTCTTTTTATGACGACGTTTTACTTTAACTTGTACAACATATGTTACAAATGTTTTTATGAATGAGGATGTTGTATTCAATGTGTACAACCCAGTGTTCGGCGAGTGGATCCAAAAAGGCGAAAGAGGGGCCCTCAATATAGCCCGACTCGCACCCGCCGGACAGGCGAGCGAATTGGAAGAGCCGGCCCGCTGGGAAGCTATGTGGACAAGTTCTAGGAGGAGGTCCTCCAAGTACAGGAGATGCCCAGACACACCCTCATGGTGGCCATCACCCTGGGACTGCAACAGGGGTTCTTCAGAATGGAGCTAAAGCGGGTGTCGCCGATGTCCTTTGAAGAGTTAATGGAAAGGGCAGCGAGGGAGATCGATGGCGAAGCGTCAAACCCAGTGTTTGCCAGGAAGCTAGACAAGTGGGTTGTAGAGGAGGAGAGAGAGGCAGTAGGTGGCAATGACCAGGAGGTCAGGAGGGTAGAGCCCCAACCGCAGGAGCAGCAGCAGCAGAGGTGGGGCCGCCAGGAGCCGAATAACAGATTGGCCTGGAGGTAGCAAGACTGGCACGATCAGGGCCAGAGGAGTTGTTTTCATGGAGGAGAAAACCACCAGGGGGGGGGGGGGCAGGGCCATTTCTACCCTCCGGGATGGAGGCAAGGCCCGAGGCCCCCTTTCCCCGAGCAGCATCAAGCGATGACAATAACTCTGGGAAGGAGGAGAAGTGCCCAGAGGAGGAGGCCGGGAGGTAAAGCGGAGGTACCCTACTGTGACTTCCACCAGGAGGAGGGCCACGCGACGGCTATCTTCCCAGAGTTCTTATAGATGAGGGGAGCCAGGGGCAGGCCCAGCAGTAGCATCGACACCGCCAGGAGGTGCATATCGAAGAAGTCCTGTCAGGAGCAGAGGAGGACAGGTGTGAGGACCGGGCTGATGTGGGAGGCCGAGGAGGGATCAGGGTGATCCATAGGGGGTGAGTGTCAAGCTCTCCCGCAAGGCGAGTCTCCACACCATGTATCGCCGGAGCATCGCCTCCACGTCTCTAACCCCACCCCCAGATGAGAAGATTACCTTCTATCGGAAGGACATGCCGGATCACGAGGATCCGTTTTGCAATGCGCTGGTAATTCAAGTCGCCATCGAAAATTTTACCGTCTCTCAGATCATCATCGACAATGGGAGCTCCGCCAACGTCGTTTTCAAGAAGGCGTTTGACGCGATGAAGGTGAAGACTAGGAGAGTGTTGGCCTCGGACGGGCCTTTGTTCGGATTCTTCGGGGAGAGGAATGAGGTAGAAGGGGGAGTGTGGCTCCTTGTTTACCTTCGGAGGCCAGTCCAGGAACTGCCGGTTCGTCATCGTGGACGCTCCTAGCAGCTACAATGCAATATTCAGATGGCCCATCATCAGTGTCTTCCGTTGCGTGCCTTTGTCTTTTCACCAATGCTTCAAATTGAATGCCGAGGGAATCCAGGTCCGAGTCCGGGGAGACCCCAAGGTGGCGTGGGAGTGTTATGTCACCGCGGTCAACATTATTTCGTGGCAAGAGGGAGCTGAAGAGATGGAGAGAGGGATGGAGGAGTTGTATGGCCAGGAGGCCGTTGGGTATGAAGCTGAGATGGAGGTGGAGGAGGTGGAGATCCACGCCCAGGAAGGGGGAGCAGAAGAAGTCCCAGAGGAGCAGGTCGAGGTAATGGCGGTGGAGGAAGTCAAGGAGCCTCTCAGTCATGCCTCAGTCATGCCTGGAGCGGAGATGACTTAAAATGCTTCTATCCATGAGAAAATGGTATAACATTGCTTTTCCTCATTCTTATCTAACATTGATGGTCTGCTTGCTCGACATAAGGGATATAGGTTTTGGTTGGCCAAAAGAAAAGTCTGGTTGATGCTCAACACCTGCCGTCAGGATCCTACTAGTGATTGGGCCGGTGGTAGCGCCCGGTGGATGATCGAGATATAAGTATGGTTGATGCTCAACACCCGCCATCAGGCTCCTACTAAATGATTGGGACGGTGGTAGCGCCCGGTGGATGGCCAAGAGATAAGTCTGGTTGATACTAAACACCCGCTGTCAGGCTCCTACTAGCTGATTGGGCCGGTGGTAGCGCCTGTTGGATGGACAAAATGAAAGTCCGGTTGATGCTCAATACCCGCCGTCAGGCTCCTACTAGCTGATTGGGCCGGTGGTAGCGCCCGGTGGATGGCCAAGAGATAAGTCTGGTTGATGCTCAGCACCCGCCGTCAGGCTCCTACTAGCTTATTGGGTCGGTGGTAGCGCCCAGTGGATGGCCAAGAGATAAGTCTGGTTGATGCTCAACACCCGCCGTTAGGCTCCTACTAGCTTATTGGGCCGGTGGTAGCGCCCGGTGGATGGACAGGAGATAAGTTCGGTTGATGCTCAACACCCGCAGTTAGGTTCCTACCGGCTGACAAAGGGGAAAAGGTGGAAGTTTCTAATGACATGGCAAATGGAAAACTGGGGGGGAGAACATTATCAAGGGTTAGCCCTCCAGGCGAGCTGGATCTCGCCCCTCCAAACGAGCTAGGTCTCGCCGCTCCCGCCCGGCAAACATCTCCCACGGCATTCGCGAGGCGATCCGAGTCACGAAGGTCAGTCGTACGGGATGCTCGCGAGTCCCTTGGACCGTCTTGGCTGAATGAGGCCCAGGTCGTGCGAGCCGAACACCTCAGGCACAGGTGGGAATGCGCCTAGACCTAAGTCTCGTGAGCACCGCGGTGAAATCTCTCTGAGTAAAGGGGGCCGATCGCCGCTCGCGGGCTGACTACCTAAGGTCTTATCGTTTTCTAAGCTAACTCCTTAAGAGTCGCGCGATCTCACTATCGAGGCGTTGGTTCAGAGGCAGTAAGCGAGAAAGATTGAGCCAGGTCGCAAGTTCAAGAAAAGAAAGTTATCGTTAAAAGCGATAAAGACAGTCAGACATCATCCACTTCAGAGAATAACATATATATTGATTAATAGAAGATACAAAATATAGGCTCAGCCCGCATGTACAAAACTGCAATAATAACAAAAAGAAAATTCAAAGTGAAAAATGTGCAACGTGTGGTCCTACGAGGCGAGTCCTCGGGCGGCAAGCTCTCCCGGAGGGGAAGGAAGGTATCGTCGTCCGGCTTCGGGACCGGGATGGATAATTTCGGGACCACATCGCTCGCCGAGAGCCACGCACCCTCGCTCGTCACCAGGCCGGCCCGCTGCATGATTTGAAGGGTATACTTCGTCGCCTCTGTTGAGTTTAGCTACAACAACACGTCGAGCTCGTACTCGGTATACTGGGCAAGTCTATCGCTGCTGCTGGAGGGCGGCGGGGGAGCCGCTGCTTCTAGTTCTCGCACCGGCGTCCTCAGCGCATCATTCTCCTTCTCTACGGTGGCGATTTGGAAGCTAAGGCATTTGGCCGTCGCCGCGTCCTGCAAGAAAACAAACGTGTTAGGGCGTGAAGATATCTAAGGAAAAAGGAATCCTGTCGCGGGACTTACCCCCCTAGGTACCCAGCAAGAGCGGCGTCGGACGTGTCTGCTCGCTTCTTGTGCAGCTCCACCTCCTCAAGAGCGAGACAGTGAGCTTCTTCTTTGTCGGTAGTGAGAGGTCCTAGCGCAACCAACTCGACCAAAAGACCGGTCTGATAGAAGACTGCGCAACTATTCTTTATATCAACGGTCCTCGGGCGGATCCACGGGGCAGCCAGTTAGGCCCACAGGGATCACGTCCTTCTGCTTCGAATAGTACCGCAGCACCGGGGCGATTCCGAACCGCAGTTCCAACAATCCCCCCCCCCCCCGGAAACGACCGCGGGGTTTCGAACCCGCGATCCCCTCTGATACCAATTGAGAGGACCTAGCACAACTGATAGTTATACTTTCAAGACCACCTAAACACATAGAGGGAGGGGGGGTGAATAGGTTCTAATTCTTGTTTTAACTTAATGCAGATTATAATTACTGACTATAAGAGAATTCAGCAAACACTGCAGTAAACACAACACAGCAATCACAAATATGCACGCACCACAGATTGCACATAGATTTATAGTGGTTCCCCAAGGTCTGGGTACATCCACTTTCCCCCTTCACCTATCTAGCAGTGTGCTAGATTCGGCCTAACTTCCTTCTTTATCTCAGATCCTCAGATCCTACAACTCAGAATCATGAAAGATTCCTATAACTCAGAACCCTATAAGGTTCCTACAGCTCAGGCTAACCAGCCCTACCTCAGCCTTGCCACAAGGCCTACAACTCAGAGAAAACCTTCTCCTACAACTCAGGCATAAACAACCCTACCACTCAGAGAATACCTCTCCTACACTCAGCCTTTATAATCTAGGCTTACAACTCAGATCTATACAAATAGATCCTACAGAAATTGAAATTGAAGTTATACAATATCTTGCCCCAGTTGAGAGAGAAGGGACAAGACTGATCTTGATCAGCTTCTTGAAAAACCTGATGGATGAAATCAACTGGATCTTAGCTTTCTTCAAAGCTTCTTGAATCTGAACTTAAGAAACCTGTGATAGCTTCCTTCTTGTCTTCAAAATGGCTGGATCTCTCTCTATTCACAACCCTTGATAATACTTCTGAATTCTTGGATGAATTCAACTTAGACTGAATCTGAGTGAGTGTTCACTTAAGAAAGTCTTCTTAGATCTTCTCACGAAGATCTTCTCCTGTGCCTTGCACTTTCTTGATTTGAGATCTTGTCTCACAACAATGATCACTCAATTTGTTTCTTTTTTGAATTCTTATTTTTTTTTTCTTCTTCTGAATCTGTCTATTTATAGACTTCATCCTTGGTAACCGGCTGATCCGGTTTCTAACAAACTTCTGACAAGTCTGACAGCTTCTGTAAACCGGTTGTAACCCATAGCTGTCAAGTCTTCAGACAGATCTTGTGCCTTTGTCTTTATCAGCAAAGCGTCGAGACTGTCTGTTAGAAAGTGTCGAGACCATCTGTCAATCTATGTCGACATAAGTGACTTAGGTGTCGACACAGCCTTTGATGATGTCGACATGTCTGCTTTTATGTCGACTCAGCTTTTAGATACTGCATCTTGAACATGTGTCGACACTGAGCATTTGTGTCTACACAAACACTTCATCATTCTCTAGCAACTAACTTGGTCTAGACTTTGCAGTGTGTTGACACAAGTCCTGTGTGTCGACACAGTTGATGTAGACTCTGCCTCTGTATGTCGACACAGTCTTCTGGTGTCGACACAAGTGTTGTCGACTAGCAATCCTGTGTGTCGACACAGCCTCCCAGTATCGACACAGTTGATGTCGACTATACTTCTGTGAGTCGACACTGCTTCCCGGTGTCAACACAATTGTTGTCGACTCTTTTTCTCTGTGTCGACACAGCCTTCTTCAAGTGTCGACACAATCTTTCTGAAGTGTCGACACAGCTTCTTCTGGTGTCGACATATGTACTTAGAATATTTTTCCTGTATTTTAGTACATTCTTAACCTGCACATTTCAACTCAAAATAACATCAAATATACCTTGATGTATATCATTGAGCTAAGTTAGGCTTCTTCAAATCAGGTACACATTTTCCAATGTACCCAACAATCTCCCCCTATTTGGAGAAGTCATAACCCTTTTAGCTAATGATATACACCATTTATGAAAATTTAATATGATGATGAATAAGAGCATAATACAACAGGAATCTTCTATAAATAAAACATTATCCACAGATTCATCACAGAATAAAGATGAACATGAAGAAATGATTACAGAACAAGGTTTAGTTTATTCATTTAGAAATGTTTGTTACAGCTTGTTTACATTGATTGGATTAACAAACAGATCATTATAAAACATTTGAAAGAACTGATAAACTTAAAACTAAGACTGATCAGGCTCCTGGATGACAATTCTTTTTCCTGATTGAATCTGAGCCTTCACAGCAGTTTCAGCAACATCAGCAGGCTTTTTGCCTTTCAGTTCAGCTTTCTTTTGAGCTTCCTCGTTGAGCCTTTGCCTTTCAATGTAATGAAAGGGCTTGGAAAAATACTTGCTCGGCTTCTGAGCTTCAGGTGGTAGCCTCCCCATCTTAGCCTTCCTTCTGAACTGTACTATGGCCTCCTGCCTGGCCTCATACTTTTGCCATTCAATTTCATTATACCACTTTCCTCTTTCATGCATTTGATCCTTCACAGCCTTCCAGGCAGTTAGTATAATGTTCCTTGAGGTGGGGCTCCACTGCTCAAAATCAGGTCTTTGTTCAGCTTGCTCTCTAAATCTCTTCTTGGATAATTGAGCATCTTGTTGATCTTTCAAATTTGCTCCTGGCTGATCTACTTTTTCAATAATTACATTTGTAACCTCCTGTGGAGGACTGTACATTGCCTGTACTTGCTAATGAATCATTTCAAAATCAGCAGGGGGGTATATGACTTGGGCAACCTCAGGTTGATTGCCTTCAAGTAGACCTTGTTGTATTCCTGACTCAGCAACTGCATCATCATCACACAATGGTGGATATCCCAATGTGGCTCTGACACTGTTGGTAACCCACTTGGCATGTTCTGAGATAGTATGGATAAGTACCCTCTCCCCCTTTAGGACTTCTCTAGCAATATGATCCCTTAGATCATCCTTCTGAAACCTTATTTGTCCATCAAGAAAATTCACACCCTCTTTAAAGAATGATTTTAATTTGAGAAGCTTGGCAGATATTTCTTTCTGTGAGGTAGTTATTGCAGTTTGAACTGAATCTAGGGCATCTTTGAGCTTTTGATCAAAGTCTTCCACATCTTTAGTCCTTGCAGCAGTCAGCTTTGTTGTAGTATCTATTAACTCAGTGATCATTGCATTGTTAGATTGAGTCAGATTGTCATTCATTCTCAGCTGATTTTCTAGAACATATTCTTGTTTCAATGCAATGTCATCCACCTTAGTAAGGATAATTTGGTGCTGTTTAGCTAGGTATACCACAGCATTACCTCCCTTGTGGAAGCAATCTGTCATCTCCTTTTTATTTAGATTTACCTCAAATCTGATTGACTTGATGTCTTGGGCAAGATCAAACTGAAGTGACTTATTACTTTCATCTACAAATTTTTCCAAGGCTATTCTTTGCTCATCCATCTTCACTTGCAAATCCACCATGAACTTATTGTAATCAAACTCAGTAGGAGAATTGTGACTTGCAGTTTGGAGAGCTTGCTTATAGCTTTGACTTCTTCTCTTGAAGACCATGAGCTTCCTTTTCTTAGCCTCCCTGGCTTCTTCTGTCTCAGATTCTGAAGAACTGTCAATCTGAACTCTTTCTTGAGGAGATGGAGGAATTTCTTTCTCAGTGTCTTGTTGTTCTTCCTCAACAAGCACTTGCTCCCCCTCAACAGCACCTTTCTCCTCCTCAACCCTTAGGGTGTCACCCTTATCAGCTGCCTGTCCAATGTCAGGAAACAACTCTTCTAGAGTGTATTCCTTTTGTGCTGGAGCAGGAGATGATATATCAATATCAGCAGTGTTCAAATCTTCTTCTAAGTTTAGTCTCTCTTCCACTTGTACTTGGTTAAAAGTGGTCTCCCCTTGCAACTGGTCAGGATTAGAAATGTTCTGGGCAGGAGAATGAACTGGCTCCCCCTGCACTTGTGCAGGTAATGTTTCTTTCTGGAGTGGAGTAGACCCACTCTGGTCCTCAGCCTACTCTCTAACTTGTTCTCCTTGAAGTTGTTCAGTGCCCTGATCATGTCCAAGTGATGTCTTAGTAGTGTCCTGCCTGTCCACATCAGGCATCTCTTTGGACAGAACCCTATCCCACCGGGAGAATAATCTCATGTCCATTTTCCTCATGTGATTGATTTTTGAACCAGGAATTTGGTGCATGACCTCTGGAATGAGTCCATCCAGGTATAGACTCATAATTCTAGCCAAATTTGGCTTCTTCATTTCTTCTTTGATTTTATCAAACAGAACTGCAGACCAGTCTGTGTTAATCTTGTAGATTATTCTTATCATGAGAGTGAACATCATGGCAGATATCCTATCATTGCCTCCTGGTTTACATAAAATCACCTTCCCTACTACTTCAGATAGGAACTTTCCCTGTTGATTCATTCCCTTTCGATTGATGGCTGCTCTAATCTTTATGATTGGATCCAATCCACACCACTGGAGAGCCTCCCTTGTCTTTGAGGCTGGGACCTATTCTTCATCTTGAATGTAGGGTATGTGAAGAATCTTCCCTACCCTCTTTAGAGTAAGTTTCACCTTAGTTCCATGAACTGTGGATTTAATTTTGAGGCCAGACGAATCCATTGTTGCAGAAGTATAAAATTCCAATACCTCTTTCTTCCAGATCTTTGTGGGTTCGGAAACAAGAAACTCTAATCCAGATTCTGAAACTAGAGTAACAACCCTTTGTATATCTGTCGACGCATTCTCAAATGCGTTGCGCACTAGCTCATAACCTTCATTAATGTTGTCTTCAACTTTGGGCGCCATTGGAAGAAAGTGAAAGAGTGATTGGAGAGAAGAGAGAATGTCGACACAAGGTTTTTGTCTTGAAAACCTTGTGAGCGTGTCGACAGAATACGTTATCGACCTATTTATACCCTCTAATGAAAGTAGGTCAAAAGGTGGGCAAAAATAGTATAAATGTGTCGACACTGTTGGAATGTGTCGACACAAACTTCTATTGTCTCGACATCAATGTAGACTACTTTGTGTCGACACCAATTGATGATATGTCGACACAGGAGATACGTAGTAGTGCATCAGAAATTCTGTGTCGACACTTAGTATAAGTGTCGACACAAAATCTGTAAGTGTCGACACCATTACTCTGGTTGTGTCGACACTACATTTCTGGATGAGACGACTCATGACCCCTAGGTGTCGACACATTTTCTTATGTGTCGACACAATTTCCCTGACTAGTCGACATGACTTCTCTGTGTCGACACTTTATCACTGAATGTGTCGACACCATTTTACTTAGTTAATTTTATGGTAAATTAACCTATGGCCAGCATTCCTAATTCAATTTTAAATTTATTGAATTTAGTTTCATCCAGTGGCTTAGTAAATAGATCTGTAATTTGATAATCAGTTTTAACAAATTCTAATGAGATGTCTTCTTTTTCTACATGTTCTCTAAGAAAATGGTATTTTATCTCTATATGTTTAGTTCTACTATGAGAAACAGGATTGTTTGCAATAGAAATAGCACTCTTAGAATCACACAATAAAGGTGTTCTACTTACTTGAATACCATAGTCCTTTAGCTGATGCTGAATCCACAATAGCTGTGCACAGCAGCTTCCTACAGCCACATATTCAGACTCAGCAGTGGATATTGCCACACTAGTCTGCTTCTTACTGCTCCAGGATATCAGCCTTCCTCCCAAGAATTGACATGTACCTATAGTACTCTTTCTATCTTCTCTACAGCCTACAAAATCTGCATCTGAATAACCTATTAGTTGAAAATCTCCATTCCTAGGGTACCAAAGGCCTAGATTAGGTGTGCCCTTTAGATATCTCAAAATTCTCTTAACAGCAGTGTAATGAGATTCTTTAGGGCATGCCTGGTACCTTGCACAGACACATGTAGCATACATAATATCTGGTCTACTAGCTGTGAGGTATAATAGAGAACCAATTATTCCTCTATACAAAGACTCATCTACAGGCTTACCTGCATCATCTTTGCATATAGGCATACTTGTTCCCATAGGAGTTTTCATGGTAGAGGATGATTCCATACCATATTTCTTGATTAACTCTTTGGTGAACTTAGACTGGGATATGGACAAGCCATCATCAGTCTGTTTCACTTGGAGTCCCAAGAAGAACTTAAGTTCCCCCATACTACTCATTTCAAACTTCCCTTGCATAAGTTTGGCAAACTTTTTGCAAAGGTTGTTCTCTGTAGACCCAAAAATTATGTCATCAACATAGATTTGGACTAAGATTATCTTGCCTTTAGAGTCCCTTAGGAATAGAGTTTTGTCTATTTTTCCTCTTGAGAATTTGTTCTCAATAAGGAAAGTAGACAGGGTTTCATACCAAGCCCTTGGGGCTTGCTTTAACCCATACAATGCTTTCCTAAGTCTATAGACATAACCAGATTTAAGAGAATCTACAAAACCTGATGGCTGTTCTATATAGACTTCTTCTTTTATATCACCATTCAGGAATGTTGATTTCACATCCATTTGGTATACTTTGAATCCTTGATATGCTGTATAGGCAAGGAACATTCTGATTGCCTCCAGTCTTGCTACTGGGGCAAATGTTTGATCAAAGTCAATCCCTTCTTCCTGCATGTATCTTTTAGCAACCAATCTTGCTTTGTTCTTCACAATTACTCCACTCTCATCCAACTTGTTCCTAAAGATCCACTTTGTGCCAATGATGTTGTGGTTTCTTGGTTTAGGAACTAACTCCCAGACTTTGCACCTTCTGAATTGATTTAGCTCCTCTTACATAACATTAATCCAGTGTTGGTCTTGGATGGCTTCTTCAAATTTCTTAGGCTCCAGTTGAGATAGAAAACTTGAGTGCAGGACTGTGCTCAGATTTCTGCTTCTAGTCTGCACTCCTTGTCTTGGATCACCTATAATTTGATTTGCTGGATGGTCTTTTAGATGTCTTATAGCTGGAGGAAGATTTCCTTCAGGTTGAATGTCTCCAGCTCCTTCATTATGTTGCACCTCTTGGTTGTTATCAGCTTCTATTGAGTCTTGTACTCCCCCTGGATAGTAGCCTTCATTTTCCAATACTTCATTTGCATTTGATGCTTCTGCAATGGAAAGCTTGTCTATCCTTTTGCTTATACCTGTTGGATTATTTGATCTACAAGGCAACTCACTGTTGATTAATCTTGTTTCATCAAATACAACATGTATAGATTCTTCTACAACTTGAGTAGTCAAGTTATAGACTCTATAAGCCTTACTATTGATGCTGTACCCAACAAATATCCCATCTTGGAATTTGGCAGCAAACTTAGTTAGATAAGACTTGCCATTGTTAAGTATATAGCACTTGCAACCAAAGATCCTAAAGTAGGATAGATTTGGTTTTCTACCTTTCATAATTTCATAGGGAGTCTTGTTGTGGCTCTTGGTGATAGAAGCCCTATTGATCACATGACATGCAGTGTTTACTGCCTCAGCCCAGAAATATTCTGGAAGAGAAGTGTCACTCAATAGAGTTCTACCAGCTTCAATCAATGTCCTATTCTTTCTTTCAGCAATACCATTTTGCTATGGTGTTCTAGGTGAGGAGAATTCTTGGAAAATCCCAAAGTCTTCACATAATTTTGTCATACTTTCAGATTGAAATTCAGTGTCATGTTCACTTCTGATTTTGACCACTATATTGTTCAGTTCATTCTGAATTTGTTTTACAAAACTAAGTAAGACACTTGGGGTTTCTGATTTTTGTCTCAGAAAGAACACCCATGTATATCTAGAATAGTCATCTACAACCACAAAAGTGTAGACCTTTCTACCTAGACTATGAACTGGCATAGGACCAAAAAGATTCATATGTAAGAGGTATAAACACCTCACTGAATCCTTGCTTTCAAGGCTATGAAAGGAGGATTTTGTCTGTTTGCCCTTTTGACAAGCTGAGCATATCCCTTCCTTTATACACTTAACTTGAGGACCATTCCTCACTAACTCTTTGCTAAAGAGTTGGCCAATTGTCTTGTAGTTAAGATGGGCCAGCCTCTTGTGCCATTTGACACAATGAGATGCATTATCATCAGCTACAAGACAGATAGGAGAAACCTTGTTCTCACATACAAAATCAAGACAATAAACATTTCTCTTTCTATACCCAGTCAATATGACCTTTTGATCACTTGACCTTTTGATATGACATCCATCCTTAATAAATGAAATGTCATATCAAGATCACTCAGCTGACTTATGCTTATCAGATTATGTTTCAAACCTTTTAAATAAGCCACTTGAGTGATGGTAATTGGGTTTGAAGAAATGTTACCAAACCCTTTGATGATCCCTCTTTCAGATCCACCAAAGATAAGTTTAGGCCCATCCTTGACAGATGTGTACTCCTTCAGCAGCCCCTTTGTTCCAGTCATGTTCCTGGAACAACCACTGTCCAAGTAT
Source organism: Platanthera zijinensis (assembly GCA_039513925.1). Lineage (NCBI taxonomy): Eukaryota > Viridiplantae > Streptophyta > Magnoliopsida > Asparagales > Orchidaceae > Platanthera > Platanthera zijinensis. The sequence goes on along the minus strand of CM077098.1, from coordinate 48,463,450 downwards.
CATATAGGGGCATGACAACTTGGACTTTCCTGCAATACAGAATTACTTTCCCTTAGAACCCAAGTAAGTCTTGGGTCCTTGGTTCAGGTTAGCACCATTCACATCAAAACTACCAGCAACTCTTCTAACTGGTAGACTATTATTCTTCCTTCCACTTGTGTTATGCCAGCATTCTAAAGCAAAATGGTCTCTCTTGCCACAGCACCAACATTCATATTTATTGTATCTAGGTCTAGATATACCCTTGGCAGAAAAATTTCTGTCCAGTGCTGGTGCTACTGAAGCTTCACCCACTGATTTCTTATAACCATTGGGTTTATGAACATGGGCAGATCTATTGGCATTAACACCCTTGTTTTTCAGAACATCAGTCTTAATTTGATTATGAATGTGTTCATGATAATATCTGTTAGAAGACAATTGCACTTTTCTAAACATCATAGGGACTTTGGAGTTTTGTGGTTGAACTGGAGCTTTGCCCTTTCTTTTGAATTAGTCAGCTCTAGTGTTACCTTTAAAGCCCAAGCCTGCCTTACCCTTTTGAGCTACAAACTCATCTATCAAGGGTAGGACAGATTTTGGCTTAGAGTAACTCGCCACTAAGTTCCTCTCAACTTGAAGTTTTGCCTCCAGACTTTTAATTTGATCAGATTTGTATGTGATTGTGCCCATCTGAATCACAGTTATTGTTTTCAGTTTGGAAACCTCATTCAACTTTTGATCCAATTCTTTTTCCAAGTCTGATACAACCAACTTAAGATCAGCAATTTCCTGAGCCTGAGTTTTGGTCAGGTTTTTGCTTTTCTTAAGAGCCTCCAATAAGACCCTATATTCATCCATCAATTGATGAATATCACCTTCAGATTCAGACCCATTCACATCACTTGATGTAGATGAATCTGACTCTGAACTAGTACTAATATCAGAAGTGCTAGAATCATTTTGTACCTTACTAGGACCAGACTGATCCTGGCATTGGTTATCTTCTGACTCAGCCATCAGACCCATGCATTCTTGGTCTTCTTGATCATGGATGGAGTTTATCAATTGCATAAACTCCTCTTCATCACTGGCTGCATACAATCCTATGTATGCATCTTCTTCAGATTCTGATTCTGATGAGGACTGATCTGAAAGACTCTTATCTTTCTTTGAAACAAAAGATTTCTCCTTCTTGCCCTTGTGTTGAGTCTTCTTTCTGTCTTGTCTTACTTCTTCAGAACCCTCCATGTAGACAATCAAAGTGTCCCACATTTCCTTGGAGGTTTTGCAGTGAATCAGATTTTGAAATGTGGCATCATCTATAGCACTTACAATAATGTTCTGTGCTCTTTTGTCTAGTATTGCCAGGATGATCTCATCCTTGCTCATTTCAGAATAACTCTTTGGAGTTTGAATATTTGCATCAAGAACTGATACCTTCATTGGAATGAAGGGGCCTTCCTATACTGTGATATATATCCTTGGATCAGAAGCCTCCATAAACAACCTAACCCTTTCCTTCCAGATTCCAAAGATTTCTTTTCTGCAGATGGGTAACTTCATAGATCCTAACTCCTTGTGATTCTCACCTGAACCCATTTTCTTGATTCTTGATTCTGCCTTTTGATCTAACTTAGACTGTTAAGTTTTTCTTTGAGTAACCTTCCTCTAATACCACTTGATAGTTTAACTTTCAAGACCACCTAAATACCTAGAGGGGGGGTGAATAGGTTCTAATGCTTGTTTTAACTTAAGACAGATTATAATTACTGACTATAAGAGAATTCAACAAACACTGCAGCAAACACAACACAACAATCACAAATATGCACACACCACAGATTGCACACAGATTTATAGTAGTTCCCCAAGGTCTGGGTACATCCACTTTCCCCCTTCACCTATCTAGCAGTGTGCTAGATTCGACCTAACTTCCTTCTTTATCTCAGATCCTCAGATCCTACAACTCAGAATCCTGAAAGATTCCTACAATTCAGAACCGTATAAGGTTCCTACAGCTCAGGCTAACCAGCCCTACCTCAACCTTGCCACAAGGCCTACAACTTAGAGAAAACCTTCTCCTACAACTCAGGCATAAACAACCCTACCACTCAGAGAATACCTCTCCTACACTCAGCCTTTATAATCTAGGCTTATAACTCAGATCTATACAAATAGATCCTACAGAAATTGAAATTGAAGTTATACAATATCTTGCCCCAGTTGAGAGAGAAGGGACAAGACTGATCTTGATCAGCTTCTTGAAAAACCTGATGGATGAAATCAACTGGATCTTAGCTTTCTTCAAAGCTTCTTGAATCTGAACTTAAGAAACCTGTGATAGCTTCCTTCTTGTCTTCAAATGGCTGGATCTCTCTCTATTCACAACCCTGGATAATACTTCTGAATTCTTGGATGAATTCAACTTAGACTGAATCTGAGTGAGTGTTCACTTAAGAAAGTCTTCTTAGATCTTCTCACGAAGATCTTCTCCTGTGCCTTGCACTTTCTTGATTTGAGATCTTGTCTCACAACAATGATCACTCAGTTTGTTTCTTTTTCTGAATTCTTATTGTTTTTTTTCTTCTTCTGAATCTGTCTATTTATAGACTTCATCCTTGGTAACCGGCTGATCCGGTTTCTAACAAACTTCTGACAAGTCTGACAGCTTCTGTTAACCGGTTGTAACCCATAGTTGTCAAGTCTTCAGACAGATCTTGTGCCTTTGTCTTTGTCAGCAAAGCGTCGAGACTGTCTGTTAGAAAGTGTCGAGACCATCAGTCAATATATGTCGACATAAGTGACTTAGGTGTCGACACAGCCTTTGATGATGTCGACACGTCTGCCTTTATGTCGACTCAGCTTTTAGATAATGCATCTTGAACATGTGTCGACACTGAGCATTTATGTCGACACAAACACTTCATCATTCTCCAGCAACTAACTTGGTCTAGACTTTGCAGTGTGTCGACACAAGTCCTGTGTATCGACACAGTTGATGTAGACTCTGCCTCTGTATGTCGACACAGTCTTCTGGTGTCGACACAAGTGTTGTCGACTAGCAATCCTGTGTGTCGACACAGCCTCTCAGTGTCGACACAGTTGATGTCGACTATACTTCTGTGAGTCGACACTGCTTCCCGGTGTCGACACAATTGTTGTCGACTCTTTTTCTCTGTGTCGACACAGCCTTCTTCAAGTGTCGACACAATCTTTCTGAAGTGTCGACACAACTTCTTCTGGTGTCGACATATGGACTTAGAATATTTTTCTTGTATTTTAGTACATTCTTAACCTGCACATTTCAACTCAAAATAACATCAAATACACCTTGATGTATATCATTGAGCTAAGTTAGGCTTCTTCAAATCAGGTACACATTTTCCAATGTACCCAACAACAACCAACTCGACCAAAAGACCGGTCTGATAGAAGACGGCGCAACTATTCTTTATATCAACGGTCCTCGGGCGGATCCACGGGGCAGCCAGTTAGGCCCGCAGGGAACACATCCTTCTGCTTCGAATAGTACCACAGCACCGGGGCGATTCCGAACCGCAGCTCGACTACTCTGCTTCAGGAAATGATCGTCGAACGACCGTTCGACTATCGTCTCTAGTATCTGTTAAAACAGGTCGATGATTGTCGTTTTAATAAAAACCGATGGTCGACCTAGGTTAATAGATCGTTCTTTTTGTAGTCGATAGAGCTCGTCTTTTCATATTCCTCATTCCTGCTTGTAAGGTTTGACTTGAGCTCTGCCTCGCGCTTTCTGTCGTTCGTCTCTCTCGTCTTCCCCGACCAAATCGATGGCGATTGCTCCAGCCCTGCTGTCTGTAATGAAGTTTGATGTCGGGTTCAGCCTGGATTTTGACTCTTTCAGCGCCTGCGATGCTGAGGTTATAGAGATACTCCAGCTATGCAAAGATCAGGGACTAGAGAAGCTGATGTCAACAAGGATCAAGATCAACATCCCTGAGATCAAATAATGGGTCTTCACATCGTCTTCCAGTGACTAATCGATGACTGGGACAATCGGCGGCGAGGAGGTAATTCTAACTCCTGCCGTGTTATCTGAAATCTTTGGATTAACAAAAGGACAAGAAGAGTATGATCAAGATACTCAAGAGTATGGGAGAATGCTAGTCGAATTAGGACATGCTGAAGGCATTCCTTCTAAGTTACTGAACGTAAACTTCCCAATAAGGATAAAGTTCTTAGCAGAACTGGTAGGAAAAGTGTTGTTGGGTAAGCACTCTGCTCATGACAACATTACCAGACAGCAGTTTTACTTAATGTGTGCCATTTTTAACAAGAAAGAAATCAATTGGGCAGGAATAGTTTTTGATTTGATCAGGAAGAAGAACTCCAAGAGAGAGGTAACCCTTGGAAGGGTGATTGGGATATTTCTAAGAGAGAAATATCCTCAACTGTTGGGAACAGTTTCTACATCTATCAATGCAAGCAAGAAGATGGATCCCACTTTGTTTATCAAGTGGAGAAGGAATATTCAGAAGCCTTCACCTGTTGGGGTTGCTCCTGTTACATCTGAGAGCACAAGGACAGTACCAGTCACTCCCCACCTACCTGAAGAAGGCTCTTCCATTCCCCTCATTACACCTTCATCTGCATTGCCATCCACCTCTAGTGCATTGCCATCCACTTCATATGCATTTCCATCTACATCCACTGATACTCTCCCACTGGATTTATCCACTATTCTCCATGCATCACCTCCAACATCTCCACCTCATTCACTTCTTGTTGGGATTTCAAATCCTAGTTTTGATCTTTTGGTTTTTGAGAATCTGCCAACTCCACCTCAGTCACCAATTTCACCCCAAGATCATGTTGATCTTCCTGCACCTACATATCAATCACCAGCTCAAAATATATCTCATCAGGAGAACACCATCCCTGCTGATCATCCTTCTGTTGTGATTCCCCCAACATCTTTTGAAATCACACCAGCCTTCATTTCAAGCATCATGGAGCTAATTACTCCTTCAATCAAATCAATGATTGAAGAAGCAATTGCCCCTCTTGTTTCCTCCATCTCTTCCCTTACATCCTCCATCACTGCCCTCTCAAACTCTGCTGAGCCCTCTTCTCTTAGGGGCCCGAATTCAGTACCCACTGAAGTCAGACAGGGGGAGATGTTCCAGGAAGATGTCTTAGGACTTCACCTGATCTCTCTCTCAGCTGAAGTTCCAAAGGAAACACCATCAGATGAGTTGCCTATAACTGCAGATTCAGAACTTACAACAACAGTTGCAGTGACAGTTCCAGATACAGCTGAAGAAATAGGCTAAATTATAGACACAGCTGTTGATCTAGAAGCTCAAGAACAGAGGAAAGCTGAAGTAATAACTGAAGCTGAATTTTCCTTCAGAGTATGTCTTGAAGAATCCTCCACTCCTATTATTGCCATATATCTAGAAGGAGTCATTACCTCCTACCTAGATGATCTATGGGAGTTAGAAAATTCTGAAGGTAATTCATTTACTCAATTCCTTGACATGTTAACTGACATGCTAGCCTGTGAATACCTTGAAGGGATGTTTCAATACCATTTAGAAAACCTTTGTGTCCCTTTGGTTATAGATCAAGCTCAAGAGATTCAAGAACCTGCTCCAGAAACTGCTTCAGAACCTGCTGAAGAAATCAAAAAACCTGAGTCTGCTCTACTAGAACCTGAATCTGTGCAAGCTCCAGAAGAACTGGTCTCCAAGATAGTTCCAGTTGAGCAAGAAGAAAAATCAACTGTGTGGGATGATACTCTTGGATTAGATATTGATTCTCTATTGGATCAGGATGCCATAGAAGAAGAATTAGAAAAGGCTGCTTTAAAAGCAAAAGAAAAAGCTGATCAAGATGCTTTGGATCCCTATGACCAACCTCAATCATCTCACTCTGATGATGAGGATGATTCTGAAGGGTCAAAGAAAAAGAAAATTGCTAAAAGGAAAAGGAAAGCTGTTGCTCCTCCTCCTCCAAACCCAGACCATGACATTCCCTACTACATATTGAAAGGGATTGATCCAAAGTCAAAAGAATATCAAAATTGGATGGGTCTGTCCAGGAATCAACAGAAGAAGAGGAAGAAAAGTAAGAGGTATGATAGTCCAGCTCCCAAGTGGACTCCTAGAGGCCCTCCTCCTCCACCTTCTAGTGCAGGAGCCTCTGGAAATGTTTCCTCCATTCCCTCAGCTCCTCCAACAAGATTCACACCTTATTAAGCTTATCAAAGAAGAGGTAACCCAAGTTACCAAGGCAAATCCCAGTCAGGCCAACAAGGACAAGAGGATGAACCAAAAGAGCAGGTGAAGGAGATGGGTTACCAAAGACCAACTTTTTCTCCTCCTCCTTCACACAAGAGAAAAGCTTCACCTCCCAAGGATAGCAAAAGTCTTCCATCCAGAAAACCAGCTCAGACAAAGAAAACAGATTCAAAAGGAAAAAGGATAATTTACTCTGAAAAATCAAGCAAAATATTTGCAGAGTTTGCTCCTCCATCCTCTCTAGTTATTCAAGAAAATATAAAGCCAGCTGCAAGTCTGTTAGATATTTCTACACAATTCAAGACCATAAAGCCTCTTGATCCAGCTGATGATAATGAATATGAAAGCCAAGAGCTTAATCCTTATTTCAGGATGGCCAGATTTCTTGAATTAGTTGGATCAGCCCAAATCAGACAAGCCAGAGCTTAAGGCAAAGATATTACAGGATTAACAACCATGTCAAAGTTCAGAAAAAAGGAACTAAACAGATTCCAGGTCAGACCTGAGGTCTTTGATGCTTCAAAGTATATGGAAAAACATCCAGAAGCTGTTGTGCCAAGAGCAGGAGAATCCAAGAACATTGGATAACAAGACTTAAAGTCATCAAAGAAGGATTCTCCAGATCCAAACAGAAAAATTTCTTTTCTTCCTGGTTCTTCTGTTTTTGAACTAGATTCTGATGTTGCTTAAGTTATTTATTTATTGTCAGTATGTTTGTTTGATTATTTGTTTGATACAAATTGATGCTTAATTGATATGGTATGATACACCTTTGATCCTAACAGGTTAATGTTGTTTTTATATCTAATTTATAGCATTATGTTTGTTGTTGTTGTTTTGAGAGACTTGACCCAAATAGGGGGAGATTGTTGGTACCCTAGTTTGGATTTGCGTTAAGTCTTCTCAATTAGTTTCTTGACCCAAAATTTATCTATGGTCAAAGGTTAGTTGTTAGGTTAGTTTCCCTCGGTTGTAGAGTTGTCACATATCCAGTGAAATTCTTGTTAAGTTGTTTTTGGTTTGACTATAGTCAAACGCCGCTCGACTATCGTCTATCAACTGTTCGACGATCGTCTATCAGTTGGTCGACTATCGTCTGTCGGCAGATCGTCTATCTCTGAGTTAGTTCAACTCTTGTTAGCTCGACAATCTGTGGTCTCTGCCTCGTCGATCGTCGAGTCTTGCTCGACTTATTTTGACCAGACAGATTTCTTGATAGTTCAACTATCTGTTAGTTCAACTATCTGTTTGATAGTTCAACTATTTGCTTTGATAGTTCAACTATCTGATAGCTCGACTATCTGTTTGATAGTTCGACTATCTTTCTGTTAGTTCGACTATTTGTTTGGTAGTTCGACTATCTTTCTGATAGTTCAACTATCTGCTTTGATAGTTCGACTATCTGTTTCGTTCGACTATCTGTTCTGATAGTTCGACGATCTCTGTGGTTTGTTCGACGATCTCTGTGAATCGTTCGACGATCTTTTGTCTGCTATTAGAGATATTATATTCTTTTCTTCTGTGATTTATTTCTTATTTATATGGCTTATTTTATTAAAGATTATTTCATGGATTTTATGCTTATTTCAAGGCAATCTTTGCCTCATTCTTTATGCATAAGTCAAGCTCTACTCTGACAAAGTCTTTTGTCTTATTAGTTGAAATATCTTTCTGCTTTATCTACCATACTGTCCTTTATAGCCGTTAGACTCAAAAGTCTTCTCTAGACGTAAAGAGTTTGTTCTGATGTAACTTTCTCTAGTACTCTTTTATCAGATTGGATATACAGCTTCTTAGAAAGCTTTTTCCCTTTATAGGATGTCTGTCTGCAGGATATATTTTTGTAGTGTGCTATTTGCAGCCCAGATTGCAGATCTCAGAAGAAGACAAAGTTCAAATAAAGATTAAAGCCGTTACAAAGGCTAATATATAAAGAGTTCTTTTGAAAGAAGAAAAGAACTGGTTAATATATAGATATTCATATACAGATTCAAAACAAGAAGAAGATATAGCTCTCAGACATTGTCACACTCAACTGAGAAGAACTACTCTCTTCAGCATTCTTCTTCAATCCTGAGTTCTTCCTGCTTCTAGGAACATTCACACTCAGTGCCTCAAGAAGAAGAAGAAGAAGAAAGAAAAGCTGATTGAAAAAGAACAACCATTTCTCATCAAGAGTCTTCTTCAAGCTGCTCCTTCAAGAACTTCAAGAGTTCAGAAGAGATCCTGCACCCTGAATCAAGGCTTCTTCCTGGATATTCTCTAAACCAGGGGGAGCCTTGATTCCTTAGAGCTCTTTAGCTCAGCGCAATCCACTAGCTTCTCTAATCTTGTTTAAAAATAGAGAAGACATTCTAAATCTCTTAACCTCCATCTGATACCAATTGAGAGGACCTAGCGCAACCAACTCGACCAAAAGACCGGTCTGATAGAAGACGGCGCAACTATTCTTTATATCAACGGTCCTCGGGCGGATCCACGGGGCAGCCAGTTAGGCCCGCAGGGAACACGTCCTTTTGCTTCGAATAGTATCGCAGCACCGGGGCGATTCCGAACCGCAGTTCCAACATGTAGCATTCTTCTGAAGCGAGGTGGAATTTCTCCCCACCAACATGCGCCGACAGCCCACCATGTGAGCCAGCTCCAGGCCACGAAGCTAAGCTTGTGCGCTTTCATGCACGAGGGCTCGTGTGTTTTCCTCGTCAAAAATCGTGGCGTCCTCCCGTGAGTACATGCCTAAGGAGAAGGCAAAGCCCTCACCGCTGATTGTATCCTGCTCCAGTCAGCTCGACAACATGGTCGAGATGGACGCCCGGTTCTCCTTTTGTCCTACAGCAAGAGGGGAGACCAAGATCATCGAGAGGGCGCTCGCCGTAGCCGAAATTTTGGTGCCCCCTCAGCATGGCCTTGCTGTCAGCCTCCTGTTCTCATGCCTTGGAAGTACTAGCCGCCTCGCCAGAAGATCGGGTGGGAGAAGCCCTCAAGGTGGCGACCTTCTGAGGTTGATGGACCGCGGGAGCTCCTTCTCCCAGGATGTGGGAGGTTCGCCGCCCTTGGTCTTTGAATTTTTGTACGACGGCGGCGGGGGAGATTGTCCGCGAGTGACTCGCTTTTGAGAAGCAAGGGGGGTCAGAACCTCGTGATGGGCGATATCCGCCACCTTGGCAAGGTCTAGCTCGTCGGGAGCGACTAGTGCGCTCTCATATAGGGGATGCAGGGGGAGGTCTCGCTCACCTGCAGCGACAAAGTTAGAACAAGCAAAATGATGAGGAGAAAAGGGGTTGAGCGAGAGTAGCCTTACCTTCCCCGAGCGGGACGTGGACGAGGGAGTCAACGTTCCTCCAAAGGAACGCGACCTCAAAGTTCTTCCCGTGAAGAACCCGCAGATATCGGCTTCATGTCCCCCCAGGCTGGGAGGGCGGTAGCTCGCCTCACTGAGCTGGACGGGCGAGAACGGGACGCTGCCAAAGTCGCCCCTAACGAACACGAACTTTCTGAGCCAGTTGTGGCTCTTGTTCACTGTCTCCCGCACCTTCACATGGTTGCTGGACGCTACTAAATAATATCAAACTGGCGGGGACGCTACTGAATAATATCAAAAACAACGTATCCTAACACAGAGCATTCTAGCAGAAGCTTCACGGTTGAAAACTTGAACTCAAGAATCACAAGAACTATCCACTATACCAAAATAGGAATGTTTACACCCAAAGAAAATGACCTTATGGCCTTACAGGTTTCTCTTAACAAAAGTGTGGTTTCCAAACATCGGCGCGCAGGCCGGCCACATATGAACAAGAATAAATAAAGCAAAGTCTTCGAGGGCAGCAACACAGCTTAGGCTTCAGCCCGCTAAGTCCCGCTCGGACCAGCACCACCTGCACCTGCAAGAACCAATCAACCAAGCCGTGGCAAACAGGGCAACGGTCAGCATTCAGCTGACCAATTATAACGACCTTGCCCCTGGCACGGGGCAGCAGAATTCTTTCCCTGTACAACATTTTACACCTCATACATATATATCCAGCCACCAAGGCAATACATATCACAAATGCCGGCACGACGACCCGACATTCCGTGCACTCAGGGCACATTCTGGTGTACCGGAAACACCGGGTCCCACCACCGTTCAGAGGTCCCTGACATGACGGTCCAATTTGAGCATTTCTAGTTTGATCAGCACGTAAGCCATCGACTCTCGCTATGTTATCCTAACAGGGCCTTAAGCACCCAAGTTTAGACAACCATAACGCGAGTACAGATCCACCTTTCCAGTTGCTCAAAATCATCAGACTCAAGACTAGACTAACGCGGGTACGACTTCACTTTGCCCGTCCGCCACCATGGCATTTATCCAGTTGCAGCCTAACGGCTCAACTTCATCCCATATGGCACTCACGGCCACAAGAGTTGAACCCAACTCTCACAATTTCCTGGACTTCCTCCAGTACTTCCTGCGGCACCAAGCCACAGGTATCCACCACGGATTTCATGCATACAAGCAATATTCACAGAGTCTTCTCCGATGTGCAAATAAGCATCACCAATCCCGACCAACATGTCCAGATGAGCTTCACACAGCATGCCTAACCGTACTCACACTTCCGGTTCTAATGCAATACAATAAGAGACGTACCGCCGACCCAAGGGAATCACTTCACCATCCACCTTTTGGTGGAGGATTCCTATGCAAATGCAGGAAAGAAGGACTTCACTTGTCCAAGAAGTAAATCGTTACCCTTGAAGGACGTTTTGGCGCCATGGCGAAAAGCAAAAAGTTGGAAAGCTTCGCAGCGATCAAGCCTCCGCAGAGATGAACTCGGCTCGCGATTTGGACCACCGCAGCATCACTGGCAGCCGGCTTTCCCTTCTTCTTCCTCCCCTTGATCTACTCTCTCTCTTTACTTTGGAAAGAGAATTGCACAACTCAAATGAGTTTTCTCCATCTCAATTCCGGCCTTATAACCCCAGGGAAAAGCCTCGACCACTGGATCTTGGTCAAAGAAAATGAAAGGCTCAAATTAGCCCTGAAATGATTTTCCTGGGCCGAACACGGGTTGTGACACGCCCATGTCTCAGGTCGTGTTCCTGAAGCGGTACACAACCGACTTAAAACAAACCAGAACACGGGCAGCGACACACCCGTGTCATCCCTGACACGCCCGTGTCAGCCAGTACACGGCCGTTTGCCTGGCCGTGTCACCCCTATAACTCGATCTCCAAAATCACTCGAGAAAACACGGCTAAGGCACACACCCGTGTCCATAGCCGTGTGCCAAACACGCCCCTGTGACATACCCGTGTCACAGGTCGTGTCCTCCTCAGACACAACTGGCCCTCAGCAAGCTAGACACGCCCTGGGACACGCCCGTGTCCCAGGCCGTGTACACTTGACACGCCCTGAGACACGCCCGTGTCTCAGGCCGTGTCAGCCATCCTGAATCACAATTTTTTGCTTTTGAGAGCTTTTGTGATTTCTGGGGTGTTACAATCCTCCCCTCCTTAATAAAATTTCGTCCCGAAATTTGGACACATTAAGGAAGTACAAACATTACACAATATGTGATACTTTACATATAAGGTTTAACAATATACAGACGAGCAAACAACTTTACATAAACAACTCGGGAAATTCAGCTCTCATGGTCTGCTCCCGCTCCCACGTTAGCTCCTCTCGGCCATAATTATCCTACCGGACTTTGACCATCCCGATCGCTTTGTTCCGTAGCTGTTTCTCGGCTCGATCCTCGATCCGAATGGGTCTAACTTTCATCGTTAACCCATACTCAACTGGCACTCAGTCACTCTCAATTACTTGAGCTGAATCCTTGACCACTTTCCGCAACACTGAGACATGAAATACATCATGTAAACCACTCAGCTCTTACGAAAGTGCTAGCCGATAGGCGGCTTCACCAATACGTTCAACCACTTCAAACGGTCCCAGATACCTCGGGCTCAACTTTTTCAGACGCCGTATCCTGGACACACCTTTGAATGATTTGATTTTCAAGTACACTCAATCGTCCACCGCAAACTCCACGTTTCGGTGCTTGGCATTGTAATACTTAGCTTGCCTGTCTTGAGCCACTATCAACCTTTCACATATCAACCATATGATTGAGTTGGCATCATCTAACTCTTTTCGCCGGTATAACTTTGCTTCGCCAGTCTCCGCCCAAGTCAAAGGTGTACGACATTTCCTATCGTATAAAGCTTCAAAGGGCGCCATCTGCATGCTAGCTTGGTAGCTGTTGTTGTAGGCGAATTCAATCACACCGAGATGATCTTCCCAAATCTTTTCGAAATCCAGCACACACATTCGGAGCATATCCTCCAATGTCCTGTTGGTTCTCTCGGTCTGACCATCTGTTTGAGGATGGAAGGTCGTGCTGAAATGCAATTTTGTACCCAACAGTTCATGGACAAATCTCCAATCGCCCGAAGTGAAATGCCCATCTCGATCACTAACGATGCTACGGGGCACACCGTGCAATCGTACAATAGTATCCACGTATATCTTTGCCAATTTCTCCACTGAATCGTCCCTTCGGTTCGGGATGAAGTGTGACACCTTTGTTAACCGGTCCACAATCACCCATACCGCATCATTTCCCCGCTGCGACCTTGGCAATCCATGCACAAAGTCTATGGAAATATCATCAAACTTCCACACAGGGATAGGAAACGACTTCAGCAAACCACCCGGTTTTTGGCATTCCGTCTTTACTAAGGCACAAGTTTGACATTTAGCAATATAGTGTGTTATGTCCTTCTTCATTCCTGGCCACAAGAACAGCTTCTTCATATCCTTATACATTTTCGTGCTCCCAGGGTGAACCGAATACTTGGTGAAGTGGCCTTCATACATCACCTCTTCATGAAGCTTACCCCTATCTGGGACACACAAATGACCGTCCTTCCGAAACAGACCGTCAATAAATGAAAACCTAGAGTCGGTACTTTCTGCAGCATAGCGTTGCTGGATTTCATCCAGTTCTGTTGCTTGCCGAACTCTGTCCTCCAGGTCACACTATACCTCCGTCCAGTTTAAGCACGCCTTTGCAGTGGTATTCCTTTCAACACAAGAAATATTTAAGTCCTCCAGATCTCGAATTAGGCCTTCATCATGTCTTAGAAGCCAATTTTCCCTTGCCGGAGTCCGACGACTCAAGGCATCCGCGACCACATTTCCCTTCCCGAGAGTATAGTGAATATCGAAGGTGTAGTCCCCAAGGAACTCCATCCACCTCCGTTGTCACATATTCAAATCCTTCTGATTGAGCAAATACTTTAGACTCTTATGATCTGTATAGATATCGACTTTAACGCCATAAAGATAGTGCCGCCACAACTTTAACGCAAAGATAACCGTTAAAAGTCCACTTAGTGTCAACTACTTACACCTATGGGGGGATAGGTGTCTTTGCAGCGTATGTGCGGAATTAAAGTTTTACCTGCACAAGAAAACAAAACCACACAGCACAGAAGGTACACAAGTAATTTATAGTGGTTCCCCGATTTGGGTATGTCCACTTTCCCCCTTTGACCTATCTCCCAACCAGGAACGACTCGGTCATTTCACCAACAGGATTGAAATCCAATCCTTGCACTAACGGAAGGAACCCTTCCACACGTAGGAGTCAACACTCCTACTACACGGGTTGCACCCAACCCTACAACTAGAGACCAATCGGTCCTTTACAAAGAATTGAAAATGGCTTGTAAGAAATACAAACAACGAATGGAGACTAAGGTGTCCCTCTTCGTTCGACGACGAGTTCTTGAAGTCAACGAAGAGTCCACAACCCTAGATATCTCTTGGAGAGAATCTTCTCTAGATCGACGGCTTCAACAAGAGAGGCGGTAATGCTGTGTAGATCCAATCTTCTTAGCTAAGTCGGCAAGGTCTTCCAACGGTCACACTAGGATCGATCGTCTCGATCGATTCGGATGGGGAAGGTTTCCCGATCACAAATCAAGAGACAAAAGATCTCTGGATAGACGCGTGAGACGCTGTGCCCGACTAGGCTTCTATCGCCGGGAGAGGTAACGAAAACCCCGATCAATGGTGGCGAGCAACTAGCGAGAGGCGGAGAAGGTCGGCCAAGCTCGCTTCCGATCTAGGGCTCGACGGCGGCTTCTTTTTCTTCAATCTGTAATCCGTACTTTTACTGTTCACAAATACAGCATATTTATACCTTAGGTCATGAAGATGACCGTTGTGGGCCCCACCAGCAATAAGACCTAAGTCCGGTTCAAAATCCCGTAGATAACGTGGACCGGTCCAAACAGAGTCGGAAAAATACCCAAGTCAAATTCGGCGAGAATCGTGGGTGATTCTCGACGAATCGGCGAGAATCACTTACAATTCTCGCCGAATTCTACTTAGAGAATTCTGGCTGCACAGGTTATAGAGGCCGGGGAGAATCGGTGGGAATCACCTTGGAATCTCGCCGACTCGTCGAGAATGCAAAGTCATTCTCGACGAATCGGCGAGAATCACTTGGTGATTCTCGACGATTCTTCCTTAGATGATTTTTCTGACTGCGTCGAGACAGCCGGCCCAACCCGGCAAGAATCAATTAGTGATTCTCGACGATTTACACTTACATGATTCTCGTCTTTCAACCCGTGAGGTGGTCTTTGGCCCATCCTTGCTCCTTGTCTGCTCTTGCTTTATCATAGCCCTGTACTTGAAATTAAGTACACCCCAATAGAGAGAGTACACGTAGGCCAACACACTGATCTGCTCAACGAGGGATTACGTTGCACAGACCCGTGTATATTGACCCACTGCACCCTGACATTGGTGTGTACTTAGCATGGAATAACTACAAGCACAACTAGAAGAAATTCATCAAATACATAGTGAATTCATCTTAGCTTTGATAGGAGGCTTCCTCAAATCCAGGTAATTGTGGATACAATACCCAACAATCTCCCCCTATTTGACGAAGCCAAAATCCTACTAAGCTAAGATGAATTTCAACATTCCAGATAAAATATGCATAAACTAGAAAAGTGAACAACAGACGTAATCATACCAATGTGAGAGTCAATAAATAAACCACACACATGAATATATAAATGTGAATATCCACATATAAATGTTCACAGTTTACTTAATCAAAAGTTTAAATGAGATAACCATAAGAGCTAACATCCTACAGATCTTTGTCCTTAGCTATGCCTTCTTTGAGTTGTTGAGCTAAGAATTTTTTGCTTTGTCGCTCAAAATACTCCTTGGGCTTAGGATAGTATCTCGGAGGGGGAGCTTTGTTTGCCACAGTGTTGCTTCTGTAGAACAAGTTTCTTTTGGCTTCATACATTTTGTGCTGCTCCCACTCGTATTGGCTATATACGTCATTCCTTTTGACTTGCCCTCCTTGTAGTAATGCAAAGGTGTCCAAGATGATATTCTTTGATACAGGACTCCATATTTCGTTTCTCACATCCTCCTCCGACAATCTGATCTTCTTTTCAGCTGGTGTTTCCTTTGAAGTTCCTTCTTTGATTTGCCTTTTTCCTTTGGCTTTTGCTAAGGCATCTTGGTCAAACCAGCTTCTTCTTTCAGCCCTCTCCGCAGCTTTCTTCAACTCGACTTCGCCCAGTTATACTTCTTCAGTCCTTATATCACCCTTAGTAGTACCAGCACGGCCTTAATCCTCAGGTGGAGCAATAGGGACATGTATTCCCGATGCTTCTGTTACTAGCCAGTGGGCCGTTTCAAACACGTACCTATTCGAATTATCGAATTTGTATTTGTCAATTATTATTTATTAAGTTGATTAAAGGTGCAGTTATGATGTGGTAGTTTTGAAAGGCATACCTATTGGTCTGATCGAAGTTTAGAAGTACTAACTCTTGAAGCCCTGCCATCTTAGCGTTATACGCTTCCTCCCCCTTTTTGGCTTCGGCGGCTATAGAGTTTGTATAGGAATGCAAAGAGGCATCAATGTGCTTCACGGTTTTACTGAATTCGTCCAGCAGAGATTTCTGATTTGCGTTCAGCGTTACCATGTTGCCATCGAATTTTCGTATGCTGTCTGCCACAATATGTGCATTTTTATTGACTACAGCCAGATCGTCAGTATTCTTCTTCAGTCCTTGCATGAGAAGAGATACGGCTGTGCCTGCCTCTGTATATTTTTCATCAAATTTCTTTTCCATCACATCTAGTTTGTGGTTGATCTGAACCACATTCTTAAGCATGAGATCCTCAGACTCCCGCAGTCTCTTGAGCACTTTGTTGTGCGATTTCTCAAACGTATCCTTGAGCTCATCAAGCATTCCTTAGACAAAATTAACAGTGTGGTTTGCTAGGTTTGCTTGAAGTGGATGAGCTGCAGGCAGACCCTGGTCAGGCTCCCCCGCAGAAGCACTGGGAGAGCTGGATAGTAGTATGGAGTCCACAGGGGGAACAAAGGATTGCTCCCCCTCTATCCTTGCATCTGACTGCTTAGGAGCTTGTTCCTCAGATGGAACCTCAGCATCCTCCTAAGAATCTGCCGCTTTCTCATTCTCTGGTACTTCTTTCTCTATCTCAGTCTCCAAGTGATCATGCTTATCGGCAGAGTTGTGGACATCTTCTTCTACTTCTTCCTCTATCTCCTCATCAGCCACGTCATCTCCCAGATCATCGTCGATAAGAGCTGCCTCATCGTTCTCAACCTCCTCATCATCTGCGACTTCATCTGCCACCATCTCCATAGCTTCTTTAGCTATCAGAGAAATGTCAGATAAGATGTTTGCAGAACTGGTTACAGGCTCCCCCTCAGTTCCTGCAATTAGGGCGTTAGGAACTTCACTGGGTGTTGCCACGAAATCTGCTGAAGTTCTGTTGTCCTCGGCAGGAGATTCTTCTTGTTCAACTACCACTGCAGCTTGCCCTATGAGTCGCTCCCATCTGTCAAATACGCTGGAGTCCATTTTCTTCAAATAATGCAAAGGAACTCCTTTGCTCATGTCGAACCTATCTCCGTTCAACTGATTGAGAAATAGGCTGATGATTCTTCCAAAACTTAGAGATCTGAGAGTGTCCTTAATCTTCTCAAAAAGCATGCCCCCCCAGTTGAATCTCTTTCGGCAGACTATCACCACAAGAATCTTGAACATGTCAGCTGAGATGTGGTCGTGTGAGCCGGGTTTGCATATCAGTACTTTCCCAATGATGTCAGACAAGAGTTTCCCCTCCTCATTCATTTCTTTTCTCTTTATCGATCTGGTTCCCCTAGCTAGCCCACAGAATAATAGGGTCCTGGCTCTATCATGTTCCTCCAGATAATCATCGTGCTCAGAACTGGAGAGCTGCAAGCATTGAGTCAGTTTCTTTGCAGACATCTTGATCCTTGCACCTGCAACCTTACTCTTGATAATAGAGTCTTCATTCCGAAGTTTGGCGGTTGCGAAGAACTCCATCACTTCCTTATTCAGAATTTTGCAGGGGTGCTCCAGTACAAACGTGAGTCCAGCCTCCTCCAGCATGATGATGATGTTTCTGAACTCATCCGAGGCATGTGAGAACCCGGTTCGAACCAACTCACATCCAGTGACCAGGCCGGCGGTGGTCCTTGGAGCCATAGCAAACCTAGGGAGGGAATCCCAAGTTTATGCCTAATCAGAGATCAAAAGGGAAGCTATACTAACAGTGAGTCACTAAAAGGGAGAGGAAATGGTTACCCAAATGCGGAGGAAGCGAGAGTCGACGGAGACGACGGAAAGCCTGGAGGAGCTCGTGCCCTTGTTTGATCGAAACCACGGAGAATGAAAACTTGGACGATCGCCCTGGACGCGAGAAGAGAGGTCTATGGAATCCGGAACGAGGTCGACGAGATTTGTAACCTAAGATGCGGGAAGTCGCCGGGAGGAGGGAAGGAAGGGTCGGCGGGATTCCTAAGGAATATCGACGGGTTTCTCTGCGAAGTGCGGAAGATGAAGAGTCGGCGGGAGTATTTCTAAATAGAAATCAACGGGATTGGAGGCATACCGGATTCTCGAAATCTTGTGTTATCAAAGGGTTTGAGAAATCTTCTAAATATATGTATTTCTTAATCTTCGGAATATATATGTTTCTTAATACACGAATCTATAGAGGGTTTGGAAGGAGTTTTCCACACAGAGTTAGGAGGCATGTTAACCTTGGTATACCCAAGGCAATAACCGTGGCAGGAAACTTTAATGGATTATTTTTCATTCGAGATACACACAATCTTCTTGATGTCAGTTGTAAGTTTTAGTGACTTCTAGTGGCGTATCTTCATTAATTTTCAGTGGGCTGACTTAGGCCTGTTGAGGTTCATTCTCGAATCTACCAGTGTATTTACAGATAAATCTTTAACAATGTATTTAAAGGTTATTTTTACAATCTTAATCTTTCCTTAAATGAACAAGCATATAAGTGTAAGTCTATACATGACCATTTACTTTCGGGGGAGGAAATTCATGACTTAGTGTGGATATGTAGACATACATATATACCTATATGTAAAAATCGATGCACTATAGCTCATATATTGAAGCTGATTGCAATTACCTGAGATTAAAAGATGTATCATTTAGAACTTCTGCTCAAGGCACACTAGGTGGTCAACTTGAACGTGCCCGTGTTGATGGCACTGCTCCTTTTCCAGATACATGTTCCACGTCATTTTTGGAACATCTCCTGTCTGGTTCCCATTAGGTTTACGGGAACCTAGACTACCCTGCAAAAGAGTTATCTTGCCTTAGGAACCCAATAAGTATTGGGTCCTAGGTTCCTGTCAGCATAATAATTGGGATGCCTCCCCTCAGGGATCCTGGAGGGAGGACTAACATTGCCTCGAGGATGTGGAAGTCCCCTTGCCTTTGACATAGAAGGGTTGTGCCAACAATCTATGGCAAAATGACCCACTTTGCCATAACACCAACATTCATGAATGTTGTACCGCCGTTTGTGACCTGAACTGGTGACTGAGGTAGTCATAGTCCTAGGTCTAAGCGGGATAGTGCCAAATCTTCTAACCGAATTGTCTCTTCCACCGTGACTCATGGAAGGGTGGAAAGAATGCATATGGTAGGCGTCATGAGGCCTGGGAGGTGGTGCCTTCCTTTCAGTCAGCCCCCTTCCAAGGTCCCCATGTGTGCCAACAACATGATTTCTAACCCCCCTTTTCTGAGTCCTAGGGAGGTGAGAGGCGCATTGTGAGCTGATGCTGGCAGACTCATGATGAGTAGGGGCAGTGGCCGAGAATACAAAAGGCTTGGTGGAAGCCTGAGGTATCCTCTTCTGGGTGGCCATGACAGCCCTTGCATTCTGGGTGCTTCTACAAGAGGGCTGATCATTCTTGCAGTGACCATGGTTGTTCCTATGGTCATACCTGAATGCATGATGTGTGCCCTTCCTGCTCGGGGTGGGGGGGGGTCTGAACACAGTTTCCCCATTTCTCCATGAATTGACGATTTGGGAGATCCACCCATTTTCTGCTTTTATTTTGATAGCATCTATCTTGGAAAAGTTAGAAACAATCCTCTTCTCGATTTCTAGATGACTCTTTAGATCTGAGATTTTAGAGTCCTTAACCTTATTGGATGCCAATTGGAGAACCAATAAGATCTTCAGTCGAGCAATCTCCTGAGCTTGCTCCTCAACAATCAGGTTGCTTTTCTGAAGGACACTCTTCAGGGCATTAGGATTTTCTGGAGGGCAATCATCCAACATATTCTGGTCTTCAGGAACAAGGGGAGGAGAGGGGCAAGGTGAAGAAGTTACCTGTTCCTGACTTAGCTGATCAGGAATAGTGTTAGGACTGACCGGGGCAGCTGAGTCATCTTCAGCTGTGCAGTCTTCATCAACTTCCTCCTTAGTCTCTGATAAGGACACAGGAGCCCTGATACTGAGAAATTGGTCATCACTTTCTTCTTCAGAAATACTGACCCCCATATATGCCTCATCCTCTTGCTAACGACTTATCCCTGTTCTGTTTGATCCCTCCATGAGGTCTGATACAGTTTGCCACAAGGACCTGGCCGTCTTACACTTTTAAAGTCTTAACCGGGAAGGTCCAGTCCAGACATCCAGAATGATTTTACGAATCATTTTATCCAAGTTGAAAAGAGAGAATTCAATCTCAGACATTTCAGTAGTCTCCTTGGGGATCTGCATATCCTTTCCAGAGCAGGAGGCCTTCATGGGAATGAAGGGGCCCTCTTCCAAAATGAGTGATGCTCGAGGGTCGATGGCCTCCAGATGAAATAGTACTCTCATCTTCCATACAGGATAGTACTCCTTTGTACAAGAGGGGAGTCTTAGAGGAAGGACATCATAATCCAACTCCATGCTTGAGTCTGATCTTCTTGTTGACACTAGATGCAGGAACTTACTCGAGGTGTTAACCCCTTTGATGAGTAACCTCCCACTGATACCACTTGAAAGTCCACTTAGTGTCAACTACTTACACCTATGGGGGGGGGATAGGTGTCTTTGCAGCGTATGTGCGGAATTAATGTTTTACCTGCACAAGAAAACAAAACCACACAGCATAGAAGGTACACAAGCAATTTATAGTGGTTCTCCGATTTGGGTACGTCCACTTTCCCCCTTCGACCTATCTCCCAACCAGGGACGACTCAGTCACTTCACCAACAGGATTGAAATCCAATCCTTACACTAACGGAAGGAACCCTTCCACACGTAGGAGTCAACACTCCTACTACACGGGTTGCACCCAACCCTACAACTAGAGACCAATCGGTCCTTTACAAAGAATTGAAAATGGCTTGTAATAAATACAAACAACGTATGGAGAATAAGGTGTCCCTCTTCGTTCGACGACGAGTTCTTGAAGTCAATGAAGAGTCCACAACCCTAGATCTCTCTTGGAGAGAATCTTCTCTAGATCGACGGGTTCAACAAGAGAGGCGGTGATGCTGTGTAGATCCAATCTTCTTAGCTAAGTCGGCAAGGTCTTCCAACGGTCACACTAGGATCGATCGTCTCGATCGATTCGGATGGGGAAGGTTTCCCGAGCACAAATCAAGAGACAAAAGATCTCTGGATAGACGCGTGAGACGCTGTGACCGACTAGGCTTCTGTCGCTGGGAGAGGTAACGAAAACCCCGATCAACGGTGGCGAGCAACTAGCGAGAGGCAGAGAAGGTCGGCCGAGCTCGCTTCCGATCTAGGGCTCGACGGCGGCTTCTTTTTCTTCGATCTGTAATCCGTACTTTTACTGTTCACAAATACAGCATATTTATACCTTAGGTCATGAAGATGACCGTTGTGGGCCCCACCAGCAATAAGACCTAAGTCCGGTTCAAAATCCCGTAGATAACGTGGACCGGTCCAAACAGAGTCGGAAAAATACCCAAGTCAAATTCGGCGAGAATCGTGGGTGATTCTCGACGAATCGGTGAGAATCACTTACGATTCTCGCCGAATTCTACTTAGAGAATTCTGGCTGCACAGGTTATAGAGGCCGGGGAGAATCGGTGGGAATCACCTTGGATTCTCGCCGACTCGTCGAGAATGTAAAGTCATTCTCGACGAATCGGCGAGAATCACTTGGTGATTCTCGACGATTCTGCCTTAGATGATTTTTCTGACTGCGTTGAGACAGCCGGCCCAACCCGACAAGAATCAACTAGTGATTCTCGACGACTCGTCGAGAATCACTGGTGATTCTCCACGAATCGGTGAGAATCACTTAGTGATTCTCGACGATTTACACTTAGACGATTCTCGTCTTTCAACCCGTGAGATGGTCTTTGGCCCATCCTTGCTCCTTGTCTGCTCTTGCTTTATCATAGCCCTGTACTTGAAATTAAGTACACCCCAATAGAGAGAGTACACGTAGGCCAACACACTGATCTGCTCAACGAGGGATTACGTTGCACAGACCCGTGTATATTGACCCACTGCACCCTGACATTGGTGTGTACTTAGCATGGAATAACTGCAAGCACAACTAGAAGAAATTCATCAAATACATAGTGAATTCATCTTAGCTTTGATAGGAGGCTTCCTCAAATCCAGGTAATTGTGGATACAATACCCAACAACTGCCGCCAACTCCAAGTCGTGGATGTGATAGTTACGCTCATGCACTTTCAATTGGCGTTAGCCATAAGCAATCACCTTGCCAAACTGTAGGAGAACGCAGCCTAAGACGCTCCCTGACGCATCGTTGTATATATCATAGCCCTCTGTGCCACATGGCGACATCAACACAGGCGCCGTGGTCAAACGACTCTTCAGCTCATCAAAAGCTCGCGCGCACTCCGGCGTCCAGACGAACTTATGATCTTTTCTCGTCAACGTGGTCAGAGGCAAAGCAATCTGGGAGAAGTTCGCCACAAACCGTCTGTAGTAGCCTGCCAGTCCAAGGAAACTCCTGACTTCGGTCACTGAAGACAACACCGGCCAATCTTGTATGGAACTTATCTTTACCGGATCCACTGATATGCCCTCGCCACTAACTACATGGCCCAGAAAAGCCACTGACGAGAGCCAGAACTCACACTTCGAGAACTTGGCATACAGCTTATTCCTCCGCAAGGTGTGCAGTACCAACCGCAAATAGTTTGCATGATCTGCTTCCGACTGCGAGTACACTAGGATGTCGTCAATGAATACGATTACAAACAAATCCAAGTACACTCGGAATGTTCGGTGCATTTAGTCCATAAATACAGAAGTCACATTACATAGCCCAAACGGCATTACCGTGAATTCATAATGACCGTAGCGTGTTCCAAATGCTTTCTTAGGAATGTCACCTTCCCTAATCCGCAATTGGTAATACCCGGATTTCAAATCCAACTTCGAATAGACGGTTGAGCCTGCTAGCTTATCGAACAAGTCATCGATCCGTGGAATCAGATACTTGTTTTTCTCCGTCAGCTTATTCAATTCGCGGTAATCAATACATAGCCGCAAACTACCGTCTTTCTTTTTCACAAATAGAATAAGCGCGCTCCAAGGTGACATACTTGGGCACATGTATCCCTGCTCCAACAACTCTTGCAATTGAACTTTCAGTTCGGCCATTTCTTTTGGCGCTACACGATAAGGCGAGCGGACCATAGGTTTTGCACCTGGCACCACCTCGATAGCGAAGTCGATTTACCTTTGGGGAGGTAACCCCGGAAGGTCTTTTGGAAACACATCAGCATATTCCGATACAATCCGCACCTCATTCACACTGGCCTTCGGCTCCACCGCCTTAATAAGTGTGAAGAATAACTCCGCACCCTTCTGAATTGCCTTAGCGGCTTGGACAGCAGATAACAACATCCCACTCATCCCTCGCATACCAGTGAACTTGGTCTCTTGTTCGGTATTTTGCCCCAGTGTGACCTCTTTTGAAGTACAATCTATACAGGCATGCTGCTCTGAAAGCCAGTCCATACCAAATATTATATCAAACTCTGTAATCGGCAATACAAATGCTTCCACCTTGAATTCGCGACTCCCTATCTTTACCTCAAGACCGCAAGATTTATCCGCGCATAACAAACATCTGTTTGGTAGTAACACCTTTAGACTGTCTGTCGTGGTTCTTATAGGCACACCGATTCGTAAAACAAAATCTTCAGACAGAAATGAATGGGAAGCATCTGTATCAAACAGTGCTCGTGTCGGATAATCCCGTATAAGGACAAAACCTATAACACCAAAATTATACAAGCACAGCACACAATATAAAATAACATTAAAAACTATGCGCACCTGTGACGACATCGGCCTGCTTAATGGCCTCATGTTGTCCAAGGTTGAAGACCCGGGTCTGCGCGTGCGATGTAGAAGACTCCACCACAGTCTTCCCTTTCTCCGCATAAGACGCTCCCGTCTTCTTTTCACCCTTTGGAGGGCCAACTCGGCAATCACGTGCGAAGTGTCCCACCTTCCCACACGTAAAACAGGCACGAGATCCATACCCCGACGATGCCTCCGTCACAGTCGCTGAAGGAGCTTGTCCAGTAGATTTGGACTTCTTATTCCATCTCCTTTGGTACCCAGATTTCTCCGGACGTGGCGGCTTGAACTCCGGCTTTGTAACAGCCAAGGACCCTTTGCTTGCCCCCTTTTCATGTCTGTCTCCAATGACCGAGCCGTTCAGACTAAGGCTTGAAAACCCTGACTTACAGAACTCGAGAGCAGATATCGTAGCTCATCTCGTAGTCCCGCATAAAACCGACTAGTCTTACGCTCCTCTTCGGCGAAGATAGAACATGCATATCTTTCCAACCGCGTTAACTCATGAAGATAATCATCCACACTACAATCTCCTTGAGTCAACCGCTGAAATTCCATTTCCATTGATATTCTCTGCTGCATTGGTAGATGCTTTGCCAAGAATAACCGAGAGAACTCTTCCATCGAGACCTCTTCCAACTGTCTGCCGACCTAGTGATGCAGTTCAATCTCATCTTACCACAACAGAGCCTCTCCCTCAAAAAGGAAAGTGACCAACATTACCTTCTGCTCCTCCTCAACTCTGATCGCTCTCATGATTCTCTTGATCCTTGCAAGCCAATCCTCCGCTTGGGCCGGGGATCCCGCCCCAGTAAATTGAGGAGGATTGAAGCTCATGAATTGCTTCAATTGTTGATCTGCTGCCCGCGGATCAACTACAGCTTCTGCCGGTTCTTGCCTTACCCCAGTATGCGTTGGCACCACAGCAGTACGTGCTTGCCCAACCTGCTGAGCATTCATCACAGCAAGTACTGTCTCCGTAATGAAACACACAGTTTCAGCAGATGGAGGAGGTGTGGGCACCTCAGCCGGTGCTACACATTCAATAGAATGTTGAGGTTCCGATTGACCCGCAACACTTATAGTCACCTATATGTGTAGAAACACAATTTAGCGACTAAATAAACGGCAAACATACAAAAATGAACACTCCAGCTCACCAAACAAGTGTATTTACATTCCTAAGTAGACATTCTTGAGTTCAATTTATGTGTTATAACGGCAGCACTGACACGCGCTCGCCACCCCTCGAAAGAATTCATCCGCGAATTCGGAAGAGATCGACCAACAAGCTGATACCAAATTATAACGCCTCTACCCGTCAAATAGAATATAATAGAGGGTCCGGTCGGGGCCCCACAGCATATTCCACAAACAGGCGGGACACTACTAAATAATATCAAAACCAACGTGTCCTAACACAGAGCATTCTAGCGGAAGCTTCACGGTTGAAAAATTGAACTCAAGAATTACAAGAACTGTCCACTATACCAAAATAGGAATGTTTACACCCAAAGCAAATGACCTTATGGTCTTACAGGTTTCTCTTAACAAAAGTGTGGTTTCCAAACATCGGCGTGCAGGCCGACCACACATGAACAAGAAGAAATAAAACAAAGCCTTCGAGGGCAGCAACGCAGCTTGGGATTCAGCCCGCTAAGTCCCACTCGGACCAGCACCACCTGCACCTGCAAGAACCAATCCACCAAGCGGTGGCAAATAGGGCAACAGTCAGCATTCAACTGACCAATTATAACGACCCTGCCCCTGGCACGGGGCAGCGGAATTCCTTCCCTGCACAACATTTTATATCTCATACATATATATTCAGCCACCAAGGCAATACATATCACAAATGTCGGCACGATGGCCCGACATTCCGTGCACTCAGGGCACATTCTGGTGTACCGGAAACACCGGGTCCCACCACCATTCAGAGGTCCCAGACACGACAGTCCAATTTGAGCATTTCTAGTCTGATCGGCACGCAAGCCATCGACTCTCGCTATGTGATCCTAACAGGGCCTTAAGCACCCAAGGTTAGAAACCATAACGGGGGTACAGATCCACCTTTCCCATTGCTCAAAATCGGCAGACTCAAGACTGGACTAACGCGGGTACGGCTTCACTTTGCCCGTCCGCCACCAAGGCATTTCTCCAGTTGCATCCTAACGGCTCAACTTCATCCCATATGGCACTCACGACCACAAGAGTTGAACCCAACTCTCACCATTTCCTGGACTTCCTCCAGTACTTCCTGTGGCACCAAGCCATAGGTATCGACCACGGATTTCATGCATACAAGCAATATTCACAGAGTATTCTCCGATGTGCAAACAAACATCACCAATCCAGACCAACATGTCCAGATGGGCTTCACAAAACATGCCTAACCGTACTCACACTTTCGGTTCTAATGTAATACAACAAGGAACGTACCGCCGACCCAAGGGAATCACTTCGCCATCCACCTTTTGGTTGAGGATTCCTATGCAAATGCAGGAAAGAAGGACTTCACTTGTCCAAAAAGGAAATCGTTACCCTTGAAGGACATTTTGGCGCCATGGCGAAAAGCACACGGTTGGAAAGCTTCGCAACGATCAAGCCTCCACAGAGCTGAAATCGGCTCGCGATTTGGACCACCGCAGCACCACCGGCAGCCGACTTTCCCTTCTTCTTCCTCCCCTTGCTCTCCTCTCTCTCTTTACCTTGGAAAGAGAATGGCACAACTCAAATGAGTTTTATCCATCTCAATTCCGGCCTTATAACCCCAGGGAAAAGCCTCGACCACTGGATCTTGGTCAAAGAAAATGGAAGGCTCAGATTAGCCCTGAAATGATTTTCCTGGGCCGAATACGAGTTGTGACACGCCCGTGTCACAGGTCGTGTTCCTGAAGCGGCACACAACCGACTTAAACCAAACCAGAACACGGGCAGCGACACGCCCGTGTCATCCCTGACACGCCCGTGTCAGCCAGTACACGGCCGTGTGCCTGGCCGTGTCACCCCTGTAACTCGATCTCCAAAATCACCCGAGAACAACACGGCTAAGGCACACGCCCGTGTCCATAGCCGTGTGCCAAACACGCCCCTGTGACATGCCCGTGTCACAGGCCGTGTCCTCCTCGGACACAATTGGTCCTCAGTGAAAGTCCACCTATTGTCAACTACTTACACCTATGGGGGGGGGATAGGTGTCTTTGCAGCGTATTTGCGGAATTAAGGTTTTACCTGCACAAGAAAACAAAACAACACAGTACAAAAAGTACACAAGCAATTTATAGTGGTTCCCCGATTTGGGTACGTCCACTTTCCCCCTTCGACCTATCTCCCAACCAGGGATGACTCGGTCACTTCACCAACAGGATTGAAATCCAATCCTTGCACTAACGGAAGGAACCCTTCCACACGTAGGAGTCAACACTCCCACAACACGGGATGCACCCAACCTTACAACTAGAGACCAATCGGTCCTTTACAAAGAATTGAAAATAGCTTGTAAGAAATACAAACAACGTATGGAGACTAAGGTGTCCCTCTTCGTTCGACGACGTGTTCTTGAAGTCAACGAACAGTCCACAACCCTAGATCTCACTTGGAGAGAATCTCCCCGAGACCTGCGGCGACGACGAGCGGCGACGAGGCTCTCGGTGTTGGCGGCGACAACTGAAAACAGCAGCAAAGCACTGGAGATCCAATCTTCTTAGCGAAGTCGGCAAGGTCTACCAACGGTCACACGAGGATCGATCGTCTCGATCGATTCGGACGGGGAAAGATTTCCCTATCTCAAATCAAGAGACAAAAGATCTCTGGATAGACACGTGAGATGCTGTGCAGGACTTGGCTTCTATCACCGAGGATCTGGAGGAGATCGAGATCTGCTACGGTGATCAACAACGGCGACGGAGGCGGAGCAAGTTCGCGAGATTAGGGTTAGTCGGCCGCTCTTTTTCGTATATCGTCTGTCTGTGTTACTGTACACAAATACCAGAGTATTTATACAATAGGTCAAGAGATGACCGTTGTGGGCCCCACCAGCAATAAGACCAAAGTCCGGTTCAAAATCCTGCAGATGTCGTGGACCGGTCCAGACAGAGTCGGAAAAATACCCAAGTCAAATTCGGCGAGAATCGTGGGTGATTCTCGACGAATCGACGAGAATCACTTACGATTCTCGCCGAATTCTACTTAGAGAATTCTGGCAGCACAGGTTACAGAGGCCGGGGAGAATCGGTGGGAATCACCTTGGATTCTCGCCGACTCGTCAAGAATGCAAAGTTATTCTCGACGAATCGGCGAGAATCACTTGGTGATTCTCGACGATTCTGCCTTAGATGATTTTTCTGACTGCGTCGAGACAGCCGGCCCAACCCGGCAAGAATCAACTAGTGATTCTCGACGACTCGTCGAGAATCACTGGTGATTCTCGACGAATCGGTGAGAATCACTTAGTGATTCTCGACGATTTACACTTAGACGATTCTCGTCTTTCAGCCCGTGAGATGGTCTTTGGCCCATCCTTGCTCCTTGTCTGCTCTTGCTTTATCATAGCCTTGTACTTGAAATTAAGTACACCCCAATAGAGAGAGTACACATAGGCCAACACACTGATCTGCTCAACGAGGGATTACGTTGCACAGACCCGTGTATATTGACCCACTACACACTGACATTGGTTTGTACTTAGCATGGAATAACTGCAAGCACAACTAGAAATATTTCATCAAATACATTGTCTATTTACCTTAGCTTGTACATGGGCTTCTTCAAATCAGGTATATTGTGGATACAATACCCAACAATTTCCCCCTATTTGAAGAAGCCTAAACCCTACAATCTAAGGTGAATAGAGCATATAGGAATGAAAATCATAAACTTAAAATGGAGTTGAGAGAGATATTCATTACCAATTTCTTGAGAGCAAACTTGGAGCCACCTTAGCCGAAAGGGTAATCTCCCCCTTTTCGACTTCTGCAAATCGGGGACTGAAGCATGTGACACCATGCTCCCCCTCAGTTCTTGTACCTTTGCTTTCACTAAATTCCTAGCAGAGGCTCCCCCTAGACGCATGAGGCTTGAGCTCCTGTAGTCTTCATTCTTCGTAGTTTAGCATCCCCAATTCAGTTTTGAACATACTGAACTTGGCCTCGTCAAGGGGCTTTGTGAAAATGTCTGCAATCTGCTTGTCAGTGGGAACATAGCAGAGAGAGATGTCCTTGTTCTCCACGTGCTCCCGAATGAAATGGTAACGCACTTCAATATGCTTCGTTCTGCTGTGCGAAACCGGATTGTTGGCAATAGCAATTGCACTGGAGGAGTCGCAGTACATCGGTACTTCCTTGAACTGGAGGTCATAGTCGGCTAACTGGTTTCTTATCCATAGGAGTTGTGCGCAACAGCTGCCAGCCGAGATGTACTCAGACTCTGCAGTGGAGGTTGCTACACAATTCTGCTTCTTGCTATTCCATGAAATAAGCCTTCTTCCGAGGAATTGACACGTCCCGGAGGTGCTTTTCCTGTCATCCCTACTTCCTGCAAAATCAGCATCTGAAAACCCTATTAGCTCGACATCATTGCTTCTCGGGTACCATAAGCCAAGATTAGGGGTACCTTTAAGGTATCTGAGAATTCGCTTTGCAGCGACATAATGAGATTCCTTAATGTTCACCTGATATCTGGCACAAACACATGTGGAGAACATGATATCCGGTCTACTCGCAGTAAGATAGAGCAGAGATCCAATGATGCTTCTGTATTTGGTTTCATCAAAAGGTTTCCCTTTCTCATCCTTATCCAGAGACATGGTGGATCCCATTGGAGTCCTCATAGAGGTTGCATTCTCCATTCCGAATTTCTTGAGGAGTTCATTTGTGAACTTCGTCTGAGAAATGAAGATTCCTTCCTCAGACTGTTTCACTTGAAGTCCCAAGAAATACTTCAGCTCTCCCATACTGCTCATTTCAAACTTTCCTTGCATAAGTTTAGAAAACTTTTTGCAAAGATTGTTGTCCGTTGAGCCGAATATAATGTCATCAACATAGATTTGCACCAGCAAAATCTTGCCTTTGACTTCCCTGAGAAACAATGTCTTATCTATTTTTCCTCTAGAGAACTTATTCTCAAGAAGAAACTAGACAATGTCTCATACCAAGCTCGAGGAGCTTGTTTTAGGCCATATAGCGCTTTATTAAGAAAATATACATGATTAGGATAAGTAGGATTGACAAAACCTGGAGGTTGAGCAACGTATACTTCCTCTTTCAAAGCTCCATTCAAGAAAGCCGATTTCACGTCCATCTGATAGACTGTGAATCCTTTGTGAGAGGCATAGGCTAGGAATAGCCGGATTGCCTCGAGCCGTGCAACAGGTGCAAACGTCTGGTCAAAGTCAATCCCCTCCTCCTGTCTGTATCCTTGAGCCACCAGTCTGGCTTTGTTCTTGATGATGACTCCATGTTCATCCAACTTATTTCTGAAGATCCACTTGGTGCCAATCACATTTTGCGTCTTCGGTCTGGGAACCAGCGTCCAGACTTCACATCTTTCGAATTGATGCAGCTCCTCTTGCATGGCCAAAATCCACGATGCGTCTTTGTTCGCTTCGTCGAACTTCTTTGGCTCCACCTGCGACAGAAAGCTAAGATGCAAGATCTCATTAAGAGTACCTCGGCGAGTTCTGACACCATCTCTGGGATCTCCAATGATTTGATTTCTGGGATGATCCCTCACGTGTCTGAGCTCTAAAAGTCTTGCATCAGGAGCTTCGACTATTTCTTGGGCATCTCCTTCTTCTAAAGGATTTGCCTCATTTTGATCTTCAACTTCTCCGATCGGCGTTAATGTGGAGACCTTGACATATTTTGGAGTTGCATCTTTCTCGGGATCATCCAGTTGTAGCTTTTCGAGTTTGGCACCTGCAGCTTCAGGAAGACAACTAGAAGTCTTGCAGTTAAGCAAGCTTCCTTCATCAAATACAACATTTATTGATTCCTCTACCACTAGGGTTTTCTTGTTGAAAACTCTATAAGCCCGGTTGTGGCTACTATAGCCCATGAATATGCCTTCGAAGCATTTTTCACCAAACTTAGTACGAGGGTACTTCCCATTATTCAGTACATAACACTTGCAGCCAAAAATCCTCAGATAGGACATGGTTGGTTTCTTGCCTTTCAGTAGCTCATAAGGAGTCTTACGATGGCTCTTGTTAATCAACGCCCGGTTTTGTACATGACAGGCCGTATTGACAGCCTCGGCCCAGAGGTATTCTGGGAGAGAAGCGTCATTCAACATTGTCGTGCATGCTTCAATGAGTGTTCTATTCCTCCTCTCCGCCACTCCATTCTGTTGAGGAGTGCGAGGGGAGGAGAACTCATGAAAGATACCAAGCTCTTCACAGAACTCTGTCATAGCCCCAGACTCAAACTCTGTTCCGTGGTCACTTCTGATTTTGACCACTGAGCAGTTAAGTTCGTTCTATATCTGCTTGACAAAACTGGTGAAGATGTCAAACGTATCAGACTTGCGTTTTAAAAAGAACACCCACGTAAACCGAGAGTGATCATCTACAATCACTAGCATATACGACTTCCCTCCTAAGCTATGAACTTGCATTAGACCAAACAGGTCCATGTGCAGAAGATATAGACATCTGGAGGAATCTTTGTCTGGGATGCCCTTAAAGGTAGCCCGAGTCTGCTTGCCCATCTGACATGCAGGACATGGACTATCTTTGATGCACTTAATACTGGGAGCATCCCTTACTAAGTCTTTGGAAAACAGCATATTAATTGTCTTGTAATTAATGTGTGCCAATCTCTTGTGCCATTGCTCATAAAGAGATGCACTGCCTTTAGCAACGAGGCATACTGGGGTAGAAGAATCTAAACTAAGAAAATCTAAACAGAAAATATTTCTGCTCCTAATTCCAGTTAATACGGTCTCCGAAGAGTCACATGATATTATTAGGCATTTATCCTTGCAGAACTTAACGTCATACCCTTTATCACAT
The DNA here is from genome assembly GCA_039513925.1 of Platanthera zijinensis. Lineage (NCBI taxonomy): Eukaryota > Viridiplantae > Streptophyta > Magnoliopsida > Asparagales > Orchidaceae > Platanthera > Platanthera zijinensis. The sequence continues at coordinate 48,431,445 of CM077098.1, read as the reverse complement.
AACTGGCTTACGCTGATCAGGTTATGATTTAACCCTTCAACATAAGCCACGTTAGTGATAGAGAGTATACCGTTGGAAATCGTACCGTAACCTCTGGTGACTCCCCGATCAGATCCCCCAAATATGACTTTGGGTCCATCCTCGACTGGAGAGTACTCCCTCAGCAGGCTTCTTGTCCCAGTCATGTGACGGGAGCATCCACTGTCCAAATACCAAATAGGAGTTTTGTTGGCCTTTGGACATCCCTGTAAAACAGAATTAATTTGCCTTAGGAACCCAATCGAACTTGGGTCCTAGATTCCTTGTTTGCATACTCCCCCTCGATTGGTTAACTCTACGAGTGGTCGGCCTCGTATTGCTAACATAAGGAGTCTCGTTATACCTTGGATTAAACCAACAATCCACGGCAAAGTGACCAATTTTGCCACAGCACCAGCAGTCAAACCTGTTATACTTCCTCTTGGGCGCCTGCGTTACCCTTGAAACGTGGGGTTCAGCTGGGGCCGAAGACCTGGAGGTGGAGGCAATATGATGACCACAGTCACATGACTTCTTCACCTCTTGGCTTTTCAGTGTAACAGGCTTGGTCTTAGGTGTCTGCTTCCTATTATGGCCGCTAGAGAATTGACCATAATTTCCCAAGTGGATTTCCTCATAAGGTGCCTTGAAGACACTCTCACTGAAGTTACGGGGAAAGGTCCACCCATCATATCGGCTCTTCGGCTTTGCAACCGAGGGCCTGAAGTGATGCCCATATGTTGACTCAAAGTCATGTTGGTTACAGGGAAAGCTAGGCTTTCTGAACTCAACAGGGCTGAGTGGGGCCTTTCCTTTCTCATCAGCAGAGGCTTTCTTGGCAGCCTTATTCTTCCTCATGTTCCTGTTTCTCCTGGATGAGGAGCTAGATACCCCTACATGCCCCAAACCAGCTCCTTTGGCTTGAGCAGAGAAGGTATCAACTAATGGAAGAACAGTTTTTGGCATAGAGAAGCCCTTGACGATCTTCCTTTCTGCCGCAAGTAGTTCTTCCAACTTGTCGACTTCCTCCTGCTTAAGATCAAGGAGCTTAAGAGACTCTGAATGCTTTGAAGTCAGGTCCAAGTGCTCCTGTCGGAGGGAGATCAAACTGGTGATCTCTTCCCTCAGGGATACACTCTCACCTTTAAGGAATTTATCTTCCTTTTTCTCAGCCTTCAGTTTCTTTCGACATTTCAGGAATGTATTGAGCAGAAGCTCATACTTCTCGAGGAGCTCAGCTTCAAGGGCAGAAGGGCTATCCTTAGGGTCATCATCCTGAGACTCAGGATCAGAGTCAGAGTCGGAGAGAGGGGTGTGAGCTTTTACCTTCCCAGTAAATGGGGGGCATTCTCCTTCTGAGTCAGAGCGACCCATTAGCCCAAAGTAGGCTTCCTCATCATCGCTGGTGTCTGACGTGTCAGATTCACTCAGCGTCTTTGGCTTCTTTGCGATATAACTCCTCTCCTTCTTCTTGTCTTTTGAGGACCTGTGCTCCTCTCCCTTTCCCTTTTCCCTCTTGCCTTGATGGCAGTCGGCCACGACGTGCCCTGGCTTGTTGCAACCAAAGCATATAATGTCAGAAGAGCGGTGTTTGTTCGGTTTGGAAACATACCTGTCAGAGGAATAGTTCTTCTTCTGATCCCTTGAGGAGGAGCCGTTTCTCTTTCTCTGATTCCTCAGCTTGAGGAACTTCTTGAATTCCCGTGTGATAAGGGATAAATCTTCCTCAGATAACTCTGAGCCGGAGGAGCTTGGCTCAGAGTCTTCCTCCTCATCCCTCTTCCACGCACGGGAAGAAGCGACACCCTTGCCCTTTCTGGATTGAATGGCTTTCAGGGCCACCGTCTTTTCCTTGGCCCCGGCTTTCTCTGCTTCCTCTTCAGCCTTCCTTGTGTTCAACTGAAGCTCATAGGACATGAGCTTCCCGAATAGAATCTGTGGATCAGTTTCCGCAAGTCTGCCAAACTCGCGGATGGCGCAGATCTTTGTGTCCCATTCCTTAGTGAGGGACCTAAGGAACTTATCATTGAGTTCACCGTCAGTGAACACTCTTCCATATCCTTTGAGTGCATTGACGATCTTGAGGAAGTTTTCGAAGGTGACTCCGATCTCCTCCTTTGGCCCTTGCCTGAAGGCCTCATATTTCTGATTGAGGAGGGATCTCCGATCGTTCCTCACTTCATCTGTGCCCTCCATTAGAACGATCAGACAGCTCCAGAGATCCTTGGCTGTCCTGCAGTTGCTGAAGTTCTGCATCATAGAGTCATCAACTGCGCTTACCAGGATGTTCTGAGCTTTCTTGTCGAGTCTGAACAGCACCATTTCGTCTTTGTCCATTTCCGAAAGTTTCTTGGGCACTTTCCTGGTTGGATCAATGGTGGAGTCCTTGGTGGGAATGTAAGGTCCTTCCTCCACTATCATGAAGAGCCGGGGGTCGACTGCTTCCATGTAGAATCTGATTCTTTCCTTCCAGATAGGAAAGTTCAGTCTGGTGCATACTGGGATTTTGCCGGAGTGCTTGAGTCCGTCCATGGAAGATATCGGTCTTCTTCTTGACACTGGTGGCAGGATTTTACTCAAGGTGTGAACCTTTTTGATGAGCAACCTCCCTCTGATACCACTTGAAAGTCCACCTAGTGTCAACTACTTACACCTATGGGGGGATAGGTGTCTTTGCAGCGTATTTGCGGAATTAAGGTTTTACCTGCACAAGAAAACAAAACAACACAGCACAAAAAGTACACAAGCAATTTATAGTGGTTCCCCGATTTGGGTACGTCCACTTTCCCCCTTCGACCTATCTCCCAACCAGGGACGACTCGGTCACTTCACCAACAGGATTGAAATCCAATCCTTGCACTAACGGAAGGAACCCTTCCACACGTAGGAGTCAACACTCCCACAACACGGGTTGCACCCAACCCTAAAACTAGAGACCAATCGGTCCTTTACAAAGAATTGAAAATAGCTTGTAAGAAATACAAACAACGTATGGAGACTAAGGTGTCCCTCTTCGTTCGACGACGTGTTCTTGAAGTCAACGAAGAGTCCACAACCCTAGATCTCACTTGGAGAGAATCTCCCCGAGACCTGCGGCGGCGACGAGCGGCGGCGAGGCTCTCGGTGTTGGCGGAGGCAACTGAAAACAGCAGCAAAGCACTGGAGATCCAATCTTCTTAGCGAAGTCGGCAAGGTCTACCAACGGTCACACGAGGATTGATCGTCTCGATCGATTCGGACGGGGAAAGATTTCCCTATCTCAAATCAAGAGACAAAAGATCTCTGGATAGACACGTGAGACGCTGTGCAGGACTTGGCTTCTATCACCGAGGATCTGGAGGAGATCGAGATCTGCTACGGTGATCGGCAGCGGCGATGGAGGCGGAGCAAGTTCGCGAGATTAGGGTTAGTCGGCCGCTCTTTTTCGTATATCGTCTGTCTGTGTTACTGTACACAAATACCAGAGTATTTATACAATAGGTCAATAGATGACCGTTGTGGGCCCCACCAGCAATAAGACCTAAGTCCGGTTCAAAATCCTGAAGATGTCGTGGACCGGTCCAGACAGAGTCGGAAAAATACCCAAGTCAAATTCGGCGAGAATCGTGGGTGATTCTCGACGAATCGGCGAGAATCACTTACGATTCTCGCCGAATTCTACTTAGAGAATTCTGGCAGCACAGGTTACAGAGGCCGGGGAGAATCGATGGGAATCACCTTGGATTCTCGCCGACTCGTCGAGAATGCAAAGTTATTCTCGACGAATCGGCGAGAATCACTTGGTGATTCTCGACGATTCTGCCTTAGATGATTTTTCTGACTGCGTCGAGACAGCCGGCCCAACCCGGCAAGAATCAACTAGTGATTCTCGACGACTCATCGAGAATCACTGGTGATTCTCGACGAATCGGTGAGAATCACTTAGTGATTCTCGACGATTTACACTTAGACGATTCTCATCTTTTAGCCCGTGAGATGGTCTTTGGCCCATCCTTGCTCCTTGTCTGCTCTTGCTTTATCATAGCCTTGTACTTGAAATTAAGTACACCCCAATAGAGAGAGTACACATAGGCCAACACACTGATCTGCTCAACGAGGGATTACGTTGCACAGACCCGTGTATATTGACCCACTACACCCTGACATTGGTGTGTACTTAGTATGGAATAACTGCAAGCACAACTAGAAATATTTCATCAAATACATTGTCTATTTACCTTAGCTTGTACAAGGGCTTCTTCAAATCAGGTACATTGTGGATACAATACCCAACACTCAGCAAGCTAGACACGCCCTGGGACACGCCCGTGTCCCAGGCCGTGTACACTTGACACGCCCTGAGACACGCTCGTGTCTCAGGCCGTGTCAGCCAACCTGAATCCCAATTTTAGCTTTTGAGAGCTTTTGTTATTTCTGGGGTGTTACACGCGTCCTCCCGAGAGGCGAGCGAGCCACACCGGCTCGCGTCCGCCCGAGAGGCGAGCGAGCCACGCTGGCTCGCGCCTGCCTAAGAGGATAGGCAAGCAAGATAGCTCGCCTGCACCCGCCTAAGAAAAGCAAAGCCGTAACATACAGCAAATGAAAAGAATTAATATACATTTACTCATTAGCGGGCGAGCAGTTCCAAATAATAACCAACAAAGTTCAGTACTCCAAAAGGGAGAGAAAGTAATAATTAATAAAGTTCACAATTAGGTCGTGCGAGCTGAAAAACAGGTGCGACATAGGTCTGCAGGAAGACAGCGAGGAGGCGGAGGGCTCAGTATTGAATCCACTTCCACCTGTCCCGCCCTCACACCCCGTAACGAGGCGGTAGGCGAAGGTAGAAATACTCGCGAACTGCCAGCAGTTCCCGCTGGGCCAGGTTGATCTGCTCTGTGGCATGCCTGAGTCACTCCTCTGCCCGCGTGATATGTACTCCTGGTGAAGTCGTCCCGACGCCGTCTTCCGGGAGCCTCACGCCCTCCAGGACCGCGAAGCGCACCTCCGCCTTGTCCTCGTCCACCCTGCCGCAAACCCCCCACAACACCAGGGAGTGCTTCTGGAACAACCGGGTCATCTGCCTTTTCATCTCCTCAACATCTTGAGGGTCGCCCAGGTATTCAAAGATGTGGTCCGGGTAAGGGGGAGGCGAGTACCCCTCATTGATGTCAACATCGGATGACGAGATTTCTTTGAAACCTATATAAAGAAAGGAAAGGTCAAAAAATACAGGCGGGCAGTCACAAGAGAGCGAACGTATAAACTCATCTGGGGTCGGCACGTCCCCCGCACTGGCATACGGGCGGGAAGTACCTGGCTGGCCCTGGAAGAGCTCGCCTTCAAGAGTCGAGATGGACTTCCCCAACCTAATGCTGGTCGGCAATTGAGGAACCTGCGGGGTCAAGTGGGCGGCCCCTGGGGTGGAAGCTGCATCAACAAATGATCAGGTAAGGTGCGATCAAACGAGAAAGCGGAAAAGGAGTCGAGAACTCACCAGTAGTCGTGAGAGAAATAGTCAGGACCGCGGGAAGGGCGAATCCCATAGCAGAAGGACTGGCGACACGCTCGGTTACACGCAGGGAAGAGCGTCTCAGCTCCATTCCCCCATCTCCTTCCTCGCGAGGCACCTCCTACGGGAGAGAAGGTGTCAGAATCAGAGTGACATAAAATCAAATAAGCGGCTCACATATCGGGGGGGACCTCTAAACCGAGAATTAGATTAGGATGGATGTCATTCGGGGGAGACCGCCTGAACATCTTAGCCTTTTTCGGTCTAAAGGCAGGGCTGAGCGACCCTCGAACCAGCCAGGAGGCGGCATCGATGATCCGTGCCCGTGTGCCCTCCCTCGTGACCGCTAGGCGAGCACGCATTTATTCTGATATGGGCATCACTCAGCTACAGTAGTTCGCAAAGAAAAAGAGAAGCAAAAGGTTAGGGGATTTCTTTGAGCCTGGTCGTGTATATATAACACGAAGGTGGAACCCACCAAAAGATTCCCTCCAGCTCAGCAGACACTCACCGAACACGTAGGGTTGGATGATTCTTTTCGAGCTTTGCAAAAGCTCAAAAAGAGCGGGGATTGTGTACAACTCAGTGTTCGCCGAGTGGGTCCAACATGGCAGAAGAGGGGCCCTCAATATAGCCTGACTCGCACCTGCCGAAAGGCGAGCGACCTGGGGGAACCGGCCCGCGCCAATTCTGTAGGCAGGCGAGCCCAGGGGGCACCCAACCCGCATCCTCCAGGCGAGCGAGCGAGCTGGGGCAGCCGGCCCGCCTCAATTCGGTACGCGAGCGAGCCGCAGGGGCCCGGCTCGTGCTCGCTTGAAGAGAGAGGCGAGCTATGGAAGTCAGACCGCATCCACCCAAGCGTGTAGCGAGCTAGTCCCGATCCTCCCCATGAGTGGGGTGCAGATATCCTATGGTTGAGGTGATTTGGTCTGCCATTATCCTCACTGAACATCGGAGTTTCGCTGTTGACAGACCTCTTTTGGGCTGCATATAGCCGTTTAGAATAGTGGAATTGCGTTATTTGCAGGTCAGGTCTAAATATCTATAAATAGACCCAAGAGGATACCTCAGAAGGCATGTTTTTAAGTTTTTTTTCATTCTCTGGTCTTTTAGCATTTTCTGAGGTGCCCTTAGCTCAGTACTGGTTAAGGATGGGAAACACTCTAAGATCTTTCGGGTGTGTGGTGGGATCTCCGTGCTGGAGCCTTGAGTCAGTTTTGAGTTCTAAGTTTTCAGTCAGTCAAGCTCGCTCGAAGTAAGTGTGCGGTCACCCCTTCTTTAAGGATCCGAACTCCACAGAAGCCGGTTCTCGGTTTCAACACAATGATCGTGTTTTCTCTTTCTTATTGGATGAAGTTGTTGTGAAGGACTGGTGAAAGCAAAGATTCAAAGTGGATCAATTTGCGAATATCAAAAGTTTGATTTGCAAATAACAATTTGATTTGCGGATATAATTTTAACAAAACTGCTTTGCGGATATCAAAAATTTACAGATAGCCAAAACTATAGTGTGAATAACAATCACCTAAAATAAATAGTAACAACTTTTAAACTCTCTAGTTTCAAAATCTCCATAAATTTGTTTACTTCAGGCTGCAAATTTGGACTACCCAAACTTTGGTAGTTCGCTAAAGGCCCAGATACGTAGGAACGCAATAAAGTTATTTTATAGATATTTTTATAAAGAACTAACATCTTCGCACGGCCTATCAGCTGTGCTCGATGCTCTAAGTTGTCTTGGGTGTTAATGGGCTTCGCCCGTTCGCACCCAAAGAGAATTTGTGTTTGATGCTCCCGAATGACCTTCGGCCGCCAGCAGACGGGCTCCGCCCACATAAAGCCCTCTCAGTTGCGAACATGCTATCTAACCAAGATCTTAGTTTTTTGTTAGAATTATAGATAACATACATACAGTAAAAGAACAACATATAAATTAAAATTTTATATACAACTTGAACTGGGAGATTATGACACCAACATTGCCTTCATATTGGTCACGGGGAGTTCCAAGTTGTTGGATAGAGCTGAATGGGCACGAAGACCCTCACCAAATTTACTCATCCTCCTCTTGTCCACTTCCTCTGCAACATGACAGGTTTCAACTGCTGCTTCGCACCGCCAAATGTAAACAGTACACTCACACAAGTCACTCAATTTATCAAGGTGATTGTTATTAGCACTACGGTTTTGGCTAGTCGCACTAAGTTTTTTCCTAATTTCTCGTGCATTTTGGAAATACGTCATGTACATGCATTTTTAGGAAAAATGTTCAACACGAAAGTTGTAGATCTCGACGAGATCTACAACTTTCCTATTGAACACTTTTCCTAAAAATGCATGTACAAGATGTATTTCTAAAAGCCGCGAAATCTAGGTGTATTTCCAAAGTACGGCTTGTACATGCATTTTTAGGAAAAATGTCCAACTTTTGAGATCTATAACTTTCGTGTTTGACACTTTCCTAAAAATGCATGTCCAAGACGTATTTCCAAAAGGCACGAGAAATTCGGAAAAAACGTAATGCGACTAGCCAAAACTATAATGCTAATAACAATCACCTTTATCAAAGACCTAAAAGGCATTCAAGAATGACACCACCACCTCTCCTTCTCTAAAGTCGGTCACCGATCTCTTACCCATGGCTTCCCTTTTCTCCACCCTCCTCTTCCTCTCCTTCTTTCTCAGCCTCGTAAGCTCACCCCTTCATTCTTCCTTCTCCTTCTCCTTCTCCTAAACACGGGGCATCATTTTTCTTAATTGCCAAAGTGATCCAAAAGAGAGCAGTCCATATTTCTCAGTATAACTGCTACATAGAACATTTTAGTTTCATAATGCAAGGACCACCAACTGCTTCAATCCCAAACTCCGAGGTGAAAGAACTAGGGGTCTGAGATCTATAAGCAATTAAGCATATACCAATGATGTCCGGTAGACAATCTGAGATTAATAACGTAATGCGGGCAATCCCAGGGATAATCAAACGTAATGGCATCACACGACCCAGTCAACCCGCTGGAACTATGTTAATTAACACATTGTTGCAGCGGTTCAAACCCGTGCTTTGATAACATGTAAAAACCTACAATTTCCATCCCAAAATCCCGAGGTGCAAGGAGGAGCCTAGGACATATAAGCACAAATGAGTGATGCGTGATAGCCAATGTGAGATTAATAAATTCAGATGTGCCAAGTCGAGGATAATCCAACATAGCGGTTCCACACAACGCACTAGATCCGCTAAAACCACGTCAACCAACATAGCCCCACAGAGGGTCAAACCAATGCTTTGATATCATGTAGAAACTCACGGTTTCCATCCCAAAACTTGAGATGAGAAGAGCCTGAGACTACTAAAAACGGGCAGATGATGCGTGATGGAAACTGTTGTATGTGGGACTGACCACTTCAGAAGGGCCCCGTCGGGGATAATCCAACATAGTGGTTGGATTCTCCTTCAAGCAATCCTCTGCAAGATTAAAGTTCATCTTTATAAATGAAGCATAAATTGTTGAATTTTCTCAAAAGCTTAACAAGATAGCCCAAACGTCAAATTAATATCTTTGGAACTACCTAAATCACAACTTGAACACGCGGAAAACATGAAGAATACTCGATCAATAAGAGTGCATAGACAGAAACAAGTAGATAAAAAATTTATTAATCTTCTTTACAGGGCGAGGTATACGTGGCGAGACATGATTTCGCCAGTACATGAAAAAACAGAAACTACAATCAATTCGGGCGGACAGAAACACTGAGACCGCCGAGACCGTCTGCCCGCAGAGACCACCCGAACTGAGCTGAAGCCGAACTTAACACGGAGTCCGCCGAGACCGCGAGTTCGCGCGGACACGCCGTTATTCGCAGAACTGCCTGCTGCTACTGAACTGAGGAACAGACCACCTACCCGCCGAGACCGCGAGGTCGCGCGGACAGGTTATTGAACTGGGAAAGTTGATGCAGAAAACTGATAACCGCTGAAAGCAGTCCGCTAACTTCATTAAGCCTGACCGAGGTCAAAACCAAGCTCCTGGCTTCACAGTGGTAGCCGCGTCACCTACACACAGCAACCGGTTAAGACAAATCAACCCGCGCGGATACAAAAACCGAGTCCGCAGCCTTAAACCCAAGTCCAACTTACTGTTTACTCTGTTGTCAAATGACGAGCCGGGGGGTCCTATTTATAGGCGGGGTGAGAAGTGTGATCACCGCCCTATGAGATAGGTTAACCGCCCCTTGATCGCAGCTAGCAATGCCAGTCCGCCGAGTCCGCACCGACAAGCCGAACTCGCGAACAGATCGCCAAACCCGCAAGAGCGCCACCAGCTGAGCACCATGTCAGTCCGCATGGAGAGAGGACACAACATCTGTCCGCACGCACAAGTACACGACCACAGGAAAACCGCCCGGTCACAGCGGACTATGCGGACACCAACTCAGCTCGCAATGTCCACGACCAACAGGCCAACCGCCCGGTCACAGCGGACAATGCGGAAACCCTGGACTTCACAGAAGTGCAAGTCCAGACAGCAAGAATGCGCGAGCTTGGCGGACACCAAGACAGTCCGCTAGCTCCAAAGCAAGATCGCTACCAAATTGCGGTTCACCACAACTGCAGACCAAACGCTGATCCCGCGGACTCCAAGCCTCAGTCCACACAGACCGCGGACACCATCCCGCACTGCACAGCCAGCAACTGCCGGACTCAACCAGTCCGCGCAGTCCGCGGTATCCAATCCGCAGAAACAACCAACACCAGTCCGCTGAACTCCAGCTCCAGTCCGCGCGAACAGTCCGCCCAGGCCGCCCGAACTACCCGATCACCCACTTTCACTTCACAAATTTCAACACTCCCCCTTGAAGTGAGAAGTGGTGATCAAGCCCAGTAAACCACGAAGTCGCTGGAAAGGCCCCTTCGACAGCGGCTTTGTGAAGATGTCAGCAAGATTATCCTCACTCCGAACATGCCCGACCACTAGAGATCCCTCCAACACCTTTTCCCGAATGAAATGGTGCTCGATCTCAATATGCTTGGTCCTTGCGTGGCAAACTAGATTGTTCACCAGCTTGAGAGCACTCTCATTGTCACCTCGGAGCAGAGTGGGACCTTGCACTTCCTTATGGACGTCCTCAACTAGCCTTCTTAGCCAAATGGCTTCCCGAGCTGCCAAGGCCGAAGCCTTGTACTCTGCTTCTGTAGTAGAGACGGACACGAAATCCTGCTTCTTGCTACACCACGAGATGCCCGCTGATCCACAAGTGAACACATAACCAGAAGTTAACCTTCGGTCATCCGAATCACCACCATAATCAGCATCCGTGTAACATAACAAAGAAAAGCTCGAGTCCCTCCTATAAAGGAGTCCCATATAAGAAGTCGTCATCACATACTTCAGAATACTCTTCGCCGCCATCATATGAGACTTCCTTGGCTCCTCCATAAACCGACTTACTCGGCCAATAGTATAAGCAATGTCTGGCCTTGTAATCATCAGGTAGATCAAGCTCCCCACCAGAGCTCGGAACACCAAGGGATCAGGAAGAATCCTTACCTCATCTCGTCGAAGCTTCAAGCCAGAATCTGTTGGGTATTGTATCCACAATGTACCTGATTTGAAGAAGCCCCTGAACAAGCTAAGTTGAATTGACAATGTATTTGATGACTTTCTATCAAGTTGTGCTTGCAGCTATTCCATGCTAAGTACACACCAATGTCAGGGTGCAGTGGGTCAATATACACGGGTCTGCGCAACGTAATCCCTCGTTGGGCAGATCAGTGTGTTAACTCACGCGTGCTCTCTCTATTGGAGTGTACTTATTCTCAAGTACAGGGTTGAGATAGATCAAGAGCAGAAGAGGAGCAAGGATGGGTCAAAGACCAAGTTCATGGGAAGGAAGAGGAAAATCTTCTAAGTCAAAATCGACGGGAATCATTAAGTGATTCTCGCCGATTCGACGGGAATCACTAGTGATTCTCGCCGAAATCGTCGAGAATCACTCGCCGATTTCCGCTGAATTCATCTGGCTGACTGTCCTCCTTCAAGAATTATGCTAAGGCAGAATCGACGGGAATCACTAACTGATTCTCGCCGATTCGTCGAGAATGACTTTGCATTCTCGCCGATTTCCTCCGGATGATAAGTGTTTCAACTTGAATTCTTCCAAGGCAAATTCGACGGGAATCATGAGTGATTTCCGCCGACTTCGACGGGAATCACCAATGATTCTCGCCGAATTTGCCTTAGGGAAATTTGCTCTGTTCGCTGGACCGAATCAAGAAGCTATGCGCTATTTTGACTGGAATTAGGGCTTCTTTTTGTTGGCCCTATAACGGTCATTTAGAGTTGTTCTACAGTATATATACATGCTTATTTGAACATCAACAGTAGCGATTCACGGAAAATCAAAAGCCGTCGAGCGTGACTTAGCCGATCGCGGAAATCCTCCCATCGCCGTCGCCGCTGCAGATCTCAGATCATCTTTAATCTCCCGACGACAGAACCGAGGCTAGTAGAACGTCTCACGCTTCTCTCTCGAGATCCCTTGTCTCTCGATTTGTTGAACGAGGTTAGTTCTTCATTCCGAATCGATTGAGACGACCGATCCGATTGAGATCGTTGGTAGACCTTGCTTGTTTCGTCAAGAAGTTTGGATCTACAAAGCATCGTCGCCGCAATCGCTTGCCGCCGCCGATCTTGGCAAGATCCTCTCAAAGAGAGTACTCCGGTCGTGGACTCTTCGTCTTCATCAAGAATGCTTTAACGAACGAAGAGGGACATCGGATTCTCCACACGTGTAGTTTGTATCTCTTGTATATTCTATTTTTGTTTTGTTGTAAAAGAATAGTGATTCCTAGTTGTAAGGGTTGGGTGCAACCCGTGGTGGAGGAGTAGTGACTCCTTCGGTTGGAAGGGTGCCGTCCGTAGTGTGAGGATTGGATTTCAATCCGTTTGGTGAAGTGACCGAGTCGTCCCTTGGTAGGAGATAGGTCGAAGGGGGAGAGTGGACGTACCCAAATCGGGGAACCACTATAATTGCTTGTGTGCTTTTCTGTGTTATGGTTGTTTATTTGTGCAGGTTATTTAAATTCCGCAAAAGACTGCAATTCACCTATCCCCCCCATAGGTGGAATTAGTTGACACTAAAGACTTTCAAGTGGTATCAGAGAGAGGTTACTCAGCAATAAGGTTAACACCTTGAGTAAGATCTCGTGTCTAGTGTCAAGAAGAAAGAAGATCTCTGAAATGGAAGGACTCAAGTATTCAGGGAAGATCCCAGTGTGTACCAAGCTGAACTTTCCTATCTTGAAGGAAAGGATCAGGTACTGCATGGAAGCAGTCGACCCCCGACTCTTCATGATAGTGGAGGAGGGACCTTATATCCCCACTAAGGCCTCCACCATTGATCCAACCAAGAAAGTGCCCAAGAAACTTTCCGAAATGGATAAGGATGAGATGGTGCTTGTCGGACTTGACAAGAAAGCTCAGAACATTCTTGCAAGCACCGTCGATGACTCCATGATGCAGATTTTTTGCAACTGCAGGATTGCCAAGGACATATGGCACTGCCTGATCATCCTGATGGAAGGCACAGATAAAGTAAGGGATGATCGAAGATCCCTTCTGAATAAGAAGTACGAGGCCTTCAGGCAAGGTCCCAAGGAAGAAATCAGAGTGACATTCGAAAACTTCCTGAAGATCGTCAATGCCCTGAAGGGCTATGGCAGAGTGTTCACCGATGGTGAACTAAATGACAAATTCCTTAGATCCCTTACTAAAGAATGGGACACCAAGATCTGCGCCATCAGAGAATTTGGCAAGCTGGCTGAAACTGATCCCCAGATTCTATTTGGGAAACTTCTGTCCTATGAGCTTCAGCTGAACACCAGAAAAGTTGAAGAAGAAGCCGATAAATCCGCTGCTAGAGAGAAGAATGTGGCCCTTAAAGCCAATCACTCAAGGAAAGGCAAGGGTGCAGCCTCGTCCCGCTCTCGGAAAAAGGATGAGGAAGAAGACTCTGAGTCATGCTATTCCGGCTCAGAGCTATCTGAAGAAGGCTTCTCCCTCATCACTCGGGAGTTCAAGAAGTTCCTCAAGTTGAGGAATCAAAGAAAGAGAGACGGCTCCTCCTCCAGACATCAGAAGAAGAATTATTCTTCTGACAGGTATGAATCCAAATAGAACAAACATCGCTCTGATGACATTATTTGCTTTGGATGCAATAAGCCAGGTCACGTCGTTGCTGTCTGCCACCAAAGCAAGAGAGATAAGGGGAAGGAAGAGGAGCACAGGTCCTCTAGAGATAAGAAGAAGGAGAGGAGCTACATTGCCAAAAAGCCAAAGACACTGAGTGAATCTGATTCCTCAGACTTCAGTGATGATGAGGAAGCCCACTTCGGGCTAATGGGTAGCTCTGACTCAGAAGGAGACTGCCCCCCATTTACTGGGAAGGTAAAAGATCACACCCCCCTCTCTGACTCTGACTCTGAGTCTCCTAATGATGATCTCGAGGACAGCCCATCTGCCCGTGATGCTGAGCTCCTCGAAAAGTATGTGCTTCTGCTCAATACCTTTGAGTAATGCCGCAAGAGGTTGAGGGCTCAGAAAAAGGAAGTCAAATTCCTTAAGGCTGAGGGTGTGTCTCTAAGAGAAGAGATCACTAGCTTGATCTCTCTCCGACAGGAACACCTGGGCCTGACTTCTGAGCACTCAGAGTCTCTAAGGCTCCTTGACCTAAAACAGGAAGAAATCAACAAGTTGGAAGAACAGCTTGCGTCAGAAAGGAAGATTGTCAAAAGCTTCTCCATGCCCAAAACCGTTCTTCCTCTGGTTGATGAATTCTCTGCTCAGGCTAAAGGGGCTGGCTTAGGGCATGTGGGTGTGCCTGGTAAATCATCTAGGATAAACAGAAAACAGAGGAAAAATAAGGCTGCTAAGAAGGCCTCTACTGCAGAAAAGGGAAAGGCCCCACTCGATCCTGTTTTATTCAGAAAGCCTAGCTTTCCTTGCAATGAGCAGGACTTTAAGTCAACCTATGACCACTTATTCTGGCCCTCGGCTGAAAAGCCCAAGAGCCGGAATGATGGTTGGGCCTTCCCCCACAACTACGGTGAGAGTGTCTTCAAGGCACCTTATGAGAAAATCCAAGTGGAGAATTATGACCACTTCTCTAGCGGCCATAATAGGAAGCAGGCACCAAAGGCCAAGCCTGTTATAATGAAGGAACAGGAAGGGAAGAAATCGTGTGACTGCTGTCATCATGATGCCTCCACCTCCAGATCCAAGGCCTCGGCTAGACCCACCGTTCCAAGGGTGAAGCTGGAGCCTAGGAAAAGGTACAACAGATTTGACTATTGGTGATGTGGCAAAGTTGGTCACTTTGCCGTGGATTGCTGGTTTAATCCAAGATACAACGAGACTCCTCATGTTAGCAATGCGAGGCCGACCACTCGTAGGGTTAACCATCCAAGGGGGAGTGCGCTAACAAGGAATCTAGGACCCAAGTTCAATTGGGTTCCTAAGGGAAACTAATTCTTTTTGCAGGTATGTCCAAAGGCCACCAAAACTCCAATCTGGTACCTGGACAGTGGATGTTCCCGGCATATGACTGGGACAAGAAGCCTGCTGCGTGATTACTCTCCAGTCGAAAATGGACCCAAAGTCATATTTGGAGGATCAGATCGAGGAGTCACCAGAGGTTACGGTATGATTTCCAACGGTATAATCTCTATCACCGACGTGGCCTATGTTGAAGGGTTAAATCATAACCTGATCAGTGTAAGTAAGTTGTGTGATAAAGGATATGACGTTAAGTTCTGCAAAGATAAGTGCTTGATAATATCGTGTGCCTCTTCGGAGACGGTATTAACTGGCATTAGGAGCAGAAATATCTTTTATATAGATTTTCTTAGCTTAGACTCTTCTACCCCCATGTGCCTAGTAGCAAAAGGCAGTGCATCTCTTTGTGAACAATGACACAAGAGATTATCACATATTAATTTCAATACTATTAATATGTTGTTTTCTAAGAATTTAGTAAGGGATGCTCCTACTATTAAGTGCATCAAAGATAGCCCATTTCCTGCATGCCAGAAGGGCAAACAGACTCGGGCTACCTTTAAGGGCATTGCAGACAAAGACTCCTCCAGATGTCTCTATCTTCTGTATATGGACTTGTTCGGTCCAGTGCAAGTTCATAGCTTAGGAGGCAAATCGTATACGCTAGTGATTGTTGATGATCACTCTTGGTTTACGTGGGTGTTCTTTTTGAAACGAAAGTCAGATACGTTTGACATCTTCACTAACTTTGTCAAGCAGATCCAGAACGAACTTAACTGCTTCGTGCTCAAAATCAGAAGTGACCATAGAACAGAATTCGAGTTTGGTACTATGACAGAATTCTGTGAAGAACATGATATCTTTCATGAGTTTTCCTCTCCGTGTACTCCTCAGCAAAATGGAGTTGCGGAGAGGAGAAATAGAATGCTCATTGAAGCATGTACGACAATGTTGAATGACGCCTCTCTTCCAGAGTACTTCTGGGCAGAGGCTGTAAACAAGGCTTGTCATGTGCAGAACCGAGCATTGATCAACAAGAATCATCGTAAGATGCCTTATGAGCTATTGAAAGGCAGGAAACCGACCATGTCCTATTTTAGGATTTTTGGCTGCAGATGCTATGTACTCAATAATGGGAAGTACCCGTATACTAAATTCGGAGAAAAATGCTTCGAAGGCATCTTCATGGGCTATAGTAGCCATAGTCGGGCATATAGGGTCTTCAATAAGAAAACCCTAGTGGTAGAGGAGTCCATTAATGTTGTTTTTGATGAAGGAAGCTTGCTTCATAGCAATTCTTCCAGTAGTATTCTTAAGGATGCAGGTGCAAGGCTTCAACAGCTAAGTCTCGATGAGACTGCAAAAGGTGCAACTCCCAAGTACGTCAAGGTTTCCACCTCAACGCCAACTTGATAAGTTGACGATCAGGATGGAGAGAATCTCCCAGAAGAAGGAGAAGCCCGAGAAGTTGTCAGAGCTCCAGATGCCAGACTCCTAGAACTCTGACACGTGAGGGATCATCCCAGAGATCAGATCATAGGAGATCCTCGTGACGGTGTCATAACTCGGAGAGGTACAATTAACAAGATTTTGCACCTTAGTTTTCTGTCACAGGTTGAGCCAAAGAAGTTCGACGAAGCGAACAAAGATGCGTCATGGATATTGGCCATGCAAGATGAACTGCATCAATTTGAACGATGTAACGTCTGGACGCTTGTTCCCAGACCAAAGAACCAGAATGTGATCGGCACCAAGTGGATCTTCAGAAACAAACTGGATGAACACGGTGTCATCATAAAGAACAAGGTCAGGCTGGTGGCTCAAGGTTACAGACAGGAGGAGGGGATTGACTTTGACCAAACCTTTGCACCAGTTGTAAGGCTAGAGGCGATCAGATTGTTCCTGGCGTACGCTTCTCACAAAGGATTCACTATCTATCAAATGGACGTGAAATCTGCGTTCCTAAATGGAAATTTGAAAGAGGAAGTATATATCGCGCAACCCCCAGGTTTTGTTAATCCTACATTCCCTAATCATGTTTATTTTCTTAATAAAGCATTATATGGCTTAAAACAAGCTCCTCGAGCTTGGTATTAGACTCTGTCTAGTTTTCTTCTTGAGAACAAGTTCTCGAGAGGAAAAATAAATAAGACATTGTTTCTTAGAGAAGTCAAAGGCAAGATCTTGCTGGTGCAAATCTATGTCGATGACATAATATTCGTCTCAACGGACAACAATCTTTGCAAAAAGTTTTCTAAACTTATGTAAGGAAAGTTTGAAAAGAGCAGCATGGGAGAGCTAAAGTATTTCTTGGGACTTCAAGTGAAACAGTCTGAGGATGGAATTTTCATCTCTCAGACGAAGTTCACAAATGAACTCCTCAAGAATTTCGGAATGGAGAATGCAACCTCTATGAGGACTCCAATGGGATCCACTGTGTCTCTAGACAAGGATGAGAAAGGGAAACCTTTTGATGAAACCAAATACAGAAGCATAATTGGATCCCTGCTCTAACTTACTGCTACTAGACCAGATATTATGTTTTCTACATGCGTTTGTGCCAGATATCAGGTGAACACTAAGGAATCTCATTATGTCGCTGTAAAGCGAATTCTTAGATACCTTAAAGGTACACCAAATCTTGGCTTGTGGTACCCAAGAAATAATGATGTCGAGTTGATAGGCTTTTCAGATGCTGACTTTGCAGGAAGCAGGGATGATAGGAAAAGCACTTCCGGGACATGCCAATTCCACTGAAGAAGGCTTATTTCATGGAACAGTAAAAAGCAGAATTGTGTCGCAACCTCTACGGCTTAATCTGAGTACATCTCAGCAAGCAGATGTTGCGCACAACTTCTATGGATCAGAAATCAGCTCAAAGATTATGACTTGCAGTTCAGAGAAGTTCAGATGTATTGCGACTCCTCAAGCGCAATAGCAATTGCGAATAATCCTGTGTCGCACAGCAGAACAAAGCATATTGAAGTGCGCTACCACTTCATTCGGGAGCATGTGGAAAACAAAGATATCTCTCTCTGCTATGTCCCCACAGATAAGCAGGTTGCAGATATCTTCACGAAGCCCCTTGACGAGGCCAAGTTCAGTCTCTTCAAAACTGAACTCGACATGCTGAACTATGAAGAGTGAAGACTGTAAGGCTCAAGGCTCTTAGATCAAGGGGGAGCATCAGCAAGGAACTCAAGATCGAGCACGGATGCAAGATCTGAGGGGTAGCATGTGGCTCCAAGTAAAGTCCCAGATTTGCAGAAGCCGAAAAGGGGGAGATTACCCTCTCGGCTAAGGCTAAGGTGACTGCCAACGTTAAGTATGCTCTCAAAAGAAATTGGTAATGAATTTCACTCTCAACTGAATTTTTAGTTTATGATTTTTATTCCCATATGATCTATTCACCTTAGCTTGTAGGGTTTAGGCTTCTTCAAATAGGGGGAGATTGTTGGGTATTATATCCACAATGTACCTGATTTGAAGAAGCCCCTGGACAAGCTAAGTTTAATTGACAATGTATTTGATGACTTTCTATCAAGTTGTGCTTGCAGCTATTCCATGCTAAGTACACGCCAATGTCAGGGTGTAGTGGGTCAATATACACGGGTCTGTGCAACGTAATCCCTCGTTGAGCAGATCAGTGTGTTGACTCACGTGTGCTCTCTCTATTGGAGTGTACTTATTCTCAAGTACAGGGTTGAGATAGATCAAGAGCAGAAGAGGAGCAAGGATGGGTCAAAGACCAAGTTCATGGGAAGGAAGAGGAAAATCTTCTAAGTCAAAATCGACGGGAATCACTAAGTGATTCTCGCCGATTCGACGGGAATCACTAGTGATTCTCGCCGAAATCATCGAGAATCACTCGTCGATTTCCACCGACTTCATCTGGCTGACTGTCCTCCTTCAAGAATTATGCTAAGGCAGAATCGACGGGAATCACTAACTGATTCTCGCTGATTCATCGAGAATGACTTTGCATTCTCGCCGATTCCCTCCGGATGAAAAGTGTTTCAACTGGAATTCTGCCAAGGCAAATTCGACGGGAATCATGAGTGATTCCCGCCGACTTCGACGGGAATCACCAATGATTCTCGCCGAATTTGCCTTAGGCAAATTTGCTCTGTTCACTGGACCGAATCAAGAAGCTGTGCGCTGTTTTGACCTGAACTAGGGCTTCTTTTTGTGGGCCCCACAACGGTCATTTATGGTTGTTCTACAGTATATATACATGCTTATTTCGAACATCAACAGTAGCGATTCACGGAAAATCAAAAGCCGTCGAGCGTCACCTAGCCGATCGCGAAAATCCTCCTGTCGCCGTCGCTGCTCGCAAGGTAGTCGCCATTGTAGATCTCAGATCATCTTTGATCTCCCGACGATAGAACCGAGGCTAGTATAGCGTCTCAGGCTTCTCTCTCGAGATCCCTTGTCTCTCGATTTGTTGAACGAGGTTAGTTCTTCATTCTGAATCGATTGAGACGACCGATCCGTTTGAGATCGTTGGTAGACCTTGCTTGCTTCGTCAAGAAGTTTGGATCTACAAAGCATCGCCGCCGCAATCGCTTGCCACTGCCGATCTTGGCAAGATCCTCTCCAAGAGAGTACTCCGGTCGTGGACTCTTCGTCTTCATCAAGAATGCTTTAACGAACGAAGAGGGACATCGGGTTCTCCACATGTGTAGTTTGTATCTCTTGTACATTCTATTTTTGTTTTATTGTAAAGGATAGTGATTCCTAGTTATAAGGGTTGGGTGCAACCCGTGGTGGAGGAGTAGTGACTCCTTCGGTTGAAAGGGTGCCTTCCGTAGTGTGAGGATTGGATTTCAATCCGTTTGGTGAAGTGACTGAGTCGTCCCTTGGTGGGAGATAGGTCGAAGGGGGAGAGTGGACGTACCCAAATTGGGGAACCATTATAATTTCTTGTGTGCTTTTCTGTGCTGTGGTTTTTTATTTGTGCAGGTTATTTAAATTACGCAAAAGACTGTAATTCACCTATCCCCCCCCCCACATAGGTGGAATTAGTTGACACTAAAGACTTTCGGAATCCAACGGAGTAGAGCAACTCTTTCCCCTTTCCATGCCAAACCGTCTCACAATCCGATCAGCATAACCTTTCTGAGAAACAAGAATCCCGCTCTCCTTCCTTTTCTACTTCGAGACCGAGAAAGTGATGAAGCTCCCCCAAGTCTTTCATCTCGAAGCGAATAGCAAGCTCGGACCTGAGTCTTGCAACCTCCTCTTCTGAATTCCCTGTGATGATCATGTCATCAACATACAACAGAACATGGACCTGAAGCTCCCTCTTCTTCTTGATGAACAGACTCGAGTCTGAGTTGGAGGCAAGATAGCCGTAAAATTGAAGATATTATGCAATCTTCCCATACCATGCTCTCGGAGCCTGCTTTAACCCATAAAGGGCCTTCTTGAGCTTGCAGACGTAGTCCAAATGTTCTTCAGAAACATAACCGAGTTGCTGATCCATGAAGATGTCCTTGTCGATCTCCCCATAAAGAAATGCGTTCTTTACGTCTAGCTGCCACATCTTCCAGCCCTAGCAGGCCGCCAAAGCTATCATCACTCGTACTGAAGTCATCTTCGCCACCGGACTAAACGTCTCCTCATAGTCCTCGTTGTACTGTTGAGAGAATCCTCGAGCAACAAGGCGAGTCTTGTACCGCTCGATGCTTCCATCTGCCTTCTTATTTAGCTTGTAAACCCACTTGCAAGTAACAGGAGTAACGCCATCCACCTTGGGCACCAAGTCCCAAGTTTCAATCTTCCAGAGGGAAGTCATCTCCTCCTCCATGGCATTGTCCCACTCCTTCACTCCATTGGCATCTTCAAACTTTGAAGGCTCTCGCTTATCTAGAAGGCCTACAAAGAAACAGGAGACAAAGCTCACTGTATTCCCATCAGAATACCGAGCCGGAGGCTTGATAATCCTCTTTGATCTCCTAAGAGGCTGCTCCTTGCTCACCACCTCCGCTGCTACTTCAGTCTCAGCTCCATTTTTTGGCAATCCTTGAGCAATGCTCTCCCTTCTTCCAGAACCAGAAGCCTCTGCCCCAGATCTAGAAGCAACAGGAGCTGCTGATGAAACAACAAGCTCCTCTTGGACAATTTCAACAGTCACCTCCTGCCCTTCATCAACCTTGCCTTCCGGTAGCTCAACCGAGCTTCCTTCATACGACGTCAGTTCGTCAAAGACCACGTCTCTTGACACAAAAACTTCTTCGTTGCAGGATCCATGCACCTCCATCCCTTCTTTCGCTCATCATAACCAATAAAGACAAACTTTCTTGCCTTTGCATCAAGCTTTGTCTTCAGAGCATCCGGGACATGCACGTAGCAAGTTGAACCAAACGCCCGAAGGTGTTCAACACTTGGTTTCTCCTTCAGCAACATCTCGAAGGGATACTTCATGTTGATCGGATTGAGAGGCATCTGATTGATGGCATAAGCTGCACAAGACATTCCCTCCGCCCAAAAGGACCTTAGGGTACTCTTGGTATGAAGCCAACATTTGTAAGTCTCCGTCAGATGATGGATCTTCCTTTCTACAACTCCATTTTGTTGTGGAGTATGAGCACAAGTAAGCTCTCACTAGAATCCGTGCTTCCTATAAAAAAATAAAAAACTCGGAGGAGACGAACTCTCCGCCGTTATCAGTTCTAAATTTTTTGATCCGTAGGTTAAGTCGGCCCTCCACCAGCTCCTTAAACTTCACAAACAACCGGAAGGCTTCAGACTTCTCCTTCAAGAAATACACCCAAGTGTATCTTGAGTAGTCATCAATCAAGACTAGCATGTACCTTCTCCCGCCAAGGCTAGCAGTAACGGTTGGTCCCATCAGATCACCATGGATATCCTCCAATGGTGCTTTGCTTCTTGTTTGTGACTTATCAAATGGAAGACGGTGAGACTTGCCATACTGACATCCTGCAAAAACGTGACCATCACCGAAGGATGATAGCTTAGGCAAGCCTCTCACCAGGCTCCTACTTGTCATAGCTTTCAGCTTATCCATCCCTACATGCCCCAGCCTCTCATGCCACATAGCATCGCTATCATTAGCCCTCATATGATCAACATAGGAGCTTGTTGATAAAACAAATAAGTCCTTCACTCTCCTTCCAATGTGAGCAACATCATCCTTAACCGCTGATACGTTGCGGAGAAACTTCACCTCTATTTTATCAAACAGAACCTGATATCCTGTATCTACTGCGTTGGTAACTAAGAAGAGATTCTTATTCATGCCCGGTACGTGATAGACACTCCTTAATGTGAGTGAACCCTGATCACTACCTACGGACACTACACTTTCCTTCTCTATAGTATGAATAGTATTATCAGTAGTGATGAAGAATTAGTTACCTGAGTAAGCCTGCAGCGAGGAGAACTTCGACTTGTCTCCGGTGAGGTGATGACCATACCCGGATTCCACGATCTAGTCGTCTTCGAAGTCAATGGTGGACAAAGCACGGACACAAGTGCCCGTCATGAAGGCTCCACCCCAACCAGCTTCCTTATTGCTAGAGGAAGCTTCCTCCTTGCCTGTAGCATGCCCAGGCTGCAGCTTGACTTTGCAGTCATGCTTGAAGTGACCTGACTGATGACACTTATAGAACTTCAAGTTCTTCTTCCAATCCTTCTTGGGAGCAAAACTCCCCTCCCGCTGATTAGAAGATGAAGGTTCATCTACATCCGCAGTCTTCTTCTTCTTCCCTTCCCATCTCTTCTTCTTCTCAGTGAAGAGAGCTTCATTACCTCCTTCAGAGACAGTCACCCCGGACATCTGTCTAGCCAAGCTCTCCTACGAAGCAAGCAGGTTCTCCAGCTCCATAAGAGAAGGCATAGTCAACCAGTCTTGAACTGAAGTGACGAAGGCCACATACTCCTTCCGCAAACAGCGGATTATGTGCCTCTTCAGCTTAGCCTCAGAGATCGGCTCATCAGGATCAAGTGCTGAAAGCTCAGCACACAAGCTCTTCATCTTCAAGAAGTATCTAGAGATAGAAAGGTCTCCTTGAGTTGTCTTAACCAACTCATTTTCCAAGAACTGTAGTCTAGCTACATTCTTTCTGTTGAACAACCCATCGAGGAAAGTCTATATCTCAACAGCAGACTCACATCTTTATATGTGATCAAAGAGCTCAGGTGACACCGCCCGCTTGAGAGCAAACTCAGCCTTGGCATTTGTCTTCCTCCACACTCTCACCTGCTCGGCAGTTCCAAACACAGCTGTAATTTCTACCTGGTCATCACCACCGACGACCTCCCACAGCTCCTCGCTCAGAAGATAGTTTTTCATGCACGAATTCCACTTTTGAAGTTATTCGGCGTTAAAAGCTCAATTCCCAGACCTCTTGCAAAACCTCCGTCCATGGCATTATCCTGGTCAACCTTTCAGAAGCACAGAGCAACAACAGTACTTGTTGATCACCGCTCAAGCAACTGAACCTCCATCTGATACCATGTTGAATTTTCTCAAGAAGCTCAACAAGATATCCCAAACGCCAAATTAATATCTTTGGAACTACAAAGATCACAACTTGAACACGCGGAAAACAGGAAGAATACTCAAGTAACCAGAGTGCATAGACAGAAACAAGCAGATCAAAAATTTATCAATCTTCTTTACTGGGCGAGGTATACGTAGCGAGATAAGATTTCGCCAGTACATGAAAAAATAGAAATTACAATCAATTCGGGCAGACAGAAACACTGAGACCGCCGAGACCGCTTGCCCGCAGAGACCGCCCGAACTGAGCTGAAGCCAAACTCAACATGGAGTCCACCGAGACCGCGAGGTCGCACGGACACGCCGTTATTCGCAGAACTGCCTGCTGCTACTGAACTGAGGAACAGACTGCCTACCCGCCGAGACCGCGAGGTTGCGCGGACAGGTTATTGAACTGGGAAAGTTGATGTAGAAAACTGGTAACCACTGAAATAAGTCCGCTAACTTCACTGAGCCTGACCGAGGTCAAAACCAAGCTCCTAGTTTTACAGTGCTAGCCGCATCACCTACACACAACAACCGGTTAAGACAAATCAACCCATGCAGATACAAAAACCGAGTCCGCAGCCTTAAACCCAAGTCCAACTTACTGTTCACTCTGTTGTCAAATGACGAGCAGGGGGGTCCTATTTATAGGCGGGATGAGAAGTGTGATTACCGCCCTATGAGATAGGTTAACCGCTCCTTGATCGCAGCTAGCACTGTCAGTCCGCCGAGTCCGCACCGACAAGCCGAACTCGCGAACAGATCGCCAAACCCGCAAGAGCACCACCAGCTGAGCACCATGCCAGTCCGCATGGAGAGAGGACACATCATCTGTCTGTACGCACAAGTCCACGACCACAGGCAAACCGCCCGGTCACAGCGGACAATGCGGACACCAACTCAGCTCGCAATGTCCACGACCAACAGGCCAACCGCCCAGTCACAGCGAACAATGCGGAAACCCTGGACTTCACAGAAGTGCAAGTCCAGACAGCAAGATCGCGTGAGCTCAACGGACACCAAGACAGTCCACCAGCTCCAAGGCTAGATCGCTACCAGATTGCGGCTCACCGCAACTCCAGACCAAACGCTGATCGCGCGGACTTCAAGCCTTAGTCCGCACAGACCGCGGACACCATCCCACACTGCACAGCCAGCCACTATAGGACTAAACCAGTCCGCGGAATCCAATCTGCAAAAATAGCTACACCAGTCCGCCATATAACATCCCATTCCCGACCAGACCCCTAGGAGAGGTTTTGTCATGACCAAGTCATGGCAAAATCCTAGGAAACCCAAAGAGCCCAAGTGACCCGAGCTCAATGTGAAAATCACCTTGGTCTGTAAATAGTAGGTCAGAAATTTACTTAAAACAGGATTTGGGCTCGGACGTTGAGTGCGTCGAGTGCACTCAACGCCAAAGGCTGGATGGCGTTTAGTGCATCGAGTGCACTCAACGCCATAAGCTGAACGGTGTCGAGTGCACTGACTGCACTCAGCGCCATCGTTCAAAGGCTGGATGGCATTGAGTGCGTCGAGTGCACTCAATGCCATAAGCTGAATGGCGTTGAGTGCACTGACTGCACTCAATGCCATCGTTCAAAGGCTGGATGGCATTGAGTGTGTTGAGTGCACTCAACTCCATAGGCTGAATGGCGTTGAGTGCACTTACTGCACTCAACGCCATCGTTCTTAGGCTGGATGGCATTGAGTGCATCGAGTGCACTCAACGCCATAAGCTGAACGACGTTTAGTGCACTGACTGCACTCAATGGCATCTTGTTTGGGTTATATGGCGTTGAGTGAGCTGAGCTCACTCAACGCCGTCGGCTGGATGGCGTTGAGTGAGCTGAGCTCACTCAACGTCGTAGGCTGGATGGCGTTGAGTGAGCTGGGCTCACTCAACACCATTTTACTTAGAATTTTTCTGGCTATTTTAGCTTGTTTGCTGGTTCAGCTGAACCGGACCATTTCGGGAAGCGGGCCAGGATGTCTTAAAGTTAGTCGTTTCTCTATTAACATCTAATTAAGTCTTATTTAAAAATATTTACCAGTCAAATGGAGGTAGGCCACGTGACCGACGGTTATTAAGATGAAGAAGGCTTCAGCCATGGCCGAGCACCGGCTTTCATGGCCAGTAATGGCACTTGATGCCTTGGCCCCTTCCCCTCCTCTTTTATGACTGGATTCAACTCCTCTAGGGAAGAGGAGGAGTTTCCAGCCATTATCTTGCTGGACAGAGCCGTTTTCAGCCCCCACCACAATGGCCGAAAAAGCTTTAAAAGACCATTAATGGCCACCAACAGTTAGACTTTTCCCCTCCCTCCTTTTACTAGTTTAAAAGCTTCCCTAGACCTCAAGCACTCTTTTCCTCACTTTGCCTGAAGGAGACGAGGGAGTTCTGCGTGTTGTTGAAGACCGCCGGCGACACCTTCACCATTAATGGCTTTCCGTCGATCTGTACGCCTCCAGCCCGCGAATAAGGTCCTCCCCTCCTCTCTCTCTCTATGGGTAGATCATAGTTTTCCTTAGGATTAAGAATCGGGATCAACTGAGCCCGATCGGGAAGAGGTGATCTTCCTGGTTATTTCTGCAAAAGAAAAACTTGTCGGGTTCGCCGGATTTCGCCTCTCCGGCGGCCGCGCCGCCGCCCGGCGATGGCCACCACCTCAATGGAGGTGGTGGTGGCGGTGGCCGGCCAGGGAGGAGGCTGGATGGCCGGCAGCAACGTCTGGAATGCGCTCCAGGTCGGGCTAATCTCAGCCCTTGGCTAGAGGAAGAAGATGACCAGTAGACGATATATCTGCTTTAAGATTTGTGCTGGGTTAAATTATTAATTCATATTATTTCAATTTATATCCTATTTACAGGGTGGTTTTAAATTAAATATTAAAAATACTTAGAGGCTAGATCAGGAAAAACTGTTAATATGAAAATTGTAGATCTATGAGTCTACTTTATTTTAAAATTGATTTGAACCAATTTGGAGTCCTGGTTAGACCACATCACTCATTTTAGTGAGATCTATACATATGGTTGAACAGGGAATGATTTGAGTGCCCCCATCAATCTAGCCATCCAAATGACTTGAAATTTGGTGGGGGACATTCTTATCTATACCCATAATATATCCAAATATGAGAATTTTTGGATATAAATTTTCTATAGTTTTTGTAAAAATTTAATAATCCATGTATGATTTAATTAGAGGGTCAAATGACCTCAAATATCTCCAAAATTTTGGTGGCTGATTTCTAGGGTTATTATTTAACCCTGATAAAAATTTCAGCCCAATTGGTTTTGATATGATTAGGTTTTGGTGAGGCCAAAGTTTGGCCTTTTAAGGAGAAAATTGGGGCAAGGGATTTTTGGGGCATGGTGGGGCCAATTCTCACCCAAATGGGTTTGGATTTTGGTCAGAGCCCCATGGTCAGTGAAAACACCCTCTCATGGAATTTGAGATGAATTGGGGTGGGTTTGCCCTAGGACCCTAGTTCACACATTAAGGATTGAACTATGGGGGTTTGTGAAGGACATATGATGATATGTTCTTATATGGACTTAGGGTTTAGTCCATGTGGTTCTAGGGTGGAAATATTCCCTAGGGAGGAGTTTGGGAGTATTTGTACTTAGGCACAACACTTAATCAACTTTGTATTAAATTAGGCCTTTACACATTAAGGAATAACTGAGGGGTCAAATGATCTTGAATTTCCACGAGAGGATGGTAAGAGTTATATTTATAGTCATATTAAACTTTGAATCATGTTACGTAGTACTTGGTTAAGCTTTCAGATAGGTTCTTTTATAAAAGTGCACAATCATAGATTCTCTTGAAGAATTAATTATGTAACGCTCTAACTTTGGATTTGAATTAAATTGTGTCAATCATGTTTTAGGGTTATAACAAAGCTCTGGAAATTTTTTATGAATTTAGGATTATTATTTTGGACACTTCATTCACAATTTAGCAAGTTGTATTATTTACTTAAGAATTTATTATGAAGTAACCACTTATTGGAAGTTGATAAAATTTAGTCAGAGGATCTATTAATATATTATGAAGCTCTGTGAATATTTATGGAATTTTTGGAAGTATATTTATAGAGGTTGCTTCACTAAGTATTGTTTCACATGAAAACTTAGTTGAAATTATTTTGGTGTCTAGTAAGCCAATAAAATTATGATTTTTGTGCAATGGTTCTTTCTGTACATTATTAAGGTTTAGTAATTGTTCTACAATTTTCTGATGAATAATTTTAGTACTACCTTCTTTAAATAAGATTAATGGAATTATGTTGGATAAATTAATTAGAGGCTAAATATTTTCTGTAAAATTATGAAGATTAGTATTTATTGATATCTCTCAGTTATTTAGTGGTCATGATTTTTGGGTGGTCATTACTTGAGAAAATCATGTAGCTCATGTTTAAAATTACCCATGGAATCTTTTGGAAAAATTAATTAAATATCAGATTAATTAGGAAAATTAAAATTTTCTGGATTAGGCCTAATATGTCATGATAGATTCCCAGTAAATAACTTAGGCCATTTGGATAAATATTTTGAGTACTTTCCATTATATACATCATATAACTTAGGATAGTCTGCGTTCAGTAAAAACTGCAGGAATCATATTAGGGTGCAGAAGTGAACTAAGGAGATGTGATATTAGTGTAATGGGCTGATAAGTGATATGAGGAGTCATGATGAGGAGTGAGAAGTTTGGCTAGAGTTTAGAGGTGCTCGGGGATGACGAAACATCGTCTACCCCGTAGGAGAGAAAGTGTCAAATACACTAGGGTTAGAACCAATATAACACAAGAGGGATTGAGAATTTGGGTATTAATCAATAATAATAAGTTCCTTGCGAAAGGGAACGATGGACTTCAGCTACCATCATAGTTCCTAGTGCCCTTTGAGAGAATTTCACGGGGTATACCGGGGCAGTCCTTGGCTAACGTAAACCGTAGGAATAATAATCTAAAAGAGCAACTAGTATAACTAGGGTTTCACATTCATACACCCCGGTAGCTAGGGAGGTTGAATAGGATTGGTTTGATTGCCATCCGGACGGTAGCTTCAGAAGGTAGATGCACGGACGGGATAGTCTGGGGAGCCGGGGGCTCGAGGGTTTGAATACAGAATAAGGTGGTGGGTCTTCGGTATTTGACAGTCATTCACACCGGCGTCGATAAGTTGACTCGGCGGTGTGGGACACTTAGCCAAAGAAAGTCTGGTGGATATAGCCAGCACTAGTGTGCAGATACTCTAGGTTGTGTTCTTCTAGGGGCGTACGGAAGGGCTAGGCCCGGTAGTGTGGATACCCGCCTAGGAGTGGGGGGCCCGACCCACTATCTCCGTTTGCCACTATGGAGGTTCGTGAGAGTGAAACTAGCTGCCCGAACAGGGGGAACTAAAGGTCTGTGCGCATAGAGTCGTGTGCGTGAGTTGTACTTGCATGAATCATGACATAACATATCACTTCACTCATATTTGCATACACCGACACCCCAACGTATAAATCAGTATGAGACTTTTTATACGATGGGAGCCTTGCAGAAGACCCATTAACTTATAAATTTGTATAGGCATTCATATAAGTTAAGGTTACATATTTAATTTCTACTTGTCCTTTCATATATATTGACTTACTACATATTTACTTTACTGCTCACTATTGTAGAACTGCTAGATTGTACCTTTCCTACTTAGCTGATTTACAACATGAATAATTGCTAGATTAGTTTCACTGTCATCTGATTTGCTTACTCTACACCTTTGTAGCTTCCTTATCCTCCTCTCTGCTCGGTGCTTAGGAGCCGTGGGGGGAGGGGTAGCGGATGATAGGGCTTAGTATTTATGACTAATGGTTTTCAGACCACAGCATTACAGGAGCTCCGGATGGGAGACAGGGATCAGCAGCCCAAGGACCAGCACCAGCGGAGCACGGTGCACATGGAGGTGGGCCAGTCTAGTTCTGGAGCACCTGTGACCAGCTTCGTGAGTGATTAGCCTTTCCTATAGCTTCAACGAGAGATTGTAGTGAGGATTTGATGTACCGGGCTTAAGCCCGTTTATATTTCATCTGAATTGATCTTTTGCAGTACTCTGCTTTCTTTATTTTTATGGACTTGTTGTGATTTCAATTTACATGTGATTCTGTGGGCTTGATTATATTCAGTTTATATTTACTTCTCTTTCTTGTGATCGAAAAGACCGGCAGAATTGGCGTTTTGTAGTGGCTGTCTTCCAGAGTGTCGGTGCCACCGCAAAGCGGCAATTCTGGGCATAAGACCCCGACGGTTTGAAAAAGAAAAAAAATAGGGTCTTACACGCCGAACTCCAGGTCCAGTCCGCGCGAACAGTCCGCCCAGGCCACCCGGACTACCCGATCACCCACTTTCACTTCACAAATTTCAACATATATCTCTCTCTATATATAACCACCAAATAAATCTACACTAATCTAATTTTGGCATGATGCTCAATTTTAAAAGAGAAATGCTAAAATTGTGATAGTTCACCTTTCATGAAAGGAACTTGAAGGAGATTGTGCAAAGCACATCGTTGTTGGACATAATTTTGAAGCCTTGGACCTTGAAATTAATAATTTTCAATAAATCTCTGAATCAAGACCTGGAACTGTTGGAATTCATCAGCTGCCCGATTATATTGATAACTTCTACGTGGATCTGACACCAGAAGCTCGTGTAATTTCATACTGCCATCTGAGGAACTCCCAGGAGAGGCAAATTTGGCCAACATAAACTGTTTCTAGATGACGCTGCAGATCTTCAATCAACTTTTCTGATGGGGCATTTTCAATTTTTTGTAGCAAAAAAAGAAGTTTTTTATATGTGGGACTAATCACTTCAGACGGTCCCATTAGGGATAATCCAACATACTAGTCTCACACGACATGGTGAACCCGCTAGAACCACATCAACTAACGCATAATAAAAATAAATGTCATACATAGTAGGTATTTCAGCAAATGAACTTCAAGTTGACATGCCAGCCACCGCGATCGTCAGATCGCTCGACGCCCCCCCCCCCCCCCCCCCCTCGTTGTAAGTTCTTTGGTGCCTCCTAAAGCTTGTATCTAAGCCCGCAAGCTGCCCGAAGCACGCCTTGAGGGAAAAAATTGACCCGCTTGACTATAGTGGAGGGGAGAAAAATGCACCAACGACGCTCGATGTGCAAATGAACTCCCACCGTGCATCCTTGGTGGGTTAACCATTTTGGAGGTTTTGGACTCCTGGGGGCCAATTTTTTGTGGATCCACATTTGTTAGATTTTGAGTCAACCGACCCAGCTCCAACTCAGTATAAACTTGCTAGTTTCTTATATTTTAATTTTCATTTATGCGATCATGCTTTTGCAACCATGTCTTTTTGTGTAGGTGTCAAAGAAAAGATATGATACTTGAGGAAACTCATACAGTGTTGAGAGGGTTCGTTGGTGGGGGAGATATTCAGTTACTAAAGGTTCCCACGGAGGACAATATTGCGGTCATGCTGACCAAACCAGTGACAAGAGTCAAGTTCAAGCACTGCCTTGACTTGGCTCATATTGGTACATGTTGATTTGGGCAACCCCAGGGAGAGGGGGTAGTTTTGCCGGAGGGAGAAGATCCAAGCTGCAGGTGGAGTTTATCATGTGAGGCGTCAAGGTGAAGATTGTTGAGATCATGCCACCTCACCGATCCGTGGGAGTCCATGATTCCTAATCCAGGCGAAATCTATTTTAGAAAGATCATTAAGGGAGAATAAATCTCCGGGCTAGCCTTCCCCTTTCGTATATGCTAAACCTGGCAACTGCTGCTCCTCCTTGCTGTTATAAAAGGAGGAGGAGGGGGCGGTGATCTTTAACCCCAATTCAGATTCAATCCGAGAGATCCAAAATAGAGCTGTGAGAGAGAAAGTGTTCGGGCTGTTGGTGGAGTTCTCATCCCGGCGGCCTCAGGCGTGTGCGGCGGTGGCAACAGGTGTGCTGCGGCAAGGGGCGGCGACTCTAGGAGGAGCTAACGGAGGCGGCATTCGGTCGGATCTAATCGGATCGACATCAGGTCAGGCTTGTTCCGGCGGTCGGCTTCCTGCAGTGGTTCCAGACGGCGACGACGTAGAGATACAGTCGGGTAAACCCAGCTTCAGGCATGCAGCAGGCGGCGGTTCCAGCGAAGAATGAGAACATCATCACTATCGCCCGGCGACAGCGCTGTCGGAACGGCGACAGCTCCTATTCCGTTTTTTTTTGGTTTCCTCTTTATTGCTCGACCTTTACGGTGTCTGTTGTAATATGTAACTCCTCATCATTATAGTTGATCTTTTCCGACGCGCTCTTCCCGTGGACGTAGGAGCTCCTCTCCGAATCACGTAAAATTTATTTGTCATCTGTGTGTGCTTGAAATCTCACTCTGTTTATATTTTGCTGATTGTTTTTGCTCGATTAATATTCCGCTGCCCTACCGCGGTATTCGGTCCGATTGCACAACAGTTGGTATCAGAGGCAGGTTCCACGGGGGTGATCGTCTGGACGTTCCGGTTTTAGATCTGGGTCAATGGTAGGTGACAACATCGGTCTACTCCCTATCTTCTCAGATCTGGTCCGTGAACATTATTCAGATTGCCCAGTAGCTCTGCGAGCAAAATAATGGCAGCAAACTTCGAGATTTCGAAGTACGACGGTAAAATCGGCTTCGGGTTATGGCAAAAGCGGATCAAGGCGGTTCTCGTTCAGCAAGGTCTCCACAAGGCGCTCCTCGGCAAGGAGAAGTCCGGAAAGAAGGATGATGAATGGGAAGAACTGGATCTGAAGGCCATCAACACGATTCAGTAAAGTATAGCCGATGAGGTCATGTATAACATAGTTGACGTTGAGACTACAGAGGACCTATGGAAGAGATTGGAGGAACTGTACATGTCTAAGTCTCTCACGAACAAAATCTACGTGAAGAGACAATTGTACAGTCTGAGGATGTCTTAAGATGGAGGAGGTGAAGACGACGTTGCTCTCAAATGAAACGAGGAGCAAATCTAGCCCTAGCACCAACGACGGTTTGTTCGTAAAGAACAAAGAACCGGTCAGAGGGAGATCGATAGACAGAGGGAAGAAGGTCAATCGACCTAGGCCCAAGTCTAGGGACAAGAAGAACCAGTTCCACTACTGCAAAGAAGAAGGGCACTGGAAAAACAACTGTCTGAAGGAAAATGCGAAAGAGAAGAATCAGGCACCATATCATGTGGCTGTGGCTTCAGACCCAGAGAGCGATGTTGGCGTACTCCATGTTCAATCTACCCTCGGCTCCACCGACACTTGGATCATGGATATAGGATGCTCGTATCACATGTGCCCGAACATAGAATGATTTACTAGCTTCAGGCAATGTGATGAAGGTTGTGTTTTGATGGGAAACGACTCAGAATGCAAGACGCACAGGATTGGCAGCATCCGAATAAAAATGTTTGACGAAACAATCAGAACCCTTACAGATGTAAGGTACGTGCCCGATCTCAGGAAGAGTCTCATTTCCCTTGGTACTCTGGAGGCGGCCGGATACTCTTACACCGGCAAAGGCGGATATCTGAAGGTCAAGGGAGGCGCTCTGGTGGTTATGAAAGTAGAGCGCTCTGGTACTCTCTATAGACTGATCGACACCACAATTGTCGGTGATGCAGCAGTTGCTGCGACGTCAGACGAGGACTCGTCTCTGTTGTGGCATGCCAGGCTTGGCCACATGAGCGAGAGAGGACTGCTGGAGCTTCACAAGAAGGGCATACTGAAAGGGGTCAAGACGTGCAAGTTAGACTTCTGTGAGACCTGCGTTCTTAGGAAGCAGTGCAAGGTGAAGTTCGTAACATCAACAAAGCGGAGTAAGCAGGTACTGGAGTATATACACTCAGATGTTTGGGGGCCTGCCCCAGAGCCTTCGCTTGGAGGCGCAAGATACTTCGTGACCTTCATCGACGACTTCTCAAGGAAGGTCTGGATTTATTTTCTGAAGCATAAATCTGAAGTCTTCGAGAAGTTCAAAATCTGGAAGACGGAAGTGGAGAAGCAGGCCGGGAAGAGAGTGAAATACCTCAGATCTGACAATGTCAATGAATACACCTCAGCGGAGTTCCAAGCATACTGCAATAAGTAGGGCATCACTTGTCATCTCACTATTCCCGGCACACCACAGTAAAATAGCGTCGCAGAAAAAATGAATAGGATACTGCTGGAGAGAGCTCGGTGTATGCGTCTATTTGCTGGCCTACCTAATATTTCTGGGCTGAAGCAATCAATACGACATGTTAACTAGTTAATCGGTCTCCATCGATATCACTATATCTGAAGTCACCACAGGAAATTTGGTTAGGTAAGTTGGTTGACTACTCTGATATCCACATCTTTGGTTGTTCTGTGTACACCCTAGTGCAGGACTCAGAACAGACACAACTCGATGTTAAGTCCAAGAGGTGCATTTATCTGGGCCGAACGGCCGGCACGAAGGGGTTCAGGCTCTGGAACCCTGATACCAAGAAGGCAGAGGTGAAGCGCGACATCATCTTCGATGACACCTCTATGCTTAAGAAGTCTCAGTCTCATTCCAATGAAGTGGAGAAGACTCCAGTCACACCACTGGAAGTGGAGCTGGAAGTAAACGACAAAGCTGATGATCATGAAGATTACTCCAATTCGGAGGATGTTGATGCTGTGCAACCTACTGAAGTGGAGTCGTACTCTATTTCCATAGAAAGGGCAAGGAGAGAGGTCAGATTACCTCTCAAGCTACAAGACACTGTAGCATATTCATTTCAGGCGATATCCTCAGACCCCAGGTCTTATCAAGAAGCTATAAAGAGCAGTGACAACTCTCAGTGGAAAGCAGCTATGCTGGAGGAGATGGACTCACTTCGAAAGAACCAGACTTGAGATCTGATTAGCCTACTGAAAGGATCCAAGGCAATCAGCTCCAAGTTGGTGTTTAGGAAGAAGGAGTCTACATCTGGGAAGGACCAGTGGAGGTACAAGGCCAGATTCGTTGCAAAAGGATTTGCGCAGAAGAAAGGAGTTGATTTTGACGAAATCTTCTCACCCGTGGTGAAGCACTATTCCATATGGGTGCTACTTGCTATAGTAACGATGTGGGACTTGGAGCTGGAGCAAATGGACGTGAAGACGTCGTTTCTTCACGACAAATTAGAAGAGGAAATCTACATTCTGCAGCCTGAGAGGTTCATTCAACTCGGTAACGAGAAAAAGGCGTGCAAGCTAAGAAGATCCCTCTACGGTCTGAAGCAGGTTTCGAGAATGTGGAATAGGAGGTTCGACACGTTCATGGATTAACAGGGTTTCAGCAGGTGCCAGTACAACAACTGCGTCTACTACAAGTTCCTGGCTAATGGGGACATTCTGATTCTGATGTTATATGTCGACAACATGCTGATTGCTTGTAAGTCAGCTCAGGAGATCAAATCACTGAAGCAAAAGATGCATAATGAGTTTGAAATGAAGGATCTTGGTCACGCACAAAATCCTTGGGATGGAGATTAAGCGGGACAAAAAGCGAGGCATACTTTGGCTTTCTCAGACCCGATACATCAGGAATGTTCTGGAGAAATTCAGTATGATGGATTCCAAGACAGTCACGACTCCTCTGGGACAGCAGTTCAGATTATCATCTCAACAGTGTCCAGACACAGAGGAGAAACGCCAAAAGATGCTCAAGGTGTCGTACACTAGAGCGTTAGGATGTTTGATGTACACTATGATCTGTACGAGACCAGATATCGCTCAGGCTGTGAGCGTCGTCGACAGATACATGGGGAATCCAGGACGACAGCATTGGGAAGCCGTCAAGTGGATTCTAAGGTATTTGAGAGGAACTCCAGACGTTGGCTTAGTGTTCCAAAGGAGCAAGAATGTCAGTGCTCTAGAGGGCTACGTTGATTCCGACTATGCCGGAGACCTTGATAGGAGGAGATCTACTTCCGGGTATATCATTCTTCTAGGTGGAGGTCCCATCTGTTGGAAAGCCACTCTTCAGGACATCGTGGCTCTATCTACGATAGAGGCGGAGTACATAGCTGCAGTAGAAGCGGCAAAGGAGGTCATCTGGCTCAAAGGTCTCGCCAAAAAAACTTAGGATCTCTTAGAAGGCGGTGAATCAGCACTGCGATAGTCAGAGCGCAATTTGTCTGGCCAAAGACCCGGTCTATCATGCCAGGACAAAACACATCGACGTGTGCTATCACAAGTTGAGAGAGTTCATTGCTGGTAGAGATATTCAGTAACTAAAGGTGCCCATGGAGGACAATATTGCGGACATGCTGACCAAACAAGTGATAGGAGTCAAGTTCAAGCACTGCCTTGACTTGACTCATATTGGTACATGTTGATTTGGGCGACCCCAGGGAGAGGGGGTAGTTTTGTCGGAGGGAGAAGATCCAAGCTGCAGGTGGAGTTTATCGTGTGAGGCATCAAGATGGAGATTGTTGAGATCATGCCACCTCACCGATCCGTGGGAGTCCATGATTCCTATTCCGGGCGAAATCTATTTTAGGAAGATCATTAAGGGGGAATAAATCTCTGGGCTGGCCTTCCCCTTTCGTGTATGCCAAACCTGGCAACTACTGCTCCTCCTTGCTGTTATAAAAGCAGGAGGGGGCGGTGATCTTTAACCCCAATTCAGATTCAATCCGAGAGATCCAAAACAGAGCTGTGAGAGAGAAAGTGTTCGGGTTGTTGGTGGAGTTCTCATCCCGGCGGCCTCAGGCGCGAGCGGGGACGGTAGCAGGTGTGCTGCGGCAAGGGGCGACGACTCAAGGCAGAGCTAACGGAGGCGGCATCCGGTCGGATCCAGTCGGATCGACATCAGACCAGGCTTGTCCCGGCGGCCGGCTTCCTGCAGTGGTTCCAGACGGCGGCGGCGCAGAGATCCAGTCGGGTAAACCCGGCTTCAGGCGTGCAGAGCAGGCGGCGGTTCCAGTGAAGAAAGAAAACACATCACTGTCGCCGACGACAGCGCTGTCGGAACGGCGACAACTCCTATTTCGTTTTTTCGGTTTTTTCTTTATTGCTCCACCTTTACGGTCTCTGTTGTAATCTGTAACTCTTCATCATTATAGTGGATGTTTTCCGGCATGCTCTCCCCGTGAACGTAGGAGCTTCTCTCCAAACCATGTAAAATTTATTTATCGTCTGTGTGTGCTTGAAATCTCGCTCTGTTTATATTTTACTGATTGTTTTTGCTCGATTAATATTCCATTGCACTACCGCGGTACTCGATCTGATTGCACAACAATACAGCACATGAGAATAATGATAATTTAAAAGCATATATAATATATAAAAAATCTTAATCAGTGTTACTAGTTAATCTACAATTGGGTGATATTAATCTTCCTTAGAAGTTAGAACTCTTAACCAGATGAAACATATCCCTGAATCTGTAATTTTAAAACCGCAATCTCGTCCCACCATCAAACCCAGTTTCCTCACATTCACACTTCATATGTATCTCTTTCAATCTTCATATTAAGAACAGAACAATAACAAATTTGAATGAATCAAACGACAAACTAAGATGGATTTTCAAAAGACAATAGCTATAGCAACAACTAAAGCTAAGGTAATTGAAAATAAAACATTTGAAAAATAAATGGGGTTTGAAAATATAATAACACAAACTCAAACTAACACCATGTTATTGAATACAAAAGTTGAATTCATGAAATTCATACAAAAATGTTTGGACATGCCAGATAATTAAGGTAACAACTTCGAGGGGATTTTTATCATAAAAAAACCCATGACATGACGGTAATAGTCCGCTTATGGGGGAAGTGTTGTACTGCACCGTGCAGTGCAACATCCCACGGCTGGCAGTGCATCAGCACTCGCTCACGCATCTCGGCACGAGTGCTGATACACTCACAGTCGTTGGATGTGCTGCATTGCATGGTGCAGTGCAGCACACCCCCGCCATCCTCCGCTTATGCTCAAAATGAAATCAGGCCAACAGAAATAATTAGAACTATAGATAACATAATACAAAAACGGGAAATAAACGGCTAGTTTAAGCTCCAGAAACTTGGGAAAATTGCAACTTACTCGAGAAGATGGAAACTGGATTTCCCGGCAAAGGTGGGTTCTGAGTCAACAGTGTAATGTGCGGCCCTGCTTTCTTTCGAGAAACTTCATCGGATGCAGACAATATTTCAACATGGTCAAGGCAGAGCTGCCTCCTTATCAAGTCAGCATTCTCCTTAAGAACCTCGATTTCATCGAAGTGCAGCTTCAGATCCAGAGCTTGAACGCCAACATGCAACACATCATCCATCTTAAACTTTAAGAAAGACATGCAGAGTTTTTGGATCTGCTTCATCTTCATATCATTCCCAAGAGGACTTTCTTTCAGCTCTTGCAGTATCTCTTTTTCAGATTTAAAAGAACCATTTTCTCTGTCAAATTTCCTTTGGAGTATCTTCAGGCATTCCTCTTTCCAACCATCATATTGCTCATCAACGTATATAAGACAATCAGTTAGCATGCTCTCTTCTGATTGTGAAAATGAATCCCCTTTCTTACTTTTCTTTGGACCTGATATTTGTTTTTGAAGCAGCTTCCTCATTAAAATAATGGAATCCTGCAAGTACTTGTTGGCACGCTGGAGAGTCAAATCAGGAGAATCTGCACAAGGCCAGCCAGCATTTACCACAAAACCATCCTTCCTCAAGAGAAATACCACACAAACTCGGCATAGTGTGGACATATAGGAGAAATTGTTGAAATTTGATATAGCGGAAGACGGGAAATCAGGTGCATGAACACTCAATCTATCCGAGCCCAAATAAATCAGATGCAAACCAGAAAGAAAGAATCTTGTACAAAATAATTTTTACAAGGTGAGACATACATGACGAGACATGATTTCGCCAAGTACAAAGGAGAAGCAAAAAAGTAAACAAGAGTTTTAACCCTGTAAGAAACGAACTAAAACAAACCAGAAGAGATATAACATAAATTTTATTATCTGAAAAAGGTATTTATTACAAAGGTATGACCTCCCTTTTATAGAATGGAGGAGAGAAGAGAGAATACAAATAAGAGATGTGAGACTAAAAAAATTACAGGACTAAGCGGTCTATACAGAAACAACCCGCACAAGCCGCGCGGTTAGACGGAAGGGCTAACCGCTCGGCTACCACCAGAGAGGAATGAGAGATCGCCATGGGAGACCGCTAGACCGCCCGGTCTCCAAGCCGCCAGAGACAAACCGCTAGACCGCTCAGACTTCAGACAACAACAGCACAGCAACCAAACCGCTGAAGGGAAACCGCCAGACCGCGCGGTCTTCAATCCGCCAAGACAGGCCGCCAGACCGCCCGGTCACCAACTTCAACACTCCCCCTCAAGCTGGAGCATATATATCGATCATGCCCAGCTTGTCGCAAATTTGAAGAAACGAGACGGATACTGCTTTGGTGAAGATGTTAGCCAACTTTTTATCAAAAGTGACGAAGGGAGTGCAAATTTGTTTCTTCAAAATCTCTTCACGAATGAAATGACAGTCGACCTCAATGTGCTTGGTTCTTTCATGAAAGACCGGATTTTTGGAGATGTATATGACCGCCTTGTTATCACAGAACATAGGTAGAGGATGGTTGTAGACCTCTCCTAAATCCATCATGAGTGTCTGTAACCACTTTAACTCACAAGTGCTCGATGTCATACTACGATTATCTGCTTCTACACTGGATCTGGAAACAACAGACTGCTTCTTGCTCTTCCAGCTCACTAGATTTCCCCCAACAAAGGTGCAAAACCCCGAAGTTGACTTGCGATCCACTTTATCATCAGCGTAACTCGCATCTGAGTATGCTTCAACTCTCAGATGACCATTCTTCTGAAAGAGTAATCCTTTCCTAGGTGTTGCTTTGACATACTCCAAGATCCGCAAGGCGGACTGTAGATGTCACTCCCTAGGCGTTTGCATGAATTGACTCATCTTGCCCACAACATAGGAAATGTCGGGCATGGTGACTGTGAGATATATGAGCTTACCAACCAAACGCCTGTATCGCGTAATATCTGAAAGAGGAGGCGAATCATCTGTCCAGGTTTTGTCTTCTCCAGTTGCCATGGGGCATCGGGCAGGTTTTCTCTAGTCAATCCTGCCTCTTTTAATAGATCAAGAGCATACTTATGTTGGGAGAGGACTAAGGAGTTAGGCTTCCGAGAGATTTCAATCCCCATAAATTACTTCGGAGATCCCATATCTTTCGTGATCAGATGTTGACGAAAATGCCTCTTTGTCAAGGCAACCCCTTCCTGGTCATCGCCAGTGAGAAGAATATCATCAACGTAAACAGCAAGAACCACCAGTCCCGAGGAGATTTTGCGAATGAATAGCGAGTGATCGACAAAGTTTCACGTAAAACCAATGGCCGTCACGATGTCGCTGAACTTGTCAAACCAAGCTCGAGGGCTCTGCTTGAGGCCATAGATGGTCTTCTTCAGCCGACATACCCGTGTCTCCCCCTGAGAAACATACCCAGGAGGTTTCTTCATGTAAACGGCCTCCTGAAGATCACCATAAAGAAAGACATTCTTGACATCCAGCTAAGAAATCGTCGAATCTCAATTGACGACCACAGAGAGAAGGACCCCGATAGTGCTGAGACGAGCCACAGGAGAGAAGGTGTCAAAGTAATCAATCTCATAGGTCTGAGTAAAGACCTTAGCAACAAGGCGGGCCTTCTAACGATCCACAGTGCCGTCCGGGCCAAATTTGACCACAAAGACCCAGCGACAGCCAACAACATCAATACCGAAGGGAGGAGGAACAAGAGTCCAGGTACCCCGCTCAGTTAGGGTCGCCATTTCCTCATCCATGGCCATCTTCAATGAGGAATAGAAAGGGCCTCCTGGTAGGAACGGGGTGTGGCAGTGGCAGAGATAGCCAGAGCAAAGGCCCTGCGAGAAGAGGTAAGACGGTCATATGAAACAACAACAGTAAGTGGGTGTAGAGTACATGTCCGCACCCCTTTACAAAGAGCTACAGGAAGATCCAGGTCGGCGGGTCCCTAAGCATCTATAGCATCCGTGGCAGAGAGAGATGGCCTGGGAGTAGAGAACGACGATGGCGGAGAAGAGGGAGACGGTGGCGGAGAAGAGGGAGAAAGAGGCGGAGGGAGAGGAGTGGACGGAGACGGAGTAGGGGTTGAGATCACAGTAGGAGACGAGGGAACAAAGAGAACAACAAGAGTATCAGAAGCTGGGGGGAGAGGAGAGGATTCAGTCGAGAAGTAGGAGGCATTCTCGAAGAAGGTGATGTCAGCAGAGACGAACTGCTTACGAAGAACGGGGTCAAAGCAACAATAGCCTTTCTTAGTTGGGGAGTACCCCAGAAAGACACATTTGGTGGAGCGAGGGGAGAGCTTATCTCGGGTGGCAGATGGGGCATGCACAAAGGTAGTGCACCCAAAGATTCGAAGAGGGAGAGGGAATGACTCCTTGCCCGGATACAGAATGGAGAATGGGGTTTTCCCGTGGAGAACCGTTGAGGGAATGCGATTAATGAGGTAGCAGACAATGAGGACAGCATAGCCCCAATAGGAGCGAGGAACATGTATCTGGGTCATCAAGGTACGAGCGACATCGAGGAGATGACGGTTTTTGAGTTCCGCCACCCCATTTTGCTGGGAGGTATAAACATATATAGTCTGATGAATAATGTCATGTTGCACACAGAAAGATGTAAACGCATGACTCAGATATTATTTAGCATTGTTTGAGCAAAATGTTTTAATACAAACACCAAACTGAGTTTTAATTAATTTATAAAAAGAGATCCATATATCCAAAAGTTCAGAGCGATCTCGTAAGAGATACACCCAAGTACATCTAGAAAAATCATTAATAAAAGTTACAAAATAAAAACTACCCCGACCAATGGTGAGGGTAGGAGCAGGGCCCCAGACATCGGAGTGGACTAGATCAAACGGACAGGTAGAGCCCCGACCTTGCTTCGGCGGGAAGGAGGAACGGTGATGCTTGCCAAGCTGACAAGCATCGCAGTTGAGAGGAGTACTGGAAGGAGGGAGGTGGGGCAGAAGCTGATGTAGAAGTCGTGGAGGAGGATGACCGAAGCATAGATGCCACTGGAGAAGATTCGTAGAAGAAGAGGAGAAGGCAGACAAGGCGGAAACGTTGTCGAGGAAGTAGAGGCCGCCGTTCTCTGTCCCAGTAGCAATCGTCTGTTGGGAGCTCGGATCCTGAAAAGAACAAGAAGTCGGAGTAAACGTCACAGAGCACTGAAGCTGCTTGCATAAAGAGGTAACCGAAAATAAATTGTACGGAAATTTTGGCACATAAAGAGTGTCCGCTAGGCGAAGAGACGGAGTAACATGAACCACTCCCGACCCATAAACCGGGGAGGGAGAACCGTCTGCAATGAGGACAGGAGGCAACCGATCATGCTGTTCGAGTAAAGAGAAACACTGAGGATTGCCCGTCATGTGATTAGTCGAACCAGATTCGATAAGCCATTTACCTTGGGTCACCATGTGGGCACTACCTGATGATGTGACCACGGAGGCAGATGGCTTGGAAGAGGAGGCGGAAGAGTCACCCGAGGGGCATAGATGGGGATGCTTCGTCCAGCAGCGTTCCATAGTATGGCCGGTGCGGCCACAGTGAGAGCAGAGGCGAGAAGGAGCATGTCCGCCAGACTGGTGACTGCGACTACCAGAGCCACTCCGCCGATATTGGTGAGTATAGTTGTCCGGTGGAGAAGGAGCGGGCAGAACCGGGCGCTGAAGGAGGGAGGTGACAGCAATAATGCGGGTAGTGGTGGCATCTAAGGTAGGAGATTCTGCCTCACCCAGAATTTGCTGGCGGATCATATCATAAGTATCAGGAAGCCGGAGCAGATAATACACAACGAGAAGCTCCTAGAAATGCTTGTGTTGTTGAGCCAAATCCGCAGAAAAGGGGCGATTATGAAGAATCTCATCCCCAAGAGCCTGAACCTGTTGGTAGGCAGCAGCAGGAGACAATGTAGGAAGGGAAAAGAGGTCCGTATACAACGTGTAGATGCGAGACATCTGAGCCCCTTTGAGTACAGAGCGGCAAGATGAAGCCAAGCGGCCTTGACTGACTCAACATGACGGATGACGGGGAGGCATTCATCGGAGAGGCTGTTAGCGAGCCAAGTACGCAAAAGTGCGTCACTCGCATCCCAGTCATCAAAGAGATGCGAAGTGGTGGGAGGAGGGTCATCAACGAGATGGTGGC
Organism: Platanthera zijinensis; assembly: GCA_039513925.1. Lineage (NCBI taxonomy): Eukaryota > Viridiplantae > Streptophyta > Magnoliopsida > Asparagales > Orchidaceae > Platanthera > Platanthera zijinensis. Next base: position 48,388,577 of record CM077098.1, on the reverse strand, counting down.
GTTTGCGTTGCGAGCGAAGGAGAAAGATGAAGGAGACGCTCCAATCCGGGTAGTTGGAGCCACCAAGTTTTGAAATGGTGTCATGATTCCTGGAAGGAGTAGGAGGAAGAGGCAGAGCCGGATTGACGACAGGAGTGGTAGCAGTAGAAGCATCAGAAAGAGTCATAGGAGAAAACAACAGGAAGCCGCGCAGTTAAGAAACAAACCGTACGGTTAGGAAACAAGCCGCGCGAACAGGGAGAAATCGCTGCGGTTAGAAGAAAGAGATCTGCTGCGGTCACGATGACAGACACCAGCGGCCAGAAAAGCCACGACCAAGACGCAGAACCAAGCAGAGGGGAAGAAGTCGAGCGGCTAGAAAGCAGCCCGCGTGAACATAAGAAAGAGAAGACCGCGCGGTTAGAGAAAAGACCGCGGGAAGACAAACAAGGCGAACAAGGCAAACAAGTCGCGACAACAAGTTGCGGCGACTAAAGAAGAGGTCGCGGCGAATAAGCACAGGTCGCGGCAAGAAGAAAAGGTCGCGCACACAAAGGGCAACAACAAGGAGAGAAAGAGGCCGCGCGAAGAGGGCGCAAGCAGGCGCAAGCAGGCGGAAGAAATAAGTCGCGAGGCCAGGTCGTGAGAAGAAGAAGCAAGCCGTGCGGACAGAGAAGGCACACAAAATCAGGAGGACAAGATCGAGTCCTCTGATACCATGTAAGAAACGAACAAAAACAAACCGAAAGAGGTATAACAAAAATTTTATTATCTGAAAAAGGTATCTATTATAAAGGTATTGCCTCCCTTTTATAGAATGGAGGAGAGAAGAGAGAATACAAATAAGAGATGTGAGACTAAAAAATTACAGGACTAAGCGGTCCATACAGAAACAACCCGCACAAGCCGCGCGGTTAGACGGAAGGGCTAACCGCTCAGCTACCACCAGAGAGGAAGGAGAGATCGTCATGGGAGACCGCTAGACCGCCCGGTCTCCAAGCCGCCAGAGACAAACCGCTAGACCGCTCGGAATCACGACAGCAATAGCATAATAACCAAACCACTGAAGGGAAACTGCCAAACTGTGCGGTCTTCAATCCGCCAAGACAGGCCGCCAGACCGCCCGGTCACCAACTTAACAAACCCGGGCGGACTGCCTAAGAGACTGCCGAGACCGCCAAGCCGCTACTGCACCATTGATCTACGGAGTCCGCTCAACCCGCCTAGTCGCCAGACCGCAATCAAGCCGCGCGAACTGCCCATTATTCCAATGCTTAACTCTAACCGCTGATCTGCAAGCCGCCTAACCGCGAGATAGCCTAGCCGCCAGACCGCGCGAGCTGCTGCTGAACTGAACAGGCCTCCAGAAGCGGACAGCTTATTGAACCGGGAAACTAGTGTCAGAAGAAAGACAGCCTAGCCGCAACATGCGACCTGTTGTTAACCGCTGGTTGCTATCTGTAGAGTCCGCACTGTCCCTGGCTGCAGTCAGAACCAAGTCCTGACCTTCCAGCACTATCCGCACAACCTGCACAGCACAACCCGGTCAAGCTTCTCAAACCGCGCGAATACAAAAATTCAGTCCACAGCAACTATCCGCGAGTTCACTTACTGTTCATTCGCTTATAGTTGATGTGATAGTTTTAACTTCAAGACAACCTAAACACCTAGAGGGGGGGGTGAATAGGTTCTTATCCTTGTTTTAACTTAAGGAAGAATTTAACTTCAGTTCTTTAATATAAATCAGATATCTCTACAGCTAACACAGCACATACAATCACAGAAACTATAATAACACAAATCATAGATTGCACACAGATTTATAGTGGTTCCCCAAGGTCTGGGTACATCCACATTCCCCCTGCGCCTATCCAGCAATATGCTAGATTCAGCCTAACTCCTTCCTTTTCTTCTCAGATCCACAGATCTTACAGCTCAGAACCCTGAAAGGTTCCTACAACTTAGAACCCTATAAGGTTCCTACAACTCAGGCTAACAGCCTTACCTCAGCCTTTCCCCAAGGCCTACAACTCAGACTTACAGCCCTAACTCAGCCTTGTCCCAAGGCCTACAACTCAGGCTCAAACATCCTTACCTGTAACATCCCATTTCCGGCTAGACCCCTAGGAGTCGGTTGGTCGTGATAGAACCCTAGGAAGCCCAAAAAACTGAAATAAATCGACCGAGATTTCGGGTCACTGGTTGGTCACGCCCGTGACCGATCCATCACGCCCGTGACCGATCCGTCATGCCCGTGACCGATCCGTCACGCCCGTGACCTAGGGCGTGACTCCTTCGACGATCGTCGATCTCAGTGAGATGATCGTCGGGCGCAGAATTTTTCTACCCGGGCCTATCACGCCCGTGACCTATGTGTCACGCCCGTGACCTAGGGCGTGACACCTTCGACGATCGTCGATCCCAGCGGGACGATCGTCGAAACGCAGAATTTGCGTCATGGCCATGTCACGTCCGTGACCCAGGTGTCACGCCCGTGACCAAGGGCGTGACACCTTCGGCGATCGTCGATCTCAGCACGACGATCGCCGAGTACGGATTTTGCCTCATGACCATGTCACGCCCGTGACCCATATGTCACGCCCGTGACATAGGGCGTGACCACCCTTCGACGATCGTCGATCTCAGTTCGACGGTCGTCGAACCCATAATTGGTCACCCGGGCTTGTCACGCCAGTGACCCACATGTCATGCCCGTAACCAAGGGCGTGACCACCCTTCGACGATCGTCGATCTCAGTTCGACGATCGTCGATCCCAGAATTGGCCACTCGGGCCTGTCACGCCCGTGACCTATGTGTCACGCCCGTGACCAAGGCCGAAACGTCAGCCAGACTGGAAATTTCGGTAACCGACGTTGTAATCAATTCTGATTATGGGAAGTTACACCAGGAGTATTTATGGGCCGTTTCCTACTCTGATTATTTAATAAATTAAGGAAATGTTGGTCCAATAGGAAATCGCCACCTGGCAATCACCTCTTCATTTCCAGCATTTCAACTGCCTTTGCCATTACCGAAACGTCATTAAGAGAAATATTAATGGCCATGAACGTTTCATCCTTTCCCCTCCCCACTTGCTGATCTATAAAAGACTCCTAAGAGCAAGAGGAAAAGGTTACACGCTCCATCAAACTGTTTCAGATTTCCCCCTTGCTGTTGAAGAATTTCCGGCGACGCCACCACCGCGCCAATGGCTTCCCGACGCTCTGCACGCCTCCAGCCCGCGAACAAGGTCATCCCCTCCCTCTTCTTCTGCGGATAGATCTTAGAAATCGTTAGGAGAGATATCGGGCTCAAAAGAGCCAGATCGGGTGAGCGTTTCCATGGTTTTCTGAAAATTTCGTGGTGGCGGGTTTGCCGGAAACCGCCTCTCCGGCGGCCGTGTGCCGCCCGACGGTAGCCCTCACCTCAACAGAGGTGATGGTGGTGGTGGCCGGCCAGGGAGACGGCTGGGTGGCCGGGAAATAGCCTTAGAAAATATACAGGAATAGTTGTTTTCTGATTCTGTTCGGGTTCGGGTGAAGAAGGAGATGAACAGTAACATTGCATTATATAATATATTGTATAGTTAGGAATTAATTCTCTTTTACTGTACACTAGGTTGAAACTGAAAATTATAGCCCGTAGGGGCTGAAACATAAAAAGTGGTCAACATAAAAAATGTAGCCCTTGAAGTCTACTTTAATTCAAAATTAATTTCACTCGATTTGGAGTACTGGTTAGACCACAACACCCTTTTTGGTGAGGTCTATCCATAGGGCTGTCTTGACCTTAAAAAAATTCCCCACTCCAATCCAGTCATCAAAATGACTTGAAATTTGGGATGTGGCCTAATCTTACCTATATCTAGGTGCTATCCAAAAATGAGAATTTTTGGAGAATGTTTTTCTATAGTTTTTAGAAAAATTTAATAATCCTAGTATAATTTAATTAGATGGCTAAATGACTTCCAAACCCTCCCAAATTTTGGTGAGTGGTCCCTGGGTTTATCATTAGGTTCTGGTAAAAGTTTAATCTCATTTGGAGATGTTTTGAATAGGGTTGTGTTCAACCCTAGGATGATCCTTATAGGATAATTTAGGATCAAACACCCCCTTGGTATTTGAGTGGTCATATCGCCTCAACAGGGGCTGATATTTTGGTCACTGACTTTTTAGGGCATGACGCACCCTCCAAGGGAGTTTGGAGTGGTTTGGTGTTGGGTAGCCCTAGAACCCTAGGGAAAATCCCTTAATGGTGGCTTTTGGGGTTGTGAAGGTCATGGGGTCAAATGACCTTGGACTGACTTCAAATTTGGTGGAGAGAACCATAGGGCCAGTATAGTTCTCTGGACAAAAGTTTAGGGTATTTGGATACAGCTAGGCCACCTAAAATCCTAACCCTAGTTTAGGTCACCAACTTTAATTTGAATTATTAAGCTACCTAATGAACTTCGAATCAAGTAAAATTTGGGCAAAGGAATTTTTTGGTTAAAGTAACCATGATATAATTTTGTTGAGATTTTTGGATTAATTTATATAGTACTTCATTTACAATTCTAATTGTGCCCTAGATATTTATTTTGATGATTATGGAATTTCTGTTCACTGGAATATTATGAAACCTTGGATTAGGGCATCTTTTTGCATGATATACCTTCAGTATGTTTCTTGGAAATTTTAACTAATTATTTCTGGTACATACTTCTTTAACGTATTAATTGTGATATGTAGTCAAAAATACAAATGATGTCCAATTACTATTTGAGAAATTATGAAATTGCGTCAGTGGGTGTTTCAAATTATGATAGTGACCCTGTAATTTTCTCTGGAATTTTAGATGACTAAAAACAGTACCTCCTTCATTAAGTTAAGAAAATTAGTACATTGCATTAAAATAAATTCAGAGTTTAAATGTTGGATAAAAATTATGATACTTGGTTTATGATAGTTTTAGGTCACTATAAAGCTTCTATAATTTTCGTGGAATTTTTGAATATATATTTACAGTACTTCCTTCATAATATAGTAAAAGCGGCCTAAAATGGTAAATTAGGAAATATAGGCATAAACATCTCTGGAATTTCTCAAAACTTGGAATTGCTGTTTAAATGTCTCATATGATTTTTACTGATTTTATGATGATTTATTGTTGCCTCATTATTGCACTTCATGTTCATTCTAGGACATTTGGAATCCTAGAATAAATAAATTAAATGCCCGATAAATAGGAAAATTTAGAAATCTTGGATTTAGACTAATTATGTCATGGTAGACCTCCAGTAATTATTATAGTAGATTCGGAGGACAAATTGGAGTACCTCCCCTTATACTCCTCATGTACCTTAGGATGGTCTGCATATAGTAAAACCACGGAAACTGATCTAGAGTAATAATGAACTTGGGAAATGAAATTTTGGTAGTTGCTGGTTGGTTAGGGCAAGCTAAGATTAATTTCATTATTGGAAGTCAGGATAAGTAGAGTGTGAGACTGGTTAAGGTTAAGTGGCGTACGGGAACGACGAAAGATCGTCCACCCCGGGTAGGAGAGGAAGAGTCTTAAAACTTTAGGGTTAGATCAAAAGTAACTAAAAGGGTATCGGGTTATGGGAGATCAACCAATAACAGTAAGTGCCTTGCGAATGGGAACTTCGGGCCGTAATGCCGCCGTCTTGGTTCCTAGTGCCCCTTGAGAGCCCTTCACGGGGTATGCCGGGGGCAGTCCTGGGCTAACGTAAACCATAGGAATAATAAATTAAAAGAGCAACTAGTATAAATAGGGTTGCACATACACACACCTCGGTAGCTAGGAAGGTAGAATAATTGGTTTGGTTGCCATTCAGACAGTAGCTCTGAAGGTTGATGCACGGACGGGACTGTCCGGGGGGCCGAGGGCTCGAGGGTTGGAGTACAGAATAAAGGTGGTGGGTCTTCGGTATCTGATAGTCATTCACACCGACATCGGTACGTTGACTCGGCGGTGTGGGACACTTAGCCAAAGAAAGTCTGGTGGGTACAGCCAGCAGTAGTACGCGGATACTCTAGGTTGTGTTCTTCTAGGGGCGTACGGAAGGGCTAGGCCTGGTAGTGTGGATACCCGCCTAGGAGCGGGGGCCCGACCCACTGTCTCCGTTTGCCACTACGGAGGTTCCTGGGAGTGAAGCTAGCTGCCCGAATAGGGGGAACTAAAGGTCTGTGCGCATAGAGTCGTGTTCGTGTGTTGCACTTGCATGAATCATGGCGTAGCATATCACTACACTCATATTTGCATACAACCGACACCCCAACGTATAAATCGGTATGAGACTTTTTATACGATGGGAGACTTGCAGAAGACCCCTTAACTTATAAGTTTGTATGGACATTCATATATGTTGAAGCCAAAAATGACCCCAACGAATGTTCACGAACCAAAGTGCAGCCGACGCCTACTTCTCTCTTACCTCGACCCTTGACTGGCTGCTAAGGTCAAAAGACTGACCCAAAGCCTCAGCTGGGAGGTCCCACCGCACACCCGGAATATCTCTGAGAGCTTCCCCTCCAAAGCCAAATGCTGGGCTGGGAGCTCCTCAGAAGGCACTAGAGTTGGAGAATAATGAAAGACCCTGCCCTCCAAAGAGCCCCTATGGGTCTTTTTATAGTCTTCCTTTGACCTGAAGATACTGAAATACCCCTGAGGGGTCTGCCAATAGCCAAGTCCCGCTGTCATCCCAAGGGCATTTGGGTAATTTTACCTCAGGATAACATATAAAATAGTCCCGCTGTCATCCCAAGGGCATTTGGGTAATTTTACCTCAGGATAACATATAAAATAATCCCCTTTACGAGCGCTGGGCCCTACCACGTGGGCCCACCTGACGAGAACCCCGGCCGTGAAGGCTCTCGCTGGACCCCCAACTGGGCCAACCTTGGCGAGACCCCTTGCCAGGGAGGTTCGCGCGCCCTTCGCGGTCTTGAATCTATCGCGACTGAAGGCTTACTTAGGGCCTTCTCGCCTGCCCTGGGCGGGAGCTTGCGTTAGGGCGGAAGCTTCCGCGGTCGACGATCTCTCCTGTCGAGAGCTCGACTATCTGCCTTGGTCGGTCGACGATCTCTCCTGCCGAGAGCTCGACTATCTGCGTTGGTCGGTCGACGATCTCTCCTGCCGAGAGCTCGACTATCTGCGTTGGTCGGTCGACGATCTCTCCTGCCGAGAGCTCGACTATCTGCGTTGGTCGGTCGACGATCTCTCCATCTTTTACCTGCCCTTGGCGGGAGCTCCTACGGGACGAGAACTTCACAAGTATGCCTCAGGGTTAACCCAAGGTTAACCTGAGGCTAGCCCAATTCCTCAGTGGTGCCCCCGGGTCCCACCCAGCGAATATGGGGTTGTACACAATCCCCGCTCTTTTCAAGCTAGCCCTGCGCTCGACAAGACAAGTCCAACCCCCGAAATATTCGCTGGACACGTGCCCGCCTACCGAGGGAATCTTCTGGGGGGCCCCACTGCGGCTATAAATATGCACTGATAGGCGTCCATACGCCCTGCCCTTGAAGTACGGTTTTCCAACTGAGCTCTCGCCTCAGGGATTTTTGCGCGATCTTACCATACATCCCAAACGTGCCGCCAAACCGCTTCCGCAAGACCTCCAAGACCGGTTAGCCGCTGCCCAAGCGCGGGCCTTGGCCAACTGTGCGGCAGTGGCTCCATGGTTAGCGAGAAAGACTTCCACCGCCGGGCCTTCCGAGCCGAAGAAGAAGGAAAAGAAAAGGGCGAAGGTGGTCCGGCGGGACCTTTCTCGCGAGAACAGGGATCCTCCTTCCCCCACTCCCAATCCTGCGGGGGATCCTTCTCCGCAGAAGGTAAGCCTTTCAACCGTTCCTATCGAGCTGATTGTGCACTGGATCCGACAGTTAACGTAAGCTTTCGCAGGAATCCGCTCCTAACGATGGCGCCGAGATCCCGCCAAGTTCTTCGAACCTGCCCGCTCATTCACCCAAGGACCAAACGCGGGTCTTGGAGAGGATTCCTCCGGCCGAAACCGGAACGATAGGTACATTTTTCCTTGTCAATATTTCAACCCGACCTTTTCTTTTCTGAACCGTCTTCTCGCAGTGCCAACTCCCGCCGACCCGGGTCTAACCACCCGGGAGGATGAAGCGAGAACCGTTGAAGTGCATCCTGCGGTGGCCAATCCTATCCTGCAGGCGGGAGGGGCGGCTTCTGAACCTTCCGCTACTCTCAAGGATGCTGATCGTCCCTTGAGAGAAGACAACTCCCCTCCTGCTTCCGGCCAGGCCGGGATTATCGTGCGCGAGCCCTTCTGCCCGGGGCTGGGCAAGCCTCTTCACCTCCTTTATGGAACCAACGGAGGGGCCGGGCCTTCTCGTCCAACTTTGGTTGACGGTTCTCGCCCAGCCGCAGGTATGCGAAAACTTTTCTGGACTGTTGATTGTCATGCCTTGACCAAAATTCTCGTGTGTTTCTTTCGCAGGTGATCCTGGCTTGCGGTCGGGAGTCAACGAGGAAGGAGAAGAAGAGGAAGAAGAAGAAGAAGAAGAAGATGAAGAGTCCCCCCTCCCCTCGTCTGGCGAGATAGAAGAAACCTTGAACAGCGCTGGGAGCGCGAAGGGGAGAAGGAGGAAGATCTCGGTCATTTTGGCCAAGCTTTTCCGGCGAGACCGTGTCCATACTGCCGCGGCGAAAGCATTTCGCGAATCCGTGGAGCAAAGGCTGGAGGATCTGGAGCGGGATTTCTTCTTGGGCGAGACTGATTGCCCGGGAGGGCCTTCTGCCGAGTCTTCGCCAGGGAGGTGCATCTCGCAGATCCGGGATCACGCCAGGCGGATCAACCTTGGGTGTACCACCCTATCGTCTTACTTCAACCCGTTGGCGCCCCCAAGAACTAGGCGGCGAGAACGAGGACGATGGAGCTGGAAGCGCTATTAGCCCTCCCGCTTTGAATCTCAATGTATCTCTTTTATCAATGTATCTGTAATAAACATTATTACTAATTAAGTTTTATCCAGCTTGCGCTAGCGAGGATCTCGCTTCTACCCATGTCTCTCTTTTCTTTTTCTTTTTATTGCTCTGCGAGGCTTTTTAATTAAGACGCTTACACCAATCTAGGATGCTTGCGCCAATCTAGGAGGTTTGCGTCAACCTAGGAGGCTTGCGCCAATCTAGGAGGCTTGCGCCAATCCAGAGTCGCGTCGAAACCCGAAACGACCGTTGATCGCTGCCATCCCGAGGGGAAAATCGAGGCGCCGTTAGCCCGGATTCTGACAGCTGTACTCCGCTGTCACTTTCACTCTCTGTCGGATGAATTCATGATGATTACGATTCCCTATAAATAGAGAAGTCTACCAACCACATTTACTTCTTCGATCCGGAACCTCAGCCTTCCCTCCTTGCTTTCGCGTTCTTGCTCTCGCTTCGACCCCTCTTCAGCTCTCGCTCTTACTCACAAACCAACCATGCCTGGCGAGAGCAAGGGTCGCGCCCACTGCGCGGAAGCTTTTCAGAAACACCTCTTCCCTTCCTGCAAGCTCACCCTAGACGAGTATAACCTGATCGTTGACCGCTATATTCCCGCCGGCTTCTCGGCGCGGAACTCGGGGAATCACGATAGGGTGAATACTCCGGGGGCGGGAGAGCTTGCCATCCCCCTCGAGCATTTCGAGGTGGGCTTCCGCCTCCCCCTTTGGCCGGAGGTTCGGCTAGCTCTTCGTTATTATGGGGTGGTTCCCGCCCAGCTAAACCCAAACTCAGTCGCGATACTTATAGCATTCATATGCTATATGCGGTCCGAGAGGATCGAGTTTAGTCTGCCCATCTTCCGGAAGCTATTCAACTTCCGCGCCAAGGGGGGGGGGGGGTAGTTTTCTTCTCCGGGCAACTGCTCGAGGTTACCAGTCTCGCCAATAAGCACCATCATTGGGGCGAGAAATTCGTCTACGTCAGCGGAGACTTCGGCAACATCCCGCTTCAGCCCGTTCAGTACGAGGACGCGGCCTACAAACCGCCTGCTCTGGGATCGCGCGAGAGCGCAATCCTGGAATTCTTCGGAACCAAGGAGTTCGACGTTCCCTACCTCAGGCGGGATGTCGACTCCCTTCCACTCGTTCACTCGGGCGAAGGTACGGTCTCGCCTCAGATTCCCTCTTTTATCAAAGATTTTCTTGCGCTGAAGTGCTTTAACTTTGCAGGAGAGCGGGAGGTCCCTCTGCGCCAGCCCTTTGCTGAAGGCCGGGGTGTCGAGGGTCTGGCCGCAAGAGGCTCCCTTGCGCTCGCGGAAGCTAGCGCCAGCGCCTGCCGAGAAGATCCAGCCCCTCCCATGCTGCCACCGGCCAAGAAGCGGAAGGTCACCCTTCCTCCTCTCCGAACGCTGAAGAGGCCCAAACCTTCTGCTCTTGAGAAGGGGAAAGCCCCGGCCGTCTCGCCTGTCCAACCTCCTCCCGAGGGCAGGTCCTTTGAAGCGATCCTTCAGATGGCCAGCGAGATGGATGCCGCCGCCAAGAGCCGCGCCGAGGCTTCTACCGGGAACCCATCGGCCGCGAGCGGGGCTGGGGGAGGAGTGGTCGCCGCCGAAACCTCTGCCAGTGCCCCGCCCCAGGAGGTGCCGAGAGGGCACAGGAAATTTGGCTTCGGCGTGAAGTACGTCGACGCGGAGGGGAAGCCTCAGATGGAATGGGACCCTGAGTCGAACTTGATCAAAGTTACGACGCTCCTTCCCAGCTGGGCGGAGGGGGAAGATGTGACTGGCGAGGCCTTCTCGCTTGGATACGGCCTTTACAGCCGGGAGGATGCCAGCGTATTTGACCAGATGTCCACCCGCCTTATAGCCTTCGATGCCATCCGGGCTCTATTGCGCGGGTTCGAGCTTGCGCATATGTGTGCGCGCCGAAGCATCACCCTTGACAAGAATTTCACCGATATGCGCAAGGCGAGGGAGTACGCGATGGCTCGAGCGCACACCACGGGAGAAGAACTCGCGAAAGCTCAACAAGAGCTTGCGGATGCTCGACTGGCGCTGTCTCTACGCCCCGCGACTGAGGTAAGCGAGACCCTCCCGAACCCTTGCTTTCATTTTTCAAAGTTATGATGGTGCGATGTTTCCAGACTGAACTCCCTTTTTTTCACAGGATTCTGCCCAAGTCAGGGAGCTTCGCGCAGAGCTGGCCAACGCGTGCTGCGAGAGCGTCCTCTTGAGGGAACAGCTTCGCGCAGAGCTGGCGAAGGTCCCGCCTCCGGAGCTAGATGCGAGGCTGCGGAGTCGTTACCTCTCGGAGTACGACGTTGACAAGCTGCTCCAAGCCAATGCTCAGGCAACCGTCAAGCTGACGCTCGAGACGCTGCGAGACGTCAAGCTGCTTCGGGAGGACGGCGCGACCATCGACGCTCGCCAACTTCTTCCTTGGCTCTACGATCCAGTTCCCAAACCTCCGGGCGCGCCGGACTCGCCTCCCTCAGACATCCCGAGGACTTCTACCGCCGCTGGCGAGACATCTGAAGGGAGCTCTGGCGATGGTTCAAGCGAGAGCACCAGCGGGAGCTACAACGCGTCCCCCTAAGCTTCTTCTTTCTTTTTGTTTCTTTTGTAATGAGCGAGAGGCTCCAACTTTTTGTAATTAATTTTATGTAAAGTAATGTTTCATCTTTCATTTCCAGTGTGTGCTTGAAAGTATATTGCTCTGCCGAATGGCTTCCGCGCGAGCTTCCGCCGAGGCCCTTAGTCTCTTTAGGATAGCCTCTTAGGAATCCGTTAGGCGGGAACCTCGCGTCGTCAATTAAGTTGTCTTGCTCAGGTCCGTCGGGAGCCTCCTCTTGCGAGAACCCCCCTTTGACCGAGACCTTTACTGGCCTAGACCTTTGAGCCGAGACCCTTACTGGCCGAGACCTTTACTGGCCTAGACCTTTGAGCCGAGACCCTTACTGGCCGAGACCTTTGAGCCGAGACCCTTACTGGCCGAGACCCCCAAATCGAGGCCTTTACTGGCTGAGACCTCTGAGCCGAGGCCTTTGGGGCCTTGCCTCCGGTCTAGGTCAGGGCCCTGCCCGCATATTTTTTCCAACCAATTAAACCCCCACCCCACCGGCGAGCTGTCGGACCTGCTAGCTTATATGAGAGCCTGCGCAGCGGGTCTACTGGGGTTCGAGCCGAGCTCGTGGTGTCGTAGAAACGGCTAAGAACAAAATATCACGAGAGCCAACCCTTCCCCCACAGGCGAGCCTTCGGACCTGCCAGCTTGATGGGAGCCTGCGCAGCGGGTCTACCTGGGGCCGAGCCGAGCTCGGGGTGTCGATGAAGTGGCTAAGAACAAAGTATCGCAAGAGCCAACCTTTCCCCCACAGGCGAGCCTTCGGACCTGCCAGCTTGATGAGAGCCTGCGCAGCGGGTCTACCTGGGGCCGAGCCGAGCTCGGGGTGTCGATGAAGTGGCTAAGAACAAAGTATCGCAAGAGCCAACCTTTCCCCCACAGGCGAGCCTTCGGACCTGCCAGCTTGATGGGAGCCTGCGCAGCGGGTCTACCTGGGGCCGAGCCGAGCTCAGGGTGTCGATGAAGTGGCTAGGAACAAAGTATCGCAAGAGCCAACCTTTCCCCCACAGGCTAGCCTTCGGACCTGCCAGCTTGATGAGAGCCTGCGCAGCGGGTCTACCTGGGGCCGAGCCGAGCTCGGGGTGTCGATGAAGTGGCTAAGAACAAAGTATCGCAAGAGCTAACCTTTCCCCCACAGGCGAGCCTTCGGACCTGCCATCTTGATGGGAGCCTGCGCAGCGGGTCTACCTGGGGCCGAGCCGAGCTCGGGGTGTCGATGAAGTGGCTAAGAACAAAGTATCGCAAGAGCCAACCTTTCCCCCACAGGCGAGCCTTCGGACCTGCCAGCTTGATGGGAGCCTGCGCAGCGGGTCTACCTGGGGCCGAGCCGAGCTCGGGGTGTCGATGAAGTGGCTAAGAACAAAGTATCGCAAGAGCCAACCTTTCCCCCACAGGCGAGCCTTCGGACCTGCCAGCTTGATGAGAGCCTGCGCAGCGGGTCTACCCGGGGCCGAGCTGAGCTCGGGGTGTCGATGAAGTGGCTAAGAACAAAGTATCGCAAGAGCCAACCTTTCCCCCACAGGCAAGCCTTCGGACCTGCCAGCTTGATGAGAGCCTGCGCAGCGGGTCTACCCGGGGCCGAGCCGAGCTCGGGGTGTCGATGAAGATAACCAAACCTCTCCCCCACAGGCGAGCCGTCGGACCTGCCAGCTAGATGAGAGCCTGCGCAGCGGGTCTACCTGGGGCCGAGCCGAGCTCGGGGTGTTGATGAAGATAACCAAAGCTCTCCCCCACAGGCGAGCCTTCGGACCTGCCAGCTAGATGAGAGCCTGCGCAGCGGGTCTACCTGGGGCCGAGCCGAGCTCGGGGTGTTGATGAAGATTCCTTCAACCGGGCCTATTCCATCATGAAGATGAGGAGTCATAGCCAAATAAAACAGAAAACATAAAGATTGCATGCTCAGAGATAGTCAACATTCTGAAATAAACTTATTGAAAATGCAATAGTTATTTACAACATTACAATCCTTCTTCCCCTCTTACGGGTAGAAGCGCTTCAGATCGTCACCACTCCAGGTGTGACTCAAGGTCCTTCCCTCCGCATCCTGGAGATAGTAGCCTCCGTTAACCAGAGCCTTCTCTACTATATAAGGCCCTTCCCAGCTAGGGTTGAGCTTACCAACCGCGGCCGACCTTCCTGCAGCGTCGACCTTTTTCAGTACTAGATCCCCCTCGGCGAATTGCTTGACTCTGATGTGCTTATCGAAGTACCGAGCCATCCGCCGCTTTATTTCTTCTTGCCTGATGGCGGCAACATCCCGCAGCTCTTCCACCAGATCTAATGAGAGGCGCAACCCTTCCTCATTCTCCAACCTCCAAGCTTCGCTTCCCTCAGCTGCGGCCGCGACCCTTGGAGACCGAACCTCGAACTCCACCGGGAGGACAGCCTCACACCCATGAGAGAGCTTGAAGGGGGTTTCTCCTGTGGCCGTGTTCGGAGTTGTTCGCAAGGCCCACAGGACGGAAGGGAGCTGTTCCACCCAGCTACCCTTCAGGTTCTCCACCTTCTTTTTGAGCAAGTTGACGATGACTTTGTTTGCCGCCTCCACCTGGCCATTGCTCCGAGGGTGATGGACAGAGGAGAACCTGAGGTCAATCCCCAACTGGGTGCAGAAACTGATGAATTCTTCACTGGCAAACTGAGGACCGTTGTCCGTCACTATCGCTTGGGGCAATCCGTGCCTGCAAATGATTTCCCCCCAAACGAAGTTTCTGATGACCTGGGAGGTTACCTTGGCTAACGGCTTGATCTCCAGCCATTTGGAGAAGTAGTCAATCATAACTAGGAGGAACCTCCTCTGCCCGCTAGCTGGAGGAAAAGGTCCAACCAGGTCCATTCCCCAAATGGCGAAGGGCCATGGCGCCGTGATGCTTCGAAGCCTTTGGGCGGGCAAGAGCTGGAGAGGAGCATGTACTTGGCACTTCCGACACCTCCTTGAAAATTCAGCTGTATCCTTCCTTAAGGTCCGCCAGAAATATCCTTGCCTTATCACCCTTGCTTCCAATGTCCTTCCCCCTGAATGACTGCCACATTCTCCAGAATGCACCTCTTCCAGGATCCTCGGGACTTCCTCCTCAGTTACGCATCTCGCGAGGAGCCCTGACAACATCTTCCGATGCAAGCTCCCCTCCAGCATCAGGTAATGAGCTGCCTTGTGCCTAAAGCTCTTTGCATCCTTGACTTCTTCCGATAGTTCTCCTGTGGTCAAGAAGGTCACCAACGGATCTACCCATGAGGACCGCCGATTCACCTCCATCATCTCCCCTTCTTCAATGGCTGGCCGAAATAGTTCGGTCAGGGTACCTCCACCCCAAGGCCCGAACTTTGCTAATCGGTCAGCTGCCATGCTTTCCTCCCTGGGAACATGTTGAATAGAAAAAGAACGGAAACCTCCAATAATAGTTCTTACCTTTGATAGATATCTTGCGAGGGTAGGCTCCCGGGCCTCGAACTCGCCTCGGATCTGCGATGCTACCACCATTGAGTCGATGAAGGCCTCCACATCCTGGATTTCCAGCTCCTTTGCCAGTCGGAGACCGGCTATCACGGCTTCGTACTCCGCCTGATTATTGGTTACAGGGAAGTGGAAAGCCACCGCTTGTTCTATGGTAACCCCTTGGGGACTTACCAGTACCATACCTCCTCCCAGGGAGTGCCTTCCCGAGGCTCCATCGACCATCATCTTCCATGCTTCCGATGGCCTCGGCTCCTCTTCCTCGGCCTCAGTGACATAATCCGCCAAAAAGTCCGCCACGGCTTGGGCTTTGATGAAGAGCCTTGGGACGAAAGAAATGTCAAACTCGCTTAGCTCGATGGACCACTTCGCCAACCTTCCTGAATGCTCCACCCCCTCAAAGACCTTGCGAAGAGGATGGTCGGTTACCACCCTAATCGAGTGCGCCTGGAAGTAAGGGCGAAGCTTCCTAGCTGAGATGACCAAAGCATACGCTAGCTTCTCCAGGATGGGGTATCGGAGCTCCGCCTTTTTTAAGATTCGACTCACATAATAGACGGGCAATTGTTTCTTCCCCTCCTCCCTAACCAAGACGAAGCTCACTGCCCCTACCCCCACTCCGAGATACAAGGCTAGGTCTTCCCCTTCCTTCGAGCTTTGAAGTAACGGAGCTTGGGAGAGTTGCCTCTTCAGCCCCTGGAATGCCTCTTCACATTCGGCCGTCCATTCAAACACTTGGTTACCACGAAGTACTTTAAAGAAAGAGGAACACATATCCCCTGACCGAGAGAGGAACCTGCTTAGCCCGGCCAACTTCCCGGTCAAGCGCTGGACTTCCTTGGCATTGCGAGGTGATTCCAGGTCTAGGATAGCCTTAACCTTATCGGGGTTAGGTTCTACCCCCGCGGGAGTCAAGAGGTGTCCGAGGAATTTCCCGCGACTAGCCCCGAAGACGCACTTCAAGGGATTCAACCTCATCTTGAACCTTCGCAGGGTGGCAAACGTTTCCTCCAAGTCCCGCAAGTGGGAATCAACACACTTGCTCTTGACCATGAGGTCGTCCACATAGACCTCCAGGTTCCTTCCCCTTTGATCTCGAAAGACTCGATCCATCATGCGCTGGTACGTTGCCCCTGCGTTCTTCAACCCGAAGGGCATCATCTTATAGCTGAAGCATCCCTCTCTTGTGATGAAGGAAACATCCTTGACATCAGGAGGGTGCATCCGGATCTGGTGGTAACCTGAAAATGCATCTAAAAAACTTATGAGATAAAAACCGACGGCTGAGTCAACCAGCGCGTCGATTCGAGGCAAGGGGTAGCAATCCTTGGGACATGATTTATTTAATAAAGAAAAATCAATACACATGCGCCATTTTCCTCCTCCCTTCTTCACCATTACCACGTTGGAGATCCAGCCTGGATACTGGATCTCTGAGATGAAGCCTGCGTCCAGGAGCTTTTTGACCTCCTCTCGGATGGGGGCTTCTAGCTTGGTGGCGATGGCCCTCATCTTTTGGCGTATGGGGCGGGATCTGGGATCCAGGTTCAAGCGATGACAGGCCACATCCGCGTCAATGCCTGGCATGTCTGCCGCGTTCCATGCGAAGATGTCGACGTTGCCTTGGATGCAGGCTCGCATCCGCTCCTGATCCTCGAGGCTCAGGCCTCCGCTGATCCGAACCCTTTGCACCTCCCCCGCTCTTGTAACCACCTCCATCACCACTGCTTCGGCCGGTTCCAGCCCAGACCGCTCCCAACTCACCCTTGCCTCTTCCTGCTCGAACTCGAGCTCCTCTCCCCTAACCTCAACAACTTCCATTGCCTCCTCCAGGCTCTCCTCCTGCCTCTGCTCTTCTTCATCCATCACTACTCTCGCCTCTTCTAGGCTGATCTCCTCCACCTCTGCCAACTCCTCAACAACCTCCATCGCCTCCTCCAGGCTCTCCTCCTGCCTCTGCTCTTCTTCATCCATCACTACTCTCGCCTCTTCTAGGCTGATCTCGTCCACCTCTGCCAACTCCTCAACAACCTCCATCGCCTCCTCCAGGCTCTCCTCCTGCCTCTGCTCTTCTTCATCCATCACTACTCTCGCCTCTTCTAGGCTGATCTCCTCCACCTCTGCCAACTCCTCAACAACCTCCATCGCCTCTCCCAGGCTTATCTCCCCTTTCTCAACCCCTTCCTGCTCAGCCATCTCTTTCTCCAACTCCTCTGCCTCCGCCATCCACGACACGGTATTAACCGCCGTCACATAGCATTGCCTTGCCATCTTTGGATCTCCCCTGATCCTAACCTGCACCCCTCCATTGTTGAACTTGAGGCATTGGTGGTATGAGGAGGGTACGCAGCGAAAGGCGCTGATGAGGGGACGTCCAAAGATGGCATTGTAACTACTCGGGGCGTCTACGATCACGAACCGACAGTTCCGTGAGACGCCCTCAAGCCTCACATGCAGGCCCACTCCCCCTTCCACTTCTTTCATTTCTCCGGAGAAGCCAAAAAGCGGTCCGTCAGAAGCCAGGACCCTTTTTCCTTCCACCCTCATCTCATCGAAGGCCTTCTTGAAGATCACATTCACCGAGCTCCCATTGTCCACCAGTATCCGGGAGACGGTGTAATTCTCCACCGCTGTCTGGATCACAAGCGCGTCGCAGAACGGGTCCTCGTAGTCTGGCATATCCGCGGATGAGAAAGTGATCTTCTCCTCTGGGGGGGAGCCTGGGAGGTCGAGACGACCCCTCGGCGGAACATGGTTTGAACGCTCCCCTTGCGGGTTGCCTCGATCCCCACTCCCCCGTGGATCACTCCGATCCCTCCTCGGGTCCCCACGTCAATCCTGTCTTCACATCTGTCCTCAACCTCTTCCCGCTGTACTTCAACGATCCTTACAGGCGGATCCTGCCTTCCGACCCCTCTGGCCCCTCTAATCTCCAGAAACTCCGGGCAGGTGGCCGTTGCGTGACCTTCCTCCTGATGGAAATCACAATAAGGCAACGCCACCCTGCCCCCTCTTCCTTCTCCTCCTCCCCTTCTTCCGGCTCCCCGAAATCTTCTTCCTCTTCCCCTTCCCACCTCCATAGCCTCCTGCGGCGGTGGAAAATGACCCCTTGGTCCTTGTCGCCATCCTCCCTGCTCCAACCTTCTTTGTTCCCGGAAGTTATCTCTTCCCTGAAGTCCTCCTTGGCCCTAGGGGCGGCCCTCCTGAGGCCTCCAACCCAGTCGGTTGTTCGGCTCCCTGGCCCCCCATGCTGCTGTCCCTGCCCTCGGGGATCTTCTCTTCTCCTATCTTCCCTCGGCTCCCTCTGCTCTCTCTGCTCTCTCTGCCTTCCCACTACCGGCTCCTTCACATCATCCTCGGCCAACCTGGCCAGCTTCCTTGCAAACGCAGGGTTTGCCCTCTCGATGTCTATCTCCTTCGTCGCCCTCTCCATGAGCTCCTCAAAAGAGAGAGGGGGCACCCTCTTCAAATCCATGCTGAAAAACCCTGGCCTCAGCCCCAAGGTGAAGGCAAGCATCAGCGCATACCCCGGGACCTCCTGGACCAGGAGAACCTCCTCTTGGAACCGGTCGACATAGTGACCCAGCGTCTCCTCCGGCCCTTGCCTCACTGCAAACAGGCATTCAGCCTCCTTCTTCCTTTTCTTCGAAGTTGAGAATCTCAACAGAAAACCCCTCCGCAGGTCCTCAAAGCTGTAGATGGAACTCGCCGGCAACTGGTGGAACCAGTCCCTGGCCTTCTCTTTCAGAGTGATGGCAAAAAGCCTACACTTGAAGGCATCCGGCATTTGTCTGATGGACACCACGTCCTCAAACCATTGCACGTGCTGAACCGGGTCATCCTTCCCGGTGTAGTAGGTCATGTCCGGCTCCCGGAACCCCTCCGGCACTAGAGCCGAGACAATGAGCTCACTAAAGGGGGTCTCGCCTCCCGCCTGGCGAGACGGCACGTCTCGCGACCTCGGTTGGCTGGACCGATCCGCGAGACCATGCCCGGGGAAGAGTTCCCGCACTGTCGCCTCCTTCTCGCCCAGATCTGCCGGAAGCTCCTTCTCGGGACGCTGGCCTGGGAAAAGCTCCCGCGCGGCTACGTCCCTCTCGCCTGCCTCCACCGGGACTTCCTTCCCGGGGCGCTGCCCTGGAGCGTTCTCGCCTAACAGCGGAACCACCTCCACCGGAACCTGCGGCGTCTCCCACTCATTCCTTGCCGAGAAGGCCAAGCTGATCGTCTGCATGACTTCTCGCCTGAAGTCCTCAAACATCTTCTTCGTCGCATCGTCCACCCGGGTGGGAGATCCTCCTGCGCCTGATCCTTCACCTTCGCCTCCTGCCATGGGACTTAACTCGAGATTTTCTTACACCGACTGCTTCCACGCTCATCTCACCAGAACTGTTGAAGCCAAAAATGACCCCAACGAATGTTCACGAACCAAAGTGCAGCCGACGCCTACTTCTCTCTTACCTCGACCCTTGACTGGCTGCTACGGTCAAAAGACTGACCCAAAGCCTCAGCTGGGAGGTCCCACCGCACACCCGGAAGATCTCTGAGAGCTTCCCCTCCAAAGCCAAATGCTGGGCTGGGAACTCCTCAGAAGGCACTAGAGTTGGAGAATAATGAAAGGCCCTGCCCTCCAAAGAGCCCCTATGGGTCTTTTTATAGTCTTCCTTTGACCTGAAGATACTGAAATACCCCTGAGGGGTCTGCCAATAGCCAAGTCCCGCTGTCATCCCAAGGGCATTTGGGTAATTTTACCTCAGGATAACATATAAAATAGTCCCGTTGTCATCCCAAGGGCATTTGGGTAATTTTACCTCAGGATAACATATAAAATAATCCCCTTTACGAGCGCTGGGCCCTACCACGTGGGCCCACCTGGCGAGAACCCCGGCCGTGAAGGCTCTCGCTGGACCCCCAACTGGGCCAACCTTGGCGAGACCCCTTGCCAGGGAGGTTCGCCCGCCCTTCGCGGTCTTGAATCTATCGCGACTGAAGGCTTACTTAGGGCCTTCTCGCCTGCCCTGGGCGGGAGCTTGCGTTAGGGCGGAAGCTTCCGCGGTCGACGATCTCTCCTGCCGAGAGCTCGACTATCTGCCTTGGTCGGTCGACGATCTCTCCTGCCGAGAGCTCGACTATCTGCGTTGGTCGGTCGACGATCTCTCCTGCCGAGAGCTCGACTATCTGCGTTGGTCGGTCGACGATCTCTCTTGCCGAGAGCTCGACTATCTACATTGGTCGGTCGATGATCTCTCCATCTTTTACCTGCCCTTGGCGGGAGCTCCTACGGGACGAGAACTTCACAAGTATGCCTCAGGGTTAACCCAAGGTTAACCTGAGGCTAGCCCAATTCCTCAGTGGTGCCCCCGGGTCCCACCCAGCGAATATGGGGTTGTACAATATAAGTTAAGGTTACATACTTATTTACTTGCTCGTTTACTTACTGTTCTCTAGCTGCCTTTTTATACAAATTGCTACTTATTAATTTCTCTCCTTATTACTTACTGCCGTAGGATTGTTAGACCTACTTCATTCTAAATAACTACTAGATTAGCTTCCTTGTCATCTGCTTCATTATTCTCCACCTTTGTAGCTTCCCTTTCCTCCTCTCCGCCCGGTGCTTAGGAGCCGTGGGGGGAGGAGTAGGGGATGATAGGGCCTAGTCTTTATGACTAATGGTTTTCGAACCACAACATTACAGGAGCTCCGGATGGGAGACAGGGACCAGCACCAGTGGAGTACGGTGCGCATGGAGGTGGGACAGTCTAGCACCGGTGCACCTGCGACCAGCTCTGTGAGTGATTAGTAGTTTTATAGCTTCCGCGATGAGTGATTTGTAGTGAGGACTCTGATGTACTGGGCTCGAGCCCATTTATCTATTTCCTGTTATTATCTATTGATGGACTGGATGTGACTTCACTTTTGTTTACATGTTTATGTGGACTTGTTTACATTTTATGTTTAATTACTTCTCTCTCTTTGTGATCGAAAAGGGCCGACAGAATTGGCGTTTTGTAGTGGTTGCTGAGAGAACTAAGTTGTCTACCTAAATCACCTAGAGGGGGGTGAATAGGTGAAGTGCGTGTCAAATGCGGAATAAAAAATTAACACAACAAAGATCAAGCAATCACACAGACGACAAGAGATTTATAGTGGTTCCCCAATCTTGGGTACATCCACTTTCCTCACCGATCTAGCAAACCACTAGACTCGGCTACTCCACTATCTCGGATTGAAAACAATCCTACACCTCGGAACCACGTTCCTACATAACTCGATCCAAATCGGATCTACACTCGGAAGATAAAGCCTTCCTACAAAACTCGGAGAAAAAAACTCCTATAAAGAAATTTGTTTGAAAAGAAAATACAAACAATATATTTCCCAGATCTGGATCTTTGATAGTCTTCTTCCTTGAGAACTTTGGCTTGATCAGAATATGTTGAAGATGACTTGAGAGAGATCCACAGATCTGAAAAACGGAATCACCCCGATCGAGAAAATAAATCAGAAATCTTTGAGGCTCGACGAGATCGAGTGATTATCTTTTGTCTGGATCGCTGGAGAAACAAAGTTGAAAGCAGCGATCGGAGATCATCGATCCAGACCTTCTTCCGTGAACGACAATGGCGGCGGCGTGAGAAATTAGGGTTCACGGGAACTTTTCTCTTTCTTAAAATAATAATCTCTGAAAACTTGTTATTAGTCAAATCTAAAAGGACCTATTTATAGGTGGACTCCAACGGTCAGAAATTTAATTAGAGATGACACGTGGACCAATCAGAAATGATTAATTCGAAATACACAGTGAAATTGTACTTGGAGAATTTCAGGAATATTTGAACAGATATACTCGAGACAGAGAAGAGACCTACTCGAGTATAAGATGTTATATACTCGAGTGGATAGGAGGAGCATACTCGAGTATAAAAAGAGAAGCTACTCGAGTGATTCAGAGATCAACACTCGAGTGATTTAGAACTACTCGAGTATGAGAGTATATACTCGAGTAAAAACACTTAGAGAAAACTTCTCAAATAAAATAGGAAGAACTACTCGAGTAGAAGAGTTGGAGATACTCGAGTGAGGGGAAAGTGAGCTACTCGAGTATCTGGGGAAGATTACTCGGGTAATCACTAAGCTACTCGAGTATGAAAAACTACTACTCGAGTACAGAGTCACTTACTCGAGTATATAGGGAACTACTCGAGTAGGTAGACTTAGAGACTTTCTAAGATGAAAAGTGCAGATCTACTCGAGTATCAACAGAACACTTACTCGAGTAACTAACCAACTACTCGAGTACAAGTTATCACCTACTCGAGTACAATACAGTCTACTCGAGTATGTAATCCAACTTACTCGAGTACAGACTCACTTACTCGAGTGAACAAACAAGGTACTCGAGTATGTGGACTTAGAGAATATTTTGGATCTAAGGACAGAAGGATCTACTCGAGTATAAAATATGACCTACTCGAGTGACTAACTATCATACTCGAGTAAGCTTATCTACATGAGTATACAGAGTCTTCTCGAGTATGTCTAAGGATTTACTCGAGTACTAAGTCACTTACTCGAGTATATGAAGGAAGCTACTCGAGTATGTGGACTTAGAAAAAAATTCTTCTGAAAAACTATAAACTTCAATACTTCAGTCCACCAATCCAAGTGCATGTAGGAAGTGTATCCCAATAGAGAGGCTATACATGGGCCAACACTTTGGATCACACAATGAGGGATTACATTGTATGGTCCTGTGTTTGGTGACCCATTATAGACTGACATTGGTCCATACTTGGCAATAAAAACCTGCACACATACAACTTAAACACAATATCAAATACACCTTAATTCATCTTAGTTCAAGGTCTGACCTCCTACAAATCTGAGGTATTGTGGAGACAAATCCCAACAATCTCCCCCTATTTGTAGATGTCAGCACCCTCTACACTAAGGTGAATTACTTAGAGTAAAAAGAACAACACACATATACTTCAAAAAATAAACTGAAGCATGATAAATAATAAGATAGCCATAATCAGAATCAAATATATATATATATATAGAAATGTTTTTTAACAGATTAAACAGTCCATTTCCACATTCTCATTGACTCAAGAGGGGGCTCCTTTGTGCATTCTTTCTCTCTTCAGCTCTTGCCTCTCTAGGTAACTGAAAGGTTTAGGAAAATATGTTCTGGGCCTAGGAGGAGCAGCTGGGTTGTTGTATCCCCAATTCCTGTCATGAAGTCTGATCTTGATCTGAGATGCTTCATAAACTTTCCATTCTGAATAACTGTAATACTGATCTCTGTGCTCACCAAGATCTGTTACTAGCTTCAGGGTATCAAGGATCAGAGATTTGGAGGTTGGACTCCAAACTTCAGAATGAACAATTTCTGATCTACCTTCAGAAGCTGGGGCAGGCTCTTTTCTAGGTGCAGAACGGCTGGCAGAAGAGCCATCACCATATTTCCTTTTCTTCTTTGGGACACCTTGAGAACTAGGAGGAAGTTCATCTTGCCAAATATCAGTATAAAAGAGAGGAGGCTCAGTCACATCACTAGCAGGTCTGGGTGAAAAGACTGGCACATCTCCTGGAATATTTGCCTGAGCTGGAGCATCTGCTGGAGGATGTTCTTCAAGAGGGTCCAAGAACTTGGGAATGATAGTAGGGTTGAGTTGAGAATTTGGGAAGTTCTGATTATTTACCCATACAGCTGTATCATAAATGTAGAACTTGACAGATTGGAGTTGAGATAGAATATCTGCTTTCATATTCTTGACTAGATCATTCACAGTTGTTTGAGCTTGTTCAGACAGCTTTTCAACTACTTTTTCAACTTGTTCTTTGACAACTTTCTCCCCCTTGCTGATATCTACAGCTAGCTTGGCAATTGCTTCATCTGTGAAGGTGCCAACTTCTTCACACACTTTCATCACATTTGCTTCAGCATTCTTGTCCAATATTATCTGATTATGTGCAACAGTTTCAGCTTGATTCCTTAGTTCACCTATACTTGTAATAGTGTGATCCATAGCTTTTCCACCCAATTGAAACAATCTCTTTAGCTCATCAGTATTGGCTTGAATTTCAGCAAAGCCTCTACTCATCTCCTTTTCAAGAGTAGAGACTTTGTTATTTACTGAGGCTAGAGAGTCATCAAAGTACTTTCTTTGTTCACTGAGTAGCTGTTCAATCTTGCTTACCAGATCTGAAGAAGTAGAAGGAGTTGAAGTGGGGAGAGGGACTGAAGGAGCAGGAACAGCCCATGGAGGGATTTCAGTAATTTCCACTGAGCTTTCAGCTCTTTTGAAAGATTCTATCTGAGCAGATTCTTCTGTATTAATGAAGGAGGGAATAGAGAAGTCCAAAGTCCTCAGAGGAGCCTCCACTTGTCCTGGAGATACTTCCTCATCATCAGACAGAAGAATATTGTCAGGCTGGCTTTCCTCTGCAGCAGAGGACTGAGCAGGAGACTGGACAGGAGACTGTGCTGGAGTCTTAGCAGGAGACTGAGCAGGAATCTGAGCAGGAGACTGAGCCTCTGGAGTCAGTACAACTGATTCATTGTGAAACAAGGGAGCATCTGAGCTGAGCTCATCAATCAACCTGTTGATATCTTCTGCAGTAGACAGTAGGGTTCCTGGATCTGGAATCTCTGAGTAGGGATCTGCTGGAGGAGGAGAAACTAGAGGGAGAGAGTCCCTGACTTCTGCTTGCTGTGAGGGTTCTGATGAAGCTGGGTACTGAGAAAGAGATGAGGCAGGCTCCCCCTCAACTGTTGCACCAGAGATAGCAGCAGTTTGATGTGGAGGAGGAGATGGAATCCTGTCATCAGGTACACTGGTTTCTTGGGAATCCACTGAAGGGACAGCAGCTTTGGATGCTTGGGCAGAGTTCAGAATTTTAATTTCATATCGCTGGATGGAGGATATAGAAACTTTTTTCATGTGATGCAGTGGAGTCCCTTTGGATAAGTTAAAAACTGAAGTATTGATTTCATGAAGAAGGAGGGAAATAATTCTTGCAAAATTAGGATGCTTAATGCTTTCTCTGATTTTATCTAGGATCAACAGTCCAAACTGGAATCGTTTGCGGCAGATAATGGCTTGCATTATATCAAACATTTCCATAGAAATGTCTCGAATGGAATAAGTTTTGCATAGCAGTGTCTTAGCAATTACATCCACTAGAAATTTTCCTTCTAAGTTGAAATCAGCTCTGCTAAAGGAATGGGCTTGAGGGTTACCTCCACAGAATAAACTGGTTCTTACTGAGTCTTCAGCAGTCATTTCGTCATCATCCTCTACTACTGGTAGTTTTAACAGAGCATCTAGTGAGTCTTTGTCCAGTCGGATTTTTATCCCTCTGACCTTGGATTTCAGGAGCTTTCCATTTCGTTTCACCTTCAGATTTTGTTAGAACTCTTCAACATATGGGAAAATAACTTGGCACGGCGTCTGGAGAACGAACGATAGTCCGGTGGTCTCGAGTAAAATCAGTAGATTTCGAAAATCATCTGAAAGATCGGCTATGCCCGCGGGGGCAAGTTCTGAGCCTATGCCGATTTTAGAAGAGGGGGCCATCTGCGATTCTGGAGGACGGGAGAGGCAAAGATGACGATGCTCTGCGGTTTTTCGGAAGATGAAGAGTCAACGGCTACTCGAGAGAATGAGAAGTGGAAAGGGATTTTCCGATTTTTCTATATATATATATGATTCTAGTTAGGTTAAAAAAAATAAATTCATACCTGAATGAAGCGGCAAATACCTTGGTGCGAATAGAAAAATTAGAAATCCTTGATATGAATCCCGTATACTCGAGTAGGGAACATCATACATGAGTATTAGATAGAGCATACTCGAGTAGGTAACATCATACACGAGTATTAGATAGAGCATACTCGAGTAGGCCAAGTTTGTACACGAGTATATTGTCAAGTACCCGAGTATGTAAGTCCTTTTACCTGAGTATTTTCCGTCTACTCGAGTATCTGTCTGGATATACTCGAGTATATTTTACTTGAAAGACAATTTTCCTTGGGAGATGTATATTGCCACTGAAATCTGTTACTCTGAGCAGCCAACACCACTGATATCTTCTTGATTTGTGAGGCCATCACTAGTCTTCTTTGTTGAGCAGCCCAAGTTCCGTTTTGAAGAACGAGAACTTGGACTCGTCCAGCGGCTTGGTGAATATATCTGCAACTTGCCTGTCTGTAGAGACATATTGTAGATCTATGTCTCCATTTTCCACATGCTCCCGGATGAAATGATAACGAATCTCTATGTGCTTGGTCCGACTGTGGGAGACTGGGTTGTTGGTGATTGCTATAGCGCTGGATGAGTCGCAAAACAAAGGAATGTTCTGGAACTTCATATTGTAGTCTTCAAACAGATTTTTGATCCAGAGAAGCTGTGCACAACAGCTGCCTGCAGAGATGTACTCTGATTCAGCTGTTGAGATGGCAACACAGTTCTGTTTCTTACTGCTCCAGGAAATAAGTCTCATTCCGAGGAATTGACAAGTCCCGGAAGTACTTTTCCTGTCGTCTTTGCTTCCTGCAAAATCTGCATCTGAAAATCCAATTAGTTCACTATCATTACTTCTTGGGTACCATAAGCCAAGAGTTGGTGTACCTTTGAGGTATCTCAAGATTCGCTTTGCAGCAATATAATGAGATTCCTTAGAGTTCACCTGAAATCTAGCACATACACATGTTGAGAACATTATGTCTGGTCTACTTGCTGTAAGGTAGAGCAAGGACCCAATTATGCTTCTGTACTTGGTTTCATCAAAAGGTTTACCTTTCTCATCCTTGTCTAGAGATATAGCTTAGGTCATTGGAGTCCTCATAGAGGTTGCATTCTCCATTCCGGATTTCTTGAGTAGCTCTTTGGTGAACTTGGTCTGTGAGATGAAGATTCCATCCTCAGATTGTTTCACCTGAAGCCCTAAGAAATACTTCAGCTCTCTCATACTGCTCATTTCAAACTTCCCTTGCATAAGTTTAGAAAACTTCTTGCAGAGGTTGTTATCTGTAGAGCCAAAAATAATGTCATCGACATAGATTTGCACTAGCAAAATCTTGCCTTTTATTTCCCTAAGAAATAATGTCTTGTCTATCTTTCATCTAGTGAATTTGTTCTCAAGAAGAAAGGTGGACAGCGTCTCATACCAAGCTCGAGGAGCTTGTTTAAGACCATATAAAGCTTTTTGTAATAAGTAAACATAATTAGGATAAGTTGAATCAACGAAACCTGGTGGTTGCTCTACATACACTTCTTCCTTTATGTCACCATTTAGGAAGGCGGACTTAACGTCCATCTGATAGACGGTAAAGCCCTTAAGTGCAGCATAGGCAAGAAATAACCTGATCGCCTCCAGTCTTGCCACTGGAGAATAAGTCTGGTCGAAGTCAATTCCTTCTTCTTGACGATATCCCTTTGCGACAAGTCTGGCTTTATTCTTTATGATGGTTCCATCTTCGTCCATCTTGTTCCGGTAGACCCATTTTTTCCCAATGACGTTCTTACCCTTGGGTCTGGGAACAAGTGTCCAAACTTTGCATCATTTGAACTGATTCAGTTCTTCTTCCATGGCTAGGATCCAGGATGCGTCGGAGTTGGCTTCCTCAAATTTATTTGGTTCAACCTGTGAAAGAAAATTTAAGTGTAAATTCTCGTTAGTTGTACCTCGACGAGTTCTGACGCCATCCCGAGGGTCTCCTATGATTTGATCAACGGGATGATCCTTCAAATGTCTGAACTCTAAAGTCCTTGCATCTGGGATCTCTTCAGCCACTGGAGTTGCATCTTCAGCTGGGATGTGTTCTTCATCTTGATCATCTATCTCTCCAATAGGGGTTATAGAGGTGATCTTGATGAACGTCTCGTCTTTATCTTTAGTAGTATCATCCAAGCTAAGTTCCTTCAATTTTGTACCTGCATCTACAATAGGCACACTAGACGAGTTACTGTGTAGCAGACTCGTCTCATCAAATACAAGATATATCGACTCTTCTACTACCAGAGTTTTTCTATTGAATACTCTATAGGCCTTACTATGGCTACTATAACCTACAAAAATACCTTCAAAGATTTTCTCGCTAAACTTGGTAGTGTGATACTTACCGTTGTTAAGTATGAAGCACTTGCAGCCAAAGATTCTAAAATACGAAATGGTTGGTTTCCTGCTTTTCAAAAGTTCGTAAGGAGTCTTATCATGGTTCTTGTTGATGAGAGCTCGATTTTGCACGTGACAAGCGGTGTTGACGGCTTCAGCCCAGAAGTACTCTGGAAGTAAGGCATCACTCAACATGGTCCGGCTAGCCTCTATGAGTGTTCTGTTCCTTCTCTCAGCTACTCCATTTTGTTGTGGAGTGCGAGGAGAGGAAAACTCATGAAAGATACCTTGACTTTCGCAGAATTCTATCATGGCTCCAGATTTGAATTCCGTTCGATTTTCACTCCTGGTTTTGACTACGGAACAGTTGTATTCATTCTGGATTTGCCTAACAAAATTTATGAAAATGCTGAAGGTATCTGACTTGTGTTTCAGAAAGAACACCCACGCAAAGCGCGAGTAATCATCCACAATAACCAACGTATATTCCTTACCTCCCAAACTTCTAACTTGCAGTGGACCAAACATGTCCATATGGAGAAGCTGTAAGCTTATATTGGAATCCTTGCCTATTATGCTTTTAAATGAACTACTTGTTTGCTTGCCTTTGGTACAGGCATGACAAGGGCTGTCCGTAACGCACTTGACATTGGGGGCATCACGTACTAAGTTTTGAGAGAATAATATATTAATAGTTTTAAAATTAATATGTGCTAGTCTCTTGTGCCATTGGTCAGCAAGAGATGCACTACTTTTTGCTAAAAGATATACTGGTGTAGAAGTATCAATACAAATGAAGTTTAAACAGAAAATATTTCTGCTTCGAGTGCCTGATAAAATAGTTTCCCGGTTATTAACCGATTTTATCAAACACTTGTCAGCATGAAATTCAACTACGTATCCTTTATCGCATAGTTGGCTTATGTTGATGAGATTGTGTTCCAATCCTTCAACATAGGCTACATCCGAAAAGGAAACGCTACCGTTGGAAATCATACCATAGCCTTTAGTTATCCCTCGATCTAAACCTCCAAAGATGACCTTTGGTCCATTGCAGACTGAGGTGAAATTCTGGAGTAGGCTTCTTGTCCCGGTCATATGCCGAGAACATCCGCTGTCCAAATACCAGATTGGCATTTTGGTGGCCTTTGGACATACCTGCAATTACAATCACTTAGCCTTAGGAACCCAAACACGTTTGGGTCCTTGGTCTCGAGTTAGAAAACTCCCCCTACGAGTATTAGCCTCATGAGTGGTCATTCTCACGTTGCTAACTTGAGGGGTTGCAGCATTACTAGGATTGAACCAACAATCGATGGCAAAGTGACCAATTCTGCCACAACACCAACAGTCGAACCTGTTGTATCTTTGCCTAGTGTATTCCTGCTTGATTTTCTGAAGTGATGGTCTAGAAGGAACCTTGATTTTGGAGGAGGAGGCTTCATGATGAAGACAGCTACATGAAGTCTTCTCCTTCATAGGCTTTTCCATAATAGGTTTTACCTTTGGTGTCTTCTTGATGATATGACCATGAGCATAAGGTCCATAGCTTTGAAGTTGAATCTCTTCATAGGGTGCTTTGAAGACACTCTCGCCAAAGTTACGAGGACGAGTCCAACCTTGGTATCTTGACTTAGGCTTCTCAGGGATCGGCCTAGAAAAGTGTCCATAGGTAGACTCATAGTCGAGTTCGTTCGTAGGAAAGATAACTTTCTTGAACAGAACAGGTTCCAAGGGAGCTTTCCCTTTTTCTTCAGTTAGAGCCTTCTGGGCAGCCTTATTCTTTCTCTTGGCCTTGTTTCTCCTAGAGGATTTACTAGAAGAACCAATGTGGCCTAAACCAGCACCCTTGGCCTTAGCTGAGAATTCAGCAATGAGTGGAAGAACTATCTTAGGCTTTGAGAAACTCTCAACAAGTTTCTTCTCAGCCTCAAGTCGTTGTTCCAACTCTTTGATGATTTCCTCATTAAGGTCGAGGTGCTTGAGAGCTTGATTGTATTCATCCATAGCACTATTGAAGTTCTCTTGAAGAGAGTTAGTCTTAGCGACTTCTTCTCTCAAGTTGCTCTCACTAGCCTGTAGAGATTTTATCTCTTTGGCTTGAGTTTTAACTACTCTACGACATTTTTCGTAGGTCATGAGCAACTCTTTGTACTGGGCCATGAGTTCAGATTCATCTTCAGAGGAATAGCCCTCTTGCTCATTATCATCATCAGAATCAGAGAGAGGAGTGTGATATTTTACCTCCCCAGTGAACTGGGGGACTTGTTCATCATCTGAGTGAGCCATGAGCCCAAAGTAAGCTTCCTCTTCTTCACTTGACTCAGATGAGTCGGAGCCGCTGAGAGTTTTGCTCTTCTTGGCTACTAGACTCTTCTCTGTCCTCTTCTTGTGGTATGAGGATTTCTTTTCCTCTCGTCTGCCGCCCTCTTTCTTCTTGTGAGGGCAGTCCGCGATGACGTGACCTGGCTTATTGTAACAATAACAAACGATGTCAGTCGAAATCTGTTTGTTCTGTTTAGGGTTATACCTGTCATGGCTACTTGAGCCTTTCTTTCGTTGATCACCGTCACGTCGTGATCTTCTGAATGAGGCATCTTTGCCTCTCCATTGCTTCTTCTTATTTAAGAATTTCTTGAATTGCCGGGAGAGCAATGAGAACTCTCCTTCAGATAGTTCTGAGCCAGATGAGCTTGGATCAGATGATTCTTCTTCATCAGCTTCAGGAACTGGGGCAGGAGGGCTAGCCTTTGTCTTCCTTGAGCTATCTGCCTTTAGAGCGACAGACTTCTCCTTGGATGCGGACCTGCTTATCTCTTCTTCAGCTTTTCTTGAGTTGATTTGCAGCTCGTAAGACATAAGCTTTCCGAACAGATTCTGCGGGTCTGTCTCAGCTAACCTTCCAAACTCCCGAATGGCACATACCTTATTGTCTCATTCCTTGGTTAGGGATCTTAAGAATTTGTCATTGAGTTCCCCATTGGTGAAGACACGTCCATAAACTCTGAGGCCGTTTACTATCTTGAAGAAGTTCTCAAAAGTGTCAGCTATGGCTTCCTTATGACCCTGCCTGAAGGCTTCATATTTCTGGTTCAGTAGGGACCTTCGATCATCCCTCACTTCTTCTGTACCTTCCATTAGAGTCACTAGGGATTGCCACATCTCCTTGGCAGATTGGGAATGAATCAGATTCTACAGCATTGAGTCATCGATTGCACTTGTGATAATATTTTTAGCTTTCTTGTCCAACGAGACAAGTGCAATCTCGTCCTTATCGAGATCCATCAATTTCTTTGGAACTTGCTTAGATGAATCTATGGTGGAGGTGGTCATAGGAATGTGGGGACCTTCTTCAACAATTATGAAGATCCGGGGATCTACTGCTTCCATAAAGAGTTTGACTCTTTCCTTCCACATAGGAAAATTGTTCTTGGTGCAGATAGGGAGCTTAGCAAAATCCTTGGTCTTACTCATGCTTGAAATTTCTCTTGAGACAACTTGGTAAGGATTAGATCAAGGTGTTAACCTTTTAACGATCAACCTCCCTCTGATACCAATTGAGAGAACTAAGTTGTCTACCTAAATCACCTAGAGGGGGGTGAATAGGTGAAGTGCGTGTCAAATGCGGAATAAAAAATTAACACAGCAAAGATCAAACAATCACACAGACGACAAGAGATTTATAGTGGTTCCCCAATCTTGGGTACGTCCACTTTCCTCACCGATCTAGCAAACCACTAGACTCGGCTACTCCACTATCTCGGATTGAAAACAATCCTACACCTCGGAACCACGTTCCTACAAAACTCGATCTAAATCGGATCTACACTCGGAAGATAAAGCCTTCCTACAAAACTCGGAGAAAAAAACTCCTACAAAGAAATTTGTTTGAAAAGAAAATACAAACAATATATTTCCCAGATCTGGATCTTTGATAGTCTTCTTCCTTGAGAACTTTGGCTTGATCAGAATATGTTGAAGATGACTTGAGAGAGATCCACAGATCTGAAAAACGGAATCACCTCGATCGAGAAAATAAATCAGAAATCTTTGAGGCTCGGCGAGATTGAGTGATTATCTTTTGTCTGGATCGCTGGAGAAACAAAGTTGAAAGCAGCGATCGGAGATCGTCGATCCAGACCTTCTTCCGTGAACGACAATGGCGGCGGCGTGAGAAATTAGGGTTCACGGGAAATTTTCTCTTTCTTAAAATAATAATCTCTGAAAACTTGTTATTAGTCAAATCTGAAAGGACATATTTATAGGTGGACTCCAACGGTCAGAAATTTAATTAGAGATGACACGTGGACCAATCAGAAATGATTAATTCGAAATACACAGTGAAATTGTACTTGGAGAATTTCAGGAATATTTGAACAGATATACTCGAGACAGAGAAGAGACCTACTCGAGTATAAGATGTTATATACTCGAGTGGATAGGAGGAGCATACTCGAGTATAAAAAGAGAAGCTACTCGAGTGATTCAGAGATCAACACTCGAGTGATTTAGAACTACTCGAGTATGAGAGTATATACTCGAGTAAAAACACATAGAGAAAACTTCTCAAATAAAATAGGAAGAACTACTCGAGTAGAAGAGTTGGAGATACTCGAGTGAGGGGAAAGTGAGCTACTCGAGTATCTGGGGAAGATTACTCGGGTAATCACTAAGCTACTCGAGTATGAAAAACTACTACTCGAGTACAGAGTCACTTACTCGATTATATAGGGAACTACTCGAGTAGGTAGACTTAGAGACTTTCTGAGATGAAAAGTGCAGATCTACTCGAGTATCAACAGAACACTTACTCGAGTAACTAACCAACTACTCGAGTACAAGTTATCACCTACTCGAGTACAATACAGTCTACTCGAGTATGTAATCCAACTTACTCGAGTACAGACTCACTTACTCGAGTGAACAAACAAGGTACTTGAGTATATGTACTTAGAGAATATTTCGGATCTAAGGACAGAA
The DNA here is from genome assembly GCA_039513925.1 of Platanthera zijinensis. Classification (NCBI taxonomy): domain Eukaryota; kingdom Viridiplantae; phylum Streptophyta; class Magnoliopsida; order Asparagales; family Orchidaceae; genus Platanthera; species Platanthera zijinensis. The sequence goes on along the minus strand of CM077098.1, from coordinate 48,355,462 downwards.
GGATCTACTCGAGTATAAAATATGACCTACTCGAGTGACTAACTATCATACTCGAGTAAGCTTATCTACATGAGTATACAGAGTCTTCTCGAGTATGTCTAAGGATTTACTCGAGTACTAAGTCACTTACTCGAGTATATGAAGGAAGCTACTCGAGTATGTGGACTTAGAAAAAAATTCTTCTGAAAAACTATAAACTTCAATACTTCAGTCCACCAATCCAAGTGCATGTAGGAAGTGTATCCCAATAGAGAGGCTATACATGGGCCAACACTTTGGATCACACAATGAGGGATTACATTGTATGGTCCTGTGTTTGGTGACCCATTATAGACTGACATTGGTCTACACTTGGCAATAAAAACCTGCACACATACAACTTAAACACAATATCAAATACACCTTAATTCATCTTAGTTCAAGGTCTGACCTCCTACAAATCTGAGGTATTGTGGAGACAAATCCCAACAGTTTCCTTCTCGTGAGTCGGTGCCACCGCAAAGTGGCAATTTTGGGCTAAGACCCCGGTGGTTTAAAAAGAAAAAAAAAGGGGGTCTTACAAGTGGTATCAGAGGAAACCTCGATCGAAGAGAAGTAGTCCACAAAATCTTAGGCCACCCCCGTGCGAGCTTAGTTTGCGGACAAACTAGCAGCAGAAGTAGTGGTGTGCCCATAAGGGAAATCACATGTGAAAGTCCATCCTAACTCTTCTTAAATTCCATTCATTCGCTCTCTAACAAATGGAATTTTTACTTGTAGCCTGCGACGAACCCTACACCGCAGCAGGGGACACCCCAGGCTCCAAATATGGTCCCGCCTCCGTCGGCTCCAGCCCCGTTCCAGCAGACGGAGATGGGGCAAACACTGACGGCCATTCTGGAGGCCTTCAGAGCTCAGCAAGCCCCGGCTCCACAGCCAAATCCCGGGGCCAATTGGATGACTGTCTTCCGGGGACTTTCCCCTCCATCTTACCAGGGGACGGAGTCTGCAGTACGTACGGAGGAATGGTTGGACACCATTTACGAGATGCTGGCAGGGATTCGATGCCCTACTGAGGAGGCAGTCGCTTTGGCAGTCTCCTGCTTAGAGTCACACGGAAAGAGGTGGTGGAAATCTCAGCTGGACACCACCTTTGTGGGGATGGACTGCGCTGATAATACTTGGGAGGAGTTCAGAGCAGCGCTCTTGGGACATTTTGTACCTCAGTCGGCGAGGGATAACCTGGAGGATAGGTTCCTGCGGTTGAGGCAGGTGAATAGGACTGTGGTGGAGTAATATCAGGAGTTCACTCACCTGGCCCTCTACGCGGACGCTAACCAGTTAGACGATGCTGGCTATGCCCGGAGGCTTTATAAGGGGCTGCAAGATGACATGAGACAAGCCCTCCTTTTCGTCTCAGAAGGGAGTCTGGCCAGGATTCTAGAGATGGCTAAGAAAAGAGAGGCGGATCAGCTTACAGTGAAGAGCCGGAAGAGACCGGCTGATGATACAGTGATCGGAGGTCGTAGAGACCATCCCCAGGGCCAGGTTATTGGGGAGAGAAGGAACGGGGATCATCCTCGTCAGGAGTTTGGGCAGGAGCAGAGGAGCCAGGGGGTATTGGCTCCCCAGCCTATACAGATGCTGGAAATGCCAAGGACTGCAGAGCAGCCACCGGTATGCTATCAGTGCAACCAGCCGGGGCATATCAAGAGGAACTGCCCTGTGAGGCAAGCACCCCCACCAGCACAGCAGGGCGCTCCACCTCCCCGACAGTTTGGCGGACGAGGACAGGACCGAGGACGAGGATTTCAGGATCGAGGCCGCAGGCCAGAGAGGGAGCAGGTGTATGCTCTAGACCTGACACAGCCCCGGAACCCGGAGCAGGTTATCACAGGTATGGCAGTACTTTTAAATTTTTATCATATAAACTAGTATTCTAGACATAACTTGGTTAGAAATTAAGTAAAGACAACTGCAACAAGAATACTAAGACACTTAATTACCCCAGGCATAGTCTTTGTTAGCGGCAAGCCCGCTCACACCCTCTTCGACACTGGTGCGTCGCAATCGTTCGTGTCGGAGGATTTCGTGAAAGGACTGGCAGGTGTGGAGCCATTCACAGGGAAGATGATGAGGGTGCGCCTACCCGATGGATCAGAGATAATGACCTCTGCTCATTACAATATGGAAGCGAGGATCGGTGGGAAGGCGTTTGAGGCACCAGTGACGGTTCTGAAGATGCCAGATTACGATCTGATCCTGGGCATGACTTGGCTATATTGGAACCATGCCCAGATCGATTGCGTGGCGAAGAGGATCACCGTGAGGCACGGCGACTCATTCATTGTCATCGAAGGTATTATACCAGCACCCCGTACCTTACTATCGTCTGTGCAGGCCGCTAAGGCCCACCTGCAGGGGGGAAGAAGTTTATCAGGTCCTTTTTGAGGCGGTCGTGGCCAAGGACTCCATTGTAGATATTCCAGTAGTGCGGGTCTTCGCCGACGTGTTTCCGGAGAAGCTACCAGGGCTACCACCACACCGAGAGAAGGACTTCCAGATTCTGCTCGTACCGGGGGCTAAGCCGGTATCCAGAGCTCCCTATCAAATGGCCCCAAAGGAGTTGGTGGAATTTCGGAGCTAGCTTCAGGAGTTAGTGGAGGCCGGGTTCGTTCGGCCTAGCTCTTCACTATGGGGAGCTCCGGTGTTGTTCGTTAAGAAGAAGGACAGGACCCTTCGACTGTGCATCGATTACCGGGCTCTGAACAGGTTGACAGTCCGGAATACTTATCCCTTACCAAGGATAGACGAGCTATTTGACCAGCTAGAGGGAGCCCATTGGTTCTCAAAGCTGGATCTGAGGTCAGGGTACTACCAGCTTCGCATTCGGGAGGAGGACATCCCGAAGACGGCCTTTAGCAGCAGATACGGCTTGTAGGAGTTTACAGTGATGCCGTTCGGGCTCACGAATGCACCCTCCGCATTCATGACCCTGATGAATCGGGTGTTCGAAGAGTATCTGGACGTCTTCATTATCGTATTCATCGACGACATCCTTATCTATTCAAGGACGAAGGAGGAGCACGCGAGACATCTGGCCTTGACCTTGGAGAAGCTGCGTGAGCATGAGATGTATGCCAAGTACAGCAAGTGCCAGTTCTGGCTAAAGGAGGTGGCCTTTCTGGGCCATGTCATCAGTGGAGCAGGTCTGGCAGTGGATCCGGCGAAGGTCCAGGCAGTACGGGATTGGCCACCACTAAAGTCGGCCTCGGATGTTCGAAGTTTCTTGGGACTTGCCGGTTACTACCGGAAGATTGTAAAGGGGTTCTCTCAGACTGCCCTCCCTCTTACATCTCTGACGAAGATGGAGTCCCCTTTTATCTGGACGCCTCGATGCGAATCTGTCTTCCAGGAGCTGAAGGATCGTCTCACCTCGTCCCCCATCCTTGCTCTTCCATCAGGGAAGGAGGGATTCCAGGTGTATACAGATGCTTCCTATCAGGGGATGGGTGCCGTTCTGATGCAGAATGGGCATGTAATAGCCTATGCCTCCCGTCAGTTGAAGCATCATGAGAAGAACTACCCCGTGCACGATTTGGAGATGGGGGCAGTCAGTTTTGCTCTTAAGATCTGGCGACACTATCTCTACGGAGTACATTGCGATATCTTCTCCGACCACAAGAATATGAAGTACGTCGACACCCAGAAGGAGTTAAACATCAGACAGAGACGCTGGGTGGAGTTTCTGTCGGACTACCAGTATACCATGCACTACCATCCGGGGAAGGCGAACGTGGTCGCGGATGCTCTGAGCCGGAGAGCGAGTACGACAGGAGTAGGCCCGCAGCTGATGGCCTTTGAGTTGGTTAGATCATTCGAGGAGATGCAGATTTCACTAGTGTCTGAGGATGACCCGGAGCTATACAAGGAGTACCTGGGGTCGATGGTTACTACTGATGATATTCGAGACCGCATCAGAGATGGGCAGATGTTGGATGAAAGAGCTGAGCCGATATTCCGAGCCTTGGAGGAAGGCACGACAGGAGATTACTCTTTGAGGGATGGGCTCCTGTATTTCCGGGGCAGAGTCTACATACCAGCAGGAGGACGGATCCGGGAGGACATTTTGACGGAAGCTCACTGCAGCCGGTATTCGGTACACCCGGGGATCACCAAGATGGTAAAGGATTTGAAGAGGACGATGTACTGGCCGGGTATGAAGAAAGATATTACGTATTTTGTGACACATTGCGAGGCCTGCCTGCTCGTGAAGGCGGAGTGTAGGAACCCGGCAGGCTTGCTTCAGCCGCTTCCGGTGCCGGAGTGGAAGTTTGAGGATATAGCCATGGACTTCATACATGGGCTACCTCGATCCCGTGCGGGGAATGACTCGATCTGGGTGATAGTGGACAGACTAACAAAGGTGTCCAGATTCATTCTAGTGGCAAAGGACACACCGGTCAGAGTATTAGTATAGAGGTTCATTGAGCAGTTTGTGCGTTATCATGGGGTACCCAAGACTATCGTTTCGGATCGGGATGGGCGGTTTACATCCAGGGAATGGAGGTTAGTCCAGGCCCATCTGGGTTCTCGATTGACATTCAGCACAGCTTTTCACCCTCAGACCGATGGACAGACAGAGCACACCAACCGTACACTGGAGGATCTATTGCGACTGTGTATTTTGGACCGTGGCGAGCCTTAAGAGAGATTGCTGCCACTGGTCGAGTTTTCGTACAACAACGCTTATCAGTCCAGCATAGGCATGGCTCCATACGAGGCGCTGTACGGAAGGAGATGCAGGACCCCACTATCATGGGTTCAGGATGAGGATCCGCAGGCACTAGGCTCGGAGTTTGTGGGAGATACAGATGCTCAGATTAGATTGATCCGGGACAGGATGTTGGAAGCCCAGAGCAGACAGGCGAAAAACTACGATGCGAGGCATCGTCAAGTGGAGTTCCAGGTGGGAGACCGAGTTTTCTTGAAGATAAGGCCGATGCACGGAGTTTCGCGGGTGCGTGGGCAGAAGAAGCTCAGTCCGAGATATATGGGGCCTTATAGGATCCTGGAGCGGATCGGCCCCTTAGCCTATAGACTAGAGCTACCGCCGGAGTTAGCGGGATTGCATGACGTCTTCCACGTCTCCTCACTTCGGAGGGCTCTGTTACGCCCTGAGCAGCTGATCTCCTCGGCAAATGGCCCGGTGGCCTCGGATCGGTCAGTCAACTTGGAGCCTATCAGGATTGATGATACAGCAGTGCGGGTCTTGCGATGGAAGAAGGTTCCGTTAGTCAAGGTTCTGTGGAACAATCATGGGCAGGAGGAGCATACATGGGAGCCACAGGACTTGATGCGACAAAAATACCCGGAACTTTTTCGTCAGGTATACCTCACCACCCCTCTGGACAATCAATTTGCCTTCTTGTTTTAAACCAATAGGACTGAAATTTCAAGAATAGGGGCTAATCTTTTGTTTATTGGGGTGTATATACATAGTTAATTGGGCGAATTAATCTTAGATTTGAAACCGCACAAAGCAAAGATAACGTGGAGATGTAGATTTTTTTTTCAATTCTCATGGGATGTTACAAGCTGCTTTTTCCCGTTTAGAGTCCCGTAGGCTTAACCTTGATTTCGGGGACGAAATCTTTGTTTTGTTTATTGGGATTTGTAACATCCCATTTCCGGCTAGACCCCTAGGAGTCGGTTGGTCGTGATAGAACCCTAGGAAGCCCAAAAAACTGAAATAAATCGATCGAGATTTCGGGTCACGGGTTGGTCACGCCCGTGACTGATCCGTCACGCCCGTGACCTAGGGCGTGACTCCTTCGACGATCGTCGATCTCAGTGAGACGATCGTCGGGCGCAGAATTTTTCTACCCGGGCCTGTCACGCCCGTGACCTATGTGTCACGCCTGTGACCTATGTGTCACGCCCGTGACCTATATGTCACGCCCGTGACCTAGGGTGTGACACCTTTGACGATCGTCGATCCCAGCGGGACGATCGTCGAAACGCAGAATTTGCGTCATGGCCATGTCACGCCCGTGACCCAGGTGTCACGCCCGTGACCAAGGGCGTGACACCTTCGGCAATCGTCGATCTCAGCGCGATGATCGCCGAGTACGGATTTTGCCTCATGACCATGTCACGCCCGTGACCCATATGTCATGCCCGTGACATAGGGCGTGACCACCCTTCGACGATCGTCGATCTCAGTTTGACGGTCGTCGAACCCAGAATTGGTCACCCGGGCTTGTCACGCCCGTGACCCACATGTCACGCCCGTGACAAAGGGCGTGACCACCCTTCGACAATCGTCGATCTCAGTTCGACGATCGTCGATCCCAGAATTGGCCACCCGGGCCAGTCACGCCCGTGACCTATGTGTCACGCACGTGACCAAGGCCGAAACGTCAGCCAGACTGGAAATTTCGGTAACCGACGTTGTAATCAATTCTGATTATGGGAAGTTACACTAGGAGTATTTATGGGTCGTTTCCTACTCTGATTATTTAATAAATTAAGGAAATGTTGGTCCAATAGGAAATCGCCACCTGGCAAACACCTCTTCATTTCCAGCATTTCAACTGCCTTTGCCATAACCGAAACGTCATTAAGAGAAATATTAATGGCCATGAACGTTTCATCTTTTCCCCTCCCCACTTGCTGATCTATAAAAGACTCCTAAGAGCAAGAGGAAAAGGTTACACGCTCCATCAAAATGTTTCAGATTTCCCCCTTGCTGTTGAAGAATTTCCGGCGACGCCACCACCGCGCCAATGGCTTCCCGACGCTCTGCACGCCTCCAGCCCGCGAACAAGATCCTCCCCTCCCTCTTCTTCTGCGGATAGATCTTAGAAATCGTTAGGAGAGATATCGGGCCCAAAAGAGCCAGATCGGGTGAGTGTTTCCATGGTTTTCCGAAAATTTCGTGGTGGCGGGTTCGCCGGAAACCGCCTCTCCGGCGGCCGTGCCGCCGCCCGACGGTAGCCCTCACCTCAACAGAGGTGATGGTGGTGGTGGCTGGCCAGGGAGACGGTTGGGTGGCCGGGAAATAGCCTTAGAAAATCTACTGGAATAGTTGTTTTATGATTCTGTTCGGGTTCGGGTGAAGAAGGAGATGAACAGTAACATTGCATTATATAATATATTGTATAGTTAGGAATTAATTCTCTTTTACTGTACACTAGGTTGAAACTGAAAATTATAGCCCGTAGGGCTGAAACATAAAAGGTGGTCCACATAAAAAATGTAGCCCTTGAAGTCTACTTTAATTCAAAATTAATTTCACTCGATTTGGAGTCCTGGTTAGACCACAACACCCTTTTTGGTGAGGTCTATCCATAGGGCTGTCTTGACCTTAGAAAAATTCCCCACTCCAATCCAGTCATCAAAATGACTTGAAATTTGGGGTGTGGCCTAATCTTACCTATATCTAGGTGCTATCCAAAAATGAGAATTTTTGGAGAATGTTTTTCTATAGTTTTTAGAAAAATTTAATAATCCTAGTATAATTTAATTAGATGGCTAAATGACTTCCAAACCCTCCCAAATTTTGGTGAGTGGTCCCTAAGTTTATCATTAGGTTCTGGTAAAAGTTTCATCTCATTTGAAGATGTTTTGAATAGGGTTGTGTTCAACCCTAGGATGATCCTTATAGGATAATTTAGGATCAAACACCCCCTTGGTATTTGAGTGGTCATATCGCCTCAACAGGGGCTGATATTTTGGTCACTGACTTTTTAGGGCATGACGCACCCTCCAAGGGAGTTTGGAGTGGTTTGGTGTAGGGTAGCCCTAGAACCCTAGGGAAAATCCCTTAATGGTGGCTTTTGGGGTTGTGAAGGTCATGGGGTCAAATGACCTTGGACTGACTTAAAATTTGGTGGAGAGAACCATAGGGCCAGTATAGTTCTCTGGACAAAAGTTTAGGGTATTTGGAGACAGCTAGGCCACCTAAAATCCTAACCCTAGTTTAGGTCACCAACTTTAATTTGAATTATTAAGCTAGCTAATGAACTTCGAATCAAGTAAAATTTGGGCAAAGGGATTTTCTGGTTAAAATAACCATGATATAATTTTGTTGAGATTTTTGGATTAATTTATATAGTACTTCATTTACAACTCTAATTGTGCTCTAGATATTTATTTTGATGATTATGGAATTTTTGTTCAGTGGAATATTATGAAACCTTGGATTAGGGCATCTTATAGTATGTTATACCTTCAGTATTTTTCTTGGAAATTTTAACTAATTATTTCTGGTACATACTTCTTTAATGTATTAATTGTGATATGTAGTCAAAAATACAAATGATGTCCAATTACTATTTAGAAAATTATGAAATTGGGTCGGTGGGTGTTTCAAATTACGATAGTGACCCTGTAATTTTCTCTGTAATTTTATATTACTAAACACAGTACCTCCTTCATTAAGTTAAGAAAATTAGTACCTTGCATTAAAATAAATTCAGAGTTCAAATGCTAGAGAAAAATTATGGTACTTGGTTTATGATGGTTTTAGGTCACTATATAGCTTCTATAATTTTCTTGGAATTTTTGGATATATATTTACAGTACTTCCTTCATAATATAGTAAAAGTGGCCTAAAATGGTAAATTAGGAAATATAGGCATAAACATCTCTGGAATTTCTCAAAACTTGGAATTGCTGTTTAAATGTCTAGTATGATTTTTACTGATTTTATGATGATTTATTGTTGTCTCATTATTGCACTTCATGTTCATAATAGGGCATTTGGAATCCTAGAATAAATAAATTAAATGCCCGATAAATAGGAAAATTTGGAAATCTTGGATTTAGACTAATTATGTCATGGTAGACCTCCAGTAATTATTATAGGAGATTCGGAGGACAAACTGGAGTACCTCCCCTTATACCCCTCATGTACCTTAGGATGATCTGCATATAGTAAAACCACGGAAACTGATCTAGAGTAATAATGAACTTGGGAAATGGAATTTTGGTAGTTGCTGGTTGGTTAGGGCAAGCTAAGATTAGGTTTATTATTGGAAGTTAGGATAAGTAGAGTGTGAGACTGGTTAAGGTTAAGTGGCGTACGGGAACGACGAAAGATCGTCCACCCCGGGTAGGAGAGGAAGAGTCTTAAAACTCTAGGGTTAGATCAAAAGTAACTAAAAGGGGATCGGGTTAAGGGAGATCAACCAATAACAGTAAGTTCCTTGTGAAAGGGAACTTCGGGCCGTAATGCGGCCGTCTTGGTTCCTAGTGCCCCTTGAGAGCCCTTCACGGGGTATGCCGGGGGCAGTCCTGGGCTAACGTAAACCATAGGAATAATAAATTAAAAGAACAACTAGTATAACTAGGGTTGCACATACACACACCTCGGTAGCTAGGAAGGTAGAATAATTGGTTTGATTACCATTCAGACGGTAGCTTTGAAGGTAGATGCACGGACGGGACTGTCCGGGGGGGCGAGGGCTCGAGGGTTGGAGTACAGAATAAAGGTGGTGGGTCTTCGATATCTGATAGTCATTCACACCGACATCGGTACGTTGACTCGGCGGTGTGGGACACTTAGCCAAAGAAAGTCTGGTGGGTACAGCCAGCAGTAGTACGCGGATACTCTAGGTTGTGTTCTTCTAGGGGCGTACGGAAGGGCTAGGCCTGGTAGTGTGGATACCCGCCTAGGAGTGGGGGGCCCGACCCACTGTCTCTGTTTGCCACTACGGAGGTTCCTGGGAGTGAAGCTAGCTGCCCGAATAGGGGGAACTAAAGGTCTGTGCGCATAGAGTCGTGTGTGTGTGTTGCACTTGCATGAATCATGGCATAGCATATCACTACACTCATATTTGCATACAACCGACACCCCAATGTATAAATCGGTATGCGACTTTTTATACGATGGGAGCCTTGCAGAAGACCCCTTAACTTATAAGTTTGTATGGGCATTCATATAAGTTAAGGTTACATACTTATTTACTTGCTCGTTTACTTACTGTTCTCTAGCTGCCTTTTTATACAAATTGCTACTTATTAATTGCTCTCCTTATTACTTACTGCCGTAGGATTGTTAGACCTACTTCATTCTAAATAACTACTAGATTAGCTTCCTTGTCATCTGCTTCATTATTCTCCACCTTTGTAGCTTCCCTTTCCTCCTCTCCGCCCGGTGCTTAGGAGCCGTGGGGGAGGGGTAGGGGATGATAAGGCTTAGTCTTTATGACTAATGGTTTTCGAACCACAACATTACAGGAGCTCCGGATGGGAGATAGGGACCAGCACCAGCGGAGTACGGTGCGCATGGAGGTGGGACAGTCTAGCACCGGTGCACCTGCGACCAGCTCCGTGAGTGATTAGTAGTTTTATAGCTTCTGCGATGAGTGATTTGTAGTGAGGACTCTGATGTACTGGGCTCGAGCCCATTTATCTATTTCCTGTTATTATCTATTGATGGACTGGATGTGACTTCACTTTTGTTTACATGTTTATGTGGACTTGTTTACATTTTATGTTTAATTACTTCTCTCTCTTTATGATCGAAAAGGGCCCAGAATTGGCGTTTTGTAGTGGTTGCCTTCCCGTGAGTCGGTGCCACCGCAAAGCGGCAATTCTAGGCTAAGACACCGGTGGTTTAAAAAGAAAAAAAGGGGGTCTTACATTACCACTCAGAGATCTAAATCTCCTACACTCAGCCTTTATAACACAGGCTTACAACTCAGATCTTTGATAAGATCCTACAGAATTTGAAAAGTAATTTGATAGACTCTTACCCTTGATGAAAGAGAAAGGATAAGAGAATTCTTTATCAGCTTCTTGATGAGACTGATGGCTGAAATCAACCTGTTCTTAGCTTTCTTCAAAGCTTCTTGAATCTGAACTTAGTAGGGTTGATCTCCTTTGAAGTTGACTGACTGGCAGCTTCCTTCTTGGATTCCAGAAATAGATTTGGATCTTCTTAGTAGATTAGTTCAGGATCTACTACTTAAGAGACTTGTGATTGTCTCCTTCTTGACTTCAAAATAGCTGGATCTCTCTCTCCCCAAACCTTCTGAAGTTTCTTCTGAATTCTGGATTGAATTCTCCTTAGACAAAATCTTAGTGGATGAACACTTCAGAATTTCTTCTTAGATCTTCTCACGAAGATCTTCTTCTGTGACTTGCACTTTCTTGATCAGAGATTAATCTCACAATAGTTGTGTTAGTTGTGTGTCAATTCATCATTGTTGTTCTCCTTCTTCTGAATCAATCTATATATATAGACTTCATCCATGGTAACCGGCTGATCCAGTTTCTAACTAACTTCTGACAAGTCTGACAGCTTTAGTAAACCTGTTGTAAATCACAGCTGTCAAGTCCTCAAAGAGTTCTTGAGCCTTTGTCTCTGTCAGCAAAACGTCAAGACTGACTATCATAAAGTGTAACATCCCATTTCCGGTTAGACTCATGGGAGTGGTTTTGTCTTAGCAGAACTCTGGGAAGCCCAGGAATTGAAGTTTATCGACCAAGATTTCGAGTCAAGGGGTTGTCATGCCCGTGACCGACCCATCACACCCGTGACCTAGGGCGTGACCCCTTCGACGATCGTTGACCTTAGGAAGATGATCATCGAGCTCAGAAATTTCAAAATGGGCCTGACACGCCCTTGACCGACCCGTCACGCCCGTGATCTAGGGCGTGACCCCTTTGACGATCGTCGATCTCAGGAAGACGATCGTCGAGCTCAAAAATTTCAACATGGGCCTGACACGCCCGTGACCAATCCATCACGCTCGTGACCTCGGAATGGCGTTGAGTGAGCTAAGCTCACTCAACGCCTTGGTCTGGATGGAGTTGAGTGAGCTTAGCTCACTCAAAGCCATAGGCAGGATGGCGTTGAGTGCGTTGAGTGCACTCAACGCCATAAGTTGAATGGCGTTGAGTGCACTGACGACACTCAACGCCATCTGGTGTTGTCTGGTTGGCATTGAGTGAGCTGAGCTCACTCAACGCCGTATACTGGATGGCATTGAGTGATCTTAGCTCACTCAACGCTGTAAACTGTCAGGCGGGATGGCGTTGAGTGCGTTGAGTGCACTCAACGCCTTAAGTTGAATGGCGTTGAGTGCACTGACTGCACTCAACGTCATTTGGTGTTGTCTGGATGGCGTTGAGTGAGCAGAGCTCACTCAACACCATAACTGGCATGGCATTGAGTGAGCTAAGCTCACTCAATGCAATCGTTTAAAAGGAACATATTCTGGATGGCGTTGAGTGAGCAGAGCTCACTCAACTCCATAATCCGGATGACGTTGAGTGAGTTGAGCTCACTAAACGCATAGTCTGGATGGCGTTGAGTGAGTAGAGCTCACTCAACGCCGTATCTGGGATGGCGTTGAGTGAGCAGAGCTCACTCAACGCCGTATCAAGGATGGCGTTGAGTGAGTAGAGCTCACTCAACGCCATTGTACTTAGTTTTTCTAGCAGATCTGTTTTGGCTGGGTGCTGGTTCAGCTAAACCGGGCTGATCTAGGAGAGGGCCAGGATGTCTTAAATGGGCCGTTTCTCTTATTAAGACTTAATTAAAACCTTATTTAGTGAATTTGACCGGCTGTGCCACGTGGCAGCCGTTTCCTCCTCCTCCAGCCATGGCCGAGCGACGGTTTGCCTGGCATTTAATGTCTTTTAAGGCTCTGCTCCACCCTCTCCCCCTTGAAACGGCTGGATTCAACTCCTCTCAGGGAGAGGAGGAGTTTCCAGCCTTCTCTTAGCTATTTTGGAGCCGTTTCAGCTCCCCTCCACCATGGCCGAAGCATGCATGCAAGAGGCATTAATGGCTGGACCGTTTATATCCCCACCCGCAACCTTGTTTCTCCTATAAAAGACTCCCTAGACTTAGAGAGGAAGGTTTCACCCTTGCCTGATAAAGCTAGAGCTCATAACCTTGTTGTTGAAGAATTTTGGCGACGCCACCACCGCACAAATAGCATCCTGACGATCGACTCGACTTCAAGCCGTGAATAAGGTCCTCCTCTACCTCTTCTTCTATGGATAAATCTTAGATATCATTAGGAGAGATATCAGGCTCAAAAGAGCTGGATCGGGTGAGCGTTTCCATGGTCTTTCCGAAATTTCATGGTGGCGGGTTCGCCAGAAACCGTCTCTCCGGCGGCCGTGCCGCCGCCTGACGGTAGCCCTCACCTCAACAGAGGTGGTGGTGGTGGTGGCCGGCCAGGGAGATGGTTGGGTGGCCGGGAAATAGTTTTAGAAAAACTATAAGAAGTGTTTATTTTCTGGTTCTGCTCGGGTTCGGGTAAAGAAGAAGATGAACAGTATATTATATTATATTATATTATATATGGTATAATTAGTGAAGTAATCCCTTTTACTGTGCTCTAGGTTTAAACTTAAAATTATAGCCCGTAGGGGCTGAAACATAAAAAGTGGTCAACATAGAAAATGTCGTTCTTGAAGTCTAGTTTAATTTGAACTATTATGCTATTAACTAAACTCTAAATCAAGTAAAGTTTGGGTAGAGTAATTTTCTGGTTTAAATGGACATAATATAATTTTGGTGAGGCTTTTGGGCTAATTTATACAGTACTTCATTCACAACTCTTGTTGTGCCCTAGATATTTATTTTGATGATTTTGGAATTTATATTCACTGGAATGTTATGAAATCTTGGATTAGAGCATCTTATAGCATGTTATAGCTTATGTATTTTTATTGAGAGTTTTATATGATTATTTTGGGTACTTGCTTCTTTAATGTACCAATTGTGATATGTAGTCAAAAATACAAATAATGCCCATTTATTATTTGGAAATTTATAAAATTTGGTCAGTGGGTGTTTCAGATCACGATAGTCATCCTGTAAATTTATCTGGATATTTAGATAATTAAAAATAGTACCTTCTTCTCTAAGCTAGGAAAATTAGTGTTTTACATTAAAATAAATTCAGAGCCCAAATATTAGAGAAAAAAATTTATGGGACTTGGTTTCTGATGGTTTTAGGTCACCATAAATCTTCTATAATTTTATTGTGATTTTTGGATATAGATTTACAGTACTTGCTTCACAATATAGTAAAAGTGGCCTAAAATGGTAAATGAGGAAATGTAGGCCTAAACACCTCTGAAATTTTTCAAAATTTGGAATTTCTGCTTAAATGCCTCATAGGATTTTTAATGATTTTATGGTGATTTATTGTTGGCTCATTAGTGCACTTCATGTTCATACTAGGGCATTGGGAGGCTTAAAATAAATAAATTAAATGCCCGATAAATAGGAAAAATTTGGAAATCTCGGATTTAGTTATATTAGGTCATGGTGGACTCCCAATATTGATTTTAGGGCATTTGGATAAGAAAATTGGAGTACCCCTAACGGGAGCACCATGTAGCATAGTGTGGTCTGCATATAGTGATCGGACCGGAGTAGGCTAGCTCGAAGGTTAAAGTCACCTAGGAGTAGAGCTACTTAATATAAAGAGGGTCTTGGCTCAAGGGTAGAAATCAATAACAATAAGTGCCTTGGAAAGGGAGCTTTGGGATTCACCCCATCATAGCTCCTAGTACCGCTGCGAGCCCTTCACCGGGTAAACCTCGGGAAGTCCAAGGTTAATCTTAAATCTTAGGAATAAAATGATCAAGAATAACCCTAATAATAGTTGCACCTCACACCTACACTTGTACACTTAGGAAGAAGAATTGGCATGGAATGGGTAGAGTAGGTCCGTGGTCTAAGAGCCTACTAGTAATTTCAATGGTCTGGTTTATGATTTTGAAGTCCAGGGAGCGGGATGCTCGGGGACTTGGTATATGCTTGGTAGCCTAGAGAGCTTGAGGTTCGGTAACATGAGAACTTGTACAAATATAACTGTCATGATTGCATGTGCATAAAAGTGATGGGTCATCGGTACTGAATGATCGATCACACCGACGTCGGTACGTTGACTCGACGGTGTGGGACACTTAGCCAAAGAAAGCCTGGTGTATATAGCCAACACTAGTGCGCGGATACTCTAGGTTGTGTTCTTCTAGGGGCGTACGGAAGGGCTAGGCCTTGTAGTGTGGTTACCCGCCTAGGAGTGGGGGCCCGACCCACTGTCTCCGTTTGCCACTACGGAGGTTCCTGAGAGTGAAGCTAGTTGCTCGAACGGGGGGAACTAAAGGTCTGTGCGCATGGAGTCATGTGGGTGTGTTGCACTTGCTTGTGCATTCCATAGCATATTTGCGTGTCATAGCATAAACATTGCATATAACCCCTGACACCTATCATATAAAATGGTATGGGACATTTTATACGATAGGCCCTACAAAACGACCCCTTGGTCTATAAGGGTAATCCCTATAAATCAATGGTTATATTTCTTGTGCTTTTACTTACTTGCTACTCCTTACTGTTTACCTTCGATAAGTTTATAAATTAGAGTTAAATTCTATATATGTATGCTGCTCTTTGATAACCGACACCCCAACGTATAAGTGATATGGGACACTTTATACGATGGGAGCCCTGCAAAAGATCCCTTTGCTTATGCGCTTCCGCATAAGTTAAGGTTACATTTCCTACTTTCTGCTTCTGTCATATTTACTATGGAATTGCTAGCATAGGTCCGCTGTCACCTGATTTTGACTTATTCTCCACCTTCATGTCCTTCCCTTTCTTCCTCTCCGCTCGGTACCTAAGAGCCATGGGGGGAGGGGTAGGGGATGATAGGGCTTAGTCTTTTAGACTAACGGTTTTCGAACCACAATATTTTAGGTGTACCATATGGAAGGGTCACGGGTTTTGCAGTTTCTGACATAGTTGACCCCGCGACCGTGTTACCATTGTCACCAGCCGAGACATACACGGGTCAAATGCCCCTTGATGGGTGGGATCCCACCAGCTCAGCAGCCAGGAGGCCGAAGACGTAGACGCAGACGTGGATTGCGAGGTGGCGACTGCAGGCCGAAAAGGAAGAAGCACCCAGAGATGCAGCACCAGCATAGTACGGAGTCGGTGGAGATGGGCCAGTCTAGCTTGGGTGCTCTCGGTTCAGTGACAGTTACGGTGACGCTTAGTTTTAGTTTTGCTTCCGCGAGTGACTTGTAGTGAGAATTACATGTACTGGGCACAAGCCCTTTTTTTGTACTCTGACTATTATTATTGAGGACTCTTACTTCGTGGAGATTTATTTATATACATGTGATTATGGTTGACTAGTTTTATAATTACTTATGCTACTGTTCTGCGATCGATTTGGCCGGCAGGATCGGCGTTTTGTAGTGACGACCTTCCCGGGTGTGATGGTGTCACCGCAAAGCAGCGGTTCTGGTCTTAAGACCCCGGTGTTTAAAAGAAAAAAAATGGGGTCTTACATAAAGTGTCGAGACAATCTGTCAATATGTGTCGACACAAGTGACTTAAGTGTCGACACAGACTTTGGT
The DNA here is from genome assembly GCA_039513925.1 of Platanthera zijinensis. Taxonomy (NCBI): domain Eukaryota; kingdom Viridiplantae; phylum Streptophyta; class Magnoliopsida; order Asparagales; family Orchidaceae; genus Platanthera; species Platanthera zijinensis. Next base: position 48,339,076 of record CM077098.1, on the reverse strand, counting down.
GATGTTGACATAGATGCCTTCATGTCGACACAGCTTCTTGACACTGCATCTTAAGAATGTGTCAACACTGATTATTTGTGTCGACACAATCACTTCTTCACTTTTTAGCAAACAACTATGTTGAAACTCTGTTGTGTGTCGACACAAGTCCTGTGTGTCGACACAGTTGTTGTAAACTATGAAAAAACCGTCTTCGAGCCAGAAGCACCTGGAGCATCGCTCCCCCTGCTTCCCGACCCAGACGCCTCTGCCCCAGAGCTAGAACAACCTGGAGCTCCTGGTGACACAGGCAGCTCCATCTGAACCTTAGTAGCAGCCTTCTCCAGCCCGTCATCTGACCTTCTCATCTCTAGATCCATATCTGAGCTACCCTAATACGACGTCAGCTCATCGAAAACAACGTCTTTTGACACGATGAACTTCTTCGTCGCAGGATCCATATACCTCCATCTCTTCTTCTGCTAATCATACCCAACAAAGACTAGCTTTGTCTTGAGAGCATCCAGAGCGTGTATATAGCAGATAGATCCAAACACATGAAGGTGCTTCACGCTGGGCTTTATCCTGAACTGTTGGGTCCATTGACCTAAATGTTCCAGATTTATAAGAAGTCAAACTGGTCAATGACATACACACATAAATGTATTTGATGTGTGCTCAAGTTCATGCATGCATGTTGTCCTTGATTAGATAGGTGAATAAAAAGTGTAAGCTGGAAGCAGGAAATTTGACTAAGGCAATAAGCGTTGAGTGATGAAGACACACTCAACGCCTGAGAAAGCTGAGAAGAATGTCTAAGGCAAAAGCATCGAGATAGCTGAGATAGCTGAGAAGAATGTCTCAGCATAACTGCTGAGACAGCTGAGAAGCTCAACACAAAACGTTGAGAGAAATGTTGGTCCCAACAAAACCGCTGAGACAGGAGATAGTCTCAGCTGTGAAGAAGAAACCGCTGAGACAGTTGAGAAGAAACCGCTGAGACAGAAGATAGTCACAGTTGAGAATAAGAAACCGCTGAGACAGTTGAGAAGGAACCACTTAGACAGAGCCAACAGAATTTCTCTAAGTCCAGAAGCGTTGAGTGAGGCAAGCTCACTCAATGCTTTTAAAGAAGAGCTCAGTTAAGAATTCATCGAACTAAATTCAGAGTTTGTCGAGCTGAGCTCACCTTTCGTAGAGCTCAAATTCAAGTTTGAAGATCCAGAGTTCGTCGAGCTCAGTTCAGAATTCGTCGAACTGATTTCAGAATTCGTCGAACCCAGCTCACCTTTTGTCGAGCTCAATTCAAAGGTTGAAGACTGTTGGAGTTACCATGGTGATCTAGAATTGGTCAAACATGTAATCTCACTGCCAACGCGATATGAGCATGCATGGTCGCACATAAGAGCATATGGAGAAGTTGGAAGATTGACTGTATTGGTAAAGGTTACCAATCACCATACAGAATGGGGTCCAGCAAATGTTGCCAAGGAGATTCGTCGACTATAGTTCGTCGAGTATCGTCGACTATGGTTCGTCGAGATTCGTCGAGTATCATCGACTATGGTTCGTCGAGTATCGTCAACTATGGTTCGTCGAGTATCGTCGACTATGGTTCGTCGAGTATCGTCGACTATGGTTCGTCGACTATGATTCGTCGACTATGATTCGTCGACTATAGTTCGTCGAGTATCGTTGACTATGGTTCGTCGAGATTCGTCGACTATGGTTCGTCGAGTATCGTCGACTATGGTTCGTCGAGTATCGTCGACTATGGTTCGTCGACTAAGGCAATTGGTCGACTATCGGACTATTCGATAATCGACGAATGCTGATACCCGACGAATTATTCCAGAAACCCTAATTCTCCGTGGTCTGTGGATAGCGATATTTCTAGGTCTGTTTATGCTTCGGGTATAAATTAGAACTTAGGTTTTAGGGTCAGATGACCCCCCGGCCCGACCGAAGTGTTCCGCCGATTTGCTCGCTCCGCCGGCCTCCTCTCCGACGATAGTTACCGGTGCTTGTCTTCCTGGAGCGGACCTAGCAGTCCGTGGAAGTGCAAGGTGCAGTCGATCTCCCTTCCCGTTTTTCGTGCGACGAAGATCGGCGATCTCCGGCTCGTGTGGATTTCTGCAGAGACGTAGACGCTATTCTACGTGGGACTCGCCGCCGATAAGAACTCATACATTGGAGCATCTTTGTTGAGTTGTGACTCAACACCGCAAAGGAAATTTTACCTAGTTATTTCTTAACTTCTTGATTCAATTTTCATGGCCCGATCCAAAATCTCTTTTGGGTTGTTCTTCATTTTATTGTTTCCGCTGCGTGCATAACTGTTGTGCCACCTTGTATAAAACCCAACAGAATATTATGAGTTCGTCGAGCTCAGTTCAGAATTCATCGAACAGATTTCAGAATTCGCCGAACCCAGCTCACCTTTTGTCGAGCTTAAGTTATAGTCTGAAGATTCTGATTTAGTCGAGCTCAGTTCAGAATTCGTCAAACTTATTTCGAATTCGTCGAACTCAGCTCTCAATTCATCGAGCGCAGACAAAGTCTTTCATGCCGTTATGGGAAAGCTACAGTAGCGCCGGAAGCTACTGTTTTTCAACTTCTAAGGGAGGTGGTGCTGACCATCCTTGGCGGGGCCCACATTCAAATTTTGTCGTTGATTCAAATCAACAGATATAAAAGGAAAAGAAGAAAAGGGGATTAGGGTTAACGGATATAGAAACAAAAAGAGAGGCGGCTGGACTTCGTCTTCTCCGACGAGCTTGAAGGCTAAGTCCCGCAGAGCTAGCCAAAAAGGCAGATAAAGATAGTTGAAGCTTCTTCCAGTTCAACAAGTTTGTTCTCTGTAGAAAAAGGTAACTGATTAACCCAATCAGCAAGAAGAGATAGTTGTGTGAAGGGCCTTCAGCTTTCAACAGCAGATAGTTGTTCATCAGTGAAGTAGAGAAGGAGCTAGCTATAGAAGAAGACTAATTCCTTCTGCAACAAGAGAGTTGGACGGATATCTGCTCAGTTCAGCAAGGTAGACTCTGGGATTTTTCTCAGAGACAAGGTTTTACATTATTTCAATATCTTGTTTAATTTACTATAGGATTCAGCTTACCTGAGTTGTAGGTGACTAATTAGTCACTGAGGTAGGTGCCCTGTTGGGGTAGTGAGGTAGGATCCAAGTGTGGATCTGAGGTAGAGCTGTCCTCCCAACCTGAGTGTAGGGCCTAATTCCTGAGGTAGGTGACTGTTGAGTCACTGAGCTGTAGGTGACAAGCGTGTCACTGAGTTATAGGCCTTGGAGGAGGCTGAGCTGTAGGTGCCTAAAAGGGCACTGAGGTAGGTACCTGGAAGGGTACTGAGCTATAAGAGTACTGCAGCACTCTAAGAGTAGGGCCTTGTGCCTGAAGTTGTAGGGTTGATAAGCCTGAGCTGTAGGCCTTAGAGATAAGGCTGAGGTAGGTGGTTTGTGGTTCACTGAGCTGTAGGAGCACTACAGAGCTCTGAGATAGGAACCTTTATGGTTTTGAGGTAGGGTTCTGAAGAGAACCTGAGTATAAGGCTGAGGGCCTGATGTGTAAGCTCTGAGGAGTAGTTTGGAGGAGTTTGTTCCTTCTCTAACATAAGTTAGAAAGGTGGGAGAGAAAATGGATGTACCTAATTGGGGAACCACTATAAATCATTGTGTACATGCTGTGTGTTTGCTTTTCTATTTTATTGCAGGTGCTAAGGACAAGCTCTAGATCACCTTAGGAAGAAAGAAAAAAATATATATATAAAGGTTAAGAAGAAAACAACAAAAGGACTTAAGAATTTTAATTGACCTATTCACCCCCCCCCCCCCTCCAGGTGACTAGCTAACCTTTAAATAATAACTTTCAAGTGGTATCAGAAGGAGGTTACTCAAAAAGATTTAAAAATCTGAGTAAATCTCCAAGGTTAGCTATAAGACATAATTATGGGGTCTGGTGTAAACTACAAGGAGCTATGGGCCATGTAGCTTCCAATCTATTGAAAGGAAGGCTTTGGCCTTTGGATGAAAGGGTTGGGTTACTCATGGAAGCTGCTGACCCTAAGATATACATCACAGTCAAAGAAGGATCCTTCATCCTTATGAAGACCTCAGTTTTGAATACCAACATCTAGACACCTAAATCTTATGATGAAATGAACAAAGATGAGCTTCTTCTTACCTCCATGGACAAGAGAGCTCAAAACATTATTGCAAGTGCAATAGATGATTCAACCTTCAGAAATTTGGTGCACTGCAAGACCTCTAAGGAGATGTGGACACCCTAGTTGTGTTAATGGAGGGTTCAGAGGAGGTGAGAGATGACAGAAAATCCATGCTCAACCAGGAGTATGAGGCCTTTAGACTAGGAAAGTCTGATGGCATTGTTGAATGCTTTGATAGGTTCTTCAGAATAGTGAATGATCTGAAAACATATGTAAGGGTCTTCAGCACCTATGAGCTGAATGACAAATTTCTCAGGTCCCTAACAAAGGATTGGGACACAAAGATTTGTGTCATTAGGGAAATGACCAAGTTAGCTGACACTCCTCCTCCAACCATGTTTGGAAAGTTGCTATCATATGAAATGCAGCTTGCTGCAAGAAAGGAAGAAGAGAAGAGCAGTAAGTCACAGGCCAAGGAGAAGTCTGTGGCTTTCAAAGCTGATGCCCCAACAAAAAGCAGAAGGAAGAACTCTCCACCCAGGAGAATTGCTGAGTTAGATTCTGGATGCTCAAAGACCAGCACATCAAACAGCCATATGTCTGATGAGGACTTTGCTGCCTTCTCCAGACAGTTCCATAAATTCATGAAGGAGCATAAGAAGAACAGCAGGTCTTCCTCTTCCTCACAGTACAGAAGGAAATCCTCTAAGGAGGACAGGTATGATCCTAACTCAAATAAACAAACTTCTTTTAATGTTATTTGTTTCTGCTACAGCAAACCTTGACATGTAGTTGCTGACTGCCCAGTAAAGAAGAAAGAAGAGGGAGTGAAGAAGCACCATAAGGGGAAGAAAAAAGAGAATTCCCTTGTGGCAAAGAAGAAAGAGACCTGGTCTGACTCTTCCTCTGGGTCATATAGTGAAGAAGAAGAAGCCTCCATTGGGCTAATGGCTGATGTTGAAGAAGAACCTGCAAAATATCATGCTGCTAGGATAGGGATCAGGGGCCCTCTGTCACATTCAGAAAGTGACTCAGAGGTGGATGAAGATGAAGAAGTAGATGTTTAATGTCATGGATTAATGGCAATGAAAGATGAAGAGAGCAGCCAGGATCAGTCTGGACAGGCTCAAGTAAATTCTAGATCTCTTCCTTCTATTTCAAGTCATGAGGCTAGCTTAGATTCTGAAGCTCAATCATCAAGAGATGAAGGGGATTCAGATTCTGAGGATAATGTCAATTCTATAATTTATAAGTATGAAGAACTTATTGAAGCATTCAAGAAGTGCAAGCTCCTTTCCAAGAGACATGCAAAAGAGCTTATAAGTCTTAGGAGCAAGTGTGAGGGCCAAGAAAAGGCCTTCAATTATATGGCTGCACAATCAGCCAAGCTCAAGGTGACCATTGATATGCAGTCTATGGTAAGAGTCTCAAATGAGAAACTTATTCAGCAACTTAAAGATGATCTCCTAAATGAGAAATTTCTAGTGGCAAAGTTTTCTAAGCTAAGCACTGTGCTTCCCTTAATTGACACCCTCTTTACCCAAAAGGGTAAGAAAGTGTTAGGATTTAAGGGACCTACTAGACCTCCCAATCAAAAAGGAAAGTGGAAGGCACCAGTTGTGCCTCTAGCCTCATTGCCTCCAGTTTCTTTTCAGAAAGTCTTTTTGCCTTCTAACAGGTATAACCATGAAAGCTGTTATGGTCGCTGGGAGAATGACAGATCTACTAGTATGGACAAATGTGCTCATAGCAAAGGTGGAAGATACAACCATATGAGAGCCTTTAAGGCTTCCCATGAGAAAATTCAAATGGCCCATCCTGGACCATTTGTTTTTGGTGCCTCAGCCCCAAAACCCCGGGATAATGTTGCTGTAGGAAATCTGAATCATCCAGCAAAAGTTATGACTCAAGGTAAGTCTTCTGGCAAGGCTGAAATGGCAGTTTTTGATGCCATCAGATGCATGTTAGCTTAAAAGTGACTTGCAGCTGGTGGGTCTCAGAAAAGACCAAAACAGTCAGCTGAAAGACTTACTTTCAGTCAAATGGCTGCTGAAAGAAATTAGAGATATACAACATCACATCTTCCCACTGTTCAGGGAGCAGTCCAGCCAAATGCTGCTCCTAAACAGAAAAGGAGATATAATGTCCATGAGTATTGGTGCTGTGGTAAAGTGGGCCACTATGCTGTAGATTGTTGGCACAATCCTTCAGTGTCTAGAGGTAGCCATCCTGTCAGGAATACTGCAGGAAGGCAAGCTTATTTTTAGGCTAATGTGAACCTAGGACCCAATAAAAGTTGGGGTCCTAAGGTGAGATAAACTATTTTTTTTCAGGTTAGTTCAAGTACCAATTCCCTTAAATGGTAATTGGACAGTGGATGTTCCAGGCACATGACTGGAACAAAGGAACTGTTGAAGGAGTTTACTCCAGTAAAGAATGGACCTAAGGTCATCTTTGGAGACTCTGACCAGGGAATAACCAGAGGGTATGGTAAGATCTCAAATGTCGTAATCACCATCACAAAGATAGATTATATGGAGGGGTTGTAACACAACCTCATAAGCATAAGCCAACTATGTGACCTTGGTTATGACATCTCCTTCCATAAGGATAAGTGCCACATCAAGAGGTTAACTGACCAAAGTGTCATCTTAACAGGCACTAGGAGTGGGAATGTTTATTGTTTGAAATTTTCTTGCTTAGATAGTAGTTCCCATATATGCCTAGTTACAAATGTCAAAGTCTCATATTGTGTCCAATGGCAGAAGAGACTGGTTCATTTGAATTATAAGACCATTGGTCAGCTCTTCAGTGATGAGCTAGTTAGGAATGATCCCCTAATAAAATGCTCCAAGGAAGGTGTCTGTGCTGCATGCTAAAAGGGTAAGCAGACTAAGACCTCTTTCAAGAGCATTGGGATCAAGGACTCAGTGAGATGCTTATATCTCCTCCATATGGACTTGTTTGGTCCTATGTCTGTTCAGAGTCTAGGTAGGAAGGCCTACACCCTTGTGGTAGTTAATGACTATTCCAGGTTTGCTTGGGTGTTCTTCCTTATAAGAAAGGATGAAATCCTTGATGTCTTCATGAATTTTATTAGGCAGATTCAGAATGAACTTGAAAGTTCAGTGGTCAAAATAAGAAGTGACCATGTGTTGGGTATTGCATCCACAATAACCCAGATTTGCATGAAGTCATCCTTGAACTAAGATGAATTAACTTGTATTTGATATCCTTGTTCTAGTTGAATGTTTGCAGATTCTCAATGCTAAGTGTAGACCAATGTCAGCCTACAGTGGGTCAGGAACACAGGACCATACAGTATAATCCCTCACTGTGTGATCCAAAGTGTTGACTCATGTGTAGCCTCTCAATTGGGATACACTTCATGTTCAAACATTTGGAGCATGGGATGAAGACAGGACCAGAAGAAAACATTCTCTAAAATTCTTGAAATATTTAAGTCAAGTTCTCGAGAAGCAACTTCAGGGTTCTCGAGAAGTGTAGTTTAGTTCTCGAGAAGCTCTCATAGTTCTCGAGAAGCTTAACTATATAGTTCATGAAAGTCTGGACAGATTCAAGAAATTTTCTAAGTTATTGTTCTCGAGAAGTCCTCTTTGTTCTCGAAAAGTCTTGGTCAGTTTTCGAGAAGCCTAAGGTATAGTTCTCGAGAAGTCTTACTTGTTCTCGAGAAGCTTGGCTTCAGTTCTCGAGAACTGCCATCTCAATTTCTTGAATAGTCAGGATTTGCCTCAGAAATTTTTCTAAGTTAAGTTCTCGAGAAGTCTTATTTAGTTCTCGAGAAGTCCTCCCTCAGTTCTCGAGAAGTCTTCCTCTTTGTTCTCGAGAAGTTCAAAAAAACTGGTCTAAGTGCTTTTTCTCGAGAAGTTCAGGAATTTTTCTAAGTCAAGTTCTCGAGAAGTTAATTAGTTCTTAAGAACTAAACCTTGTGTTCTCGAGAAGTCCAAATCTTTTCTAAAGAACTTAGTTCCCGAGAAGTCTTGACAGTTCTCGAGAACTCAGTTCCTAGTTCTCGAGAACTATAGCCACTTCTCGAGAACTAAGTCGATTTTCCAGAAATTTTTGTTCTAAGTCCAGAACGGCCGAAATTTCAAATAACTCGACGAGATTGGTCCACGTGTCGTAATTAATATCCTTTCTAGCTGTTAAGGGTAATCCTATATAAAGTCTTTTCACTAAGACATAACCCTAAGCAGAAAAGAAAAAGAAGAATCTTTTAAGAGTGGATTCCGTACTTTCCAAAATTCCTGGTTCGGCCGACTTTTCTCAAGAACGACATCTGAAGCCGCCGCTCTCGTCAAGATCGATCTCTCTGCATTCGATCTAGAAGATCTGCTGATTAAGGAATCATTTTTCTCTCCTTGATCGAGTAGATTCAAGTTTTCTCAGGTCAGATTTTCAAAGGATCTTCTTCTACAAATTCTGAAAGAGCCGCAACGATTCAAGAAGAAGACCTAGAGACAAATTCTTTCAGATCTAAGAATATTTCTTTTTGTATTTTCAATCTCTATTTGTAAATCTTGTAGGAGATTATTCTCCGAGTGTAGGAGTGTTGTTCTCCGAATGGTAGGAAGTTTTTATCTTTCAAGTGTAGATCCGTTTGGATCGAGTTTTGTAGGAACGTGGTTCCGAGGTTTAGGATTGGTTTGCAATCCGAGATAGTGGAGTAGCCGAGTCTAGTGATTTGCTAGATCGGTGAGGAAAGTGGACGTACCCAAGATCGGGGAACCACTATAAATCTCTTGTCGTCTGTGTGATTGCTTGCTTACTTATTTGTGCTAGTTGCTAAATTTTTTATTCCGCATTCAACGCACATCTCACCTATTCACCCCCCTCTAGGTGATTTAGGTAGACAACTTACATCTTTCAATTGGTATCAGAGGGAGGTTGATCGTTAAAAGGTTAACACCTTGATCTGATCCTTCCCAAGTTGCCTTTAGAGAATTATCAAGCATGAGTAAGACCAAGGATTTTGCTAAGCTCCCTATATGCACCAAGAACAATTTTCCTACGTGGAAGGAAAGAGTTAAACTCTTCATGGAAGCAGTGGACCCTCGGATCTTCATGATTGTTGAAGAAGGTCCGTATGTTCCTATGATTGCATCTACAATAGATCCAACCAGACAAGTCCCAAAGAAGTTGATGGACTTGGATAAGGACGAGATTGCACTTGTCTCCCTGGACAAGAAAGCTAAAAATATTATAGCAAGTGCAGTCGATGACTTGATGCTGCAAAATCTGATTCATTGCAAGTCTGCCAAGGAGATGTGGCAATCCCTGGTGACTCTGATGGAAGGAACTAAAGAAGTTAGGGATGATCGGAGATCCCCTCTAAATCAGAAGTATGAAGCCTTCAGGCAAGGTCACAAGGAAGCCATGCTGATACCTTTAAGAACTTCTTCAAGATAGTCAATGGCCTAAGAGTTTATGGCCGAGTCTTCACAAATGGAGAACTGAATGACAAATTCTTAAGATCCCTGACCAAGGAATGGGATAATAAGGTATGCGCCATTCGGGAGTTCGGAAGGTTAGCCGAGACGGACCCGCAGAATTTATTTGGAAAGCTTATGTCTTACGAGCTCCAAATCAACTCAAGAAAAGCTGAAGAAGAGATGAGCAGGTCTGCATCCAAGGAGAAGTCTGTCACTCTGAAGGCAGATAGCTCAAGGAATACAAAGGCTAGCTCTCCTGCCCTAGCTCCTGAAGCTGATGAGGAAGAATCATCTGAGCCAAGCTCCTCTGGCTCAGAGCTATCTGATGGAGAGTTCTCTCTACTCTCAAGGAAATTCAAGAAATTCTTGAGAAAGAAGAAGCAATGGAAAGGCAAGGATGCCTCCTATAGAAGATCACGCAATGATGGTGATTGCCCTAGAAAAGGCTCAAGCAGCCACGACAGGTATGGTTCTAAACCGAATAAACATTATTCGACTGACATTGTTTGTTATTGCTGTAATAAGCCAGGTCACGTCATTGCGGATTGCCCCCACAAGAAGAAAGAGGGTGGCAAAAGAGAAGAGAAGAAGTCCTACAATAAAGATAGGATAGAAAAGAGTCTGTTAGCCAAGAAGGGCAAAACCCTCAGTGACTCAGACTCATCTGAGTCGAGTGCAGAAGAGTAAGAAGCCTACTTTGGGCTAATGGCTCTAACTGATGATGAACAAGTCCCCCAGTTCACTGGGGAGGTAAAATATCACACCCCTCTTTCAGAATCTGATGATGATAATGAGCAAGAGGGCTATCACTCTGAGGATGAATCTGAACTCATGGGACGATATAAGGAGTTAATCGAGGCTTTAGACAAATGTCGCCGAGTCGTGAAAACTCAAGCTAAAGAGATAAAGTCTCTAAAAGCTACAAAGAGCACCTTAAGAGAAGAAGTCTCAAAGACTGACTCTCTCAAGGAATACTTCAATAAATCTATTGAAGAATATAACAAGGCTCTTGAGCACCTTGACCTTAAGGATAAAATCATCAAGGAGTTGGAAGAACAACTCTCGGCTGAAAAGAAACTTGTAGAAGGTTTCTCTAAGCCTAAGACTGTACTTCCTCTGATTGCTAAATTATCAGCTAAGGCCAAGGGTGCTGGTCTAGGCCACAAAGGTGATCCTAGTAAATCCTCTAGGAGAAGGAAGGCCAAGAGAAAGAATAAGGATGCCAAGAAGGCCTTGGCCGAGGAAAAAGGGAAAGCTCCTTTGGAGCCAGTCTCGTTCAAGAAAGTTATCTTTCCTGCGAACGAATTCGACTATGAGTCCACCTATGGACACTTCACTAGGCCGATCCCGGAGCAGCCTAAGTCAAGGTACTAAGGTTTGACTCGCCATCGTAACTTTGGCGAGAGTGTCTTTAAGGCACCTTATGAAGAGATTCAACTTCAGAGCTATGGACCTTATGCTCATGGTCATAACATCAAGAAGGCACCAAAGGTAAAACCTGTTGTGGAAAAGCCTATGAAGAAGAAGACTTCATGTAGTTTCCATCATCATGAATATTCTTCCTCCAAGGATGCTACCCCTACTGGACCTCCACTCAATAAAGTCAAGCAGGAGATTATAAGGCAAAGATACAACAGATTCGACTGTTGGTGCTGTGGTAGAGTTGGTCACTTTGCCATAGATTGTTGGTTCAATCCTAAAAATATTGTAACTCCTCAAGTTAGCAACGTGAGAATGACCACTCATGAGGCTAATACTCGTAGGGGGAGTATTCTAACTCGAGACCAAGGACCCAAATGTGTTTGGGTTCCTAAGGCTAAGTGATTATAATTGCAGGTACGTCCAAAGGCCATTAAAACGCCAATCTTGTATTTGGATAGTGGATGTTCTCGAAATATGACCGGGACAAGGAGCCTACTCCAGAACTTTTCACCGGTGTTGAACGGAACAAAGGTCATCTTTGGAGGTTCAGACCGAGGAATTTCCAAAGGCTACGGTATGATTACTAACAGTAACGTATCCCTTTCGGATGTAGCCTATGTTGAAGGATTGGAACACAATCTCATCAGCATAAGCCAACTTTGCGACAAAGGTTACGTGGTTGAATTCCATGCTGACAAGTGTTTGATAAAATCGGTTGACAATATGGAAACTATTTTATCAGGCACTCGAAGCAGAAATATTTTCTGTTTAAATTTCATCTGTATTGACTCCTCTACACCAGTATGTCTTTTAGCAAAAAGTAGTGCATCTCTTGCTGACCAATGGCACAAGAGACTAGCACATATTAATTTCAAAACTATTAATAAACTATTCTCTCAGAACTTAGTACGTGATGCCCCTAATGTCAAGTATGTTAAGGACAGCCCTTGTCATGCCTGTATAAAAGGCAAACAAACAAGGAGTTCATTTAAAAGCATTATAGGCAAGGATTCTAATAGAAGCTTACAGCTTCTTCATATGGACTTGTTCGGTCCACTGCAAGTTAGAAGTTTGGGAGGTAAGGAATATATGTTCGTTATTGTAGATGATTACTCGCGCTTTGCGTGGGTGTTCTTTCTGAAGCACAAGTCAGATACCTTCAATATTTTCACTAATTTTGTTAGGCAAGTCCAGAATGAATACAACTGTTCCGTAGTCAAAATCAGAAGTTACAATGGAACGGAATTCAAGTCTGGGGCCATGACAGAATACTGTGAAAGTCAAGGTATCTTTCATGAGTTTTCCTCTCCTCGCACTCCACAGCAAAATGGAGTAGCTGAGAGAAGGAACAGAACACTCATAGAGGCTTGCCGAACTATGTTGAGTGATGCCTCATTTCCAGAGTACTTCTGGGCTGATGTCGTCAACACCGCTTGTCACGTGCAAAATCGAGCACTCATTAACAAGAACCATTATAAGACTCCTTACGAACTTCTAAAAGGCAGGAAACCAACCATTTCATATTTTAGAATCTTTGGCTGTAAGTGCTTCGTACTTAACAACGGCAAGTATCACACTACCAAGTTTAGCGAGAAAAGCTCTGAAGGTATTTTTGTAGGTTAGAGTAGCCATAGTAAGGCCTATAGAGTATTTAATAGAAAAACTCTGGTGGTAGAAGAATCGATACACATTGTATTTGATGAGACGAGTTTGCTACAAAATAACTCTTCTAGTGTGCTCATTGAAGATGCAGGTACAAAAATAAAGGAACTCAGCCTGGATGAACCTACTAAAGATAAAGATGAAAAGTTCATCAAGATCACCTCTACAACCCCGATTGGAGAGGTAGATGATCAAGATGAAGAATTCATCCCAGCTGAAGATGCAACTCCAGTGGCTGAAGAGATCCAAGATACAAGGACTCTAGAGCTCAGACACCTGAAGGATCATCCCTTGGACCAGATCATAGGAGATCCCCGGGATGGTGTCAGAACTCGTCGAGGTACAACTAATGAGAATTTATTCTTAAGTTTTCTATCACAGGTTGAACCTAAGAAATTCGAGGAAACAAACTCGGATGCATCCTGGATTCTAGCCATGGAAGAAGAGTTAAATAAGTTCAAATGTTGCAAAGTTTAGACACTTGTTCCTAGACCCAAGAGTAAGAATGTCATTGGGACAAAATGGGTCTAACGGAACAAGATGGACGAAGATGGAACTATTATAAAGAACAAAGCCAGACTCGTTGCCAAGGGTTATCGTCAAGAAGAAGGAATCGACTTCGATCAAACGTATGCTCCAGTGGCAAGACTGGAGGCGATCAGGTTATTCCTTGCTTATGCTGCACTTAAGGGCTTTACCGTCTATCAGATGGATGTAAAATCAGCCTTCCTGAATGGTGACATAAAGGAAGAAGTGTATGTAGAGCAACCGTCAGGTTTTGTTGACTCAACTTTTCCTAATCATGTTTATTTACTGCAAAAAGCATTATATGGTCTTAAACAAGCTCCTCGAGCTTGGTATGAGACGCTGTCTAGCTCTCTTCTTGAGAACAAGTTCACAAGAGGAAAGATAGACAAGACATTATTTCTTAGGGAAATAAATGGCAAGATTTTGCTAGTGCAAATCTATGTCGATGACATTATTTTTGGCTCTACGAATAACAACCTCTGCATGAAATTTTCTAAACTTATGCAAGGGAAGTTTGAAATGAGCAGTATGGGAGAGCTGAAGTATTTCTTAGGGATTCAGGTGAAACAATCTAAGGATGGAATTTTCATCTCACAGACCAAGTTCACCAAAGAGCAACTTAAGAAATTCGGAATGGAGAATGCAACATCTATGAGGACTCCAATGGCCTCAGCTATGTCTCTAGACAAGGATGAGAAAGGGAAACCTTTTGATGAAACCAAGTACAGAAGCATAATTGGGTCCTTGCTCTACCTTACCACAAGTAGACCAGATATAATGTTTTCAACATGTGTATACGCTAGATTCCAGGTGAACTCTAAGGAATCTCACTATATTGCTGCAAAGCGAATTTTGAGATACCTTAAAGGTACACCAAATCTTGGCTTGTGGTACCAAAGAAGTAATGATAGTGAACTGATTGGATTTCAGATGCAGATTTTGCAGGAAGCAAAGACGACAGGAAAAGCACTTTTGGGACTTGCCAATTCCTAAGTAGAAGGCTTGTCTCTTGGAGCAGCAAAAAGCAAATCTGTGTCGCAATCTCAACAGCCGAGTCAGAATACATTTATCCCGATAGTTGTTGTGCACTGTTGCTTTGGCTAAAGAACCAGCTAGAGGATTACAATATGAAGGTCAAGGACATTCCATTGTTCTGTGAATCCTCCAGTGCAATCGCAATCGCAAACAACCCAATCTCACACAGCCAGACAAAGCACATCAAGCTGAGATACCACTTCATCCGGGAGCATGTGGATCAAGGGGATGTGGATATGCAGTACGTGCCAACAGATCGGCAGGTTGCAGATATTTTCACAAAGCCGCTGGACGAGACCACGTTCAATTTCTTCAAAACTGAACTTGGGCTACTAAACAAGGAAGATTAGGCAAAGGTGATCAGTTCAAAGGCTCAAGAATCGAGGAATCTCCAAAAAGGTCAGAATTTCTCAAGTAGAAGGATAGCTCTCGAGAACTATACTTACCTCCCGAGAACTATCTGTCAGTTCTTGAGAACTAAATCTTGCTTCTCGAGAATTATCTGCCACTTCTCGAGAACTAAAACTTGCCTCTCGAGAAATGGCCCGTACTTTTGCCGATTTCTGCTAACTCTTCTATTTCGAAAACCTCTAAATTTCTGTCCTAATCCAAGGTTAATTAGACTCATAATTAATATTACTAGGGTTATATATATATATATATATATATATATATATATATATATATATATAATATTTTAGAAATCTTAAATCAACCGCCATTTCAAAATCATTTCTCTCAAAACTCTTCGTCTTTCACGTAAGAAACCTCTGTCTCCTCCGCAGTCTCGCACTCAGTCCGTCACCACCGTCAGCTTTCATGGCGCAGGTTTCTAAGATTGGAGTCGGCAGCGAACTGGTAGTCGCAGGAATTGCAGAGATTTCAGACAATTTCTAGAACCTTTTCATTCTTCTCGAAACCGTCGGCCTCATGTTCATTTTGACAGAACCCTGCAAGATTCTTTTTCCTGATGTCGAGGAGTTATTCAAGAATGGTAAGTTGAAAAGCAATGGTAAGAATCTGAAAACTCAAGTCAGAGGGATCAAGATAAAGTTGAACAAGACGATAGTTTCCAGCTTCTGAGAATGCCCGTTGTAGATGAGGAAGATGATCTAACTTTGGAAGACTATGATAGGGCATACTCCTTCTGTGGAGTTTCTAAGGAATTTCACTCTCTAAGGAGAAACCTTTTCAATGATGTAGGGAAATTTCTTGCAGACATTATTGGAAAAATCCTATGGTGCAAAACATGGTCAATTAGTTTCATTACTAATGATCTATTTGGGGTAATGAAAGCCATTGTCTCAAGGAAGAAATTTCAGTTTGGCATGATGGTGTTTGAGTTGATCAGGGACAGCATTCAAGCTCCCAAATTTGCAAGGTTAATCTCATTGATTTTGCGATAGATTGATCCTATTACCTTCAAAACATCCAAAGGTACTACGATTCACCACCTTAAGAAGATTTCCAAGTACAGAAGCATAATTGGGTCCTTGCTCTACCTTACCGCAAGTAGACCAGATATAATGTTTTCAACATATGTATACGCTAGATTCCAGGTGAACTCTAAGGAATCTCACTATATTGCTGCAAAGCGAATTTTGAGATACCTTAAAGGTACACCAAATCTTGGCTTGTAGTACCAAAGAAGTAATGATAGTGAACTGATTGGATTTCAGATGCAGATTTTACAGGAAGCAAAGACGACAGGAAAAGCACTTTTGGGACTTGCCAATTCCTAAGTAGAAGGCTTGTCTCTTGGAGCAGCAAAAAGCAAATCTGTGTCGCAATCTCAACAGCCGAGTCAGAATACATTTATCCCGGTAGTTGTTGTGCATTGTTGCTTTGGCTAAAGAACCAGCTAGAGGATTACAATATGAAGGTCAAGGACATTCCATTGTTCTGTGAATCCTCCAGTGCAATCGCAATCGCAAACAACCCAATCTCACACAGCCGGACAAAGCACATCAAGCTGAGATACCACTTCATCCGGGAGCATGTGGATCAAGGGGATGTGGATATGCAGTACGTGCTAACAGATCGGCAGGTTGCAGATATTTTCACAAAGCCGCTGGACGAGACCACGTTCAATTTCTTCAAAACTGAACTTGGGCTACGAAACAAGGAAGATTAGGCAAAGGTGATCAGTTCAAAGGCTCAAGAATCGAGGAATCTCCAAAAAGTTCAGAATTTCTCAAGTAGAAGGATAGCTCTCGAGAACTATACTTACCTCCCGAGAACTATCTGTCAGTTCTTGAGAACTAAATCTTGCTTCTCGAGAACTATCTGCCACTTCTCGAGAACTAAAACTTGCCTCTCGAGAAATGGCCCGTCCTTTTGCCGATTTCTGCTAACTCTTCTATTTCGAAAACCTCTAAATTTCTATCCTAATCCAAGGTTAATTAGACTCATAATTAATATTACTAGGGTTATATATATATATATATATAATATTTTAGAAATCTTAAATCAACCGCCATTTCAAAATCATTTCTCTCAAAACTCTTCGTCTTCCACGTAAGAAACCTCTGTCTCCTCCGCAGTCTCGCGCTCAGTCCGTCACCACCATCAGCTTTCATGGCGCAGGTTTCCAAGATTGGAGTCGGCAGCGAACTGGTAGTCGCAGGAATTGCAGAGATTTCAGACAATTTCTAGAACCTTTTCATTCTTCTCGAAACCGTCGGCCTCATGTTCATTTTGACAGAACCCTGCAAGATTCTTTTTCCTGATGTCGAGGAGTTATTCAAGAATGGTAAGTTGAAAAGCAATGGTAAGAATCTGAAAACTCAAGTCAGAGGGATCAAGATAAAGTTGAACAAGACGATAGTTTCCCAGCTTCTGAGAATGCCCGTTGTAGATGAGGAAGATGATCTAACTTTGGAAGACTATGATAGGGCATACTCCTTCTGTGGAGTTTCTAAGGAATTTCACTCTCTAAGGAGAAACCTTTTCAATGATGTAGGGAAATTTCTTGCAGACATTATTGGAAAAATCCTATGGTGCAAAACATGGTCAATTAGTTTCATTACTAATGATCTATTTGGGGTAATGAAAGCCATTGTCTCAAGGAAGAAATTTCAGTTTGGCATGATGGTGTTTGAGTTGATCAGGGACAGCATTCAAGCTCCCAAATTTGCAAGGATAATCTCATTGATTTTGCGATAGATTGATCCTATTACCTTCAAAACATCCAAAGGTACTACGATTCACCACCTTAAGAAGATTTCCTTAGCCTCCATCCAGAGATGGGAGTTAAAGCTGAAGAACCCAAGGTAGATAGCTAAAGAAGTTGGAGCTTCTGTCTCAAGGGTGAGGACCCCATCTCCTCCTATACATCATGTTGCTGAACCATCTGGTGCAGCAACTGAGTGGGAGCCTGCACTCTCTGCCTCAAGTATCAGAATTCCTACTCCTCCAGCCAGATCTCCTCTAAGAAGCCCAGTAATATCTCCAGTCAGGAGCCCTGTGGCAGTCTCTCCAGTGCCATACCTATCAAATGTTCCAGCCCAAGATATTCTCAAAGACACAGATGAAGCTATAGACAAGATGATAGAAGATCTCACCTCAGAAGAACCTCCTTCTCCCTCTCCAAGAAAAGAATCAACTCCACTAGAGACCACCCTTCTATCTGAAGAGGATGTGGAAGCCCCTGAGGAGGTGGAAGCCCCTCTCATGAATCTTGATTTCTCCCTTTCTAGATTTATTGATGAGGAGGGAGATATAGTTTATCATACTGTAAGAGCCCAGAGCTCTATAATACTGGAAGAAATCCCCCATGGAAAGCTCCTCCACCACCTCAGATTGATTCTACCACCCCTGCTCCTGCTGCTGCTGTTGTAATTGCAAATTCAGATATTCTGTCAAAGATTGAAGAAATGTTAGCCAACCAGAGGAAATATTTTGATGAATCTCTTCAGACTGTCAAAGATCAGGTAGCTGCCCTTGAGAAAGAAATGAGCAGAGGCTTTGTAGATATTCAAGCCAACACTGATTCTCTCAAAGGATTGTTCAGAATTGGAGGAAAAGCCATAGATCACACCATCACAAGCATTGGTCAAGTCATGGACCAATGTGTCACCCTGGCAAACAATCAAATTCAGTTGGACAAGAGAGCTGAAGAGAATATCATGAAGATATGCAATGAAGTTGGTACTTTCAAAGAAGACTCCATAGACCAGCTATCTGTAGAAATAAGAAAGGGGGAGACCATAGTGAAAGAACAGGTAGAAAAGCTTACTGTAAATGCCAAAACTTTCTGGAATGAGAAATTAACTGCAATCAGTAAGGATGTCTTAGAACAGATTCAATCAGTAAAATTCTATACATATGATACAGCTGTCTGGATGCACAACCAGATCTTCCCAAATTTTCAGGCTGACCCCAACATTATTCCTTATCACTTAAATCCTCTTGCTCAAGGTGAGTCCAGTCAAGTGCCTCAACCTCAAATGCCTACATTCTCCTTAGATCAGAAGATCAGGCACCTCCTCCAGCTATATATTCCCAAGTTTGGGATGACATTATTCCTCAAGATCTACCAGAGGTTCACATCCCCAAGAAAAGGAAGTATGGGGAAGGTCCTTCTGCTAGCAGATCTGTTCCCCAACCAGAGGCAGAAAGAAGAAAAGCAAAGGAATTTGCTGAAGTTTGGAGCCCTACTTCCAAAGCTCTAATTCTTGAAACTCTTAAACTAGTCATGGACTTTAATGAGAATAGACATCTTTACTATAACTCTGCTGAGTGGGAATCATATGAAAAGTCCATGACCAATAGGAGGATATATGACAGAGAATATGGAAAGAATAATCCTAAAGCTCCTCCAAAGCCCCCAAGGTACTATCCCAAGCCTTTCAGTTATCAGAGGAAGCAGCAGGAAAAGCAAGACAGGCAACAACAAAGCAAAGGATGATTCATGATGTTTTGTTTTGAGATTTTTTGAGGAAATGGATGTTGACTGATTCTAAAACATTACTTGTATATACAATTCCTAGTTTTGCATACTATGCCTTTAATTAATCTGTCTATGCATTTATATTCAATTTCCTTTCTTCCAGTTCTTTCTTTATTATGATAATTCACCTTAGTATAGAGGGTTCTGACTTCTATAAATAGGGGGGATTGTTGGGTATTGCATCCACAATAATCCAGATTTGCATAAAGTCACCCTTGAACTAAGATGAATTAAGTTGTATTTGATATCCTTGTTCTAGTTGAATGTTTGCAGATTCTCAGTACTAAGTGTAGACCAATGTCAGTCTATAGTGGGTCAGGAACACAAGACCATACAGTGTAATCCCTCACTGTATGATCCAAAGTGTTGACTCATCTGTAGCCTCTCAATTGGGATACACTTCATGTTCAAACATTGGGAGCATGGGATGAAGACAGGACCAGAAGAAAACATTCTCTAAAATTCTTGAAAATTATCTAAGTCAAGTTCTCGAGAAGCAACTTCAGAGTTCTCGAGAAGTGTAGTTTAGTTCTCGAGAAGCTCTCATAGTTCTCGAGAAGCTTAACTATATAGTTCATGAAAAGTCTGGATAGATTCAAGAAATTTTCTAAGTTATAGTTCTCGAGAAGTCCTTTTTGTTCTCGAGAAGTCTTGGTCAGTTTTCGAGAAGCCTAAGGTATAGTTCTCAAGAAGTCTTACTTGTTCTCGAGAAGCTTGTGTTGGGTACATTGGAAAATGTGTACCTGATTTGAAGAAGCCCAACTTAGCTCAATGATATACATCAAGGTGTATTTGATGTTGTTTTAAGTTGACATGTGCAGGTGGAGAATTGATGAAATATGCAGAAAAATTCTAAGTCCAAGTGTCGACACAAAGGAAGCAGTGTCGACACACAGAAGAAAATAGTCGACACAACACTGGGAAGCAGTGTCGACACATAGCAGGTAGTCTACAACTACACTGGGAAAAAGTGTCGACACAGAAGAAGTAAGTCGACACAACACTGGGAATTTGTGTCGACACAGAAAAAGAGTCGACACAACACTGGGAAATTGTGTCGACACAGAAGAAAAGAGTCGACACAATACTGGGAAATTGTGTCGACACAGAAGAAAAGCGTCGACCTCAAACATTGGGAGAATGTGTCGACACAGAAGAATATAGTTAATCTCAAGATTGTCGACATCATCTGAATGTGTCGACACAGAAGAAAATAGTCGACCTCAAGTTAGTCGACACCAGCAGAATGTGTCGACACATTGTGATTAAGTCGACACATAATAGCAGAGTTAAAAAATGAATGTGTCGACACCTGAAGGCTAAGTCGACACTTACTAAAGTTATGATTCTACAACAATTGTGTCTACACACAGGACTTGTGTCGACACACTGAAGAGTCAAGATCAAGTTATTTGCAGAAGAAGCTGTGTCGACTCAAAGGCAACTTAGTCGACATCACTGAAGACTGTGTCGACACCAAAGTCAATTATGTCGACACAAATAGACAGATTGTCTCGACACTTTCTGACAGACTGTTTCAACAACTTGTGATTCAAGACTAAGGCACAGGACTTGTTTGAAGACTTGACAGCTGTGGGTTATCACCGGTTAACTGAAGTTGTCAGACTTGTCAGAAAACGGTTAGAAACCGGATCAGCCGGTTACCATGAAGAATGTCTATAAATAGACAGATTCAGAAGGAGAAAATAATCAACAACATATAGAACTGACCTTTTGAAATACATTGGATCAGAAAGTGGAGAAGGATTACAATTCTACTCATTTCAAGAAAGTGCTAGGCACTTAAGAAGATCTTCTCCGGGAGATCTAAGAAGACTATCTAAGGATAGATCTAAGAAGAGTTCTAATCAGAATTCAGAAGAATCATTCAAAGTTCTGGATAGAGAGAGATCAAGTCAGAATTTGAAGAAGAAGAAAGAATCCACCAGTGGATTCTCAAGAAGCTGTTTGGAATCAACTCAGCTAAGTACATTTTCAAGAAGCTTTGAAGAAGGCTAAGAAACAGTTGATTGCATCAGCTGATCAAGAATTGTCATTGTCCTTTCTCTCTCAACTTTGGCAAGACAATTAAAACAATCTTTTCTATATTTCTGTAGGATCTGTTTATACAGATCTGAGTTGTAAGCCTATGTTATAAAGGCTGAGTGTAAGAGTGTTGAACTCTGAGTGGTAGGGCTGTTTGCCTGAGTGTAGGAGAAGGATATTCTCTGAGTTGTAGGCCTTGGGGCAAGGCTGAGGTAGGGCAGTTGTGCCTGAGTTGTAGGAACCAGTTGGGTTCTGAGTTGTAAGATCTATTGATCTGAGATAAGTGGAAGTTTGGCCGAATCTAGCATACTGCTAGATAGGTGAAGGGGGAAAGTGGATGTACCCAGACCTTGGGGAACCACTATAAAACATAGTGCAATCTGTGATGTTTTGTTTTCTGTGATTGCTGTGTTTATTATATTAGTTATTAAATTGAATTCTGCCTAGAAGTTTTAGAAAGAGAAGCAGAACCTATTCACCCCCCCCTCTAGGTGTTTAGGCTGCCTTGAAAGTTAAACTATCAAGTGGTATCAGAGGGAGGTTCCTCAAAAAGGACTTAACAGTCTGAGGTAGATCTGATAGGCAGATTCAAGAATCAAGAAGATGGGTTCTGGAGAGAATCATAAGGAGCTAGGGTCAATGAAATTACCCATATGCAAGAAGGAAATCTTTGGGATCTGGAAAGAAAGAGTCAGATTGTTTATGGAAGCATCTGACCCAAGGATTTACATCACAGTACAGGAAGGCCCCTTCATACCAATGAAGATATCTGTTCTTGATGCAAATATCCAAACACCAAAGACTTATTCTGAAATGACCAAGGATGAAATCATCTTGGCAACCATGGACAAAAGGGCACAGAACATCATTGTCAGTGCCATAGATGATTCAACATTTCAGAATCTGATTCACTGCAAGACCTCCAAGGAGATGTGGGACACATTGATTGTCTACATGGAGGGATCTGAAGAAGTAAGGCTGGACAGAAAATCTATGCTAAATCAGGAGTATGAAAGTTTTAGACAAGGAAAATCTGATAGCATAACTGAGTGCTATAAGAAATTCTATAGAATTGTGAATGAGCTAATATCCTATGGAAGAGTCTTCAGTACCTATGAACTGAATGACAAATTCTTAAGATCCTTATCAAAGGATTGGGATACAAAGATCTGTGCCATAAGAGAAGTGGCAAAATTGGCAGAGATATCTCCTCCAACTCTGTTTGGAAAGTCGCTATCCTATGAAATGCAACTTATGGTAAGGAAGGAGGAGTAAAGAAACTCAAGAGGAGAGCATAGAGAAAAGACTGTGGCATTTAATGCTGAAGCCACTAGAAAGAATAGGAGGAAATCACAATCTCCTCCTAAGGAAGTTGAAGAAGGTAGTTCTGAAAATTCAGATAAGGGTTCAGTCAGCTGTGATTCAGATGCAGACTTTGCTGCATTCACTAGGCAATTTCAAAGGTTCTTGAAAAAGAAGCAATGGAAGTCTAGGCCTTCCTCATCACAGCAAGTAGATGACTATTATCAGAAGAGAAGGTCATCAAGGAAAGAGAAAAGCAGGTCAAAGCCCAGCAAAGCCACTACTTCAAAGATTGTCTGCTATTGTTGCAATAGGCCTGGACATGTAGTGGCTGATTGTCCTGACAAAAGGAAGGAATCTTCAGAAAAGAAGAAGACTTATCAGAAAGGCAAGAAGGAGAAATCCTTTGTAGCAAAGAAAGATAAAAGTCTGTCAGACCAGTCAACTTCAGAATCAGGATCTGAAGCTGAAGCATATATTGGATTATATGCTGCATCTGAGGAAGAGGAGTTTATGCAGTTACTAGACTCCATCAATGAACATCAATGCATGGGTTTGATGACTAGATCAGAAGAGGACCTATGCCAGAATCAGTCTGGTTCTAATGAGGTAAACTGTCCTTCTTGTACATCTGTTTGTAATACAAGTGAAGAATCAGCTACATCTGCATCAAGTGATGAAGATGTATCTGGATCTGAAGGAGATGTCTATTAATTGATAGACAAGTATGGGGACCTGTTGCAGGCCCTTAAGAAAAGCAAGAACCTGGTTAAATCACAGGCTCAGGAAATTACTGATCTAAGGGTTGCAACAACTGAGTTAGAAAAAGTCCTTGATCAAAAGTTAGCTGAAATTGCCAAGCTGAAGAATATAACTATTATTCAGATGGGCACAATTAATTATACTAATGATCAAGTAAAGAGTCTGGAGGACAGACTTAGAATTGAAAGGGATTTAGTGGCTAGTTACTCTAAGCCAAAATCTGTCTTACCCTTGATAGATGAATTTGTCACTCAGAAGGGTAAGGCTGGATTAGGATTTAAGGGTAACTCCAGGGCTGGCAGATTCAAGAGGAAAGGCAAAGCCCCTATTCAGCCACTAAACCTTTCAGTCCCCATAAGGTTTGGTAAGGAGAAAGTGCCTTCTAACATATATGATCATGAAGACATTCAGGATCATATTAAGACAAATGTTCTGAAGAACAAGGGTGTTAAGGCAAGCAGGCCTACCTATGGTCATAAACCCTATGGTTTTAAGAAATCAGTAGGTGAAGTTGCAACAGCACCAGCAATGAACAGAAATGCTTCTGACAAGGATGTATCTAGATCTAGATACAATAAGTTTGAATGTTGGTGCTGTGGCAAGAGGGGTCATTTTGCATTGGACTGCTGGTATAACACAAGTGTTATAAAGAATAAGAGTCTACCTGTTAGAAGAGGTTATGATAACTTTATTAAGGCTAACCTGAACCAAGGACCCAAGACTTACTTGGGTTCTAAGGGTAAGTAATTCTGTATTGCAGGTGAATCCAAGTTACCATGCCCCTATATGGTACTTGGATAGTGGTTGTTCCAGGCACATGACTGGAACAAAGGGGCTGCTGAAGGAGTATTCATCTGTCAAAGATGGACATAAAGTGATCTTTGGTGGATCTGAAAAAGGAGTCATCAAAGGATTTGGTAACATCTCTTCAAACCTAATTACTATCACCCAAGTGGCCTATGTAAAAGGTTTGAAACATAATCTAATAAGCATAAGCCAGCTGAGTGATCTAGGATATGACATTTCATTTGGTAAGGATGGATGTCATATCAAAAGGTCAAGTGATCAAGAGATCATATTGACTGGGTATAGGAAGAGAAATGTGTATTGCCTTAATTTTGAATGTGAGAATAAGGCATCCCCCATTTGTCTTGTAGCTGATGACAATGCTTCTCATTGTGTTAAGTGGCACAAGAGATTGGCTCATCTAAACTACAAGACAATTGGCCAACTCTTTAGTAAAGAACTAGTGAGGAATGGGCCTCAAGTTAAGTGTATAAAGGAAGGGGTATGCTCAGCTTGTCAAAAGGGCAAGCAGACAAAAACCTCATTTCAAAGCCTTGAAAACAAGGATTCTGTGAGGTGCTTATACCTCTTGCATATGGATCTTTTTGGTCCTATGCCAGTTCACAGTCTAGGTAGGAAGGTCTACACTCTGGTGGTTGTAGATGACTATTCTAGATTTACATGGGTGTTCTTTCTGAGACAAAAATCTGAAACCCCAAGTGTATTATTTAATTTTGTAAAGCAAATTCAGAATGAACTGAATAGTACAGTGGTCAAAATTAGAAGTGACCATGGTACTGAGTTTCAATCTGAAAGCATAACAAACTTGTGTATAGACTTTGGGATTTTCCAAGAGTTCTCCTCACCTAGAACACCTCAGCAAAATGGTATTGCTGAAAGAAAGAATAGAACATTAATTGAAGCTGGTAGAACTCTATTGAGTGACACCTCTCTCCCAGAATATTTTTGGGCTGAGGCAGTTAACACTGCTTGTCATGTCATCAATAGGGCTTCTATCACCAAAGGCCACAGAAAGACTCCCTATGAGATTGTGAAAGGCAGAAAACCAAACCTATCCTATTTTAGGATCTTTGGTTGCAAATGCTATATACTTAACAATGGCAAGTCATATTTGACTAAGTTTGCTGCCAAATCCCAGGATGGGATATTTGTTGGGTACAGCACAAATAGTAAGGCCTATAGAGTCTTCAACTTAACTACTCAAGTTGTTGAAGAATCTGTGCATGTTGTATTTGATGAAACAAGATTAATCAATTGTGAGTTGTCTTGTAGATCAAATGACTCAACAGGTATAAGCAAGAAGATGGACAAGCTCTCCATTGCTGAAGCTTCAAAGGAAGAGGGAGCATTGGAAAATGAAGGCTGCTGTCCAGGGGGAGTACAAGAGATAATGGAAGCTGATGAAAACCAAGAGGAACAGCAGAATGAAGAAGCTGGAGATGCACAACCTGAAGGGAATCTACCTCCAGCTATAAGATATCTAAGAGATCATCCTACTGATCAGATAATTGGTGATCCAAGACAAGGAGTGCAAACTAGAAGCAGAAATCAAAGCACAGTTTTGCATTCTAGTTTCTTGTCCCAAATGGAACCTAAGAAGTTTGAAGAAGCTATCCAAGACCAGCACTGGATTGATGCTATGCAAGAGGAGCTGAATCAATTTAGAAGGTGCAAAGTCTGGGAGCTTGTTCCTAAACCAAGAGGCCACAACATAATTGGAACTAAGTGGATCTATAGGAACAAGCTAGATGAAAGTGGAATAATAGTAAAGAATAAAGCAAGATTGGTTGCAAAAGGATACAGGCAGGAAGAAGGGATTGACTTTGATCAAACCTTTGCTCCAGTAGCAAGGCTGGAGGCAATCAGAATGTTCCTTGCCTATGCAGCCTACCAAGACTTCAAAGTATACCAGATGGATGTGAAGTCAGCATTTCTGAATGGTGATCTTAAAGAAGAAGTATATGTAGAGCAGCCATCAGGTTTTGTAGATCCTCTTAAACCTGATTCTGTGTATAAGCTTAGGAAAGCTTTGTATGGGTTAAAACAAGCTCCAAGGGCTTGGTATGAAACCCTGTCTACCTTCCTCATTGAGAATAAATTCTCAAGAGGAAAGATAGACAAAACTCTATTCCTTAGGGAATCCAAAGGAAAGATCATCTTAGTCCAGATCTATGTTGATGACATAATCTTTGGATCTACTGAAAACAATCTTTGTAAAAAGTTTGCCAAACTTATGCAAGGGAAGTTTGAGATGAGCAGTATGGGAGAACTTAAGTTCTTCTTGGGACTCCAAGTAAGACAGACTGATGATGGATTGTCCATATCCCAGTCTAAGTTCACCAAGGAATTAATTAAGAAATATGGTATGGAGTCATCCTCCTCCATGAGAACTCCTATGGGGACAAGTATGCCAATATGCAAAGATGAGGCAGGTAAACCTGTTGATGAATCATTGTATAGAGGAATAGTTGGGTCTCTACTATATCTCACTGCTAGTAGACCTGACATTATGTATGCAACATGTGTCTGTGCTAGGTACCAAGCCTGCCCTAAAGAATCTCATTATACTGCAGTCAAAAGGATTCTGAGATATCTAAAGGGCACTCCTACTCTAGGTCTTTGGTACCCTAGGAATAGAGATTTTCAACTAACAGGCTATTCAGATGCAGATTTTGCAGGATGTAGAGAGGATAGAAAGAGTACTACAGGTACTTGTCAATTCCTGGGAGGAAGACTAATATCTTGGAGTAGTAAAAAACAGACTAGTGTGGCAATTTCCACAGCTGAGTCAGAGTATATTGCTGCTGGAAGCTGCTGTGCACAGCTATTATGGATGCAGCATCAGCTTAAAGATTATGGTATTCAGGTAAGTAGAACACCCCTTTTATGTGATTCTAAGAGTGCTATTTCTATTGCTAATAATCCAGTTTCTCATAGTAGAACTAAGCATATAGAAATCAAATATCATTTTCTTAGAGAACATGTAGAAAAAGGTGACATCTCATTGGAATTTGTAAAAACAGATTATCAAATAGCAGATGTATTTACTAAGCCTTTAGATGAAACCAAATTCAATAAATTCAAAATTGAATTAGGTATGTTAACCATTGATTAATGTATTAAACAAAATCATTAACAATGCTATTGAAATGGTTTATAAGTAAGTAAAAGTAGTAACAACATAATCAAGTGTTAAAAAGGACACATTGAAGTTACAGAAATTGGCTAAGTAAGAATGTGTCGACACATTCAGTAATAATGTGTCGACTCAGAGAAATTATGTCGACAAGTCAGAAATATTGTGTCGACACAGAGAATATGTGTCGACACTTAAGAGTTTTATTGTCGACTTAACCAGAAATGTAATGTCGACTCAACCAGAATTATGGTGTCGACACTTACAGAATATGTGTCGACACTTGTCCTTAGTGTCGACACAGAATTTCTGTCTTTCTACTATGTATCCAAGGTGTCGACATAACCACAAATTGGTGTCGACACATAGTAGGCTGAAGAAATGTCGAGTTAATAGAAGCTTGTGTTGACACATTCCGTCTGTGTCGACACATTTAGACTGTTTTTGGCGCCTTTTGAACTTCTTTCAACAGAAGCTATAAATAGGTCAAAAGCTCTTAGTGTCGACACGCTTTCATGGTTTTCGAGACTCAAACCCTGTGTCGACAGTCTTTCTTTCTCTCTTCTCTCAAGCTTTCTCGACACAACGATGGCACCAAGGATTGAAGATAACATCAATGAAGGATATGAGTTAGTGCGCCAGGCCTTTGCAGAGGCGCCGCCTGATGTTCAAGGAGTTATCACCCTTCTCTCTGCATCAGGGTTAGAATTTCTCATTTCAGAACCAACTAAGATCTGGAAGAAGGAGGTGCACGAGTTCTTTATCTCTGCATCAGTCCATTCTACTGGCCTCAAGATTAAGTCCACTGTTCAAGGGACGAAGGTAAAGATTAATCAAAGAAGTTTAAGAAAGATCTTCCAACTGCAAGTGGTTGAGAATGAAGAGGAAGTTCCTATATCTAAGACAAGGGAAGCCCTTCAATGGTGTGGCCTGGATTCAGGATTGAAGATTGGAGCTGCATTCAACAGAAAGGGAATGAATCAGCAAGGGAAGTTCTTGTCTGAAGTAGTTGGAAAGGTAATCCTCTGCAAGACAGGTGGACATGATAGGATTTCTGCCTATATGTTCAGCCTGATGACCAGGATAGTTTTTACTATTCCTACTGATTGGTCAGGAGTGCTCTTTGACAAGATCAAAGAGGGAATCAAGAAGCCTAACATGGCTAGGATCATGAGCCTGTACTTCACTGGAGTGATTCCTGATGTGATGCAGCAGCTGCAAGGGAGTAAGATTAACCATATGAGAAGAATGGATATGAGACTATTCTCCAGGTAGGATAGGGTGCTGTCCAAGGATGTGCCTGAATAGAGCAGGCCAGACACCCCTGTGCAATCCCCTACACCAAATCAAGAATCTGAACAAGTACAAGAAGGGACACAGCTTGACTCAACTGTGGTCCAGGAAGTATCAACACCTGCACAGATGCAGGGGGAGCCAGTTTCCACTCCTGCTCCAAAGGTATCTACTTCTGCTCAGGTATAGGGGGAGCTAATGTATTTTACTATAACAGACATTGCTCATATTCTTATTACTGCACAGGTTCAGGGGGAGCTAGTGTCCACACCTACTCCTGCCACTACAAATATTGAGGTGCAAGTCCAAGAGGAAGCACAGTTAAACATATCTCAAGATTTAACTGCTGCAGAAGTGACCACTCAACTGGAATTTACTATGGAGGAGTTATTCCCAGATGTTGATACTGCTGCTGATAAAGAAGGAGGTGGACCAGATATTGAGAAGTTCATAGGAATGGACATTGATCAGGAAGCTGCTGTGGAAACACAGGTTGAGGATGAGCCAGTGGATGTTGAAGCTGAGCAACAACTCCCTGGAACAGATACAATTCATCATCCACAAGAAAGAATTCATGTAGATACTTCCTCTGAAACAGAACTGAAGAAGCCAGAGTGGCAAAGAAAAGAAAACTTGTTGTCTTTAAGAGAAGAAGCAAGAACTATAAGCAGGCATTGCAGACAACAACTCCACAAGTTTCTCCGGCCTTTGATTACAATAAATTTATGGTAGATCTTCAAGTAAAATTGGATGACCAAAGGATGGCTCTGGAGAAGTATGTTGATGAAAATAGCAAGTCAGTTCAGTTTGACTTAGCTCAGGATATCAAGTCCATCCAATTTCAAGTAAACTTGCATAAAACTGAAATGACAGATTGCTTCCACAAGGGTGGCAATGCTGTAGTTTATCTGGCTAAACAACAGGAGGCTATCTCTACAAAGGTGGATGATATTGCTTTGAAGCAAAGTTATGTTCTGGAAAATCAAATCAGAATGAATGAAAATTTAACTGAATCTCATAATGAGATCATTAAAGAGGTGAAGAAGATTGTTCCAGGTATGCCTGCAGATAGAGCCAAAGAAATGGAAGAATTTGATAAGAATTTTCAGGCTGCTATTGCATCTGTTAAGACTGCCATCACAACCTCTCAAAAGGACATATCTGAAAAGCTTCAAAGGTTAAGACCATTTTTCAAAGAGGGAGTGAATTATTTGGATGGCCAAATTCGATTTCAAAAAGAAGATCTTAGAGATCATGTATCAAGAGAAGCCATAAAGGGGGAGAGGATGCTAATTCATGCAGGCTCTGAGCACACCAAGTGGGTGACCAATAGCATACGAGCCACTTTGGGATATCCCCCATTGTGTGATGATGCTATGGTAGCTGAGTCAGGAATACAATCTAATCTACTTGAAGGCAATCAACCTGAGGTTGCCCAAGTCATATACCCACCTCCAGATTTTGACTTGATTGATCAGAAAGTTCAAGGAATGTATAGTCCTCCAAAGGAGGTTACTAATATTGTCTTTGGAAAAGTTGATAAGCCTGAGGCTACTCTGAAAGAACAGCAGGATGCTCTATTGGCAAAGAAGAAATTCAGAGAGCAGGCTGTACTGAAGCCAGATTATGAGCAGTGGAGTCCTACTTCAAGGAACATCATACTCACTGCATGGAAAGCTGTACAGGATAAAGTTCATGAGAGAGGGAAGTGGTACAATGAAATTGAATGGCAGAAGTATGAGGCAAGGCAAGAGGCAATTGTACAATTCAGAAGGAAAGCCAAGCTGGGAAGACTGCCATCAAATGCTAAGGAGCCAAGCAAATACTTCCCAAAGCCTTTTCATTATTTTGAAAGGCAAAGGATCAAGGAAGAAGCTCAGAAGAAGGCTGATCTTAAAGGAAAGAAGATAGCTGAAGAATCAGAAGCTCCTGTGACAGCTACAATTCAGTCTGGCAAAGGGATTATGATTAGAGAGCCTGATCAATCCTGATTTTGTTTTAAATATTTTGTAATGTTGTGATGTAATCATCAAATGTAAAACTTTGTAATCAAACATTACCCTGTTATAAACAAAATGTTGTTTGGCATATTATAATGTGCATTCTGTGATGATTGATTCTAAATTATTCTATGTTATGTTTTGTTTATATTTAAAGTATTCCTGCTATGTCATTAATCATCATTTAGTACTGTTTATAAATGGTGTATATCATTGGCTATAGGGGTTATGACTTCTCCAAATAGAGGGAGATTGTTGGGTACATTGGAAAATGTGTACCTGATTTGAAGAAGCCCAACTTAGCTCAATGATATACATCAAGGTGTATTTGATGTTGTTTTAAGTTGACATGTGCAGGTGGAGAATTGATGAAATATGCAGAAAAATTCTAAGTCCAAGTGTCGACACAAAGGAAGCAGTGTCGACACACAGAAGAAAATAGTCGACACAACACTGGGAAGCAGTGTCGACACATAGCAGGTAGTCTACAACTACACTGGGAAAAAGTGTCGACACAGAAGAAGTAAGTCGACACAACACTGGGAATTTGTGTCGACACAGAAAAAGAGTCGACACAACACTGGGAAATTGTGTCGACACAGAAGAAAAGAGTCGACACAATACTGGGAAATTGTGTCGACACAGAAGAAAAGCGTCGACCTCAAACATTGGGAGAATGTGTCGACACAGAAGAATATAGTTGATCTCAAGATTGTCAACATCATCTGAATGTGTCGACACAGAAGAAAATATTCGACCTCAAGTTAGTCGACACCAGCAGAATGTGTCGACACATTGTGATTAAGTCGACACATAATAGCAGAGTTAAAAAATGAATGTGTCGACACCTGAAGGCTAAGTCGACACTTACTAAAGTTATGATTCTACAACAATTGTGTCGACACACAGGACTTGTGTCGACACACTGAAGAGTCAAGATCAAGTTATTTGCAGAAGAAGCTGTGTCGACTCAAAGGCAACTTAGTCGACATCACTGAAGACTGTGTCGACACCAAAGTCAATTATGTCGACACAAATAGACAGATTGTCTCGACACTTTCTGACAGACTGTTTCAACAACTTGTGATTCAAGACTAAGGCACAGGACTTGTTTGAAGACTTGACAGCTGTGGGTTATCACCGGTTAACTGAAGTTGTCAGACTTGTCAGAAAACGGTTAGAAACCGGATCAGCCGGTTACCATGAAGAATGTCTATAAATAGACAGATTCAGAAGGAGAAAATAATCAACAACATATAGAACTGACCTTTTGAAATACATTGGATCAGAAAGTGGAGAAGGATTACAATTCTACTCATTTCAAGAAAGTGCTAGGCACTTAAGAAGATCTTCTCCGGGAGATCTAAGAAGACTATCTAAGGATAGATCTAAGAAGAGTTCTAATCAGAATTCAGAAGAATCATTCAAAGTTCTGGATAGAGAGAGATCAAGTCAGAATTTGAAGAAGAAGAAAGAATCCACCAGTGGATTCTCAAGAAGCTGTTTGGAATCAACTCAGCTAAGTACATTTTCAAGAAGCTTTGAAGAAGGCTAAGAAACAGTTGATTGCATCAGCTGATCAAGAATTGTCATTGTCCTTTCTCTCTCAACTTTGGCAAGACAATTAAAACAATCTTTTCTATATTTCTGTAGGATCTGTTTATACAGATCTGAGTTGTAAGCCTATGTTATAAAGGCTGAGTGTAAGAGTATTGAACTCTGAGTGGTAGGGCTGTTTGCCTGAGTGTAGGAGAAGGATATTCTCTGAGTTGTAGGCCTTGGGGCAAGGCTGAGGTAGGGCAGTTGTGCCTGAGTTGTAGGAACCAGTTGGGTTCTGAGTTGTAAGATCTATTGATCTGAGATAAGTGGAAGTTTGGCCGAATCTAGCATACTGCTAGATAGGTGAAGGGGGAAAGTGGATGTACCCAGACCTTGGGGAACCACTATAAAACATAGTGCAATCTGTGATGTTTTGTTTTCTGTGATTGCTGTGTTTATTATATTAGTTATTAAATTGAATTCTGCCTAGAAGTTTTAGAAAGAGAAGCAGAACCTATTCACCCCCCCCCCCCCCTCTAGGTGTTTAGGCTGCCTTGAAAGTTAAACTATCAGCTTGGCTTCAGTTCTCGAGAACTGTTAGCTCAATTTCTTAAATAGTCAGGATTTGCCTCAGAAATTTTTCTAAGTTAAGTTCTCGAGAAGTCTTATTTAGTTCTCGAGAAGTCCTCCCTCAGTTCTCGAGAAGTCTTCCTCTTTGTTCTCGAGAAGTTCAAAAAAAATTGTCTAAGTGCTTGTTCTCGAGAAGTTCAGGAATTTTTCTAAGTCAAGTTCTCGAGAAGTCAATTAGTTCTCGAGAACTAAACCTTGTGTTCTCGAGAAGTCCAAATATTTTCTAAAGAACTTAGTTCCCGAGAAGTCTTGACAGTTCTCGAGAACTCAGTTCCTAGTTCTCGAGAACTATGGCCACTTCTCGAGAACTAAGTCGATTTTCCAGAAATTTTTGTTCTAAGTCCAGAACGGCCGAAATTTCAAATAACTCGACGTAATTGGTCCACGTGTCGTAATTAATATCCTTTCTAGCCGTTAAGGGTAATCCTATATAAGTCTTTTCACTAAGACAAAACCCTAAGCAGAAAAGAAAAAGAAGAATCTTTTAACAGCGGATTCCGTACTTTCCAAAATTCCTGGTTCGGCCGACTTTTCTCAAGAACGAAATCTGAAGCCTCCGCTCTCGTCAAGATCGATCTCTCTGCATTCGATCTATAAGATCTGCTGATTAAGGAATCGTTTTTCTCTCCTTGATCGAGTAGATTCAAGTTTTCTCAGGTCAGATTTTCAAAGAATCTTCTTCTACAAATTCTGAAAGAGCCGCAACAATTCAAGAAGAAGACCTAGAGACAAATTCTTTCAGATCTGAGAATATTTATGTTTGTATTTTCAATCTATTTTTGTAAATCTTGTATGAGATTATTCTCCGAGTGTAGGAGCGTAGTTCTCCGAGTGGTAGGAAGTTTTTATCTTCCGAGTGTAGATCCGTTTGGATCGAGTTTTGTAGGAACATGGTTCCGAGGTGTAGGATTGGTTTGTAATCCGAGATAGTGGAGTAGCCGAGTCTAGTGATTTGCTAGATCAGTGAGGAAAGTAGACGTACCCAAGATCGTGGAACCACTATAAATCTCTTGTCGTCTGTGTGATTGCTTGCTTACTTATTTGTGCTAGTTGCTAAATTTTTTATTCTGCATTAGACGCACATCTCACCTATTCACCCCCCTATAGGTCATTTAGGTAGACAACTTACATCTTTCAACATGGAACTGAATTTCCGTCTACTGTCATGACTACTTTCTGTGAAGAGCTAGGGATTCATCAAGAATTCTCCTCTCCAAGAACACCCCAGCAAAATGGGTTAGCTGAGAGGAAAAACAGAACTCTTATAGAAGCTGGGAGAACATTGTTGAGTGACACTTCTCTCCCTAAATATTTCTGGGTTGAGGCAGTTAACACTACATGTCATGTGCTCAAAAGGGATTCTATCACCAAAGGCCACAAGAAGACTCCCTATAAGATCTTGAAGGGCAGAAAACCAAACATATCCTATTTTAGGATCTTTGGTTGCAAGTGTTTCATCTTGAACAATGGTAAGTCAAAAGTGACTAAGTTTGCTGTCAAATTCCATGAGGGGATCTTTGTTGGGTACAATAATAATAGTAAGGCATATAGAGTCTATAACTTGACTAATCAAGTTGTATAAGAATCTTTCCATGTAGTATTTGATGAGTCAAGCATGATTGGCAGTGAGCTATCAAGCTCTTTGCCTAGTTTTGCAGGTACAGAAATTATGATGGAAAAGCTCTCCATCAAAGATAAAGACCCAGCTGTGCAAGAAAAATATGGAGAGGGATGTTGTCTAGAGGAAGCACAGGACAGTCTTACTGGAGATGAAGACCATCCAGCTGAAGAAAATGATGCTCAGCAAGAAGCAGTCAGGCTGCCCCCAGCAATCAGATATCTGAGAGATCATCCTCCAGATCAGATATTAGGTGAGGCTAGCCAAGGTGTACAGACCAGAAGGAGTTTCAACACAGCTCTTTACACCAGCTTCCTGTCACAAGAAGAGCCCAAGAAATTTGAAGAGGCAAATCAAGATTAATTCTATATTGGTGTTATACAAGAAGAACTGAACTAGTTCAAAAGGTGCAAGGTCTGGAAGCTGGTTCTCAGACCAGATGGACATAATGTCATTGGAGTCAAGTGGATTTTCAGAAATAAACTTGATGAAAATGACATTATAATAAAGAATAAAGCTAGACTAGTTGCCAAGGGGTACATACAGGAAGAGGGGATTGATTATGACCAGACTTTTGCTCCAGTTGCAAGGTTGGAAGCAATCAGACTGTTCCTTGTATTTGCTTCCTTCCAGGGATTCAAGGTCTTCCAGATGGATGTGAAGTCAGTCTTCCTGAATAGAGACTTGAAGGAAGAAGTCTATGTAGAGCAGCCTCCAGGTTTTGTAGATTCTAACTCTCCTACTGCTGTGTATAGACTTAGGAAAGCTCTATATGGGCTCAAGCAAGCCCCTAGAGCATGGTATGAGACATTATCTACCTTTCTTATTGAGAATTAATTCTCAAGGGGGAAGATAAACAAGACCATATTCCTAAGGGAATCTAAAGGTAAGATCATCCTAGCCCAAATTTATGTTGATGACATAATATTTGGCTCTATTGATGACAACCTATGTAGGAAGTTTGCAAAACTTATGCATGGGAAGTTTGAGATGAGTAGTATGGGTGAACTGAAGTTCTTCTTGGGACTCCAAGTAAGACAGACTGATGATGGTATATCCATATCTCAGTCAAAGTTCACTAGGGAGTTAGTCAAGAAATATGGTATGGAGAATGCTTCCACCATAAGAACTCCCATGAGCTCAAGTATGCCTATAAGCAAAGATGATCCAGGGAAACTTGTTGATCCATCTCTGTATAGAGATATAGTTGGCTCCCTTCTCTACCCCACTGCAAGTAGGCCTGACATTATGTATGTAATATGTGTTTGTGCTAGGTATCAGGCCTGCCCTAAAGAATCTCACTGCACTGCTGTGAAAAGAATCCTTAGATATCTTAAGGGCACCCCAGATCTTGGCCTATGGTACCCTAGGAATGGGGAGTTTAAACTAACAGGCTATTCAGATATAGATTTTGCAAGCTGCAAGGAGGACAGGAAGAGCACATCTGGCTCCTGTCAATTTTTAGGTGGAAGGCTGGTCTCTTGTAGTAGCAAGAAGCAGACAAGTGTTGCAATCTAAACTACTGAGTCAGAGTACATTTCAGTTGGGAGTTGCTGTGCTCAGTTGTTGTGGATCCAGCATCAACTTCAGGACTACAATATTCAGATAAGTAGAACTCCACTCTTTTGTGATTCTACAAGTGTAATTTCTATAGCTAGGAATCCTGTCTCCCACAGCAGGACTAAACATATAGAAATTAGGTATCATTTTATTAAAGAATATATGGAAAGGGAAGACATCAGCCTTGAGTTTGTCTCCACAGACAAGCAAGTGGCTGATATCTTCACTAAGCCACTAGATGAAGCCAAGTTCAACACCTTCAAATTTGAAGTGGATATTTTGAATCTTGTGTAGCTTCAATTCTCTCATCTACCATATGCAGTACTGTCTATTTTGCAAGTAGTGCAAATCCTTCCTCAAGTTATTGAAGCTAGTGTGCAACTGTTGAGGGGAGCAAGCCCAACAGTTGCAATGAAATTAAGCCAAAGTGGGGAGATAAATCCCAGAAAGATAGGGGGAGAAAAACTCCACAAAGTTGTCCCTATTGCAGAAATCAAAAAGGGGGAGAAAAGTTAAGGAGGAGCCAAGATACAGGAAGCTTAATGTAACGTCCCGATTCGCGCTAGGCCCCTTGTGCGCGTTTTTAAGTCAGGAGAGCTGACCTGGGCTCTGGGAATGCTGACAACTAGGCTTACACCTATGTAAGGAAGGTGAAGTCTGTCCATAGTAGGACACGGGTAGTGACACGGGTGTGTCCATACCCGTGTGGTACTCTGGTGCCAGAGTTGAAAGTTCGTGGAATTTCCATAGGAGGACACGGGTAATGACACGGGTGTGTCCCTACCCGTGTGAATGTGGACACGGGTAGATGCACGGGCGTGTCCATTCCCGTGTGTGTAACTGACATCGTCGGTCGTGTTTCCCGAGCAGGACACGGATAGAGACACGGGTGTGTCCCTACTCGTGTGCGTGAATAGCTTCGTCGACCATGTATACCGAGCAGGACACAGGTAGAGACACGGGCGTGTCCCTACCCGTATACTTGTGTCAAAGTTTATCCCGAGCAGGACACAGGTATGGACACGGGCATAAACACGGCCGTGTTACGTGGACATGGGTAGAGACATGGGCGTGTCCCTACCCATGTTTGTGTGTCCAAATGGCAGTCAAACCGCCGACGCCACTTCGCCCGTGCAGGACACGGGTAGGGACACGGGCGTGTCCCTACCCTTGTTGGTTCCATATAAAGAGGGATATTGAAACCTTAGCCGTGTTTCATCCTCTTTCCAAGTCATTTCTGGAGAAAATGGCTGGAGAGGAGGAAGAGGGTGCTGGGGCCAACCTTCACTCTGTAAAGAACCACCGCCGCCGAGAAGAAGAAGATGTCGTCGAGAAGGGTGACGATATCCTTTGCCGAAAATGGTGGAAATGACAGAAATGAGGTGAGCTTCCTCCTCTCTCCCTTGGTGCTAGATCTGTAGCTATTTCTAGGTGAGATGTCGACTCAAAAGTGTCTAGACTTGCGAGATGATGATTTCCCTAGGAAGAGGCTGTTCTAGGGCTTGTGCTCTATGGATAGTGGTGTCTTCAACCTCTCCTTCCTTCTATGTGAAGATGAGGGATGGTATCGTGAAAAGAAATGACCTCATGAGGGTGAATAAAGGAGGAGGAATTTCTGATGTGAATTGGGAAGATCGGCTAGAGGAGGAAGACGAACCGATTTCGTTCATTCTGCCTTAAGATGCGTGTAAAAATCTGTGTTCTGCACGCAGCAATCTTCGTGGCCATATTCAGTTATGATATGGCCAGATCTGGGCTTTTGACTAAACACAAAAGTCGTAGCCCTTGGAAATACCTTTCCAACGAGTGGTTACACGTCTTCAGGCAAAGTCTCTAGACACGGGAAAGTCTGATTGAAATTGATGGCGCACAGTTAAGCGTGCAGAAACTGTAATCTGTACGCAGCAGACTTTGAAGCCGATTTCAAGTGTGTTACGGTCTGATATGGGTGAGGGACCAAATACAAAAGTCGTAACCCTTGGAAATAACTTTCCAACGAGGTGTTAAATGTTTTCACCGGATTCCTGTAGCATCAGGAATCCCTGTTTTAAGTTCTGTACCTTACTCATTTCATGCACTTTTTGTTCTCGGGTTTAAGAAAATCCAAGATAGGAGTTGGTAGAGAGATTGATGTGAGTTGTTGGATAGATCCTTCGTAATCAAATGACGAAGTGAAACGTACTTGGACGAAATGATTTGGTGGAAATTAAAGAATAGATGGGTTGATGAGTTTGGACGGTAAGCATGATTCAACTACGAGAACCGATAGGGATGCACTTCATATTAACAAGGTGTTGGGTATGATTTGGAAATGAATCGTAGGATGCTATTTATGACCACGTGAATCATCGTCTAACGGAACATATTTAGTAGTCCAATGCTTAGAGTGTTGTCTCCCTACGTGTAGCATTGTGAAAGGATGTAAGTGCGGGGCTGATCGCACTGGTATGGTAAAGTTGTGCGGAGATGTAAGTGGACGGTTGGGCTTAGCCCTCGTTGTTCATTCCCGAGGCTCCTTCCGTGCCACGATGATGAGATGTTGCATGAGGTGTGAGACGACACACGGTGTCATAATTCCGGGTTTGGGGTAGTGTGGCAGGTCTACGGGCTCGCCAGTCGTCACACCGACGGGAATTGACAGTTAGATCTTGGGCGGTTGTGCTTTTTCCTCAGTCCTTACTCCCGGGGCTCCTTTCGTTCCAAGTGAATGGTTGGGCTTGGTCCTCGTGCCTTTTCTGAGGCTCCTTTTGGGTCACAACTTTGGCCAGTTTGGCGCTTGGTTCTCGGTGCACATATACCCGAGACTCCCGCTGTGCCGTAGTACACGTGTGAGCTCCATTGTTGTGTTCTTTGCATTGAGGCGTACGGAGGCATAGACTTGGTAGTGTGGATGCCTGCATAGTAGTGGAGAAGCACGCTTCAGTGTCACTGTCTGGCCGCTACAGTTGACGCCTGAGAGGTTAGCTACCTGCTCAAAAAGTGGGAACTACAAGTTTGTGTCGACATAGCGATTGCATGTGCGTGAGCATTAGTGAGTCATTGCATTGCATTAATATCATTACTTATATTGCATTCACAAGATCCTCATCGTATAAGTTTGTATGGGCACTCTTATACGATGAGTTACTTTACTGTTGAGCTGATCCTCAACTTATATGTCTGTATGGGCATTTGTATAAGTTGAGTTACTTTCAGTTGTAGCTTTACACTTTCATATTCTGCTGTAGATGATAGAACTGCTAGGGAAAATGGTTTGCTCATTTATTGTGCTGCTATATATACATTGATTACTGATCACTCTATACCACTTGTTTGTAGTATTGCTTTATTTAAATATATTGTACCTTGTTCCTTTCTCCGCCCGGTGTCGAGGAGTCGCCGGGGAGAGAATGTGATAGCCACTTAGTCTTTATGACTAACGGTTGCTACGTCTTTCTTTTTAGGAGGAAACCCCACAGATAGAGCAGCAATAGGTTTTGCAGCAGGACAGCTAGGCAAGGATGATAGGGCCTGAAGGGACGGTACCGTCATTGAAGTATGTGAGTCTTTGAGAGACTTTTGATGTAGCCCCTTTTGGGCAAGTTTTACTTGTACTATGATAGTATAGAAGCTTGATGTAGCTTCTTTTATATGTTGTACTTTGGGACTATATGCTTATGTGTGGATTTGGCTTCATATTATATGTTTGGTTGGGTTGGCAATGCTTGATATTGGTTATAGCCGATAGGATAGGTGAGAGTACTAAGTTGTTAGCCTAAATCACCTAGAGGGGGGTGAATAGGTGAAATGCGTGTCAAATGCGGAATTAAAAAATAACACAGCACACATCAAGCAATCACAGACGACAAGAGATTTATAGTGGTTCCCCAATCTTGGGTACGTCCACTTTACTCACCGATCTAGCAAATCACTAGACTCGGCTACTCCACTATCTCGGATTGAAAACAATCCTACACCTCGGAACCACGTTCCTACAATCTCGATCCAAATCGGATCTACACTCGGAAGATAAAGCCTTCCTACAAATCTCGGAGAAAAACTCCTACAAAGAAATTTGGTTTGAAAATAAAATACAAACAGTAATATTCTCAGATCTGGATCTTGACAGTCTTCTTCCTTGAGAGCTTTGGCTTGATCAGAATATGTTGAAGACGACTTGAGAGAGATCCACAAATCTGAAAAACAGAATCACCTCAATCGAGAAAATAGATCTGAAATCTTTGAGGCTTGGCGAGATCGAGTGATTAACTTTCGTCTGGATCGCTGGAGAATCAGAGTTGAAAACAGCGATCGAAGATCGTCGATCCAGAGCTTCTTCCGTGAACGTCAATGGCGGCGGCGTGAGAAATTAGGGTTCACGGAACTTTTTCTCTTTCTTAAAATAAAATCTCTGGAAACTTGTTATTAGTCAAATCTGAGAGGACCTATTTATAGGTGGACTCCAACGGTCAGAAAATTAATTAGGGATGACACGTGGACCAATCAGAAATGATTAATTTGAAATACACTGCGAAATTGACTTAGAGAATTTCAGGAAAATTTAAACAGATATACTCGAGTCATAGAAGAAACATACTCGAGTATCAGATGGTATATACTCGAGTGGATAGAAGGAGTATACTCGAGTATAAGAAGAGAAGCTACTCGAGTGATTCAAAGATCAGCACTCGAGTTAATTTAGAACTACTCGAGTATGAGAGTATATACTCGAGTAAAAACACTTAGAGAAAATTTTTGAGATAAGATAGGAAAAGCTACTCGAGTGAAAGGGTTGGGGATACTCAAGTGAGGGAAAAAAACTACTCGAGTATCTGGGGAAGATTACTCGGGTAATCACTAAGCTACTCGAGTATGAATAACAACTACTTGAGTACAGAGTCACTTACTCGAGTATATAGGGAACTACTCGAGTATGTAGACTTAGAATTTTTCTGAGATGAGAAGCACAGATCTACTCGAGTATGAACAGAACACTTACTCGAGTAACTAACCAACTACTCGAGTGCAAGTTATCATCTACTCGAGTATTATGCAGTCTACTCGAGTATGTAACCTAACTTACTCGAGAGCAGACTCACTTACTCGAGTGTAAAAGGAGGTACTCGAGTATGTGGACTTAGAGAAATTTTTGGATCTAAGAACAGAAGGATCTACTCGAGTATAATATATGACTTACTCGAGTGACTAACTATCTACTCGAGTATAAACTTATCTACACGAGTATACAGAGTCACACGAGTATGTCTGAGGATCTACTCGAGTACTAAGTCACTTACTCGAGTATAAGAAGAAGGTTACTCGAGTATGTGGACTTAGAAAAATTTCTTCTGAGAAAATAAACTTCAATACTTCAGTCCACCAATCCAAGTGCATGTAGGAAGTGTATCCCAATAGAGAGGCTATACATGGGCCAACACTTTGGATCACACAATGAGGGATTACATTGTATGGTCCTGTGTTTGGTGACCCATTATAGACTGACATTGGTCTACACTTAGCAATAAAAACCTGCACACATACAAATTGAACACAATATCAAATACACCTTAATTCATCTTAGTTCAAGGTCTGACCTCCTACAAATTTGAGGTATTGTGGAGACAAATCCCAACAATCTCCCCCTACTTGTAGATGTCAGCACCCTCTATACTAAGGTGAATTACTTAAAGTAAAAAAGAACAACACACATATACCAAAAGAATATAAACTGAAGCAGGATAAAGAGTCAAAAAGCCATAATCAGAATCAAAAATATATATATATAGAAATGTTTTTAACAGATTAAAATATCCATTTCCACATTCCCATAGACTCAAGAAGGGGCTCCTTTGTGCATTCTTTCTCTCTTCAGCTCTTGTCTCTCTAGGTAACTGAAAGGTTTAGGAAAATAAGTTCTGGGCCTAGGAGGAGCAGCTGGGTTGTTGTATCCCCAATTCATGTCATGAATTCTGATCTTGATCTGAGATGCTTCATAAGCCTTCCATTCTGAATAACTGTAATAGTGATCTCTGTTCTCACCATGATCTGTTACTAACTTCAGGGTATCAAGGATCAGAGATTTGGAGGTTGGACTCCAAACTTCAGAATGAACAATTTCTGATCTACCTTCAGAAGCTTGGGCAGGCTCTTTTCTAGGTGCAGAACGCCTGGCAGAAGCACCATCACCATATTTTCTTTTCTTTCTTGGGCACCTTGAGAACTGGGAGGAATTTCATCTTGCCACATATCAGAATAGGAGAGAGGGGGCTCAGTCACATCACCATCAGGTCTGGGTGAGAAGACTGGCACACCTTCTGGTATGGTTGCCTGAGCTGGGGCATCTGCTGGAGGTTGTTCTTCAAGAGGATTTAAGAAGCTGGGAATGATGGTAGGATTGAGCTGGGCATTAGGGAAATTTTGATTATTTACCCATACAGCTGTATCATAAATGTAGAATTTGACAGATTGGAGCTGGGCTAGGATGTCTGCTTTCATATCTTTTACAAGACCATCCACACCTACTGAAGCGGCAAATAGCTCGGTGCGAATAGAAAAATTAGAAATCCAAAATAGAAGTCCGTATACTCGAGTAGATAGCATCATACACGAGTATAGACGGAACATACTCGAGTAGGTAACACCATACACGAGTAGTAGACAAAATATACTCGAGTAGGTAGTGTTCATACACGAGTA
Source organism: Platanthera zijinensis (assembly GCA_039513925.1). Classification (NCBI taxonomy): domain Eukaryota; kingdom Viridiplantae; phylum Streptophyta; class Magnoliopsida; order Asparagales; family Orchidaceae; genus Platanthera; species Platanthera zijinensis. The sequence goes on along the minus strand of CM077098.1, from coordinate 48,296,499 downwards.
TTTTGTCAAATTCTCGAGTAGGTCAGACTTCTTACTCGAGTATTTTTTGTTTATTCGTGTAAGTCTTGATATACTCGAGTATCTAATACTTGAAAGACAATTTTTCTTGGTAGATGTCTATTGCCACTGAAAACTTTATCTGTTATCAGCCAACACCACAAATTTCTTCTTGATTTGTGAGTCCATCACTAGTCTTCTTTGTTGAGCAGTCCGAGTTCCGTTTTGAAGAACGAGAACTTGGACTCGTCCAGCGGCTTAGTGAATATATCTGCAACTTGCCTGTCTGTGGAGACATATTGTAGATCTATGTCTCCATTTTCCACATGCTCCCAGATGAAATGATAACGAAGCTCTATGTGCTTGGTTCGGCTGTGGGAGACTGGGTTATTGGCTATTGCTATAGCGCTGGATGAGTCGCAAAACAAAGGAATGTTCTGGAACTTCATGTCGTAGTCTTCAAACTGGTTCTTGATCCATAAAAGCTGTGCACAACAGCTGCCTGCAGAGATATACTCTGATTCAGCCGTTGAGATGGCTACACAGTTCTACTTCTTACTGCTCCAGGAAATAAGTCTTCTTCCGAGGAATTGGCCAGTCCCGGAAGTGCTTTTCCTGTCGTCTTTGCTACCTGCAAAGTCTGCATCTGAAAATCCAATTAGTTCACTATCATTACTTCTTGGGTACCATAAGCCAAGATTTGGTGTACCTTTGAGGTATCTCAGGATTCGCTTTGCAGCGATGTAGTGAGATTCCTTAGAGTTCACCTGAAATCTAGCACATACACATGTTGAGAACATTATATCTGGTCTACTTGCAGTAAGGTAGAGCAAGGACCCAATTATGCTTCTGTACTTGGTTTCATCAAAAGGTTTCCCTTTCTCATCCTTGTCCAGAGACATAGCTGAGGCCATTGGAGTCCTCATAGAGGTTGCATTCTCCATTCCGAATTTCTTAAGTATCTCTTTGGTGAACTTGGTCTGTGAGATGAAAATTCCATCCTCAGATTGTTTCACTTGAAGCCCTAAGAAATACTTCAGCTCTCCCATACTACTCATTTCAAACTTCCCTTGCATAAGTTTAGAAAACTTCTTGCAGAGGTTGTTATCTGTAGAGCCAAAAATGATGTCGTCGACATAGATTTGCACTAGCAAAATCTTGCCTTTTATTTCCCTAAGAAATAATGTCTTGTCTATCTTTCCTCTTGTGAATTTGTTCTCAAGAAGAAAGGTGGACAACGTCTCATACCAAGCTCGAGGAGCTTGTTTAAGACCATATAGTGCTTTTTGCAGTAAATAAACATAATTAGGAAAGGTTGAATCAACAAAACCTGGTGGTTGCTCTACATACACTTCTTCCTTTATGTTACCATTTAGGAAGGCGGACTTGATGTCCATCTGATAGACAGTAAATCCCTTGAGTGCAGCGTAGGCAAGAAATAACCTGATCGCCTCCAGTCTTGCTACTGGAGCATAAGTCTGGTCGAAGTCGATTCCTTCTTCTTGACGATAGCCCTTGGCGACAAGTCTGGCTTTATTCTTTATAATTATTCCATCTTCGTCCATCTTGTTCCGGTAGACCCATTTTGTCCCAATGACGTTCTTACTCTTGAGTCTAGGGACAAGTGTCCAAACTTTGCAATGTTTGAACTGATTCAGCTCTTCTTCCATGGCTAGAATCTAGGATGCGTCGGAGTTGGCTTCCTCAAACTTCTTTGGTTCAACCTGTGACAGAAAACTTAAGTATAAATTCTCGTTAGTTGTACCTCGACGAGTTCTGACGCCATCCCGAGGATCTCCTATAATTTGGTCAACAGGATGATCTTTCAAGTGTCTGAACTCTAAAGTCCTTGCATCTGAGATGTCTTCAGCCACTGGAGTTGCATCTTCAGCTGGGATGTGTTCTTCATTTTGATCATCTACCTCTTCAATGGGGGTTGTAGAGGTGATCTTGATGAACGTCTCATCCTTATCTTTAGTAGTTTCATCCAGGCTAAGTTCTTTCAACTTTGTACCTGCATCTACAATAGGCACACTAGACAAGTTGCTTTGCAGCAGACTCGTCTCATCAAATACAAGATGTATCGACTCTTCTACCACCAGAGTTTTTCTATTGAAAACTCTATAGGCCTTACTATGGCTACTATAACCTACAAAAATACCTTCAAAGCTTTTCTCGCTAAACTTGGTAGTGTGATACTTACCGTTGTTAAGTATGAAGCACTTACAGCCAAAGATTCTAAAATACGAAATGGTTGGTTTCCTGCCTTTTAAAAGTTCGTAAGGAGTCTTATCATTGTTCTTGTTGATGAGAGCTCGATTTTGCACGTGACAAGCGGTGTTGACGGCCTCAGCCCAGAAGTACTCTGGAAGTGAAGCATCACTCAACATGGTCCGGCAAGCCTCTATGAGTGTTCTGTTCCTTCTCTCAGCTACTCCATTTTGCTGTGAAAGGCGAGGAGAGGAAAACTCATGAAAGATACCTTGACTTTCACAGAATTCTGTCATGGCTCCAGACTTGAATTCCGTTCCATTGTCACTTCTGATTTTGACTACGGAATAGTTGTATTCATTCTGGATCTGCCTAACAAAATTAGTGAAAATACCGAAGGTATCTGACTTGTGTTTCAGGAAGAACACCCACGCAAAGCGTGAGTAATCATCCACAATAACCAACGTATATTCCTTACCTCCCAAACTTCTAACCTGCAGTGGACCAAACAAGTCCATATGGAGAAGCTGTAAGATTCTATTGGAATCCTTGCCTATTATGCTTTTAAACGAACTTCTTGTTTGCTTGCCTTTGATACAAGCGTGACAAGGGCTGTCCGTAACGCACTTGACATTAGGTGCATCACGAACTAAGTTTTGAGAGAATAATTTATTAATAGTTTTGAAATTAATATGTGCTAGTCTCTTGTGTCATTGGTCAGCAAGGGATGCACTACTTTTTGCTAAAAGACATACTGGTGTAGAAGTGTCAATACAAATGAAATTTAAACAGAAAATATTTCTGCTTCGAGTGCCTGATAAAATAGTTTCCATGTTGTTAACCGATTTTATCAAACACTTGTCAGCATGAAATTCAACTACGTATCCTTTGTCGCATAATTGGCTTATGCTGATGAGATTGTGTTCCAATCCTTCAACATAGGCTACATCCGAAAAGGATACGCTACCGTTAGAGATCATACCATAGCCTTTAGTTATTCCTCGATCTGAACCTCCAAAGATGACCTTTGGTCCGTTGCAGACTGAGGTGTAATTCTGGAGTAGGCTCCTTGTCCCGGTCATATGCCGATAACATCCGCTGTCCAAATACCAGATTGGCATTTTGGTGGCCTTTGGACATACCTGCAATTACAATCACTTAGCCTTAGGAACCCAAACATGTTTGGGTCCTTGGTCTCAAGTTAGAAAACTCCCCCTACGAGTATTAGCCTCATGAGTGGTCATTCTCACGTTGCTAACTTGAGGGGTTGCAGCATTACTAGGATTGAACCAACAATCGATGGCAAAGTGACCAATTCTGCCACAACACCAACAGTCGAACCTGTTGTATCTTTGCCTTGTGTAGTCCTGCTTGACTTTCTGGAATGAAGGTCTAGTAGGAGCTTTACTCTTGGAGGAAGAGGCTTCATGATGATGGCAATTACATGAAGTCTTCTCCTTCATAGGCTTTTCTACAATGGGTTTTACTTTTGGTGTCTTTTTGATATTGTGACCATGAGCATAAGGTCCATAGCTTTGAAGTTGAATCTCTTCATAAGGTGCTTTGAAGGCACTCTCGCCGAAGTTACGAGGACGAGTCCAACCTTGGTATCTTGACTTAGGCTTCTCAGGGATCGGCCTAGAAAAGTGTCCATAGGTAGACTCATAGTCGAGCTCGTTCGTAGGAAAGATAACTTTCTTGAACAGAACAGGTTCCAAGGGAGCTTTCCCTTTTTCTTCAGCAAGAGCCTTCCGGGCAGCCTTATTCTTTCCCTTGGCCTTGTTTCTCCTAGAGGATTTATTATAAGAGCCAATGTGGCCTAAACCAGCACCCTTGGCCTTAGCAGAGAACTCAGCAACGATTGGAAGAACTGTCTTAGGCTTAGAGAAACTCTCAACAAGTTTCTTTTCAGCCTCGAGTTGTTGTTCCAATTCTTTGATGATTTCCTCTTTAAGGTCGAGGTGCTTGAGAGCTTGATTGTATTCATCCATAGCACTATTGAAGTTCTCTTGAAGAGAGTTAGTCTTAGCGACTTCTTCTCTCAAGCTGCTCTCACTAGCCTGTAGAGATTTTATCTCTTTGGCTTGAGTTTTCACTACTCTACGACATTTCTCGTAGGTCATGAGCAACTCTTTGTACTGGGCCATGAGTTCAGATTCATCTTCAGAGGAATAGCCCTCTTGCTCATTATCATCATCAGACTCAGAGAGAGGAGTGTGAGATTTTACCTCCCCAGTGAACTGGGGGACTTGTTCATCATTTGAGTGAGCCATGAGCCCAAAGTAAGCTTCCTCTTCTTCACTCGACTCAGATGAGTCGGAGTCGCTAAGAGTTTTGCTCTTCTTGGCTACTAGACTCTTCTCTGTCCTCTTCTTATGGTGTGAGGATTTCTTTTCCTCTCTTCTTCCACCTTCTTTCTTTTTGTGAGGGCAGTCGGCGATGACGTGACCTGGCTTATTGCAACAATAACAAACGGTGTCAGTCGAAATCTGTTTGTTCTGTTTAGAGTTATACCTGTCATGGCTACTTGACCCTTTCTTTCTCTGATCACCATCACGTCGTGATCTTCTGAATGAGGCATCTTTGCCTCTGCATTGCTTCTTCTTATTTAAGAATTTCTTGAATTGCCGGGAGAGCAATGAGAACTCTCCTTCAGATAGTTCTGAGCCAGATGAGCTTGGATCAGATGATTCTTCTTCATCAGCTTCAGGAACTGGGGCAGGAGAGCTAGCCTTTGTCTTCCTTGAGCTATCTGCCTTTAGAGCGATAGACTTCTCCTTGGATGCAGACCTGCTGATCTCTTCTTCAGCTTTTCTTGAGTTGATTTGCAGCTCGTAAGACATAAGCTTTCCGAACAGATTCTGCGGGTCTGTCTCAGCTAACCTTCCAAACTCCCGAATGGCACATACCTTATTGTCCCATTCCTTGGTTAGGGATCTTAAGAATTTGTCATTGAGCTCCCCATTGGTGAAGACACGTCCATAAACTCTGAGGCCATTTACTATCTTGAAGAAGTTCTCAAAAGTGTCAGTTATGGCTTCCTTATGACCCTGCCTGAAGGCTTCATATTTTTGGTTTAGTAGGGACCTTCGATCATCCCTTACTTCTTCTGTACCTTCCATTAGAGTCACTAGGGATTGCCACATCTCCTTGGCAGATTGGCAATGAATCAGATTCTGCAGCATTGAGTCATCGACTGCACTTGCGATAATATTTTTGGCTTTCTTGTCCAACGAGACAAGTGCAATCTCGTCCTTATCGAGATCCATCAATTTCTTTGGAACTTGCTTAGATGAATCTATGGTGGAGGTGGTCATAGGAATGTGGGGACCTTCTTCAACAATCATGAAGATCCGGGGATCTACTGCTTCCATGAAGAACTTTACTCTTTCCTTCCACATAGGAAAATTGTTCTTGGTGCAGATAGGGAGTTTAGCAAAATCCTTGGTCTTACTCATGCTTGATACTATTCAAGAAACAACTTAGAAGGATAAGATCAAGGTGTTAACCTTTTAACGATCAACCTCCCTCTGATACCAATTGAGAGTACTAAGTTGTTAGCCTAAATCACCTAGAGGGGGGTGAATAGGTGAAATGCGTGTCAAATGCGGAATTAAAAAATAACACAGCACACATCAAGCAATCACAGACGACAAGAGATTTATAGTGGTTCCCCAATCTTGGGTACGTCCACTTTACTCACCGATCTAGCAAATCACTAGACTCGGCTACTCCACTATCTCGGATTGAAAATAATCCTACACCTCGGAACCACGTTCCTACAATCTCGATCCAAATCGGATCTACACTCGGAAGATAAAGCCTTCCTACAAATCTCGGTGAAAAACTCCTACAAAGAAATTTGGTTTGAAAATAAAATACAAACAGTAATATTCTCAGATCTGGATCTTGACAGTCTTCTTCCTTGAGAGCTTTGGCTTGATCAGAATATGTTGAAGACGACTTGAGAGAGATCCACAAATCTGAAAAACGGAATCACCTCGATCGAGAAAATAGATCTGAAATCTTTGAGGCTTGGCGAGATCGAGTGATTAACTTTCGTCTGGATCGCTAGAGAATCAGAGTTGAAAACAGCGATCGAAGATCGTCGATCCAGAGCTTCTTCCGTGAACGTCAATGGCGGCGGCGTGAAAAATTAGGGTTCACGGAACTTTTTCTCTTTCTTAAAATAAAATCTCTGGAAACTTGTTATTAGTCAAATCTGAGAGGACCTATTTATAGGTGGACTCCAACGGTCAGAAAATTAATTAGGGATGACACGTGGACCAATCAGAAATGATTAATTTGAAATACACTGCGAAATTGACTTAGAGAATTTCAGGAAAATTTAAACAGATATACTCGAGTCATAGAAGAAACATACTCGAGTATCAGATGGTATAAACTCGAGTGGATAGAAGGAGTATACTCGAGTATAAGAAGAGAAGCTACTCGAGTGATTCAAAGATCAGCACTCGAGTTAATTTAGAACTACTCGAGTATGAGAGTATATACTCGAGTAAAAACACTTAGAGAAAATTTTTGAGATAAGATAGGAAAAGCTACTCGAGTGAAAGGGTTGGAGATACTCAAGTGAGGGAAAAAAAACTACTCGAGTATCTGGGGAAGATTACTCGGGTAATCACTAAGCTACTCGAGTATGAATAACAACTACTTGAGTACAGAGTCACTTACTCGAGTATATAGGGAACTACTCGAGTATGTAGACTTAGAATTTTTCTGAGATGAGAAGCACAGATCTACTCGAGTATGAACAGAACACTTACTCGAGTAACTAACCAACTACTCGAGTGCAAGTTATCATCTACTCGAGTATTATGCAGTCTACTCGAGTATGTAACCTAACTTACTCGAGAGCAGACTCACTTACTCGAGTGTAAAAGGAGGTACTCGAGTATGTGGACTTAGAGAAATTTTTGGATCTAAGAACAGAAGGATCTACTCGAGTATAATATATGACTTACTCGAGTGACTAACTATCTACTCGAGTATAAACTTATCTACACGAGTATGCAGAGTCACACGAGTATGTCTGAGGATCTAATCGAGTACTAAGTCACTTACTCGAGTATAAGAAGAAGGCTACTCGAGTATGTGGACTTAGAAAAATTTCTTCTGAGAAAATAAACTTCAATACTTCAGTCCACCAATCCAAGTGCATGTAGGAAGTGTATCCCAATAGAGAGGCTATACATGGGCCAACACTTTGGATCACACAATGAGGGATTACATTGTATGGTCCTGTGTTTGGTGACCCATTATAGACTGACATTGGTCTACACTTAGCAATAAAAACCTGCACACATACAACTTGAACACAATATCAAATACACCTTAATTCATCTTAGTTCAAGGTCTGACCTCCTACAAATCTGAGGTATTGTGGAGACAAATCCCAACAATAGGCGTCATGTAACACCCCAAAAACCTTAAGTCCCAAAATGGGGTCAGGCTGGGTGACACGGCCTGGGACACGGGCGTGTCCCAGGGCGTGTCCAGTACACACGGCCTGGGACACGGGCGTGTCCCAGGGTGTGTCCTTTGTTGTAGGCGTCGACTCGAGTTCTCGAGATAACACGGTCGATGATTGTCGAGAGGCGACACGGCCTGGGACACAGACGTGTCCTAGGGCGTGTCCTGCTCGGGTGAATACCGGGTGGCGTTGAGTGGCATTGAGTGGAATGGAGTTTAGTGGCGTTGAGTGTGGAATACAGCCTGTGACACGAGCGTGTCACAGGGGCATGTTGGGCACACGGCCAGGGACACGGGCGTGTGCCTTAGCCATGTGCTTCTCGGGTGATTTGGTCCCGTGTTGAAAGGGTAACACAGCCAGTCACACGGCCGTGTCAAAGTTGATACGGGCGTGTTGGAGCCCGTATTCTGGTTCATTTTGAGTCGGTTCGTATACCGCTTGGGGTACACGGCCTGGGACACGGGCGTGTCACAGGCCGTGTCAAGTCAAATTTGGACTTTTGGGTAGATCTTGGCCATCCAATTATTTCTATTTGGATCCAATGGCCCAGGTTCTTTCCTACAGTGATAAGGCTGAGGGTTAGCCTTTTCTCTCATTCTTATCAAGAGAGAAAAAGAGAGAGCTTGGAGGAAGGAGAAGGAGGAGAAGAGCAAGGATTTGGTGGTTCTCCTGCGGTCTGATTCGAGATCCGAGGCTAGTTCTGTGGAGGCAAAGCTACTGCGGTGCTTTCCAACTGGCCAGATTTTCGATGGATCCCAAGAGATCGTCAAGGGTAACGATCTTCCTTCTTGGACATGTAAAGTCCTTCTTTATGCATGAGCAAGGAATCCTCCCCACCAAAAGGTGGAAAGAGTGAGTGATTCCAGTGGGTTGATAGTTATTATCCCCTGTTGAGTCTGTATCTAGACCCGGAAGTGTGTAGTACGGGATAGACATGTTGTGTGAAGCCCATCTGGACATGTTGGTCTGGATTGGTGATGTTGCATTTATGCACCGGAGAAGACTCCGTGTATACTCGTGTAGTTAGGGGGTCGTTGGGTTGTGCCTGTGAAGGGGAGTAGCAGGAAGTACTAGAATGTGGAATTCCAGGAAAATGCCCTTGTGTTGTTTGTGTTGTGGCTACGACGTAGCCAGTCCTTGATGGACAATGAAGCAGGTCCTATTTTGACAGTATGGCTAATGTGACGCCAGTCCTTGGCGGACGTTATGGAGATTGTGAGCTGCGAGCTCTAAAAGGCCTCGTGCTGAACAGGAAAGGTTAAGTCGACCCGCGTCTTTTATTATAGCCACAAGTACGATGTGCTTGGTGATGGCAAGGCGATTTGAGCAACGGGGGCTGGCAGATCTGTACCTGCGTTATGTTGGCTGTACAAGGAAGTGCCAAGGCATTGGGCTTTCATCAGCAGCATAATGAGAGTCTTAGGCATGCGCGCCATTAATACTAAATTCTCAATGGTGTTGATCTCGGTTCGCCGGTGTACCCAAAAGTGTGCCTGAGAGAACAGATCGTCGGGCCGGGTGGCCGACGGTTGTGATGGATTGCTTGTGCGTGAGAGCACAATATTTATGATATCTGTCAATTGATGTATTGCTCTGTAGGGAAGGAATGTCACTGCCCCGGGAAAGGGGTAGGATTGTTATAAATTGGTCAGCTGAATGGTGACTGTTGCCTTGTTTTCCACCTTCTGGGTAGATTGCCCCTGTGCAGGTGCTGGAGAGCCGAGCGAAAAATGAAGGGCTGATTCCCTAACTGATGTTGTTGCCTCTCTTGCTGTTGCTGTTTCTACTAGCCCTTGAAGGCAAGCTAATTTATTTTATTTTGTTCATGTATGGCCGGCCTGCGCTCCGATGTCTGTAATCCTGATAGTTTTACTTTCAAGACAACCTAAACACCTAGAGGGGGGTGAATGGGTTCTAATGCTTGTTAACACTTTTTGGCAGAATTCAATTACAGAATTAAAACACACAGCACAGCAGTCATAGAAATTTAACCATCACAGATTGCACACTGTTTTATAGTGGTTCCCCAAGGTCTGGGTACATCCACTTTCCCCCTTCACCTATCTAGCAGTATGCTAGATTCGGCCAAACTTCCTCTTTACTCAGATCCACAGATCCTACAGCTCAGAACCTGAAAAGGTTCCTACAACTCAGGCTCAACAGCCCTACCTCAGCCTTATCACAAAGCCTACAACTCAGAGAAGAACCTTCTCCTACACTCAGGCAAACAGCCCTACCGCTCAGAGATCAACTCTCCTACACTCAGCCTTTATAACACAGGCTTACAACTCAGATCTGTATTAACAGATCCTACAGAAATTAGAAAAGAAGTTTTTAATGTCTTGCCTTTGTTGAGAGAGAAAAGAACAAGACAATTCTTGATCAGCTGACGAAATCAACTGAATCTGAGCTTTCTTCAAAGCTTCTTGAATCTGAACTTAGCTGAGTTGATTTCCAAACAGCTTCTTGAGAAACCAATGATGACTTCCTTCTTCTTCTTCTTCAAGTGGCTGGATCCCTCTCTATCCAACACCTTTGATGATACTTCTGAATTCTTGAAAGAACTCTACTTAGACTGATCCTGAGATCGTCTTCTTAGATCTTCTGATGAAGATCTTCTTTAATGCCTTGCACTTCTTGAAGAGAGGACTTGTCTCTTAACTGATGTGTTGATTAAGAATTAATTTCCTCTTATGTTTTTTTTTTTCTTCTTCTGAATCTGTCTATTTATAGATCTTCTTCATGGTAACCGGCTGATCCGGTTTCTAACCGACTTCTGATAAGTCTGACAGCTTCAGTTAACCTATCATAACCCACAGCTGTCAAGTCTTCAAACAGATCCTGTGCCTTAGTCTTGGACAACAAAGTGTTGAGACAGACTGTCAGAAAGTGTCGAGACCAACTGTCTATATGTGTCGACACAAGTGACTTTGGTGTCGACACAGCCTTTGATGATGTCGACTAGTTTACCTTTAAGTCGACACTGCTTCTTCAGAACTTCATCTTGAGAATGAGTCGACACAGAGAATTTGTGTCGACTCAACACTTCATCTTTCTTCAGAAAATAACTTGGTCTTGACTTTGCAGTGTGTCGACACAAGTCCTGTGTGTCGACATAGTTGTTGTAGATTCAGAACTCAGTATGTGTCGACTCTGCCTTCAGGTGTCGACATAGTTAAGGTCGGCTATCTTTCTGTGAGTCGACACTGCTTCGCAGTATCGACACAAATGTGGTCGACTATCTTTCTGTGAGTCGACACTGCTTCCCAGTGTCGACACAAATGTGGTCGACTATCTTTCTATGAGTCGACACTGCTTCCCAGTGTGGACACAAATGTGGTCGACCCAGTTTTTTCAGATGGCGACACATGGACTTAGAATAATTTCCTGTATTCTTTAATACTTCTTCACCTGCACATGTCAACTTAAAACAACATCAAATACACCTTGATATATATCATTAAGCTAAGTTAGGCTTTTTCAAATCAGGTACACATTTTCCAATATACCCAACAAATCCATACTGTTTAAAGAGGAAATGTAAGGTCTTAAGGCCAAACTGTGTTATTTGCTACCCCCTCGTTTGAGTGGTTGTATATATAACCTTGGTATTATATATATATATATAGTGGATATTCCTGGTATGAGTTCAGCCTACTGCTTATGTTTCCGCTAGCATGCTCTGAGTTAGGATACGTTGGTGGTATTAACCTGTGACATCACCGTCTGTTTGTGGCATATAGTGTGGGGACCCGGCCAGACCTTCTATTATATGTTGTTTACCGGGTGGAGTTGTTACACGTCGTGTGGTACAGGTTAGCCCGAGTGCTAGCGCTACCGCAAGGCGGCTGTTCTGGGCATAAGACTCCCCTCATGCCGTGTTTTGCTATGATCCTGAACTAAAGAAGTCATTCAACAATGGTGCCACCCCCGCTCAATTAGTCCGTTTGGGGACAAACTGACATAGCAGAAGCAGTGGTGTGCCCATATGTAATTCACACTAAGTATGTCAAACTTTGACCTTAAGATTAGCCAACCTTACCTTAGGTTTGTATTCTACGTGTAGATCCTAGTGCACGTTGAGCCAGTAGGGGGCACCCTTGCCCCGTTCATACCCACACAATTTCAGCAATCGGAGCTAGGGCAGACGCTCATAGTTATCCTAGATCCCTTCAGATCCCAACAAGCCCCCATACAACAACAAGCTCCGAGCTCCAATTTGGTGAGCACTTTCCGAGCTCTCTCCCCTCCTGCCTACCTTGGGACAGAGTCGGCAGTGCGTACAGAGGAATGGCTCGACACCGTGCAAGAACTGCTGGCGGGAATTAGATGTCCGAATAATATGTTTTGACCCTGGTAGTGACACTCTCTGAACTGCACGCCAAGAGTTGGTGGAAGTCCCTCATGGGCTCCACCTTTCAAGGGCGAGTTTATACGGAGATCAGCTGGAGCGAGTTCTCAGGAGCCTTTTTAGAGCACTTTATTCCCTCATCTGCTCGAGATGAACTCGAAGAGAGATTTTTACAACTGAAGCAAAGATCGAAGTCGGTTACGGAGTATCAACGAGAATTCCAACATCTCGCGAGATTTGCTAACTCATATGACTTGGATGACAAAGGATATGCTAAGCGCTTCTATAAAGGGCTGCGGGACCCCCTAAGGCAGGCCCTTTTATTTATAGCGGACTCCAGCTTGGCGGAGATATTTGACATGGCGAAGAGGCTAGAAGCAGACCACTTGGGAAGTGGTAAGAGACCCACTGAGGGTGTGATGGAAGCTGGCCTTAGCAATAGAAGGAGACATGACTACGGAGGAGGAAGAGGACATCAAGGAGGTGGCAGGCATTTCCACAGGAATTTTAGAGTGGAGCACCCGGTTCCACAGCCACCAGCATTGCCTCCACCTCCACAGCTTCAACAGTTTCAGCAACCCGAGGGGCGGAATGAAGGAGTGTGCTTCCAATGCAACCAACCGGGCCATATCTGACGTTACTGCCTGCAACTGTTTGGGAATGCTCCTCTTGCTCTCCCCCACCGGCAGCTCCTCAAGGGCGGGGACATATGCGTGGTCGAGGATGAGGACCACAAGGAGGGAACCCCGGACCTGCTCAGAATCAGGTGTTCGCACATGACATAGGAGCGGAACCCTCAGGAGGTGATTGCAGGTATGTTGCAGTTAGTTATCACGTTTTCATTATTAATCTTAAGTTGCTTAAGACATACTAGATATCTAGCTTTGAGTATTGCTATTGGTACTTAGGAACCGTGGTGGTCGGTGGAAAACCGACCTACACGTTATTCGATACCGGTGCCTCACACTCGTTTGTGTCTGCAGACTTCATTAAAGACCTAGAAGGAGTGCAATACTTCACTAGTATTGCTCGAAGAGTACGCCTCCCAGACGGCTCTGAGATGACTGCAACGGCCAACTGCGAATTGGAGATACTCATTGGGGGAAAGACATTTGATACCCCTACCACAGTTTTGAGAATACCATAATTTGATCTCATTCTGGGCATGACATGACTGGATTGGCACTACGCAAGAATTGACTGTGCGGAGAAGCGAATTTACTTGAGATATGGAGACACTGATGTCATCTTTCAAGGTATAAAATTTGCGCCTCGTTTGTTATCATTTTCAATTCAGGCCTTGAAAGCTCACATGAGAGGGGATGAAGTTTACATGATATGTTTTAAACTGAAAGAGATGAAAATAGATATGAAGGACTGTGCGGATAGCCCCGAAGGAACTCGCAGAGTTTAGAGTTCAATTGCAAGAGTAAGAAGAATCAGGGTTTGTTCGCCCAGCTCATCACCATGGGGAGCCCCTATTCTGTTCGTTAAGAAGAAGGATGAAACCTTGCGATTATGTATAGACTATCGAGAGCTCAACCGACTGACGGTACGGAACACCTATCCGCTACCTCGGATCGATGAGTTGTTCGACCAATTGGTAGGAGCGCATTGGTTTTCCAAATTGGATTTGCGCTCAGGGTATTATTAGTTGAGAATATAGGAGGAGGACATTCAAAAAACAGCCTTTAGCTCAAGGTACGGCTTGTACGAGTGCACTGTGATGTTGTTTGGGCTAACAAATGCCCCTTCAGCTTTCATGAGCTTGATGAACAAAGTGTTCGAGCCTTATCTAGATGTCTTCGTCATCATTTTTATTGATGAAATTTTGTTCTACTCTAAGACGGAGGAAGAGCATGATGAACATCTTACCTTGGTATTGAAGAAGCTAAAAGAGCACGCCTTGTTTGCCAAGTTCAGCAAGTGCGAATTTTGGCTCCAAGAGGTTGCCATCTTGGGCCATGTGATCAGTGGGGATGGGTTAGCTATGGATCCAGCCAAGGTGCATGCCGTGAAGGAGTGGTCGCCCTTGAAGTCAGCGACCGATGTGCGGAGCTTCCTTGGACTTTCCGGGTACTATCACAAGTTTGTAAAAGGGTTCTCAAAGATTGCCCTTCCTCTTACTACGCTGACAAATAAAGGTGTGTCGTATGAGTGGACACCCCAGTGTGAAGCTGCGTTTTAGGAACTGAAGGATCGACTTACATCCGTACCCATCCTAGCCCTTCCATCCGGAAGGAAGGATTTCAAGTTTACACTGATGCGTCGTATCAAAGAATGAGAGCGGTATTGATGCAGCACGAGCATGTGATTGCATATGCTTCAAGATAGCTGAAGAAGAATGAAATCAACTACCCGATACATGATGTAGAATTGGGAGCGGTGGTGTTCGCCTTGAAGATTTGGAGACACTATCTATACTGCGTCCACTGCGAAATCTTTTCAGACCACAAGAATCTAAAGTACGTCCATACACGAAAAGAATTGAATTTGAGACAGCGGCGGTGGTTAGATTTTTTATGCTATTATGAATTCACTTTGAACTACCACCCCGGAAAAGCAAATTCCGTAGCTGATGCTTTGAGCAGAAAGTTACCAGAATCAAACTCTGAGTCCCGATTGATGAGAATGGAGTTAGCCTGAATGCTCGAAGAGATGGAGATCACCCTGGTATATAAAGACCAATCAGAAGGGTATATGGAGTACTTAACCGCGATGAGCATAGTCTGTGATATTGGAGACCGAATCCGGGTGGAGAAAGGAAAGGATGCGGCTCTGGCCCCGACAATCAAGTCAATTTAAGATGGGACTACTGACGAGTATTCCCTAAAAGACGGCCTCGTTCATCTCCGTGGCCGGCTTTACATTCCCAAATGCGGTAAAATTCGGGAAGGTATTCTGAGAGAGGCACACTGCACTCAGTATTCTGTGCATCCTAGGATTGCCAAGATGTACGCTGACCTGCGGAAGACCATGTGTTGGCCGGGAATGAAGAGGGATGTCAGATATTTTGTTACGCATTGCGAGGCCTGTCAAAGGGTGAAGGCAGAATGCAAGAGCCCCGATGGATTATTGCAATCATTGCCCATCCCCGAGTGGAAGTTTGAGGATGTCTCCATGGACTTCGTCTACGGATTGCCTCGCTCACGCTCGGATTCAGTGTGGGTAATCGTTGACTGCCTGACAAAGGTATCCAGGTTTATTCCTATGAAGAAAGAAGCTCACGTGGATATCTTGGTACGCCTCTTTGTGGAGCAGTTTGTACGGTACCATGGCATGCCAAAGACAATTGTTTCCGATCAGGATGGTCAATTTACTTCTAAAGAATGGAGGGCAGTATAGGCGTATTTGGGCTCGCACCTTACTTTTAGCACTACGTTTCATCCTCAGACGGACGGGCAGTCTGAGAGGACCATCAGGACATTTGAGGACCTATTGAGACTGTGTGTGTTGGATAGAGGAGATACGTGGGAAAGGCTCTTACCCCTGGTGGAATTTTCCTATAACAACAGTCACCAGGCCAGTATCGGGATGGCACCCCATGAAGCCCTTTAGATAAGAAGGTGTAGAACCCCCTTGTCATGGGTACAAGATGAAGACCCGAAGGTTTTAGGAGTTGAGTACATTGATGATACTGATGCGGTTGTTAGATTAATACGGGACCGCATGCTTGATCCTCAAAGTCGGCAGGCTAAGTATTATAATGTAAAGCACCGGGTGGTTGAATTTCAGGTGGGTGACAAAGCGTTCCTGAAAATCCGGTCGATGCATGGAGTGTCACGGGTACGTGGAGTGAAGAAGCTCAGCCCAAGGTACGTTGGACCTTACACCATATTGGAAAGGATTGGCCATGTGGCCTACCGGTTGGAGTTACCACCAGAGCTGGAGAACCTTCATGACGTGTTCCATGTATCGTCTCTACGGAAGGCGTTGTTGCGGTCCGATCAACATATCCCCACCGCTGATTGAGCGGTAGCAACCGATAGATCTGTGCGACTAGAGCCGGTGCTGATAGTAGATAATGAGACAAGGATTTTGCGTCGCAAGAGTGCTCCTTTGGTAAAGGTGATGTGGTCTAACCATGGGAAAGATGAGTATAAATGGGAGTCGGTGGACTTGATGCAAAAGCGCTACCCGAAATTGTTTCATCAAGGTAATTTTGAAAGCATATTTTATTTTATTTCATGCTTTTCTCTCCCCATAGCCTTAGCCTGATTTCGAGGATGCAATTTTTATTTTTTTTTAATAGGATTTGTAACGTCCCGATTCGCGCTAGGCCCCTCGTACGCGTTTTTAAGTAAGGAGAGCTGACCTGGGCTCTAGGAATGCTGACAACTAGGCTTACACCTGTGTAAGGGAGGTGAAGTTGGTCTAGAGTAGGACACGGGTAGTGACACGGGCGTGTCCATACCCGTGTGGTACTCTGGTGCTAGAGTTGTAAGTTCGTGGAATTTCCAGAGGAGGACACGGGTAGTGACACGGGCGTGTCCCTACCCATGTGAAGGTTGACACGGGTAGAGGCACGGGCGTGTCCCTACCCATATGTGTAACTGACATCGTCGGTCGTATTTTTCGAGCAGGACATGGGTAGAGAAACGGGCGTGTCTCTACCCGTGTGCGTAAATAGCGTCGTCGACCATGTATCCCGAGCAGGCCACGGGTAGAGACACGGGCTTGTCCATACTCGTGTACTTGTGTCCAAGTGTATCCCGAGCAAGACACGGGTATGGACACGGGCATAAACACGTCCGTGTCAAATGGACACGGGTAGAGACACGGGCGTGCCCCTACCCGTGTTTGTGTGTCCAAATGGAAGTCGAACCGCCGACGCCGCTTCGCCCAAGCAGGACACGGGTAGGGACATGGGCGTGTCCCTACCCGTGTTGGTTCCATATAAAAAGGGTTGTTGAAACCTTAGCCATTTTTCATCCTCTTTCCAAGTCATTTCTGGAGAAAACTGCTGGAGAGGAGGAAGAGGGTGTTGGGGCCAACCTTCACCCTGTAAAGAACCACCGCCGCCGAGAAGAAGAAGATGTCGTCGATAAGGGTTTCGAGATCCTTTGCCGGAAATGGTGGAAACGACGGAAACGAGGTGAGCTTCCTCCCCTCTCCCTTAATGCTAGATCTGTAGTTATTTCTAGGTGAGATGTCGACTCAAAAGAGTCTAGACTTGCGAGATGATTATTTCCCTAGGAAGAGGTCGTTCTAAGGCTTGTGCTCTATGGATAGTGGTGTCTTCAACCTCTCCTTCCTTCAATGTGAAGATGAGGGACGGTTTCGTGAAGAGAAATGGTCTCATGAGGGTGAATAAGGGAGGAGGAATTTCTGATGTGAATTGGGAAGATCGGTTAGCGGAGTAAGAGGAACCGATGCCGTTCATTCCGCCTTAAGATGCGTGCAGAAATCTTTATTTTGCACGCAGTGATTTCGTGGCCATATTCAGTTATAATATTGCCAGATCTGGGCTTTTGACTAAACACGAAATTCGTAGCCCTTGGAAATACCTTTCCAACGAGTGGTTGCAAGTCTTCAGGCGAAGTCTGTAGCCACGGAAAAGTCTGATCGAAACTAATGGCGCACATCTAAGCGTGCAAAAACTGTAATCTGTACGCAGCAGACTTTGAAGCCGATTTCAAATGCGTTACGGTTTTATCTGGGTGAGGGACAAAATACAAAAGTCGTAAACCTTGGAAATACCTTTCCAACGAGCGGTTAAACATTTTCACCGGATTCCTGTAGCATCAGGAATCCCCATTTGAAGTTCTGTACCTTACTCTTTTCTTGCACATTTTGTTCTCGGGTTTAAACAAATCCAAGATAGGAGTTGGTGGAGAGATTGATGTGAGTTGTTGGATAGATCCTTCGTAATTAAATGATGAAGTGAAACGTACTTAGACAAAATGATTTTGTAGAAATTAGAGAATAGATGGGTTGATGAGTTTGGACGGTAAGCATGATTCAACTACAAGAACCGATAGGGATGCGCTTCATATTAACAAGGTGTTGGGTATCATTTGGAAATGAATCGTAGAATGCTAATTATGACCACGTGAATCATCGTCTAACGGAACGTTTTTAGTAGTCCAATTCTTAGAGTGTTGTCTCCCTACGGGTAGCATTGTGAAAGGATGTAAGTGCGGGGTTGATCGCACTGGTATAGTAACGTTGTTTGGAGATGTAAGTGGATGGTTGGGCTTAGCCCTCGGTGTTCATTCCCGAGGCTCCTTTCGGGACACGATGATGTGATTTTGCATGCGGTGTGAGATGACACGCGATTTGGCTTGGTCCTTGGTGCTTACTCCCGGGGCTCCTTCCGTTCCAAGTGAATGGTTGGGCTTGGTCCTCATGCCTTTTCCGAGGCTCCTTCCGGGTCACAACTTTGGTCAGTTCGGGGCTTGGTTCTCGGTGCACATCTATTGGAGACTCCCGATTTGTCGTAGTACGCATGTGAGCTCCGCCGTTGTGTTCTTAGCGTTGAGGTGTACGGAGGCCTAGGCTTGGTAGTGTGGATGCCCGCGTAGTAGTGGAGAAGCCCGCTCCAGTGTCACCATCTGGCCACGACAGTTTATACCTGAGAGGTTAGCTACCTGCTCGAAAAGTGGGAACTACAATTTTGTGTCGACATAGAGATTTCATGTGCGTGAGCATGAGTGAGTCATTGCATTGCATTCATATCTTTACATACATTACATTCACAAGATCCTCATTGTATAGGTTTGTATGGGTACTCTTATACGATAGGTTACTTTACTATTGAGACGATCCTCAACTTATATGTCTGTATGGACATTCATATAAGTTGAGTTACTTTCTGTTGTAGCTTTACACTTTCATATTCTGCTATAGATGATAGAACTGCTAGGGCAAATGGTTTGCTCATTTATTGTGCTGCTATATATACATTGATTACTGATCACTCTATACCACTTGTTTGTACTATTACTTTATTTAAATATATTATACCATGTTCCTTTCTCCGCCCAGTGCTGAGGAGTCGCCGGGGCAGCGGATGTGATAGACACTTAGTCTTTATGATTAATGGTTGCTACGTCTTACTTTTTAGGAGGTAATCCCGCAGACAGAGCAGCAACAGGTTTTTGCGGCAGGACAGCCAGGCCAGGATGACAGAGCCTGAAGGGACGGTACCGTCGTTACCGTCAGTGAATGATGTGAGTATTTTAGAGACTATTGATGTAGCCCCTTTTGGGCAAGTTTTACTCGTACTCTGATAGTATAGAAGCTTGATGTAGCTTTTTTTATATGTTGTACTTTTGGACTATATGCTTATGTGTGGATTTGGCTTCATATTATATGTTTGGTTGGGTTGACAATGTTTAATATTGGTTATAGCCGGCATGATAGGCGTCATATGGTACATGTTAGCCCGAGTGCTAGCGCTACAACAAGCCGGATGTTCTGGGCATAAGACTCCCCTCGTGCCCTATTTTGCTACGATCATGAACTAAAGAAGTCATTCAACAATAGTGCCACCCCCGCTCGATTAGTCTGTTTGGGGAGAAACTGACTTAGCGGAAGCAACGGTGTGCCCATATGTAATTCACACTAAGTATGTCCAACTTTGACCTTAAGATTAGCCAACCTGACTTTAGGTTTGTATTCTACGTGTAGATCCCAGTGTACGTTGAGCCATTGGGGGGCACCCCCGCCCCATCCGTACCCACACAATTTAAGTAATCAGAGCTAGGGCAGATGCTCACAGCGACCAAGCTGTGTCGCGGGAGCAACTTGGACACTGAAATTTGAGAAGTGATTCTTGTGCTTGGAAGTTTGAAGCGCGGCTTCGGCGCTTGTTCTCTTGCAGTGGTCATCTTCCTCCTTCTTTCGTTTGTTCCGGGACTTAGGTGTTTTCCTGCTGGTGGCACACTAGTTGCTCGAGGTGTCTATAGGATGATCCGAGGGAGGAGTCTGGCAGAGCTATCGCCTGAGGAAGAAGATTACCGGGAGCCAAAAGGTGTATTATGAGGAGCCCCTGGGGCTCCTTTTATATCCTCCGGAAGAGGATTATGGTGGGCCCCACCACTAACTTGGTGGGTTAGTTGGTGGTTACACACCAGATCGGATGGCGAGGAAGGCCCACCATGATCGGAAGGCGGGCAAGCCGTCGACGGTGGTGGGGCGGCCTGGCGGCAGCCTGGCCGGTGGCAAGGACGGCGGCGGCCTGGCCGGTGGCAAGGACGACGGCGGCCTGGCTGGCGGCGGCGGCCCGTCGAGGTCGGCGGCAGCCAGCGGTTGTTTCCCCTTAAAGGGGGGCAGTTTCTTGGTGGAGAGAGAGGGAGTAGCCCCCCCATATTTCCCTCATTACGGGGAGTTCATGGGAGGTGGAGTTGACTAGTCAACCCCATGATCTCCCACTTTTTGGTGGAGATCATGGGGGAATCTTCCTTATAAATGGTGGTGTAACCCATCAATTGCCCCCCAAATCCTTATTATTGGAAACGAAGCGAATGAGAGAAGAAGGATTTTCCTGCTCCCATCTTCTTCCCCGCTGTTATGACAATCTCCGACGAGAAGGCGGAGGAGGTGAAGGGCGGTGTTTCAAAGGTATCTAGAGTAAACTTGCTGAAGGAGAGACGACCGGCGAAGACGCCGAACAAGGCCGAGGGAGGCGCCCGCTGTAACGCCCCAAAATGTTGAAGGAGCGACGGGGATCGCTTTTGGCCAAGACAGTTTTTTTGGAACAGGTGACGCGGGTCCCGACACGGCCGTGTCGGAGGCCGTGTCGGCTGTGTCGAGCTCGGTCGTCGAGCTGGCCGTGTGGTCGACCATGTTAAGGTCGACGATAGTCGGGTATGGAACACGGCCAGGTACACGGCCGTGTCCCAGTCCGTGTAACATCGGGTCGTTTCGAACTTTTCTGAGGTATTGCACACGGGGCATGACACGGGTCCGGACACGGCCGTGTCCCAGGTGACACGGGCGTGTCAGGGGCCGTGTACTTCTCTGACTGAAAATGTTGAAAATGGGTGCCGTGACACGGGTCACGACACGGCCGTGTGGAGCGAGACACGGCCGTGTCGAAGGCCGTGTTAGGAGCCGTGTGCTGGTTTTCGAATCGATCGAGACGGCGAATGGGTAACACGGCCAGGCACACGTCCGTGTTGCAACCCGTGTTCGGCCCAGTTTTGTGAATTTTTAGGCTGAATCATGGCCGTTCGTTTCTTTGGTTTAAGATCCGACGGCTGGGGGATGGATCTGAGGGATTATGCTCGGGAATAGGGTTTGAAACCTTCATTTTCCTTTGGGCTTTATCTCTCTTGTTTCTAGAGAGAAGGGAGAGAAAGGAGGAGGAAGAAGGCCAAGATCCGGCCGCCGGCGAATCTTCGGAGGTCCGTTTCGCGAGCGGAGTTTAGATCTGCGAAGGTGGGAGCATTGCGGTGGTTTCCAACCGAGCAAATCTTCTCCATGGCTAGGAAGAGGGGACAGAAGGTAACGACACTTCTCCTCTCGGTTTTTAGGATTTAGGATGCATGAATAGCATCCCCTTCCTTTCGTGTTTTGAGCATCGGATCTCTCAAATGAGAGGGATTCGTGTAGCCTTCGTTCAAAAGGAACCTCCGGGTTGATCGTGTTCATCCCGGCATGCTTGCATTAGAGATCCGCTCCGTTAGCGGATTAGGCATTGTGGGTGAAGCGGTGGTCGCGACCGATAGTCCGACCCGGTGATGTTGCATAGCGAGCTTCGGTAGAAAATCCTTTGCGGCAATACGCCGTTGTATGTATGCGTTTTCCCCCTTATATTTGAGTGAGTACTCGTAGTCGGAACCGAACGAGGTTAGCTCCGCTTTGTGCGGTAGATGGTTTCCTTGGAGCACGGGAAAGACACGGTACGAGTGGTAATTGGGGTGGGGAAACCTTGTTTTGTGCTGTGCCAAGGTGCGGCTAGGACTCCGTGGTCGGCTGGCTATCCCATGACGCGCAAGTCATGTGGGGAAAGTGTCCCGACGAGACTAGCCCTTGTGTGAGACTGACGAGAATGCCGAGCGGAGGGCAAGCCCGGGCAATGTGGCCATGAGCTGGTGGGGTCCAGCAAGGCTTCTTAGAATCGGTCAGTGTGAGACGGAACCCTGACGTGCGAAGTCAGAATATGCGGGCAAGCCCGGGGTTTAAGACCCATGTGCGGGTGGGGCCATTGCAAGGTTCCGTGTGACGGCCTGTGTGCCGTTGGGGACATGGTGTTTCCCTTTTGTTTGTGGCTTTAAGCCAATGGGGAAACGGAAGTACCCAATGTTTGATGTTGTGCTAGATGCATACGAGCTAGGGTGCCTTGGGTGAAACCCGGGTTGCATTCATGTTGCATAGTAGGCCCCTTTTACTTTGTACAAAACATAGAGAACATTTATGCTGTATGAGACATCCAAGCCTGTTTACCGCTTAAATATATATGCTCTTTTGGTATACGAAGTGTTAACTTGCAGGTGGAGTGGTACCCCGGGGTCCGTTAGGGACGGCCGGGAGGAGATGTGTTTGTTACACAGTAGAGGTCAGCCTTTGCTGACTCACGTTACTTCAAATCCTTACAGGGCAAGGATCGCATGCAGGAGCTAGCGCGCCGGGCGAAAAGCCCTAAGCCTCATGAAGTGTTGCTGTGCTTGGCTAGTTTCTTTTCCTTGTTTTGCTGATGTTGTTTGATCATGTCCGGCTTGCATGCCGAGGTAGCCTAGGAGTGCTTGGCACTTTTATATTTTTTGGACTTATATTGTGTAAGGCCTTAAGGCCATTTGATACTCTATCGTTAGTGGATAACTTCTGTCGGTTTGTTCTGTTTCCGCTGTGTATGTCTGGAGTTTTGAGTTTGGGTAGTTTCATATCATCTTTTAATACTAAAGCTGTGGTGTCCGTATGTTGTGGGGCCCTGGCCGGACCCATATTATATGGTCTTTACAGGGGAGGTGTTACACCCGCCTATGCGGAGCTAAGGCGCACGGCCAGAATTGCACGTCCAGCCCTTTGTGGGTGAGTGCGTGCAAGCGGGCCTGCTCTGGGCGGTGTGCCCGGGTGCGCGCGCAGCTAGCCACGCATGTGGGCACGCACGGGTGCGCGCGGTCCTGGCCGTGCGCGCGTACAAGGCCACATGCAACAATCCGCGCACGCGGGTGCGCTCGCACCTGTCCGTGCGCGGGTGCGCGCGCACCAGGCCGCGCTCGCGGGTGCGCGCGCACCTGTCTGCGCGCGGATGCTAGTGCGGGTGCGCGCGCACTAAGCCGCACACGCACTAGGCCGCGTGCGCACTAGGCCGCGCGCGCACCAGCCGCACGTGGGTGCGCGGGTGTTTGTGCGTGTGGGCGGGCTCTTCCTTGGCCGCGTGCGTTCTTGTGCGCGGGTGCGCACTCGGTTTGCGCGTGGTTTAGGTTGCATGCGCTTGGATGCGTGGCTCCAAGACTTACATTATCTTTTATTAGGCAAACCTGATTCTTCTATCTTTTGTGTTGTGTAGGTCTCGAAGCATTCTTCCGTTCTGATGCGCATGCGCTCCTCATTGACCGATGACGGTGTTGAAATCTGGAGGAAGAAATATGGGCTTCCTGCTTATTTGGAGGTTAGGATTCCACATTTCGAGGAGCGAGTCCAAAATCCCCCTCGTGGTTGGTTAACGATTTGCGAAGTTTCCCTGAGGTCTGGCTTCTGCTTCCCGCCATGTGAGGAGGTGAATGAGATCTTGAATTTTTGTGGGGTGTCGATTTTTCAGTTTATCCCGGATGTAATTGCTCGAATTATGGGCTTAGTTGTCTTCTTTCGCGAGCATGGAGGGCGGTTTTCCTTGGACCAGTTTCGAGATTGGTGTGATGTCCGCTCCGATGGCGGTGAGCGGGTGGAGGTCCGCAGTAACAAAAGTTGGTTGGAGTTTGAGGCTCGCAAAGATCGCCAACATGGGAATACTTTGTTTGGGTATGTTAGGAATTTATGGGTCCTTCCCGAGGCGTGGGACACGCTACCTGACCGATGTCACCGCATGAGAGGGAATGAACGAGAATTTTCTCCGGTGCTTGGGTTTTCAGAGCCTCGTAAACTAGCCAACCGTCTATTTAATATTTTCGTCTATGTGGAGGAGAAGCATTTGCTGTGGTGTGGTATCTCTTCGGACGCAGCTCAGATTGTTGGGAATTCTCAGGGAGAGGGCCGGAAGAGGAAAGTTGTGGCGGCCCCTCCTGGTGACCTTGATACGGTGGCAGAGGCAGCTCCCTCTGATGCCTATCCTCATTCGACTCCTGAGGTGCAGATACTTGCGTCCCCAGTTCCTAAAGTCTCTTCGGAGACAGCGGCTCCACGGATGTCCTCTTCTTTCAGTTCAATCAGTGATGCGGTAAGCGCCTTGTTTTGTCGTAAAGATTCCTTTCTTCATATTTTCTTTGTTATTTGGTGCTAACTTCGGCATTTTCTTTGTGCAGATAGAGACCCAGACCCAGATTGTGATAACCTGGAATGAACATTATCTGAGTTTGAAAGATGGGTATCTTGCCCTTCAGGAGAAGCTCCAATCAACGTCGAGCTCGTTTGCCTCTTGAAGGAGGAGCATGATCGGGACATTGCGCGGTTTCGCCAGATCGGGTCGGGGCTGAAATCTGAGCTAAAGGACACACGCACGGCCCTGGAGTTGGAGAATACCTGGTGGAAAGGACCACCCAGATGTTGAAGCACTCGAAGGAGGAGACTTTGGGCTTGGAGACCCAATTATAGGCGGCACGGGAGGAAGCCACCGGCCTTGAGACTCAGCTCCGGGCGGCGAAGGCCCAAGTGGAGATGCTGTCTTCCGATAGCCACGTGTCAAAGTTTAAGGCTGCAGGACTTGCGGAGTACCTGGAATCATTGGACTACATGCGAGACCGTTGCCTTATTGCAGAGGAGGTTCGTGACGAGATTTGGTCCAAGGAGGTGGAGCCTCAGATGGACGATGTTTGTGAGTTAGCACTCCAGCGTGGTGTCTCGAAGGCCTTCCGCCTGGTCAGCAAGAGCTTGTGGTGTGACACATCCGGCTTCATCTTTGATGATGTTTCTGAGGATGAGCGTCCTTACTCGGATGTCGAGGACGAGTAGTAGCTCTTACATATTTGCAGTTGTGTATTTGCATTTTGTTCAGCATTTTTTTGTTGTTTCCCTTAGGTGCTGATTACCCTATTTGTATCATTCTAGCTGTTCCGTATGAAATTATTTTCTTTATGTCATCTTAGATGTTTTGTTTGCACGGCTCTGATCCGTGGCTTTGTTTGCGCGGCTCTGGTCCGCGGCTTTGTTTGCGCGGCTCAGGTACGCGGCTTTGTTTGCGGCTCAGGTCTGCGGCTTTGTCGCGAAAGGTGGGCAAGCCCTTGCGAGGTTGTGCAAGTCAGGCTCGCGGCTTAGTTTGCACGGCTCAGGCCTGCGGCTTTGTTGTGAAAGGGGGGCAGGCCCTTGCAAGGTTGCACGAGTCAGGCTCGCGGCTTAGTTTGCACGGCTCAGGTCCGCGGCTTTGTCGCGAAAGGGGGAAAGGCCCTTGCGAGGTTGCATAAGTCAGGCTCGCGGCTCAGTTTGCACGGCTCAGGTCCGCGACTTTGTCGCGAAATGAGGGCAGGCCCTTACGAGGTTGCACGAGTCAAGCTCGCGGCTTAGTTTGCACGGCTCAGGTCCGAGGCTTTGTTGCGAAAAAGGGGAAGTCCCTTGCGAGGTTGCATAAGTTAGGCTCGCGGCTTAGTTTCTATGGCTCAGGTCCGCGGCTTTGTCGTGAAAGGGGGGCAAGCCCTTGCGAGGTTGCACGAGTCAGTCTCGCGGCTTAGTTTGCACGTCTCAGGTTGCACGAGTCAGGCTCGCGGCTTAGTTTGCACGTCTCAGGTCCGCGGATTTGTCGCGAAAGGGGGGCAGGCCCTTGCGAGGTTGCACGAGTCAGGCTCGTGGCTTAGTTTGCACGGCTCAGTTCCGCGACTTTGTCGCGAAAGGGGGGAAGGCCCTTGTGAGATTACACGAGTCAGGCTCGCGTCTTAGTTTGCACGGCTTAGGTCCGTAGTTTTGTTTGCGCGGCTCTAGTCCGCAGATTTGTTTGCGTGAGGGTTGCTCATGGCTTGTCCGTGAGGGGGGCAGGACCCCACGGGGAATTTGCGCGAGGGTTGCTCGCGGCTTTATTTGCACGAGAGTTGATCGTGGCTTAGTCGTGAGGGGAGCAGGCCCCCACGGGGAATTTGCGCGAGGGTTGCTCGTGGATTCATTTGCACGAGGGTTTCTCGTGGCTTGGCCGTGAGGAGGGCAGGCCCCCACGGGGAATTTGCGCAAGGGTTACTCGCGTATTCATTTGCACGAGGGTTGCTCGTGGCTTCGCCGTGAGGGGGGCAGGCCCCCACGGGGAATTTGCGCGAGGGTTTCTCGCGGCTTCATTTGCACGAGGGTTTCTTGTGGCTTGGTCGTGAGGGGGGCAGACCCCCACGGGGAATTTGTGCGAGGGTTTCTCGCGGCTTCATTTGTACGCGGGTTGCTTGTTGCTTGGCTGTGAGGGGGCAGGCCCCTACAGGGAATTCGCGCGAGGGTTTCTCGCGGCTTCATTTGCACGAGGGTTGCTCGTGGCTTGGTCGTGAGGGGGCAGGACCCACGGGAAATTTACGCGAGGGTTGCTCGCGGCTTAATTTGCACGATGGTTGCTCGTGGCTTAGCCGTGAGGGGAGCAGGCCCCCACGGGGAATTTGAGTGTGTCGTCTTTCTTGTTTGAATAAACAAGATTTGCAGCAACATAATGCAATACTTGAATAAAGATAACTTGTGTGGGACCAGGCTCGCGGCTTACACACATCATAGACTCTTTAAATAAAAAGTGCATAACACAAGCAAAAACACACAAAGCAGGGGAATCATTGATAAAATCGGCGCAGGTTTTGCGCATTCCAAGTGCGGGGGAGAGTCTTTCCTTCGGCGTTTCACAGCTTGTATGTCCCTGGTTTCACCATAGCCGTGACGATGAAGGGTCCTTCCCAAGTTGAAGATAACTTGTTGTAACGCCCCGAAACTTAAAAGGGTGATGGGTGGCGTTTTGAGCCAAATCTGGGATTTGGTAGAGGTGACACGGCCTGGGACACAGGCGTGTCCCAGGGCGTGTCGTTCTCGGGTGTCACAACCAGCATTTTTCCCAACAATTTAATTATATCAGAGCAAGGGGAAAATATGCGTCGTTATGCCACGTCGTGCAGTGGATAACTGCAGACGTTCAGGCAAGACTCGAAACTCTATAATTTTAATAGAAAACATAAATGGTTATGAATAAAATCCAGTTTAAGTTATGATGGTAGCCGTATCCCTCGGCCTAGTGAATCATCTAGTTCACGATTTAAAATATAAATTATACGCTTGCGGAAAATACTAATTTAAATTGACTCTAATATCCTACATGAGTATAAATGTCCCCGAGGAACAACTCATAAAATGCAAACCCTAGATTTATAATAAGTGTAGGAAAGTCTTTACGCTAAATAAAAAGTAGTGGCTTAGTTTTGAAAGAGATGACAAGTATGCTTTACTAATAGTAGGGTTTTATAGGTTAAAAATATCTAACATGCAATCCTAGCAATAAATCATCCCAGAGAGCAAGTAATGTAAACCAAACATAAGGAAACCACAACAGCTAGCAAGTGTCCAAAAAGGTCAACAAACCTGTGGGCGTCAACAACCTGACACGAACCCGCAGTATGAATATGTCTGAAACTGGGCAAAGAAAACTAAAACAAAAAACTACCTCGCTACGGCGAGGGGGAAAACTACAGCCAAACTGCTGCTGCTAAGGCTCCAAAACCGGCTCCGCTACCTGCTAATGCTCCGAACCTGAGGCATTCCAAAGACAGAACACCTCAGCAAGATGGTACAAATGGTGGCAGAAAAATAAGCCAAAATAAATAAGGGTCAAAAGGGGTACCAACCCAAGACCAAAACCTTTGAAGTAAAGTATAAAAAGAAACAAGGCATCATCAGAAAAAAAAGGAACACTTAGGTGATTCGTCACAAGAGTACACCAGACGCACAAGGCTATAAGGTGACAACATGAATAAATCATAAGGAAGAAATACAAAACCTTTATTAGGCACCCGTGGTCGACTCTACCCCAAAAAAATACGGGCGAGGTGGTCACTCAACTGGACACACCCTTACGAATAAAATATCCGCTTAACTGCGAGGGAGTCTCATACTCTCCACCATACACCGCAGATGCCCAAAAACCTGGTAGACTTCCACAAGGTACTAATAAAGGCATCAAACTTTGCGGAGGTGGTTTTATCCACTAACTCCCGCAAATTTTAGAAACCCAAAGAAACCACAACACAAATATATCTCGAGATTTGGCTCATCAGATTCTACTTGACACTTCTAGTTTCAAGACATGGTTGATCAACCCCTATGAACGATTTACAATCCTAGACAAACTCTAATACGATCAATAACGATAGGTAATGCATTTAAAGGCATTAATAAGACACATCAAGAGCGATTAAATATATCATGACAAGATCAAGTTCACCAAGACAAAATCTTACAATCTCGAGAGATCATCCAAAAAGGTTAATCGTAGCAATAACTTGGAAAACAAAGTGAAGAAAATTTTAAAGAACATAAAAACTGAACCGTTACCATCAAATCGGACAAGGAGAAATGAGGGGAAACCACCACTTGCCTTGGTTTTACCGGAAAAGTTCTCCAAATTAGTCCACGTCACAGACTGGGGCAAAAGAGGATGGAGGAAGTTGAAATCTAGACAAAAATGGTCGAAAAGGGGGTTAGGGCCGAAAAACCCTAACGAGAAAACTCAAAGAAAGGGGAAAAATTTACCACGATAGCGCAGCTCTCGGTGAGAGCTTTCCAAATCTACGCTCGGATGAAGATTTCGAGCACCGGAGCTCCGTCGGCGGCCACCGGAAGATTCACGAAATATTCTCTCTCTCTCGCTCACGCCGCTCTAGTTCGGGAGAAAGAATCGGAGAAGATGATGTATTCCTATTTTTCTAAATAACCTAAGTATAAGAATATATATATATATATATATATATATATATAAAGTAGTTATAAAAAGTTTTGTCTAAATATATAAAAAAACGGTTTAAGTACGGGCAGTTCGCGGAAAACAATATTAGAGGTCTAGAATGGCTTCAAATCGAAAAGTGCCCAACATAAAAGTTGTAGATCTCGTCGAGACGAACAAATTTTATGTTAGCCATTTTTTCATACGGCACTGTTTTGACTCTCAAAAAGGCTCCTGAACACAAACTATGACGAACTACACGAGAAAGACAGCAGACTACTCGAGTATACAGAAGGCTACTCGAGTAAGCAGAAACAGACTACTCGAGTATGCAGGAACAAACTACTCGAGTATAGAGAAGGCTACTCGAGTATACATAAACAAACTACTCGAGTATACAGAAACAGACTACTCGAGTATACAGAAACAGACTACTTGAGTATACAGAAGGCTACTCGAGTATACATAAACAGACTACTCGAGTATACAGAAACAGACTACTCGAGTATACAGAAGGCTACTCGAGTATACATAAACAGACTACTCGAGTATACAGAAGGCTACTCGAGTATACATAAACAGACTACTCGAGTATACAGAAACAGACTACTCGAGTATACAGAAGGCTACTCGAGTATACATAAACAGACTACTCGAGTATACAGAAACAGACTATTCGAGTATACAGAAGGCTACTCGAGTATACATAAACAGACTACTCGAGTATACATACACAAACTACTCGAGTATACATAATTGGAGGAACAGATGATTTACATAATAAGCAGAAACTTCACACTAGTCAAGATTGCAGGAAAAACAATTTCTTGGCAAATCTAACCTTTTGATCAAACTATAAGAATGAATAGTACTTTTCATTTTTTGAATAGTAATTTAATATTAAAATAATCGTATTTATATATATTTGAATAAGGAAACGCGAGATCAAAACGGAGGCCCAAACGAGCGCCGAATTGAACGAAACTCACGCCGTAGGCGAACACACGCGCTACGAACACAACGGCGAAGTCAAAACCAAGATCAGACGAGCCATTCTCGAGATATAAGTTTTCAAAGTTTACGACGAACATAAATTCCACAAAACTTTGGAAAAACGCCGAGGTCCAAATATCGCTCGGATCGCGACGAAACTTGACGAGTAAGTCAAAAATTACTCAACTTAAATTCCAAATGCAAAATTTTCTCATAACAACAAGAATTCGGCCGACTTGACCGCATGGACGCGAAAATGCCTTTATGGCATTACGTCGTCATCTTGACGTTAAAGGTAACGCCATGACGTCATAAATATGATGTTTCCTATTTAAATAAAATCGTCGAAAAATCGGGGGCGTTACAGTCACTCCCCCTAAAAAGAAGTTTCGTCCTGAAACTTAACACAACTCCAAAACCAAATCAAAATGATAAAATCAAACGTGACTGAAAACATATCGACGTACCCGAAACTAGGAGAAGAGGTGCGGATGAGATTCTCTCATTGCTGACTCCAATTCCCACGTCGCGCTCTCGACGTCTTGATTTCTCCAAAGTATCTTAACCATAGGGATGGTCTTCCTTCGCAAGACACGCTCTTGAGATTCCAAAACGCGGACAGGCTCTTCCACATACGACAGATTGGGCTGAATTTGGGGCACCGAGTCAAGAATTTGACGATCACTACGAACACACTTCCGCAACTGGCTCACATGGAACACATCGTGGACACCAGGGAAGCTAGCAGGTAATTCCAGTTGATAAGCTGACACTCCGATGCGCTCCAGAATCTGAAAAGGTCCCACATACCGGGGGTCTAACTTGTGGTTTCCTTCCAAATCTTTTTACTCCTGGCATCGGAGACACTTTCAGGAAAACCAAGTCCCCAACGACAAACTCCAAATCGACCCTTCGTCGATTAGCATATTTCTCATAACGCTCTTGTGCTACACGTAGCTTCTCTCAAATATGAGTCACCGAACAATTCATCTCCTCAAGGGCTTCCGGACCTAGCAATGGTCTCTCACCAACCTCAGCCCAAAATAAGGGAGTCCTACAACGCCTCCCATACAAGGCCTCAAACGGGGCCATCTGCAAGCTCTCTTGATAACTATTATTGTAAGCAAACTCCATGAGTCTGAGACGCTCATCCCAAGCACCACCATGATCCAAAATATAACATCTAATCATGTCCTCCACGATCTTATTTACTCTTTCTGTTTGCCCATTCGTCTGTGGATGATAGGCGGTGGAATACCTCAAGTTGGTACCCAACCCCTCTTGCAGGCTCTTCCAAAAGCGAGACGTAAATCTGGAGTCCCGATCTGATACAATGCTAACAGGCACTCCATGTAACCTGATGACCTCTTCAAGATATAGCTCAGCTATCTTCTTCATCGAATACCCAATCTTAAACGGAACAAAGTGGGCACACTTTGTCAGTCTGTCGACTATCACCCAAACTGAGTCATGCCCACGGGGAGATTTTGGTAGACCGGTGATAAAATCCATTGAAATACTTTCCCATTTCCAACTTGGAATATCAAGAGGTGTCAATTTACCACCAGGCCTTCTATGATCAGCCTTGACACGCTGACACGTATAACATTCTGATACAAACTTTGTGATATCGCCCTTCATCCCTGCCCACCAAACAATTTGCTTTAGATCTTTATACATTTTGGTGGAACCAGGATGATAGGAAACACTGGAACCATGAGCTTCTTCACAAATTTTAGCCCGAATGTCACCCATGTCAGGAATACAGAATCTACCCTGATATTTCATAGTACCTAGCTCGTCCAAAGAAAAATCAGGTAACTCTCCTTTCTCAGTCCTATTCCAGAGGTGCAACAATTCTGGATCATCCTTTTGGTGTACCCTAGTAAGGTAAATCCAAGAGGGCGCTTCTGCTTCCAAACTAGCAGGCGTAGAACTACTCCCAATCTTGATGTTCATCAACAAGAATTCTTCTACCAAGGACTATACCGATAGATTAAAAATTTTAGCGGTCTTCCTACTCAAGGCATCAACTACTACATTAGCCTTTCCCGGATGATAAAGAATTTCTACTTCATAATCCGCCACATATTCTAACCACCGACGCTGGCGTAGATTTAGTTCCTTCTGAGTGAAGACGTACTTCAAACTCTTATGGTCCGTATAGATCTTGCACAGCGCGCCATACAATAAGTGTCGCCACAGCTTCAGCGCATAAATTACGGCAGCAAACTCCAAATCGTGCGTAGGATAGTTTCTCTCGTGAATCTTTAGTTGCCTCGATCCATACGCGATCACCTTATCATCTTGCATTAAAACACAACCAAGTCCGATGTGTGACGCATCGACGTACACAGCATACTCGACTCCTTCAGTAGGTAAGGTTAAAATTGGGGCAGTACACAGTCTCTTCTTCAACTCTTGGAAAGCCTCTTCACACTTATCACTCCAAATGAATGCAGTATTCTTCTGAGTAAGTCTAGTTAAAGGAGCAGACAACACCGAAAATCCTTCCACAAATCTTCTATAGTAGCCAGCGAGGCCTGAGAAGCTCCTAATCTCCTTAGGTGTAGAAGGTCTTTCCCATTCCATCATGGCAGAAATCTTACCATCCTTGCCTACAACATGACCCAGAAAGGACACCTGAGGTAGCCAGAACTCACATTTGCTCAACTTCGCATATAACTTATGCTCCCTCAAGGTCGACAAAACCAAATGCAAATGTTGAGTATGCTCCTCAACATTGCGGGAATACACTAGGACATCATCTATGAACACAATAACGAATCGGTCCAAGAAATCCTTAAACACTCTATTCATCAAATCCATGAAAGCAGAGGGTGCATTGGTTAAACCGAAAGACATCACCAAAAACTCATAATGTCCATGCCGTGAACGGAATGCGGTTCGGGGAATATCTTCCTCGCGAATCCTCAACTGGTGGTAGCCTGAGCGAAGATCGATTTTTGAAAATACCGAGCTACCACGCAACTGATCGAACAAATCATCGATCCTTGGCAGGGGATATCTATTCTTAACGGTCACCTTATTTAATTCCCTATAATCGATGCAAAGCCTCATCGATCCGTCCTTCTTCCTTACGAACAAAATCGGAGCACCCCACGGAGAAGAACTTGGTCTAATAAAACCACACCTCAGCAACTCATCGAGTTGAGTACGCAACTCATCCAACTCACGCGGAGCCATACGGTACGGTGCTTTGGCGATGGGACGAGTGCTTGGCTCGAGGTCAATCACGAACTCAATCTCCCTCTCAGGAGGAAGTCCTGGAAGACTATCAGGAAAGACATCTGGAAACTCTCGCACCACCGAGACATCCTCGAGACGTGGTGTAACAGAAGCTGTTTCCAGAGCAGAAATAGAAACTAAAAACGCCTCGCAACCAGACTTTATAGCACGTATCGCAGAAATGACAGGGGAAACTCTGTCCTGAAATCCATAGACGCTCATAGGTTGGCCATTGTCCATCCTGAAGTCCATTCTTTTTGCCTTGCACTGGATGACTGCATCATACTTGGACAGCCAGTCCATGCCCAAAATCACATCAAAATCAGTCAGGTCTAAAATTAACAGATCCGCGAGGGCCAGAAAATTGCCAAGATGAATAGGGCATCTCAGAACTCCTTGATTGGATATCACCGAATCACCGGAGGGAAGCTTGACGTTGAAGGAGTCTCTCAATTGATCAACATCCAGGCGATGTTTATCAACAAACCTCCTGGCCACAAAGGAATGAGTGGCACCCGAATCGAACAGAACGCGCGCCCACCTATTCCGCACCTTAAACTCCCCTAAAACCGTAACATACATAACTAAACGAACGATAACCATGGCAACAACGATAAATAATAGGGATAAAATACACTGGGGCTAACCTGAAATAACTTGCGTAGAGTTTTGAGCTTCCTCGCTAGTCATCACGTTCAGCTTTCCTTTTCCTTTATCTAGGGTTGGTGGTGGCGGTAGAGCTTGAAGCGGGGCAGGCTGCAGTGGGGTTTGAGCCTGGGGGCACGAAGATTTCTAGTGTCCCTTTTGCCCGCACTGAAAGCAGGTCCTTTCTTTCATCCAGTACCGACTCACATCATGACCCTTCCTTGCACAGAACGAGCACACGAGCTCTCCCTTAGGTGCACCTTGGATGGCGTGCACTTGCTGCTACTTCAGGGTGGCTGTTCTCTTGAAACATCTTTCGTAAGGGTGGCTAGAACGACCACAGAAACTACACACTTCCTTACCTTTCTTCTTTGAAGAAGGGCCAGATGCCCTGGAACTACCATCCTCAACACCCTTCCTTTTCTCTTTCCTCGCCGCAGCACCGCGGTTCTTGGCATTTTCAATCGCTTCAACTTTTAGTGCGGCTTCCACTGCCATAACATAACTGTCAGCTCCATACGCGCATGCCCACTGCTGGACATCACTTCTTAGTCCTCCCAGGAAACGTTTCACTCTTCCCTCCTCCGAAGCTACCAAATCGGGAGCAAATCTACTCAACTTGCTAAACTCAATCTCATATTCGCTCACCGTGACCTGTCTCTGCTTCAAATGCAGGAAGTTATTCATGAGACGGTCCTGCTCGACCGAGGGCAAAAACTTCTTCAGCAACATCTTCTTGAAAGAGTCCAAGGTACAGCCTTCCTTCAGACTCTCCTTTTCACGAATCCACCAACTCTTTGCTAGGCCTTTTAGCTGATAGGCTGCAATCATAACCTTCTGGGCTTCTAGAATCCCGGAATACGAAAACATCTCCTTGATTGAGATGATCCAATCATCCAAAATCATAAAGTCGGCACTCCCGTCGTAGGTGGGAGGTCCCAATCGCTGGAAATGCGATATGAAATTCATTTCTGGTGGTATTAACACCGGGGCCACCAGAGGAGCAGGGGTATTGGGCATGACTTGACCCAAGGTAGGCTCTTGCACTGAAGGTTGCCGCGCTGGAGCGGTAGACAACAATGACTGAATTTGCGTTTGCATTGCAACTACTTGCCTTGACAGAGCCTCGTTGCTCTGGCGCAAACTCTCAAACAACGCATCACTCTGCGCACCTGACGACTCACCCTTCGACTGGGGAGTCGATCTCGTCGCAATACTCTTTGGAGGCATTTCTAAAATGGCAAACGAACAACCCAATTAAAATCCTAGATTACGACTAGGGCAAACAAAACTAGTTCAGACCATACTTGAAAGACACTTGCTAAAGCTGTCACTTGCTCTGGAATTATATGATGATGATATGTCCTACTCAGGATGATATCTTATCATCTTATTGACTCATGTGCCTATGATATGAATGCATGAATCCTTTACTCTTATTTAAAATCATGTGTGTACATATGTCATCAAGTAAATCTTTAGCTTGGCATGTTGTGCTTATGTTATGTTATGCTATGCATGTGGTGCTATGAATTCTATAAAAGGCCTTAATGCATGTTATGAGCGGCGTACACATGCAATGTTATGCATCTCATACTACATAATATTGCATGCAATGAAAAGAAAACGTGCTAATGGGCATTCATGTGGTGAGGTTATGCATCCCATACTACATAACCCTCACATGTTGCCACCTATGGTGGATCCATATACAAACACATATTATGCATCCCATACTACATAATATGTCCCGTATACTTCTAATCATGCTTATGAGTGTAGTGTTCATGCTTCAGCCAAGACATATTGATGACACATCGGTGTGTGTATGACATGATACTAAGCAACTAACACTAACAAGAGAAGGTTGCCCGACCAATTGTCAAGCAACCTCCCTTTGATACCAACTGTCACAGCCCGTATTTTTCCCAACAATTTAATTATATCAGAGCAAGGGGAAAATACGCGTCGTGATGCCACGCCGTGCAGGGGATAACTGCAGATGTTCAGGCAAGACTCCAAACTCTATAATTTTAATAGAAAACATAAATGGTTATGAATAAAATCCAGTTTAAGTTATGATGGTAGCCGTATCCCTCGGCCTAGTGAATCATCTAGTTCACGATTTAAAATATAAATTATACGCTTGCGGAAAATACTAATTTAAATTGACTCTAATATCCTACATGAGTATAAATGTCCCCGAGGAACAACTCATAAAATGCAAACCCTAGATTTATAATAAGTGTAGGAAAGTCTTTACGCTAAATAAAAAGTAGTGGCTTAGTTTTGAAAGAGATGACAAGTATGCTTTACTAATAGTAGGGTTTTATAGGTTAAAAATATCTAACATGCAATCCTAGCAATAAATCATCCCAGAGAGCAAGTAATGTAAACCAAACATAAGGAAACCACAACAGCTAGCAAGTGTCCAAAAAGGTCAACAAACCTGTGGGCGTCAACAACCTGACACGAACCCGCAGTATGAATATGTCTGAAACTGGGCAAAGAAAACTAAAACAAAAAACTACCTCGCTACGGCGAGGGGGAAAACTACAGCCAAACTGCTGCTGTTAAGGCTCCAAAACCGGCTCCGCTACCTGCTAATGCTCCGAACCTGAGGCATTCCAAAGACAGAACACCTCAGCAAGATGGTACAAATGGTGGCAGAAAAATAAGCCAAAATAAATAAGGGTCAAAAGGGGTACCAACCCAAGACCAAAACCTTTGAAGTAAAGTATAAAAAGAAACAAGGCATCATCAGAAAAAAAAGGAACACTTAGGTGATTCGTCACAAGAGTACACCAGACGCACAAGGCTATAAGGTGACAACATGAATAAATCATAAGGAAGAAATACAAAACCTTTATTAGGCACCCGTGGTCGACTCTACCCCAAAAAAATACGGGCGAGGTGGTCACTCAACTGGACACACCCTTACGAATAAAATATCCGCTTAACTGCGAGGGAGTCTCATACTCTCCACCATACACCGCAGATGCCCAAAAACCTGGTAGACTTCCACAAGGTACTAATAAAGGCATCAAACTTTGCGGAGGTGGTTTTATCCACTAACTCCCGCAAATTTTAGAAACCCAAAGAAACCACAACACAAATATATCTCGAGATTTGGCTCATCAGATTCTACTTGACACTTCTAGTTTCAAGACATGGTTGATCAACCCCTATGAACGATTTACAATCCTAGACAAACTCTAATACGATCAATAACGATAGGTAATGCATTTAAAGGCATTAATAAGACACATCAAGAGCGATTAAATATATCATGACAAGATCAAGTTCACCAAGACAAAATCTTACAATCTCGAGAGATCATCCAAAAAGGTTAATCGTAGCAATAACTTGGAAAACAAAGTGAAGAAAATTTTAAAGAACATAAAAACTGAACCGTTACCATCAAATCGGACAAGGAGAAATGAGGGGAAACCACCACTTGCCTTGATTTTACCGAAAAAGTTCTCCAAATTAGTCCACGTCACAGATCGGGGCAAAAGGGGATGGAGGAAGTTGAAATCTAGACAAAAATGGTCGAAAAGGGAGTTAGGGCCGAAAAACCCTAACGAGAAAACTCAAAGAATGGGGAAAAATTTACCACGATAGCGCAGCTCTCGGTGAGAGCTTTCCAAATCTACGCTCGGATGAAGATTTCGAGCACCGGAGCTCCGTCGGCGGCCACCGGAAGATTCACGAAATATTCTCTCTCTCTCGCTCACGCCGCTCTGGTTCAGGAGAAAGAATCGGAGAAGATGAAGTATTCCTATTTTTCTAAATAACCTAAGTATAAGAATATATATATATATATATATATATATATATATATATATATATATATATATATATAAAAGTAGTTATAAAAAGTTTTGTCTAAATATATTAAAAAACGGTTTAAGTACGAGCAGTTCGCGGAAAACAAAATTAGAGGTCTAGAATGGCTTCAAATCGAAAAGTGCCTTACATAAAAAATGTAGATCTCATCGAGACGAACAAATTTCATGTTAGTCATTTTTTCATACGACACTGTTTTGACCCTCAAAAAGGCTCCCAAACATAAACTATGACGAACTACACGAGAAAGACAGCAGACTACTCGAGTATACAGAAGGCTACTCGAGTAAGCAGAAACAGACTACTCGAGTATGCCGGAACAGACTACTCGAGTATACAGAAGGCTACTCGAGTATACAGAAACAGACTACTCGAGTATACAGAAACAGACTACTCGAGTATACAGAAACAGACTACTCGAGTATACAGAAACAGACTACTCGAGTATACAGAAGGCTACTCGAGTATACATAAACAGACTACTCGAGTATACAGAAACAGACTACTCGAGTATACAGATGGCTACTCAAGTATACATAAACAGACTACTCGATTATACAGAAGGCTACTCGAGTATACATAAACAGACTACTCGAGTATACAGAAACAGACTACTCGAGTATACAGAAGGCTACTCGAGTATACATAAACAGACTACTCGAGTATACAGAAATAGACTACTCGAGTATACAGAAGGCTACTCGAGTATACATAAACAGACTACTCGAGTATACATAAACAGACTACTCGAGTATACAGAATTGGAGGAACAGAAGATTTACATAATAAGCAGAAACTTCACACGAGTCAAGGTTGTAGGAAAAACAATTTCTTGGCAAATCTAACCTTTTGATCAAACTATAAGAATGAATAGTACTTTTCATTTTTTGAATAGTAATTTAATATTAAAATAATCATATTTATATATATTTGAATAAGGAAACGCGAGATCAGAACAGAGGCCCAAACGAGCGCCGAATTGAACGAAACTCACGCCGTAGGCGAACACAGACGCTACGAACACAACGACGAAGTCAAAACCAAGATCAGACGAGCCATTCTCGAGATATAAGTTTTCAAAGTTTACGACGAACATAAATTCCACAAAACTTTGGAAAAACGCCGAGGCCCAAATATCGCTCGGATCGCGACGAAACTTGACAAGTAAGTCAAAAATTACTCAACTTAAATTCCAAATGCAAAATTTTCTCATAACAACAAGAATTCGGCCGACTTGACCGCATAGACGCGAAAATGCCTTTATGGCATTACGTCGTCATCTTGACGTTAAAGGTAACGTCATGATGTCATAAATATGATGTTTCCTATTTAAATAAAATCGTCGAAAAATCGGGGGCGTTACATCGGGTTCGACATTGGTCGTGTGGATGACGATTTATGGGGTCAACGGTCGTCAGGGAGTGAACACGGCCTGGGATATGGGCGTGTCCCAAGGCGTGTCAGGCATTCAAAGCTTTCCACTCAACGATCGCTAAGTGAGGGCACATGGCCTGAGCCAAGCGTGTTCGGGTGGGACACGTGCGTGTGAAATTCGACACGGGCGTGTCGAATACCCGTGTCCTCCTCTAGTCAATTGGCGTGTTGTGTTAAGATAGCTACACTGCCTGGGACACGAGCGTGTCCTAGGGCGTGTCTAGCACACGGCATGCGACACGGGCGTGTCATATGGCCGTGTCGTGCTCTAAACGTTTTGGACCTGTGTCGTTGGAGGAACATGCCCAGTGACACGGGCGTGTACTGGATGACACAGGCGTGTTAAGCCTGACACGGGCGTGTTGAGTGTCCGTGTTCTTTTTGGGATGCGACGTTTTTGACGGCGAATGAGTGACATAGCCTTGGACACGGGCGTGTCGCAAGCCGTTTTCGGCCCAGATCTTGGATTTCAAGTCCGGATCGCAGCTGTTTGTTTCCTTATTTTGAGATCTGACGGCTGGGGGTTTCTTCCTCGGGGATATACCCGAGTTTAGGGTTTATAAAACCTCATTTGCTTGGGTTCACTCTCTTTCTAAGATCTAGAGAGAGGAGAGAGCAAGGAGGAAGAAAGAGGGCTAGATCCGGTCATCGGCGGAGTTTCGGAGCTCCAAATCGCGAGCCGACTTCGGATCTACGGAGGCAAGGAGATTGCGGTGCTTTTCATCCGCATAGATTTCCATGGCGCCAAGGAAAAACTCAAGGGTAACGATTCTCATCCTAGGACATGTGAAGTCCTTTTTTCCTTTGCATAGGAAGCCCTCTCTCGCGAGTATGCGGATAGTTTGTGGCGTTCCTTGGGGTAGATATGTAAAGTCCCCCTTGTGTGGAGTCCCCATACGAGAATGTATATAGGCATGATGTGTGAAGCCTACCCGGACAAGTTGGTCTGGATCGGT
Source organism: Platanthera zijinensis (assembly GCA_039513925.1). Lineage (NCBI taxonomy): Eukaryota > Viridiplantae > Streptophyta > Magnoliopsida > Asparagales > Orchidaceae > Platanthera > Platanthera zijinensis. The sequence continues at coordinate 48,256,339 of CM077098.1, read as the reverse complement.
GATGTTGCATTGCATAAATGGCCGGAGAAGTCTCCGTTCGAATGTTTGTTTTTCGGGTTTTCTACGAGGTAGATTGCAACAGGGAACCTTGGGGACTAACTCCAAGGTGCACCCGGAAAACTGGGCAAACGCGTGGTTTTGCCAACATGGTAGCCGGGAAGCCAACTTGAACATTACCGGGTTATGTGAACTGTGTGATGGAAACAGGACTCAGGGAGTCTTGACCCGCGCATATGTCTTAAATTGATGTTGCGGTATGAGCACGGGTCAGGCGGAACCGTACCTGCTCTATGTCGTTCGGCGGAACCGTTGACATAGATGAGGGTCTTCGGCGGTCTATGGCTTAAATTGACGTAACATATGCTAGGAAGACAAAATGCTCATAAGGTTGGTCGTCCAAGGGGCGGTGTTGAGATGGAAACGTCTCTAGCTTAAATTGACGTGACGTTGGCCGGATCGCCGTGAATGTGCCCTGAGTGCACGGGGGTGTGTGGCCGTGCGTGCCTATGCCTGTGATGAAGTGTGTTTACACTATACTGCTTGGTTTTACTAACAAAGTTCAGGGAAAAGTGCATCGCCGCCCCGAGTTGGGGGCGGGGTCGTTATAATTTGGTCATCATGGCTGACCGTTGCTTTTGTTTGCCACCATGCGGTGGATTGTTGCTTGCAGGTGCTGCGGAGCCGAGCGGTAATTAGCGGGCTAAAGCCCAAGTTGCTGAGCCGACCCTCGAAGGCCTAATTTTGAGTGTTTTCTTGTAGCCTCATGTATGACCGGTCTGCGTGCCGAAGTTTGGAAGACACTTATTTTTGAGCAAACTATTGTAAGGCCATAAGGCCAGTTCTTGTTTATTGAACATTCTTGTTGGGTTATGTAGTGGACATTCATGCTTGGCTGGGTTCTTTATTCTCTGCAACTTAATAAATTGCTTCCGCTAAATGCTCTGTGTAGGACATTATGATTTGTTGATTGGTCTCAATGAGTAACCCACCAGTCTGTCCATGGTATTTGGCGTCGGGACCCGGCCAGACCTACTGCTATATGCTATGTGACGGATAGGGGTGTTACAATTTGGTATCAGACTACCGGTTTCGGTCAAGCTTAAATGAATTGGTGGAAGAATTCACTTTAAGGGGTGGTGATCACATGTGTGTGCGTCATCGTTATAACATGAAAAGAACCCATGAATGTCCACTTAGGAATGAAAATACACACGTTTGAGGAACTTGTGTGTTCATATAATTGCTTTTTGCAATGTTGTTTGGTCGCTTATCGGTGTTTTGCACGACTATAGGTGACCAGGATTGGTGCTGGGTCGTCGGAATGGCCACTTTATGAGGCGAGCAGTGCACCAAATGATGCGCCTGCAACACCTCCTTCAGCCGAGACCATTCGATTGGTAGCGGAGGCTGTGTTTGCGATGATCAATGCGCAGCCTGCGAGACATGTGCAGCAGCCTGCTCCTGCTGTGGAGCAAGTTCCGCTCCAAGCGGCAAAGCCTAGGAGGGTGGAACAGGTGGTTTTGGAGCTGGTGTTGCCGAGGAGAGCAATAGAGAAGTAGCTGAAGCACGTGATGGTCTTCAATCCTCCTGTGTTCTCGGGGATGGGAACCCCAAATCAAGCAGAGGATTGGCTCTCTAGAGTTAATAGAGTGCTGACAGCTACTGAGACTGAAGAGTGGCAGAAGACTACGATTGCGACGTTCTTGCTGGACGGGGATGCATGGCTATGGTGGGAAGGCTTGGAGCTACACCATCTGAGGGGTAGGCAGTCTGCTGATGTCTTAATGGAGGAGTTTTCAAGGTTGTTCTTGGCTCGATACCTCCCCTCAGCTCAGAGGATTGCTTTGGAGAATGAATTCCATAAATTGGTTCAAGGAGACAGTACCGTGGACGAGTATCTCCACGAGTTTACTCGTTTAGGATGATACGCAAGCGCTACCTTTGCTGATGAGGAGCGAAAGATGAACCGATTTTGTGAAGGATTGAGAGATGACTTGAGATTGTTACTTTTGGGGCCTATAGCGCAGGGTTTCATGACCTTGGTCAACTCGGCCCGGTCCTTGGAAAAGGACATGAAGAATGTTCAGGCGAAGAAGGACTCTAGTGGCAAGAAATCGGAGTTCAAAGTGTCGACTACTTCGAAGTCTGGATATCGCAGGTTCTACATGAAGGCTAGGACGTCGGGTCCATCCCCTTCTTCAGGTGCCTCGGGGGCAATTACCAACCGAACCCCGGGCGCTTGTTTTACTTGTGGAAAGATGGGGCATTTTGCCCGTGATTTTTGGAGTGGACGTCCAAAGTCCGAGAGGAAGCAAGGAGCCACATATGAAGAAAAGGGCAGGCGGTGGAGTCAACCGCATCCCACTATGCTCCGACTCAACCGAGAGTCTATAATATGGGCCAGCAGGAGGCAATCAAGCAAGCGGATGTGGTGATAGGTACTTTTAATTTTTAGCATGTTAGCTATAAATACTGTTACCTAGTGCTTGCTAGCTTAATACTGTTTGTATAGGCTTTGTTCTGATTGGCGATAGTTCGACACGAGCACTTTTTGATACGGGAGCTTCACACTCCTTTTTGTCCAAAAGTTTCATAACGCGCATCGGAGTCCCTTCTTCGATGGCAAAGGACAAACCGGATGTGCTGCTGCCGAATGGGTGTTCGATGCGCGCAGAAGAGTATGTGTCGTAAAGGTTCATATTGGAAGCCAAGAGTTCGACTTGCAAGCGTCATTGCTGCCTCTAGTAGAGTTCGATGTCATCTTCGGTATGGATTGGCTTTCGGAGCAGAAGGCTTTTATAGATTGCAACTGTAAAGAGGTCAAGCTGGGTGTTGGGCAGGAGACAACATTTGCGGGATTGAAGGGGTCAAGCAAGACGTTGATGTCTGCTCTTCAGGTGGTGAAGGCGGTTCGTGCTGGAGCAGAGCTGTTCTTCACGTTAGTGGAGGCTGTAAAGCCTAAGACCACTTTGGATGGTATCCCAGTAGTATGTGAGTACACCGACGTGTTCCCGGACGATCTTCCCGGAGCCCCACCGCAACGAGAGATCGATTTCACCATCGAGCTAGTGTCAGGTGCCAAACCTATGTCACGTTCTCCTTATAGGTTGGCGCCTAAGGAGATGGCGGATTTAAAGGTTCAACTAGAAGAGTTGATGGAGCAAGGGTATATGCGTCCAAGCTCGTCGCCTTGGAGTGCACCGGTCCTCTTTGTTAAGAAGAAGGACGGGAGTATCAACTACAGAGAGTTGAACAAGCTAACGGAAAAGAACAAATACCTGATCCCAAAGATTGATGATCTTTTTGATCAGTTAGTCGGGTCGTTGGTATATTCAAAGTTGGATCTGAAGTCCGGTTATTATCAGCTAAGGATAAGGGAGAGTGACATCCCGAAGACAGCGTTCAGCACAAGGTATGGGAATTTCGAGTTCACGGTCATGCCGTTTGGGCTGACTAATGCGCCATTGGTGTTCATGGATCTGATGAACAGGACGTTCAGAGAGTACCTAGACCATTTTGTGATTGTCTTCATTGACGACATATTGGTGTACTCGCAGTGCGAGGAAGATCACTTCAAGCATCTGCATCTGGTGTTGGAGACGCTGAGGAGGAACGAACTATACGCAAAGTTCTCCAAGTGTGAGTTTTGGTTATCCTCAGTGGCGTTCCTTGGGCATATAGTCAGTGGAGAAGGGATAGCGGTAGATCCGGCGAAGATTGTTGCGATACGAGAGTGGCTTGTGTTGTCTTCGGTAGCGGAAGAACTGTGGAGACATTATTTGTACGGCGTAAAGATCGATATTTATACCGACCATAAGAGACTGAAGTATCTGTTGGATCAGAAGGATCTGAACATGAGGCAGCGGAGATGGATGGAGTTCCTGGGGGACTATACGTTCAAGATTCATTATATACCCGGCAAAGGCAATGCAGTTGCGAATGCGTTGAGTCGCAGGGCTCCCGCCCAAGCCAACTGGTTGTCAGTTCATGATGAGAGGTTAATTCGGTAGTTGGAGGAGTTGGAGATCTGCTGCATGGACAAGCAATCTAGCGCTAAAGCCTTGTTGAATTGGACGGAAGTTCGGTATGACCTGGCTGATCGCGTTCGGCAGCCATTGGAGTTCGATGGTAGCATGAAAGAGCTTATGTATGCAGCATTTGATGGGTCAAATTCCCAGTTTTTGGTTGAAGATGGGCTGTTAAGGAAGGACCATCGTCAGTTAACATGTTGTGCCAAGGTAGCTACACGGCCTGGGACACGGGCGTGTCCCAGGGCGTGTCTAGCACACGACATGTGACACGGGTGTGTCACATGGTCGTGTCGTGCTCTTGATGTTTTGGACCTGTGTCGTTGGAGGAACACGCCCAATGACACGGGCGTGTACTTGATGACACGGGCGTGTCAAGCCTGACACGGGCGTGTTGAGTGCCCGTGTTCTTTTTAGGATGCGATTATTTTGACGGCGAATGAGTGACACGGCCTTGGACACGGGCGTGTAGCAAGCCGTATTCGGCCCAGATCTTGGATTTCAAGTCCGGATCGCAGCCGTTTGTTTCCTTGTTTTGAGATCTGACGGCTGGGGGTTCCTTCCTCAGGGATATACCCGAGTTTAGGGTTTAGAAAACCTCATTTGCTTGGGTTCACTCTCTTTCTAAGATCTAGAGAGAGGAGAGAGCAAGGAGGAAGAAGGAGGGCTAGATCCGGTCACCGGCGGAGTTTCAGAGCTCCAAATCGCGAGTCGACTTCAGATCTACGGAGGCAAGGAGATTGCGGTGCTTTTCATCCGCATAGATTTCCATGGCGCAAAGGAAAAACACAAGGGTAACGATTCTCATCCTAGGACATGTGAAGTCCTCTTTTCCTTTGCATAGGAATCCCTCTCTCGTGAGTATACAGAGAGTTTGTGGCGTTCCTTGGGGTAGATATGTAAAGTCCCCCTTGTGTAGAGTCCGCATACGAGAACAGACATAGGCATGATGTGTGAAGCCTACCCGGACAAGTTGGTCTGGATCGGTGATGTTGCATTGCATAAATGGCCGGAGAAGACTCCGTGCGAATATTTGTTTTTTGGGTTTTCTACGAGGTAGATTGCAATAGGGAACCTTGGGGACTAACTCCAAGGTGCACCCGGAAAACTGGGCAAACGCGTGGTTTTTCCAACATGGTGGCCGGGGAGCCAACTTGAACATAACCGGGTTATGTGAACTATGTGATGGAAACAGGACTCGGGGAGTCTTGACCCGCGCATATGTCTTAAATTGACGTTGCGGTATGAGCACAGGTCAGGCGGAACCGTACCTGCTTTATGTCGTTCGGCGGAACTGTTGGCATAGATGAGGGTCTTCGACGGTCTATGGCTTAAATTGACATGACATATGCCAGGAAGACAAAATGCTCATAAGGTTGGTCGTCCAAGGGGCGGTGGTGAGATGGAAACGTCAATGGTTTAAATTGACGTGACGTTGGCCGGATCGCCGTGAATGTGCCCTGAGTGCACGGGGTGTGTGGTCGTGCGTGCCTATGCCTGTGATGAAGTGTGTTTACACTATACTACTTGTTTTTACTAACAAAGTGTAGGAAAAAGTGCATCGCCGCCCCGAGTTGGGGGCGGGGTCGTTATAATTTGGTCAGCATGGCTGACCGTTGCTTTTGTTTGCCACTATACGATGGATTATTGCTTGCAGGTGCTGCGGAGCCGAGCGGTAATTAGCGGGCTAAAGCCCAAGTTGCTGAGCCAGCCCTCGAAGGCTTAATTTTGAGTGTTTTCTTGTAGTCTCATGTATGACCGGCCTGTGTGCCGAAGTTTGGAAGACACTTATTTTTGAGCAAACTATTGTAAGGCCATAAGGCCAGTTCTTGTGTATTGAACATTCATGTTGGGTTGTGTAGTGGACATTCATGCTTGGCTGGGTTCTTTATTCTCTGCAACTTAATAAATTGTTTTCGCTAGATGCTCTGTGTAGGACGTTGTGATTGGTTGATTGGTCTCAATGAGTAACCCACCGGTCTGTCTGTGGTATATGGCGTCGGGCCCCGGCCGGACCTACTGCTATATGTTATGTGACGGATAGGGGTGTTACACTTGTCACCATGCGTTCCTCTCCCAGCCGCTTCCAGAGTGTGGAGGACCAAGTCTCCCACGTTGATCGGCCGGGGATTCATTTTGCGATCAAATCCAGATTATCTCGGAGAGCGTCGTCGTTTGTCTGGAGGTTGAAGTTGGAAACCCGGGGGCTTGGAACGTCGATATCAACCGGGATGATAGCTTCAGTGATGTAGCAAAGATTATACGCCGTATCTCCTGTAGGGGGTTCTCTATGTAGTTCGGTATGCACACAACACGTTGGTGAGCGCGTCGACCCACTGCCCCCCAGCGTCTTCAAGTCGCGCCTTTAGTCCCTTCAGAATGGTTCGGTTGGTCACCTCGACCTGCCCATTGGATTGGGGGTGTGACACAGCCATATGTCGCAACTTGATCTTTAAGTCCTCGCTTAGCTAGGTGAAAGACCTTCCTGTAAACTGAGTGTCATTGTCGGTGATGATAACTGCTTGTATGTCAAAGTGGCAGACGATGTTCTTCATAACAAATTGCTTTGCGTTCTCCTCGGTAATCTTGGCAAGTGGCTCCGCTTCTACCCACTTGGTGAAGTAGTCGATGGCCATGATGACAATTTCCTCTGTCCCGAGGCTTGAGGTAAAGGGCCGAGGAGGTCTATCCCCCACTGTGCGAATGACCAAGCTCCTTGTAGTGTGGTAAGGGCAATGGGAGGTTGTTGGGGAATGTTGGCATGCAACTGGCAACTCTTGCATCTCTGGACGAAGTATGTCGCTTCCTTTTTCATGGTTGGCCAGTAAAAGCCTTGACACAGGATTTTTCGGGCCAAGGCCCTTCCGCCTAAATGTTCTCCGCAGAACCCTCCATGGACTTCGCGGAGGGTATATTAAGTGTCAGTCTCTACTAAACACTTCAGGTAGGGTCCTGCGAAGGACCGCTTATAAAGTTCTCCATTGATCAGTGTGAAGGTGGCCACCCTCATCCTTAGGAGACGGGCCTCCTTTTGATCTTCTGACAGCTGCTGGTTCTCTAAGTAGCCTACCAACGGGGTGATCTATGATCCCTTTGATTCTTCGATCTCTGCCACCTCCCACGGACCATGGATACTGGGAAAGATAATTTCTTCAACCCGACGTCTTCTTAACTGATAGTGAGAGGGAGATGTGGCTAGATTTGATAGGGTGTCTACTCGGTTGTTCTGCTCCCTAGCGATATGAAGAATTTGGGCTTGCAGTATCTGAAGCAGGAGAGATTTCAAAAGTTAGAGGTACTGGACAAGCTGCTCACTTTTCGCTTCATAATCAACTTCCACCTAGGAGACGACGAGCTAGGAGTTGGAGTAGATTGTTAACCTTTTAGTGTGGCAGTCGATGGCAAGCCTGAGTCATGCGATTAAGGCTTCATATTCTGCTATGTTGTTAGTGGCAGTAAACTTCAAACGAAGCCGTACTCCAAAGTGACGAGCTCTGGGCTTATGAGAAGGATTTCGGCTCCGACGCCTTCTATTCCGGAAGCTCCATCAACGTACATAGTCCATCCTTGTCCTGGCTCTGCTAGTATAACTTCTGGTTCTGCTGGCAAGGTATTTTCAACGATGAAGTCTGCTATGACCTGAGATTTAATGATGGGGAACAGCAGGAAATGGATGTCAAATTCTCCTAGCTCGACCGCCCATTTGACCAGTCGGCCATATGCCTCAGGTTTTTGAAGAATGACACGGAGAGGGAGCTCAGTCAATACTTTGATGGTGTGGGCCTGGAAGTAGGGACGAAGTTTCCTTGCTGAGAAAACGAGTGTCAAGGCTGTCTTATCTGCGACCGGATACTGGGTTTCAGTGTCCGAGAGGATCTTACTAAGGTAGTAGATGGGGCGTTGAATCCCTCCTTCATCTTTTACCAACACGGAGCTTAGCGTGGTCGGCGTGATGGCGAGGTATAGAAAAAGATTTTCTCCTGAGGCTGGTTTTGATAGAAGCGGAGGGGTGGCCATGTACTGCTTCAGTGACTCGAAGGCTGATTGACATTCGTCTGTCCACTAGAAACTTGTGGTTTTGGCTCCCCCGAGAATCTTGAAGAAGGGGAGATATTTATCTCCCGTCTGTGCCAAGAACCGAGAGAGTGCTGTGATTCTCCCGTTCAACTGTTGCACTTCTTTAAGAGATCGAGGTGGTGACATATCTTCCAGATCCTTAATCTTCTCTGGGTTGGCTTCAATCCCCCGCTAGGTTACCATGAATCCTAGGAATTTTCCTAATATAACCCTGAAGGCACACTTAGTAGGGTTAAGCCTCATGTTGTATTGCCAAAGGATCTTGAAACACTTCTCGAGGTCTTCCAAGTGATCTTTCCAATGGATGCTCTTAACCAGCATATCATCAACATATACCTTCATCGTCTTGCCAATAAGGTCTTTAAAAACCTTGTTCATGAGCCGTTGGTAGGTGGCTCCTGCATTCTTGAGTCCAAAGTGCATTACTTTATAACAGTAAACCCCTTTGTCAGTTCGGAAGGCCATATGCTCTTCGTCTGCAGGGTTCATTCGAATCTGGTTGTACCCGGAGTAAGCGTCCATGAAGCTGAGGAGTCGGTGTCCGGTGGTTGAGTCAACTAACTGATCAATTCTTGGGAGCGGGAAGCTATCTTTGGGGCAAGCTTGATTGAGGTTGGTGTAATCCACGCACATCCTCCATTTTCCTGAAGACCTCTTTACTAGGACAACATTAGCTACCTAGGTAGGATATTTTACTTCTCGGATGAAATGGGCGCTGAGGAGCTTCTCCACTTCGTCTTCAATTGCCTGGAGACGTTCTGGAGCAAAGTTTCTCTTTTTCTGGATGACAGGTTTGCATGTTGTGTTGATGTTGAGAGAGTGCTGAATGATGTGAGGATCTATGCCAGGCATATCTTCCGGAGCCCAGGCGAAGATATCCTTGTTCCTCTATAGAGAGGTTGTCAGTTCCTCTTTCTCTTGTTATGGTAAGAGCAATCCGAGCTGGATGGTGTGAGTCGGGTTTGTTGGTAAAAGGGGGACTTCGACTAGGCCTTCCATAGGCATCCCCCACTGCAATATTGCCTCGTCGCGTAAATCGAAGTCGTTGATGTTTAATGTGGTGACCTTGGTTGGTTGTGCCTGCTTGGAGTAGAAAATTTTGGCGGCCTCCTGATTGTCGCGTACAACTCTGATTCCTCCCAGAGTGGGAAACTTCATGCCCAGATGAGGAATCGAGGGGATAGCCTTAAAGATGGACTGAACGGGCCTCCCGAAAATTGCGTTGTATGCGGAACTTGAATCTACCACGACGAACTAGATTTCGTGTGTCACTTGCCTTGGAAATTCCCCCATGGTAACTGGGAGGGTAATCATTCCCAGTACCTGGACTGGATGGTTGTCGAAGCCGTATACTGGTCTGGTTGCCGGTGTCAGATGTTGTCTGGAGATGTTCATGCTCTGAAGGGTGGCTGAGAACAAGACGTCGACCGAACTTCCGTTGTCGACAAGGATTCGCTTAACATTATAGCAGGGATCTCTGATCCCGGCGCTGATTGCCAGGGGATCTTGATGAGGTGCCCGGAGCACGATAAGGTCTTCATCTCCAAAGTTTATGGTGGTGTCTTGCCTGTACTTTTTGTCTTCATGGATGCCTCCTTGCGCATACTGAGAGGATTTGAGCAGGAAGAATGGGTGATCCGGCGATGGTTTCGATATTTTCGACCATCTGCCTACCGCCTGCTTCTCCTGGTGTGGCGTTCTGCTGATCTCTGGGTGGCCTAGGTGGGTCCTGCTGGTCCTGTATGCGTCCCTGCAAAAAATCTTCTGAGAAGTCCTAGGCGGACAAGGCGCTCGATTTCTTCCTTCAAGCGGGCACAGTCCTTAGTGGTGTGTCTCGTAGTTCGATGAAACTCGCAATATTTGGACTGATCGTTTCTGGGGTTATGGGATGGTTGCTTGGGCCGATGTAATGGTGGCTCATTTTGAATGGCGTAGAGTATATTGGTGCATGTGGTGATGAGGGGAGTATAATCCCTGGATGGTTGATCTCTCTGAAGGTCTCGCCGGTGTTGCCCATTCCGGCACTATTCCCGGAATCTTCCTTCTTGATGCTGAGGGGCCGACTCCTTTTCTCTCTTCCTCTTCTGGGCCCCATCAAACTGTTAGCGATGGGCATCGATAGCTTCGTCGACGGCTATCTGCGCCTCTACCCGATGCACGAGGTAAGGATAATTGGGGACAGTTCCTCTCATCAGTGCTGAGTAGAAACCGCTAGGGCGGAGGCCTCCAAAGAACACCCCCCCGCAACAACTCGTGGTCGACTCCTGAAATCTGACGGGCTTCTGCAGTAAAACGTCGGAAGAAGTCCTTCAGGGTTTCTCCTTTGTTCTGGCGGATTCCTGACAAGTGGGAGGGGTCACAGACGATCTTGCGATTGGCGATGAACTGATCGACAAACTGCATTGTGAGCTCTGTGAAGTTGGTGATGGTATCGACCCTTAAAGAATGGAACCATGTTCGGGCCTATCATTCGAGAGTGGCTGGAAACACTTGGCAGAGCAACTGGTCTGGAGCATTATAGATTCTCATAATGGTGGTAAAGTGGTTAACATGTTCTAGCAAATCGTATGTCCCGTCGAACGTCTCAATGTTAGGGAGCTTGAATCCGTATGCGATTGGATGGTCGAGGATTTGCAGTGCCAAAGGAGAGCCTTGGCAGAGCGGCCGACGGGCGTGAATATCCCTTCTACCCGCTTGGCGATATTCTTCAGCGATGACTTCTCGAATTTCCTCTCGAGTAAACCTTTCAAGCGGAGGAAGGCGGGCGTCATTGACGGGGTTGTGATGAAGATGGTCTGCTCTCACCCCTCTCAGGGCCGGGTGAGTGGAACTGGCGGCTTCGGAATATTCTTCGGGTCCTTCCTTCCTTGAAGGAATTTCTTGGGCCCTGCGCTGATTCGTCTGTAGCGGAAGGTTAGCTGATGCTGGCGGTAGTGAGGGAGCAGGAGGTGCTCCCAGGTTTCGGAGCAGGGTGAGCATTTCGGTTTGTTGCTCTTCCATCTTGCGAACACGCCCCTCCAGGGCGGTGATGGGGGCGAAAGATACTTCGGCTATCAGTGGCACGTCCACCAAAGAGTGGGAGCGTGCGGGTTCGTCGTGTCCGCCGAGGGCAGATTCTTCAGTGGTGCAGGCGCTTCTTTTTGCCATTGAAGCAGAACTTGGAAGCGGCAAGGTTGGTGATATCGTGTTTTGAAGGACGATGGGAATCGTGTTCCCACAGAAGACGCCAAACTATTGCAGACTAACTCGATGCCCTGGTCGGACCGGATTTACTTGGACTGTCTAAGCTTACGGAAAGGTCGAGCGCGCACACAGTTAATGAAAATGAAAGGTTGACACAAGATATGATAACGTGGAAAAACCCCTCAACCGGGTAAAAAACCACGTGACCGGATCTGTTCCGGTCAAAGTCCACTAGTTGTTTGCAGTTACAATGTGCTTGGAGAATCGGGGGCGACATGCCGCTCCGCGTTATAACTTGGGGGGTGAGAGAGAGATTTCCGCTCCCGACGGGCAACAGGCTGTGCCGTGGGAGCGACTTTGACACTGGAATCCTAGAACTGATTCTGGTGCTTGGAAGTTTGCAGCGCGGCTTCAGCGCTTTTTCTCTTGCGGTGGTCGTCTTCCTCCTTTTGTTCGTTCCGGGACTTAGGTGTTTTCCTGCTGGTTGCACACTGGTGGCTCGAGGTGGCTGGAGGATGATCCGAGGGAGGAGTATGACAGAGCTATCGCCTGAGGAAGAAGATGACCGGGAGCCAAAAGGTGTATTATGAGGAGTCCCTGAGACTCCTTTTATAGCCTCCAAAAGAGGATTATGGAGGGCCCCACCACTAACTTGGTGGGTTAGTGGGTGGTTACCCACCAGATCGGATGGCGAGGAAGGCCCACCATGATCGGACGGCGGGCAAGCCGTCGACGGTGGTGGGGCGGGCGGGCGGCAGGCAGGAGGCGACCTTGTCGGCAGCTAGGCCGGCGGTGCCCTGGCTGGCGGCGGTGGCTGGCGGCGGTGGTCGGGCTGGCGGCGGTGGCCGGGCTGGCGGCGGTGGTCGGGCTGGCGGCGGTGGCCGGGCTGGCGGCGGTGGCCGGGCTGGCAGCGGCAGCCCGGCCAGCCGCCCGACTAGGCCGGCCGCGCCACGACCGGCCGCGCGGCTGCGGCGGCCTGGCCTGTGGAGCCGGCGGTCGTGGCGTGGCCGGCGGCGGCGGTTTCCCCTTAAATGGGCCGGTTTCTTGGTGGAGAGAGAGGGAGTGCCCCCCCCCCCCCCCCCCCCCCCCCATGTTTCCCTCATTATGAGGAGTTCATGGGAGTTGGAGTTGATTAGTCAATCCCATGATCTTCCACTTTTGAGAGGAGATCATGGAGGAATCTTCCTTATAAATGGTGGTGTAACTCATCAAAACCAAACCATACATATCATCGTTCTGTAGAAGGTGGGTGATGGTGTAATATGCCCTGTAAAAGGTATAATCAGACAATGATTCTACAAGGAACTGTTCATCCCAGGGAAGGTGGGTACAAAGTCCAAATGACCTTGAACATGCCTGCTGATTCAACCAGCTCAACGTGTGCTCGAAACCATGACGTGTTTCATCAGAGTAGAGATTCATATTTGACAAACAATCTTCCGCCTTCTTTCTCCACTCTTCCACACCATACATAATGTACCACTGATCTGTTAAAGTGTTACGGGTGTAACATTTAATGGGGAGATGAGCTGGCATCATCTGTACCAGGCCTTTTCCCCCTCTTCCAACATATCTTTTGTGCTGCCAACGGTCACTTTGTATCCATATTTATCTCTGTAATAGTTGTTGTAGATGTTAATGAATGTTTTATTTCTGTTTCTGTTTCTCTCACATAACCTACCCACCCTTCCGCCAACGGCACGCGCACACACATCAGCTCAAGAAATTTTAAATACACATTTAATTGAACAAGGTGGAGATGGTGGCTCAAGAAATTTTAAATATGGAGACTCGATCTCGGGTCGAGGCCCTATGTGACTGTCACTCTTCACAGTAAAACTCGGCCAACGACACCTTCAGGGATGTATCAATAATCTCCCCAACTTATGTCATTCATACTGCACCGGTTTCTCCCTCAACTAACCTACCTGTTACAGGACACAGGAAGACAATTTCAGCATTCAACACCCCCGAACAGCTCCGCCATCTCCGACAAGGATGGCACAAATACTGAAGATAATACTCCCACCCGCAACCGGCCACTAGTAAACTGGGATACACTTATTCCTAAAACCCAATCTGTCATCCTAGATATTTCATCCACCCTAGCTCAACTTTAAATGGTCAATTGTTACAGGAAACGATGGAGGGGGCTGCAGGCAAAACAAGGGAAGGAGACGCAAGGGCAGCACGGTGACCAACAGATCAGCCCGACCATAACATCAGCTCCGGCAACACAACAGCCCCAGCAATACAAGTTACGGCGCCACGACGCTCTCTTCGATCGGCATCCAAACTGGCACGCATCCTGCCAAATATACCGCGGGGTGCTCGACGGCGCAGAACTTCTCGTGGCAGGACAACACCAAAATCTCAAGCTCGGGTAGCTGAAAATCAGGCACGGCAGGGATGTTACGGGCATAACATTTAATGGGGAGATGAGCTGGCATCATCTGTACCAGGCCTTTTCCCCTCTTCCAACGTATCTTTTGTGCTGCCAACGGTCACTTTGTATCCCTATTTAACTCTGTAATAGCTGTAGTAGATGTTAATGAATGTTTTATTTCTGTTTCTGTTTCTTTCTCCTTGAAGTTCTTTGTCTCTCTCCTCAATGGTCAATAGGGTATTCCTCTAAATCTCCTCCGGAACTCTAACATAAAACCACACATTCATCACCAGATCTTGACATGACCTTTTTTTAAGGCTCGCTATATGCAACTGCTTTCCCTGTTTCAAGAAGTTTATTTTTTATTAATGGCTTGGCCTCCTGAACCTTTTTCCCTTTGAACTCCCCCACAAGCATTTTTCCATCAGTGAAACCTTTCAAATTTGTCAATCTCTTCGCCTCTGCAAGCTTCTCTTTGTCATATTGGCTCTTTATTTTCAAATCATGGCATAGTTTCTCTGCAGCTTTCTCACCAAACTCTGGAATATTAGTAATAGGAATAACATCAAAAGGAAGAACCCACTCGTCCTTAACTCCAAATTTAGATCTTAAATCTTCTTTTGATTTTAAATCTTTCAGTGTCATGTAGTCATCCGCTGAGTCACTGGGCACACTGGTCACAATTCCTGTACCTTTATCTGTTAGGATTGTAAGCATGGGAAGAGCATATATTACCTCATTAAAAGCAAGTGGTGACTTCAGCTGCAAACCAATAAGATCAAGACCAGAAAACTCGAGCAAACAAGTTGGCTTCTCTGGAACACGAGATAACTTTTGATATGCAAGATTGAGAGCAGACCTCTGCGTAAGAATAAGAGCATTGTTAATAGCACCCCTATTTACGCTATTAGCACACCTGCGATAGTAGCACCTTCATATTTGTATTCTCGCTATTAGCACACCATCCAAAAATTTAAAAAAATATTAATTTTTTACATACCTGTGAGAACATCAAATAAAGATTCAACTAGTTCTTTTTTAACAAAATTTCACAAAATGATACAAAATGCTAATGATGAAAACTAGTTAGTAAGCTCCACAAAATGTTCCCAACTCCTCAAAATGATCATAACTTCCCAAAATGAAGAACAATAGCTCTACAAAATTCAAAATGAGCCAGTAAGCTCCCAAAAATGAAAATCAATCCATGTCGTAGCAACCTGCACACGAATAAATGTATCATTAATCTCTCCAAACATATTACTTAAAATTGAACTAGTAAATTAAAGTTTAATGAAAATTGAACAAGTAAAATTATACTGTGCCTTAGATCATAGATCGGATACATTTATAATTTATTTCATAACATTCTTGGTGGGAACCCATCCTTTCCTCTGATTGTCACGTTGAAATCCGGCCCTATCACATCCAAGGAAATACTCTGAGCCTTGATCTATCTGTAATTTTATCAGCCCTTTGAATTGTCACTACAAAACCCAAAACTCTCCCGATATTACGGGTCCATTCAATTAGATCATCCTTACTTGGAAATGACAAATCCGTTACAAAATGATTTGAAACATCTAATTGGATAGTAGTAGGCTGCTCACCCATAGTGGAGTTCATTCTGGATAATGGGTGCAGAAGATTGTTGGATGAGTTGCAAATAGATAGAAATTATGGATAATCTAGTGAGAAAATCACATGGCAACTGTTAGTAATTGCCTTTCTAAAATGGTTCTTAATTAACATCCAGTAAGAAATATTTGATGGATGAGCTTACAAGATTATATCAAAGATTTATGGCTGTGAAATAATACAATGCCAAATTAATCATTAGCAAAATATGCCTCTGATATGGTTTCCAATAATTAGCAATGAAGTTATAGGTTTAGGAAGGACATGCATCAATCTATCTAAACTACCCTTGCTCCTATGGTAACTCAATATTTCTTTGAATTATTTGAAGCTGCTCGAATGGCAGAGATGCAGCAGACCATGATTGAAGCAAAAACATTGAATTTACAATGCAGAGCATGAAGCTACAGGTAAGAGGAAATTAACCATTCATAGCACTGTCGTCAGCTTGCAGCTGTTGGCAAGAACCAACAGCTATTTGCAAGAACCAACAGCATTTGCAATGCAGGCTTTCAAAACCAGTAGTTAACACTCAGGAATCGAGCATTGCTGTTGGCAAAAACTCCTGAGTCGGTGCTTTCAGGAATCGAGCACCAGTTGTTGGCAAGAAAGCTTAACTCTGTTTCCCGATTCCAGATAACTTTCTTGCCAACAGCTGGTTTTACAAAGAGAAGAATGGTCGGACCAAATGCTTTCAAAACTGTGAGGCGGAAGATTACCCTAAAGCGCGATCTTGGAGAGCTGATGCGGACGGAACTCCCGACGGCTGGCGATCTTGGAGAGTTGATGCCTTGCAACAAAGAATTAGAACCCCCTCAGTGAGATACCTATCCCGGCGGAAGAGGAGGCGGCGGAATCCTATCCCGACGGCTGGCGAAATCGCATCGGGAAGAAATCGCTGGAGAAAGAAGAAGATAAACCCTAACTCCGCTTTAATCAGGCGAAAAACAAGGGGTGCGACTATTTAGAGGTTTAATTGTTACTTTAAGGTGTGCTAATAGCATAAAGAGGGGTGCTATTAACAATGCTCAAGAATAATGATATCAGTGTCATTAATTTCAAAAGCTCCATACTTTCCCTTGTTATGAAAAATCGATCGATCCAAGTGCGGATAAAATTCTCTTGTTCCAAAAATCTATCTAACGGTCAAATTGAGGTTATGCGAATAATAATAACACAAAATAAAATCAAGCACCACAAACAAGAACACCAAAAAGTGGTTCCCCAAAATTTGGGTATGTCCACTGTGCAGGCAGAGATCAGATAATATTTCTCAAAATTCCCAAACATACAATACGACTAAAATATGGAGGAAAAAAATAAACCGAATAAATTAGATGGCGGTCTAAATCCTCCAAGGTCCGGTCGTACGCGTTGTGACAAGAATTAAAGCGGCGGCGGAAGAAAATCCGAGCTCTGGTGTTAAGGGTAGAAGTCGAAAGCTTGCGGCGAGAGGAACCCAAGTCGGCGAGAGGTGCGCGACGATGGCGAGAGAGGATTGTCGGTCGAGGAGAAAATGCCGCCGAGTGGAAGGAGCCGAAAGAGGGCCCGCCGGAGGAAGAACACCGAAGAGAGGAAATCTGCTGCTCTGCACTTTCTTTGGTGTTGGCCGACCATCACTTTAAATAGGAGAAGAAACCCCATAGTAAAAATATGAAAGGAGAGGAGGGCCGGGAGCCACCAAGGAAAGACAATAAATCCTTTCCGAATTGAGTTGTCATTGAAGGAGAATAATATCCTTCCAATCCTGGCTACCATGTTGGCAATCCGAGGAAAGAAGAAAAAAACCGCGGGGGGGGGGGGGGTATCCTGGAGGAGGACAGGCGGCAAAAATAGCAACAAACTCCACCTTGACGCTTCTCCAAAGATAAACTCTACCTTGCTGAAATAACTCCAAAAAAAATCTCCAACGGTCACCAGGATCCAAGAGCCAATTGCACTTTGGCTGAGATCATAATAGAACTCTTCTGATTCTGAGTGACACACACACTGGGCTAATGTGGCTGTCTTAGAAAATGCTCTACCTGGAGCTAAATGTCAACTGCTCCACCTCCAGCGGTGGTCTCCCATAGCAAAACTGAACCTGTCAAGACTTCTGATCATTGATGTGCGCGCGGGAGAGAAATTAGTAAATGCAGACACACTAAGAAAGAATGCAAACAAGATTGACTTCAGCATGGAAAGATGAACCCCTATGAGAACTGGTCAAAAGCCGATTTGACTAGACACACTCAAAGCTCATAAATGAGCAGTACCAAAGAAAGAGATTTAGGTAATAGAGATAAAAAACGCATTCAACAATGAAGTTCTTGACCAAGAAAATGATAACTCAAAACTGCGAGTTATTAGAATACAAACTTATAAATAGTATGACTAAAAAAATAGAGAGAAATGATGATAAGCAAATGAAGAGAAAAAAATAAAATAAAAGAAAAGGATAAAAAAAATGTAGGAGGAAAAACACACATAAAGAAAGAGATACGTGAGAAAAGTACTAAAGGATGTCCTCATCGACATCCTCAAGGAATAGGGATACGACGGACTTTTCCATTTCATCACTAGGGATCTTCCCCTTCTCCTTGTTCTGAATCTTCCAACAATTCTTTATTTCATGACCCTTCTTTTTGCAGTAATTGCAGTAACTATCTGAACTTTTCTTGGACTTGCCTCCTCTGCCTAAACCAGACTGACCCCGAGAGAATAAAGCTGAGCTTTCAGCAATGCCCGAGGCATACGGCTTCTTTCGGATGTTATCTGAGAGTAAGGCTGTCGTGACCTCCTCCAAGTCCAAAATATCTTTACTGTAGGTGAGAGTAGTGATCATGCCCTCGTAGGAATTTGGAAGAGAGTTCATAAGAATAACTGTCTTATCCTCTTCCTCCACCATGATATCCATGTTGAGACACTCAGATAACATTTTATTAAAACAGTTCAGGTGATCATGTAGAGAGGAACCCTCCTTCATGTTGAACTTGTACATTTGCTGTTTGAGGTAGATGTGATTGGGAAGAGACTTCGTCATGTAGATACTCTCAAGCTTTGCCCAAAAACCAGAGGCAGTCGTCTCTAAAAGAACTCCTTATAGCACATCATCGTGCAAGTAAAGTTATATGGTGGACAAAGCTTTGAGATCAGAATCCTCTCACGTGCAATCGGTAACCTCGACATCCTTATTGACTTTCCCCAATAGGTCATAGTGTAAACCTTCCTTAATCAGTAGTGCTCAAACCTTGACCTGCCATAGGCCAAAATTGTGTTTTTCGTTGAACTTCATAACTTCAAACTTCGCGCCTGGTGTGGAAGTCGGCATAGAAATCAAACTGAATAAATCTGCACGGAGACCCAAGCGACCGAATAAATTCACGAATCAAGATTTGAAAGATAGGGAGCGGACAAATGTCGTCACCTACCGTTGACCCAACTCAAAATAGAACGTCCAAACGGTCGTCGATCGAACATGCCTCTGATACCACTTATTATGAAAAATCAGTCGATCCAAGTGCGGATAAAATTCTTCAGTTCCAAAAATTTATCTAACGGCCAAATTGAGGTTATGCGAATAATAATAACACAAAAAGAAAAACCAAGCACCACAAGCAAGAACACCAAAATTTAAGTGGTTCCCCAAAATTTGGGTACGTCCACTGTGTAGGCAGAGATCTGATAATATTTCTCAAAATTCCCAAACATACAATACGACTAAAATATGGAGGAGAAAATAGACCGAATAAATTAGATGGCGGTCTAAATCCTCCATGGTCCGATCGTACGCGTTGTGATGAGAATTAAAGCGGCGACGGAAGAAAATCCGAGCTCTGGCGGTAAGGGTAGAAGTCGGAAGCTTGCGGCGAGAGGAACCCAAGTCGGCGAGAGGCACATGGCATTGGCGAGAGAGGATTGCCGGCTGAGGAGAAAATGTCGCCAAGTGGAAGGAGCCGAAAGACGGCCCGCCGGAGGAAGAACGCCGAAGAGAGGAAATCTGCTGCTCTGCACTTTCTTTGGTGTTGGCCGGCCATCACTTTAAATAGGGAAAAAACCCATAGTAAAATATGGAAGGAGAGGAGGGCCGGCAGCCACCAAAGAAAGACAATAAATCCTTTCCGAATTGAGTTGTCATTGAAGGAGAATAATATCCTTCCAATCCTGACTGCCATATTCGCAATCTGAGGAAAAGACAATATTTTCCATGTACTTCAGCTTTTTATCTGCCACTTAACAAAGGAATCATAAAATGGATTCATATCTGTGGTGATGAAAGAGCGCCTCCGGTCATAGCCAAGCCTAAATGACTTGAGGTCTTTTTTAGCCAAAGGTGGGAAAAAGTGAAGCCATTTATAAGGATCTTTGAATCCAGCAATTTCACTGTCTGGATGATGTAGCAAACACCGGTTTGCGTACAATTAATATCGTCAACCCTATATGCGTAGATAAAACTCACATCTCAACGCGACGAATGAACTGACAAGAGAAAAACACTTGCCCAAACGGAGGTTCGCTAAACCTCTTGGATCTCCCAAAGACTATGAAGCCAATGTTCGATCAAGCAAAGAGGATATACCAAAAGAGATCCACCCAAAATAAAGGATTCGCAAGGGGATGGACTCTTCCAACAAAGAAAACTAAGGCCACCAAACCTTTTATCGATCGTTAGAAAAGTTATGCGTAACCAACGACAAACACCAAGCCAACGCTCACGCATAATTAAACAACGCGCGCGCTAATTTAGACAAATGCTCAAACACTTGGCAAACGAACTAAAAGACACCGCATCCGATTAGTACAAAATTAATTGTGAAGCACGCACACTCCAATCCTACACGGTGGACTAGCAGAAGCGCATTTCGAAGCGGAGATTTCCAACCGGTGAGTAGTAACTCCAACAAGCACCTAGCCGCCGAGCGAAGACCCCTCTCCGATCAATTGATTGGAGACAAGCGACGCACTCTCAACGTTCCAATTCGTTCGTTGTTTCCGACCAAACACAATTCGATCACAACCACAAGAACACAAAAAAATGAGACGAATCACACACAAAGTGGGGGAAAATCATTACCCAACCCGAAGAGAACCGGGTAAAAGCCGAAGTCGGCGCCGACGCAAAGAGCCCACCAGCGGGTGGGGAAGGAGTAGGCGATCGGGATACGTTGGGA
This sequence comes from Platanthera zijinensis, assembly GCA_039513925.1. Lineage (NCBI taxonomy): Eukaryota > Viridiplantae > Streptophyta > Magnoliopsida > Asparagales > Orchidaceae > Platanthera > Platanthera zijinensis. Next base: position 48,235,877 of record CM077098.1, on the reverse strand, counting down.
GGAGCGTGAGGGACTGCCGTCGGCGTCGCTCCTGGAGGAAGGGGAAGCAGCCCGCCGGAGTAGCGCTTGGAGGAAGGGGCAGCCCGCCCAAACCACGCCTATAGGAAGGGGGGAAAATTCCAGAGTCGTTCCTGGAGGGGAGGGGGGCAGCTCATCGGAGTCGCACCGGAGGAGGGGAAATTCCGTCGGTATCTTGTCGGGCGGAGTCGTCGGTGTCGCACCGAACGGGAGAAAGGAGGCCAATCCTTTGCTTTGCTCAAGAAAACTTTTTCATTTGGGCATAACGCCAAATAAAGGAGTATTTATACTCAACAAGATTTCATCCTAGTCACACAATATCAATGCCTAATCCTAGCCATCCAAATGTTTTTAACTCAAAATAAATGCAAGAAATAAAAGAGGAATCAAATGTCCGTGACCGCCTAACATTTTGGTCGATCGGACTCGCAATCACAAATAAGAACTAGCAATGTATGTTTATTAATAATTGTAGATAACTCAATATTTGTAGCGGATCATGTCGCGGTAGGACTTCCTTGTGTTGGGGCGAAAATTGTGCGCGGGCGTCGTGTCTTCCAACTATGGCGGGTCGGCGCCATCAATCCTCCCCCGCTCAAAACCACTCGTCACCGGTGAGTGGTCCAAGCGGTAACGGTGTAGCATGTCCTCGTCAAGACGCTCCATCTCTTCGGCGGTCACCCAAGTGGCATCACAAACTGGGCGGTCCTTCCAACGAACCAAGTATCGGTGCACGCCTCCATCAGAGGAAGCAATGACTCCGTCATCTAAAATCTGATCTGGAACAAAAATAACCTTCAGAAACCTGGAGAAAGCATTAGTAACAGGCATAATATCACCGGGCGTCTCACTAGGAGGTGAGGATGGTAGCTCCAAGGTTGAAATATGTGAGGATGTGGTTTCACTCCCGAACCCAAGAGAATGGCCGTGAGGAGAAGAAGAAGAGGAGCGAAGTAATTCTTGCGGTGTTTCATGAAAAAGTGTATGGTCGGAAACATTAAACACGAGGTGTATGCCCCAATCGATAGGTAAATCAAGTACGTACGCATTGTTACTTAACTTTCTTAAAATCTTAAAAGGGCTGGCACGCCGGTTGGCTAGTTTCTTTATGTAACCCGTAGGTAACCGTTCAGGAATTAATTTCACAAGTACTAAATCTCCAACAACAAAAGTGTGAGCCCACTTGTGCACATTCGCATGAGATTGGTAAGCGTCATATGTAGTTGTTAATCGGTGGCAGATCTCGTTGTGTAACGCATGTAAATGGTGAGCAAAGTCGGTGGCTAATTGACTTGATTTATATGTCGGAGGTAGCGGAATCAAATCAGTAGGCACACATGCGTTGTAACCGTGCACAATTTCATTGGGTGAGAGACCCGTGGAGCGATTTTTTGAATTATTATAAGCCAGTTGGGCTTGGGGTAGGATGAGATCCCAAGTTCTCCTGTGATCGCACACTAAACAGCGTAGTAAATTGCCCAAACTCCGGTTGACCACCTCGGTTTGTCCATCCGTTTGGGGGTGGTATGCCGCGGAGAATAAGAGTTTGGTTCCAACAAACATCCATAGTGTTTTCCAAAAATAAGAGGTGAATTTAACATCTCTATCCGAGACAATAGTCTTGGGTAGCCCTCGATGACTAACGACTTCTTTAAAATAAAGTTTTGCGATGTGATAAACGTCATTTGTGCGATTGCAAGATATAAAATACGTCAGTTTTGAGAAACGATCGACGACCACTAGTATAGAATCGTTTTTGCATTGTGTGAGTGGAAAGCTTAAAATAAAGTCCATACTAACGTCGTCCCATGGTGTCGAGGGAATGGGGAGTGATGTATATAAACCCGTGTTGTGTTTGTTGTCCTTAGCGAGTTGACATGTTCAACAACTACGCACAACTTGGTTAACCATTTTTTTAGACCGGGTCAAAAGAACTTGTCGTCTACAAACGTGATGGTTTTATCGCGCCCAAAATGACCACCGAACCCGCCCTCATGCATTTCCCAAATAATGAATAGGCGAAGGGAGGAGTCCGGAATGCACAACTTAGATCCCTTAAATAAATACCCATCATGAATATAGTATTCTGAAATAGTGTGAGGGGAGTTCTCTTGGAGGGCAAGAAAAATGTGCTTAAAATCCTTGCATTCTGCATACTCGTGTTTCACTCGTTCAAATCCTATGACCTTAACGTCAAGAGTGGAGATAAGTAAGGTAACGCGTCTTAGAGCATCGGCGACACGGTTATGCTTTCTCTTACAATGTTTTATTACAAACGTGTACTCTTGTAGGAAAGAGACCCATTTGGCTTGTCGCGGGCTAAGCTTGTGTTGAGAATTGATATAGCATAGGGCGCCGTGATCCGATAGAATGATGAATTCTTTTGGCAAGAGGTAGTGGCGCCAATGGCGTAGGCTTTGTATAAGAGCATAAAACTCTCGTTCATAATTTGAGTAATTTAGTTTAGGGCCACTTAATTTTTCACTAAAAAATCCAATCGGATGGCCCTCTTGGCTTAAAACGCCACCTATACCCGCACCCGAAGCGTCGCAAGAGACCTCAAAAATCTTATCAAAATTGGGTAACCGGAGAACCGGTGCCTCGATCATTAATTGGTTTATTCTCGTAAAAGCAAAAGATGCGGATTTAGACCACTTAAAGTCGCCTAGTTTCATGAATTCCGTTATGGGCGCCATTATTGTGCTAAAATCACGAATAAAACGTCGATAAAAGGTAGCCAAACCATGAAAACTTCTAACATCCCGAATCGACTAGGGTTCCGGCAAATCTAGAATTGCTTGAACCTTGGCGGGATCAACCTTAATGTCGTCCACACTTACAATATAGCCTAAGAAAGAGATGGAGGAGTCCATAAAAAGACACTTCTTGAGATTGATAAAAAGTTTTTTTTTACGGAGAACTTCAAAGATTTGTCTTAAATGGTGAGTGTGATCATGTGGGAATACGCTATATACCAATAAATCATCAAAATAAATCACCAAAAATTTTCCCATAAAGGGTTGAAAGAGTTGAGTCATCATATGGGAGAATGTGCTTGGGGCATTGGAGAGCCCAAATGGCATGACAAGCCACTCGTACAAGCCCTCTTTAGACTTAAATGCTATTTTCCACTCATCCCCTTCTCTAATCCAAATTTGATGGTACCCGCTTCTAAGATCAATTTTTGAGAAAATTGTGGCACCACTAAGCATGTCCAACAAGTCATCCAAACGAGAAATTGGAAAGCAGTACTTAATAGTGATTTTATTGATGACCCTACTATCGACGCACATCCGCCGTGATCCATCTTTCTTAGGGGCGAGAAGTGCCGGAACCGCACATGGGCTTAAACTGTGTCGGATGAGACCTTTGAAGAGTATATCTAAAATTTTGGCTTGGAGTTCTGCATGCGCACTAGGGTTAAGACAATAGTGGGGAAGGTTTGGAAGAATAGAGCCCAGAATGAGTTCGATAACATGCTGGATACCCCGAAGGGGAGGCAATTCCGAGGGAAGTTCATCGGGGTGAATGTCCTTAAATTCATCAAGTAGCGTCAAAATTTCGGTGGGCAAGGATGTGGTGGGGGAGTGCGCCATGAGATTGAAGCAAGACTAAGGCATATATCATACCACCAGAAAAGCTATCACGCTCGAATTCTTTGTGGTTGATTAAGCTTAAGGTTTGTTTGACCGCGGGGAGGGAGGTGTCTGTGGTCTTGAGGTCCTTAGGTGCGGTCGGGCGTAAGGTAATTTTTTTTTTCTTTGAATTTAAATTCATACGTATTTGCGCGCCCAAAGTGGGTAACGTTGTAATCGTAAAGCCAAGGGCGGCCAAGGAGGAAATGCCACACATCCATGGAAATAACGTCGCACCAAACTTGGTCGACATACTCCTTGATAACTAGAGGAACAAGACAACGTTTGGTGACCGGGATAGAGGTCTTATTGACCCAAGCAACTTGGTGAGGAGTGGGGTGTGGCTCGGGAGTTAACTTCATGCGGAGAATAGCGGCTTCGGAAACTACGTTCATGCAACTCTCACTATTGATGATGAGTTTGCATGATTTTTCACCGCTTTTAAAGTATAAGGAAAAGATGCTTGAGCGCTTCCAATCATGGCTACTATGTGGGGTAGTCAGGATACAACGCATGACCGAGAGGTTGTAGGTGGCAAACTCCTCTTCCATGTCACTAGGAATGTCGGACTCTTCAACGTCACTATGTTCCTCATAGACGAGATCGTCGTCATCAGCCGTGGGTTCGATCAAGGTGACTAACTTGCGACGAGTGGGGCATTCAACCGCATAGTGGCCAAGTTGATTACACGCGTTACAAGTGACGTGTGTTTTGCTAGTTTTGCCTATGGGGATGCGCTCGCCCGAAGTGTCATTAGCTTTTCTAGCGGTGATGATAACGGATTTGGGATTGTCTTGGGAGATATTTTTCCCCTTTGAGTTATTATAGTGCGTAGAGGTTGATTTTGATAGGAAAAATCCTTTGGAGGAAGTCGTCCGCGGAGTGGTGGTCATTGAAATATGTTTTTCAATGTCAAGGGCGGCGTTCATGGCGGAGTCTAGATCATGGTGATCATATCTCCAAATTTGATTTTGGATCTCCGGGCGAAGGCCCTTACGAAAGCGTGAGACCGTAAGCTCGGGCATCTCTTGAATATCACAACTGATCATTAATTCATTTAATTCAGCCATGTATTCACTCACCGATTTAGTGTCTTGGCGTAAAGAGGTGAATTCGTCAAACATATTTGTTCGGTGGTAGGCGGGGACAAAGTGATTAGTGAGGATGTTACGCATTTGTGGCCATGTGGGGGGGGATCCCACCAACACGACGCTCTTCATTGAGCCAAAATACCTGGGCACGCCCTTCTAATTTCATACGAGCGACGACTACCTTTTGGTGGTCATCCAAGTTATGCCACTCAAAATAGCATTCGATTTTCATGAGCCAGACGTTAAATTTTGTGGGGTCGCCGTAACCGTCAAACGTTGGGGCATCGATTTTTATTTTGCTGGTGAGGTCATTGTATCAAGCACCATTGTGGTCGTCATCGCCAAGGTCATTATATGGACGTTGTTGGCGTGGTGGAGGATTACGTGGAGGGTTATGAGGTTGGTGTTGCGGGGGAAAGCCATTTTGGATCGTTTGGGTTAAGTTGGTGAAGGGCGCAGTGAGTTGAGCGATTTGATCTGTGAGATCACGTTGAACGGCTGCTAGTTGCGCTTGCGTAACCTCACGATTATCCGGATTGTCGCCCATATTATTGGACGCGGATGAAATCGGGGGGTACTCGTTCCCTGAGCGTGTGTGCATAAACGTGTACACAAGAGGACCGGCAAGAATTAAGAAATCTCTTGCGCCGAATTCTGATATCAAATTGATGTAGCAAACACCGGTTTGCGTACAATTAATATCGTCAACCCTATATGCGTAGATAAAACTCACACCTCAACGCGACGAATGAACAGAAAAGAGAAAAACAATTGCCCAAACGGAGGTTCGCTAAACCTCTTGGATCTCCCAAGGATTATGAAGCCAATGTTCGATCAAGCGAAAAGGACCTACACGATCTGAACGAGTGATGTACCAAAAGAGATCCACCCAAAATAAAGGGTTCGCAAGGGGATGAACTCTTCCAACAAATAAAACTAAGGTCACCAAACCTTTTATCGATCGTTAGAAAAGTTACGCGAAACCAACGACGAACACCAAGCCAATGCTCGCGCACAATTAAACAACGCGCGCGCTAATTTAAACAAATGCTCAAACACTTAGCGAACGAACTAAAAGACACCGCCTCCGATTAGTACGAAATTGATTGTAAAGCACGCACACTCCAAATCTACACGGTGGACTAGCGGAAGCGCAATTTCGGAGCGGAGTTTTCCAACCGGTGAGTAGTAACTCCAACAAGCACCTAGCCGCCGAGCGATGACCCCTCTCCGATCAATTGATTGGAGACAAGCGACGCACTCTCAACGTTCCAATTCGTTCGTTGTTTCCGACCACACACAATTCGATCACAACCACAAGAACACAAAAAAATGAGACGAATCACATGCAAAGTGGAGGAAAATCGTTACCCAACCCGAAGAGAACCGGGTAAAAGCCGAAGTCGGCGCTGGCGCTAAGAGCCCACCAGCGGGTGGGGAAGGAGTAGGCGATCGGGATATGCCGGGAGGAGAGTGAGGGACCGCTGCCGGCGTCGCGCCTGGAGGAAGGGGAAGCAGCCCGCCAGAGTCGCGCCTGGAGGAAGGTGCAGCCCGCCCAAACCGCGCCTAGAGGAAGGGGGGAAAACGCCGGAGTCGTGTCTGGAGGAGAGGGGGGCAGCCCGCCGGAGTCGCACTGGAGGAGGGGGCAGTCTGCCGGTATCTCGCCGGGCGGAGTCGTCGGTGTCGCACCGAATGGGAGAAAGGAGGCCGATCCTTTGCTTTGCTCAAGAAAACTTTTTCATTAGGGCATAAAGCCAAATAAAGGAGTATTTATATTCCTGAACAAGATTTCATCCTAACTACACAATATCAATGCCTAATCCTAGCCATCCAAATGTTTTTAACTCAAAATAAATGCAAGAAATAAAAGAGGAATCAAATGTCCGGGACCGCCTAACATTTTGCTCGATCGGACTCGCAATCACAAATAAGAACAAACAATGCATGTTTATTAATAATCGTAGATAACTCAATGTTTGTTGCGGAGCATATCGCGGTAGTACTTCCTTGTGTTGGGGCAAAGATTGTGCGCGAGCGTCGTGTCTTCCAACTGTTGGCGGGTCGGCGCCATCACTGAAAGCCCCAAACTCTTCATTATCTCCCACTGGAACTTGTCTCTTCCGCTTTTGGCAGCAGCTTTTGACCGCTTGCTCTTGAATTTATCAGGGGCGCCTACATTCTCCTCTTCATGTATGTTCCCTTCAACATAGTCTTCTGTAAAATCCTCATCAGACGGAAACAAGGGTGGATTACCATACTGTTCAATCTCTCGTGCAAGCTTATCTGTTGATGCCATGATAGGCATCCCCATGCAATGGAAAGCAAAAGGAAGGAGAACATTCCGACCACAAAGTCGGTGGTAAGCCGCAGCAAACTCAAGCTTTGACAGAGAAAAGGCATGACTGAGATGCAGAAATCCATTCATATAAGGGTATGGGAAATTTCCAAAGAATTAATTTTATCATGTCAACTGTGCCAAATGAATTACATTAAGGTAATAAACAGAAACTAATAGAAAGAAGAAAAGTTGGAGATAAGTTTCTATACTTTATTCTCATTTTATAGAAGTTCTCATAGTTTTCAAATCTTTTGTAAATGATGGGTCAATTCAGTCTTAAGATTGGGTCAAAAATAAGAACAGTATACAAAGAAGGGTGCATTTAATTAGATATCCAACTTAGAATGAATGGATGGAGGTAAAAGCTGCATGCCAGTGGCGGACGCAAAAATTCTTTTAAGTGTGGGCGTGCTTAAAAATTGCTTGATTCATACTATTAAATCACGCCAAAAACTAAATTTTTTGAACAATAGGGTATTAGCCACGGCTTAAACCATGACTAATACAGTTATTTTTTTAAGAAAATAAGGTATTAGCAATAGTTTATAGTTTAAGTCGTGACTAATAAAGGAAATTTTTTAAAAAATAGGGTATTTGCCACGGTTTAAATCGTGGCTAATACTATTAATTTTAAAAAAAAATAGAGTATTTGTCACGGTTTAAACCATGACAAATACTATTAATTATTTTAAAAAAGAAATGAGTGTAGGCGGCCGCCCACCCTCGCCCCAAGGTAGGTCCGCCCCTGCTGCATGCAATTTACCTTTTTCATCATCATCGATAAAAAAAAAAAGAATAAACATCCTTTAATATATCAGCGTAAGAAATGGAAACCTAAATAGATGTGAACAAAAAAACCGGGCCTGACGGGCCGGCCCGAGCCCGGCCCGGTCAAAGCCTGGTCAAGCCCGGCCCGGTTCAGGCCCGAACCGGGCCGAGCCCTTACCCGGGGCCCTGAAAGGGCCCCGATTTCAAGCTATTACCCGGCCCGGTACCCGGCCCGGTACCCGGCCCGGTCCGGGCCGGGTAAAGCCCGAAAATCGGGCTAGCCCGAGACTGGGCCGGCCATAGCCCGATCCGGTCTCGGGCTAGGCTCGATTGAGCCTAACGGCTCATTTTAAGAGCCGTTAGGCTCTTGACCTCTTCATGGCAGCATGGCTGCCACGTGGCAGCCATGCTGCCATGAGAGCAGCCAACGGCTCTCAAAATGAGAGCCGTTGGCTGCTATTTTATATTATAAATAATATAATATTATATATTTTAATATTTATATTATTATATATTTTTTATTTATATTATTTTATTATTTTAATATTTTTTAATATTATTTAAATTAAAAAAAATAAAAAATAAAAAATAAAAAAAATCCTATAAATACCCCCCCTTCTTTTTTTCTCACACTCTCTCTCTCTCACTCTCTCTCTCTCTCTCTCTTAACTCTCCCAATGGCGTCGTCTTCCCAAAATACGGCTGCGGTAGTGGAGCACAATCGTAGAGCGAATATTTGGGAGCATTTCGAGATGGTCCTAGTCGGGACCGAAAGGAGAGCGCGCTGCAAGTTGTGCTCGAAGCTGTTATCCATCACCGGCAACTCGACGCTTGTTAGACACCAGAAGTCTTGCGTGTCGAAACAAGCTCCTCCCGAGTCAAGTCAAGCCCAAATTTCTGGAGCAGGACAGATTTGGACGTACGATCAAATGCGATAGCGAGAGCTGCAGACGCAGTTCGTCATCAAACGCGGGCTGCCATTCAGCGTCTTCGACAATGACGACGCAACGGAGTACATACATGGGGGGCTTCAACACAAATATCAAAAGGTTAGTAGAATTACTTTAAGGCGTGACGCGCTTAAATTTTATTTAGCAGCAAAAGAAGAATTAATTAACTATTTTGAAAATTTCGAAGGACGTGTGAGTCTAACGAGCGACGTTTGGACGAGTAATTTAAATTTAGGATTATCTTATCTTTGCATCACTTGTCATTGGATTGATCCCATTTCGTGGGAGCAAAATAAATGCGTAATATGTTTTACAGGTTTTGAATACCCGCACACGGCTGTAGCTTTATATAAAGTTATTATGAAATGTGCGCGGGAATTTAAAATTAACGATAAAATACTTAGTATTTCTCTTGATAACGCCGCCAATAATGGCGCCGCAATTGAATTGTTAAAACGGGATTTAAAACCATTTCTCAACGGCGCGTTTTTTCATACTAGATGTGTTTGTCACGTCCTAAATTTAGTTGTACAGGATAGTTTAAAGGGAATGGAAGAATATATTAATAAAATTCGAAACATGTTAAAAACTATTTATTGTACTAAACAACGAGCTCAAGATTTTAGAAAATTTTGTAAAGCACAAAATCAGAGATATTTGAAACCCGAATTTGATATGCCGGTTAGATGGAACTCAACCTATAAAATGTTAAAAAGAGCCGTTCTACAAAAAGAAATTCTAATGGAATATTATAGTTTGCTTAATATTGAACACAATTTAGGTGAAAATGATTGAGATATTATATAACATTATCTAGATTTACTAAAGTGTTTTTATAGGGCCACTGTTTCTTTATCTGGAGTGTATTATCCAACGAGCGCATTAGTAATTGAACATTTCGTACATGTCACACAAAAATTTAGTTATTATAGACAACACGAAGGTTGGGCTCCTTTAATTAAAATAATGGAAGAAAATTTTTTAAAATATTATAGAGCTATACCGCCTATGTTTTCGTGCGCCGCCACTTTAAATCCGCTACTTAACGTAGAAGGCGTAGAAAATTTGATCGATGAAATCAATACTAATCTAACCTTAAATATAAATTATGATGATGATAACTCCGTTAGTACTACAAATTTTACTACTTTTTTTACACAAAGTTATAATTATAACAATAACTTATACGGGTCACGACCCCGCGAAGAAATAACACAACCCAAAACAAAGGATAGTCTTAAAAATAAAATTTTAAATTTAGCTTGTAGGAAAAAATCGCGCACATCTGGTAGTTTAGATGAATTAGGATTATATACAAAAACACAATTTAGCGATTTTATGAGTTCGGACGAGATCGAAAACTTCGATCTCTTAAATTGGTGGAAAGGTAAAGCTAATACCTATCCTGTTTTGGCCTATATGGCTCGTGATTTACTAACTATCCAAGCTAGTACAGTAGCTTCAGAGTCCGCTTTTTCTCTTAGTGGCAGGGTTTTGAACGAGCGGAGGAGTCGGCTTAACGAAGAATCGCTGGAGATTTGCATATGCTACAAGGACTACTTGGATGCTATGAAGAGGAAGCAGCACATAACAGCATTGGAGGATAGCTCGGAGGAGATATAAGACGAAATTGACGCAATGAATTTACAAGATGATTAAATCGGACAATCTTAAATTCTTAATGTAAATTTTTTTGATATACGTAAATTTTTTTAATTAAATTTTATAAGAATCATAAGTTTGTATTTTGTATTTTGTGCAATTGTATGACTTAGATTTTGTATTTTAATATTAATAAAATTTTTTGATTAAATTTTTTGTGCAATTGTATGACTACTTGAAATCTTGGATGCTATTAAAATTAAGTATTATTTTTTCATTTTTTGGATATGAAAATATTAAATATAAATTATAAATATATAATAATAAAATAATAAATAATAATTAATAATATAATATATAAATAATAAATATATATTTAATAAATTTTTAATTAATAGTAATAATTTTAGTTATAACTAATATAGTTATAAATATATATTAATATATTATAAATTTATAGTAATATACTAATATAATAATATATTATAAAAATAATAAAATATAAATTAATAATTAATAATTAATAATAATAATAAAAAATCGGGCCGGCCCGGTTCAGGCCCGAGACCGGCCCGGTTTTAATTCATTGTACTAAAAAGAAAAAGGCCCGACCCGATATATGAAAAAGCCCGATCGGGCCCAGTCCGGGCCGGCCCGATCGGGCTTTTTGTTCAGGCCTAAACCTAAAGATAATTTCTACCCTTCGAATATACTTTTGGAGATTTGCCCCCATCTCCAATTTGAATTACAACACTGCTGTTCTGAGACACTCCAACACATAAGCCAGGAGATGGCAGCTTATGGATTACAGTTACAATGAATGTCATGTGCCCTAGTGCACAAGGGATTTAATTATCTAGCAGTTGGGATGCAAAACGTTTTCCGTTAACTAAAAGAGATAGGTAGACCATCTCAATAGTCAATTATTTTACCTTGCAACCATAATTAGGGATGCAGCAGATGCGAACAATAGCTGTCAAATATTTTGGGCACCTTCCTCTACAACATATTAATAGTTTCCAGGATATAAATTTGACATATTTTAACCAGCAAGATGAACGAAAGCAATAAAAAACAGGTTAATGTTTTTTTTGGTTGTTGCTAATGCATACTTGAGAGGTATGTGGACCTGGACACTAAGCAGGATGCGTAGGAATCAAGACAGTCAAAACTAGACCAGAATCTAGAAAATCTTTATGCAAGCCTAACAAAACACAAAAGAATGGCAATGGCAGTATTCTTTGATCGAGCTTCAGTTTTCTTCAGTTAGGTAGTCAACCAAATGAGAGTATGTGCATAGACATTAAGGCTTAGTAGGGCCACATGGACAAGATCTTTCCAAAAAAATATCTACCCACAAAGAGAGTGGTAAACAAATTTGTCAGACTTTGGTCAAATTTCTAATACAATCTAAAGAATTAGCTGGGTTGGATAAATCGGACTACGAATTCATTTGGTTCTTTTCCATAGCTAATCAAGCCAACAAAAAACAACAAAATATCATGTGGAATCATTATATAGAACTTATAGCATATAAATTGTTAATTCTTTTTTCCTTCTTAATTACTATCAACCACGAATGCGCGCAAGTACTCATACTTGCACAATGTGAACAAAAAACATCGGGGTTAGTTCACAGTTTTAAGGTTTTCCCAAAGTTCACACCAACAATTCACACCCTAATATACAATTTAGAGTGCCCCTCCAGATAAGCTGATGCAGGGGTAGACTGACAATAACTCAACGACTATGATGCAACTTAAATTCAGTGCAAATGAGACGAAGGTGCAAACAGTCTGATTCAAGATCTAATCAACACTAATTAAAATTTAATAAGCTTTAAAATAATTTGCACAATTGGATAACGAGGTAAGACGATTAAAGATCGGCTTACAATTACCATCAAAATGAGTCGCGAATATCATGTAAGTGCACTGAATAAGTCTCGCAAATCAAACTACGAATAATAATAACAAAGCGCATAAGAGAATTTCAAACCTCCTGACAATAGTGCAATTCCAAAGCATTCAACATAAGAGAAATAAATAACATTCATACCTAGATTTACTCATACATGTGGCGGCGTGATTAGGGAAGGAAAGCCAACGACGGTATCATCCTTGGGTCGACGAGTGGCTCCACAGTTGGGCTGCAGTGGTTGGACGGGGAAGATTTGGGGGTTTATGGTGAAGAGGAGGGCTGCGGGTAGTGGGAGACAGAAGGATAGGGCTGCGGGTGGTTGACCGGGGTTGGGGAAGAGGTGGGGGCGATGGTAGGGTTGGAAGGAGGGTTGTCGGGGCTGGGAGGTTGTGGATCGGGCAGTGGAAGAGCAGGAGGGGTTGACGGGGCAGGGAGATGGGGAGGGAAGGTTGTGGTAGGGCTGCTGGGAGGGTCGATGGGTCATGGAAATAGAGGGGAGGTGGCGGGAGTGCAGTGGAGGGCTAGATGGGATCAGAGAGGAGAAGGGGAGGCGGCAGAGGTTGCATAAAAATGGACAACATGTAACAGGAGAAAGCACAAGGGACACGTGGCAGGCATCGGTGACATCAAGCAGCAGTCAATCATTTGTCCAGACGCACGCCAAGTCAGTGATCCAGATACAAAGCAGGAGCAAACCAGGTGTTGCCAGCTGTCAACTCAAAGTAACGGCTATATTAGGAGCATGTAATTAAAAAAAGGAAAGGATTACCTGTAATAAACTTTTTAAGAAAGGAATTAATAAAGAGTAGTTGTTTGTTCTGTCTTTTCATTAGGAGTAATCTAGGACTTAGCTTCTCAGCTCGCCGGCCCTTCGTCGGCCAGCTTAAATTGCTGCTCTCGTTGAGCCTTCCTCTGTTCTTGGCCATGTCGTCCACCGATCAACCTACGACACGGTTGAAGACGGTGGCAATGAACCAACAGGAACTTTCGAAGGAGTTGGACACAAGAACATCTCAATTATCCAATCAACACAGCAATTTCCAGCAAGAAACAGTCACAAATTTCTCGCGCATGGAGGAGGAATTACTCAAGATACACAGAGATATGCAGCGGGCATCGCAACAGGCAAGCACCGAACTCCAGGAATTTCGCAAAGAATTCGCAGTTCTTCTCCGAAATACTGGTTCATCGACAAAGGACAAGGAACACACTGTAACACCTCCCCTGTAAAGACCATATAATATGGGTCCAGCCGGGGGCCCCACAACATACGGACGCCACAGCTTTAGTATTAAAAGATGATATGAAAACTACCCAATCTCAAAACTCCAAACAAACACAGCGGAAACAGAACGCTAACAGACAGAAGTTATCCACTAACAGTAGAGTATCAAATGGTCTTAAGGCCTTACACAATAATAGTCCGACAATAGAAAAGTGTCAAGCACTCCTAGGCTACCTCGGCATGCAAGCCGTACATAATAAAACAATAGTAGCAAACACAAAAGGAAAAATCCAAGCACAGCAACACTTCATGAGGCTTAGGGCTTTTCGCCCGGCGCGCTAGCTCCTGCATGCGATCCTTGCCCTGTAAGGATTTGAAGTAACGTGGGTCAGCAAAGGCTGACCTCTACTGTGTAACAAACACATCTCCTCCCGGCCGTCCCTAACGGACCCCGGGGTACCACTCCACCTGCAAGTTAGCACTTCGTATACCAAAAGGGCATATATATTAAAGCGGTAAAACAGGCTTGGATGTCTCATACAACATACATGTTTTCTATGTTTTTTACAAGGTGAAAGGGGCCTATTATGCAACATGAATGCAACCCGGGTTTCACCCAAGGCACCCTAGCTCGTATGCATCTAGCACAACATCAAACACTGGGTACTTCCGTTTCCCCATTGGCTTAAAGCCGCAAACAAAAGGGAACCACCATGTCCCTAACGGCACACACGCCGTCACACGGATCCTTGCAAAGGCCCCACCCGCACAAGGGTCATGAGCCCCGGGCTTGCCCGCACATTCTGACTTCGCACGTCAGGGTTCCGTCTCAAACTGACCGATTCTAAGAAGCTTTGCTGGACCCCACCCGCTCATGGCTACATTGCCCGGGCTTGCCCGCCGCTCGGCATTCTCGTTAGTCTCACACAAGGGGCTAGTCTCGCCGGAACACTTTCCCCACATGACTTGCGCGTCACGGGATAGCCAGCCGACCACGGAGACATAGCCGCGCCTTTGAACAACACAAACAAAGGTTTCCCCCACCCCCATCACCATTCGCACCGTATCTTTTCCGTGCTCCAAGGAAACCATCTACCGCACAAAGCGGAGCTAACCTTGTCCGGTTTCGACTACGAGTACTCACTCAAATAAAAGGGGGAAAACGCATACACACAACGACGTCTTGCCGCAACGGATTTCTACCGAATCCTCAAAGCTCGCTATGCAACATCACCGGGTCGGACTAACGGTCGCGACCACGGCTTCACCCACAATGCCTAATCCGCTAACGGAGCGGATCTCTAATGCAAGCATGCCGGGATGAACATACTCAACCCGAAGATTCCTCTTGAACCTTGGCTACACAAATCCCTCTCATTTGAGAGATCCGGTGCTCAAAACACGAAAGGAAGGGGATGCTATTCATGCATCCTAAATCCTAAAAACCGAGAGGAGAAGTGTCGTTACCTTCCGTCCCCTCTTCCTAGCCATGGAGAAGATTTGCTCGGTTGAAAACCACCGCATCGCTCCCACCTTCGCGGATCTGAACTCCGCTCGCGAAACGGACCTCCGAAGCTTCGCCGGCGGCCGGAACTTGGCCTCCTTGCTCTCCCTTCTCTCTAAAACTTAGAGAGAAAAGAAAGTGGGGAATGAGGGTTTGGAACCCTATTCCCGGCCTTAAACCGCCATGGGAGGCTCCCCACCGTTGGATCCTTCCAAGAAAAGAATGAACGGCTACGATCGGAACCCAAAATAAAAAAAATCTGGGCCGAACACGGGTTGCAACACGGTCGTGTGCAGGGCCGTGTCAACCATTCACCGTCATCCCAAAATTCCCAACCAGAACACGGCCTCTGACACGCCCGTGTCAGACCCGACACGGTCGTGTCTCAGCTGACACGCCTGGGTTAAGGCCCGTGCTCAACTCCTCCAAACCACCCGAGAAGGACACGGCCAGGGACACGTCCGTGTCCAAGGCCGTGTGCCTTCTCGCCGATCGTCGACCAACACAGCTCGACGGCCCAGACGTAACACGGCTTGTGACACGGCCCGTGTCACAGGCCGTGTGCCTACCCCCAAAACCTAAATTTGCCGAAAAGACGGCGTCGGGTCCTCTTCCAAGATTTGGGATGTTACAACTATCCCCCCTTACAAGAATTTCGTCCCGAAATTTAAAACATGGAAAGTAAACAAAACTAAACGGTACCTGAGGAGAAAATCTCGGGGTACTCCTCCAGCATGGCCTGCTCTCGCTCCCATGAGAGCTCCTCGCGGCCACAGTTATCCCAACGGACCTGTACGAGTCTAACCTCCTTGTTCCGCAGTTGCCGAACCTCTGAATATTCTATCCCGATTGGACGAACTCGCGTCCTCAAGTTTTCCTCTACCGGCACCGTCGCCGGCTCAATCACCACGTTGGCTTCTAATAAGGCTTTCCTCAAGACGGAGACGTGAAATACGTCGTGTAATCCACTTAGCTCCGTGGACAACGCTAGCCGGTACGCTGCCTCTCCCACTCGCTCGATGACATTGAATGGTCCCAAAAATCTCAGACTCAGCTTCTTGAGTCGGCGAATCCGTGAAACGCCTTTGAATGGCTTGATTTTAAGATAAACCCAGTCGCCCACCGCGAACTCCACATGCCTGTGGCGAGCATTGAAATACTTAGCTTGCCGATCTTGAGCTACCTGCATGCGCTCTTGAATGGTTCGCACGAGCTCACTAGCGTTGGCTACCACCTCTTTTCCCAAAAGTTTGGTGTCTCCCGCCTCTGTCCAAGACATCGGTGTTCGACACCGCCTCCCATACAAAGCATCGTATGGCGCCATCTTGATACTAGCTTGGTAACTATTGTTATAAGCAAACTCCACCATGAAGAGGTGATCCTCCCACTTCTTGCCGAAGTAGAGAGTACACATCCTTAGCATATCCTCCATAGTATGGTTCGTTCTCTCGGTTTGCCCATCGGTTTGAGGATGAAAGGCCGTACTGAACTTGAGTTTTGTGCCCAAGCTCTTCTGCACCAACCGTCAATCCTTAGACGTGAAACGTCCATCCCGGTCGCTGATTATACTCTTCGGAATCCCATGAAGTCGTACAATGTTGCGGACGTACAACTCCACCAACTTTTCCACACCGTCCTCCTTCCGGTTTGGGATGAAATGTGTCACTTTGGTCAAGCGGTCCACAATCACCCAAATAGCATCATTACCCTGCTGCGATCTAGGCAACCCATGCACAAAATCCATGGAGATGTCCTCAAATTTCCATTCGGGGATTGGAAGAGGCTTCAAGAACCCGCCCGGCTTCTGACACTCGGCCTTCACCAAGGCACAAGTTTGGCACCGACTCACAAACAAAGCTACGTCCCGCTTCATCCTAGGCCACCAATAGGACTTCTTCAAATCAAAGTACATCTTTGTACTGCCCGGGTGAATGGAGTACTTAGTGAAGTGGGCCTCAAACATCAACTCCTCGCGGAGCTTGCCGAACTGCGGTACACAAATCCTTCCGCCCTTCCTCAGAATCCCATCAACCATCTCCCAGGCGCTACCCTCGCCCTTTAGAGCTTCCTCCACGAAAGGTTGGAACTCCGCATCCACACGGGTCGCTTCCCGAATACGATCGCATAAGTCACTCTGCATCTCAATCCAGTTTAGCCGAGCCACGCTAGACTCGCCTCTTGCCACACATTCCAAACCCAGGGACTCCCAGTCCCGCCTTAACCGCTCATCGTGAGCTTCAATCCAATTTCCTTGCCCCGAGTATTTCCTGCTCAGAGCATCCGCCACCACATTGGCTTTCCCCGGCGTATACTGAATCGCCACCTCGTAGTCCCCAAGGAACTCGACCCACCTACGCTGCCGCATATTTAGGTCCTTCTGATCTAGGAGGTACTTCAGACTCTTGTGGTCCGTGAAGATCTCCACCTTTGCACCATAAATGTATTGCCTCCATAACTTCAAAGCAAAAATTACCGCCGCCAACTCCAAATCATGGACGGGGTAATTTCTCTCATGAGGCTTCAGCTGCCCCGACCCAAAATCTATCACACTACCATGCTGCACCAACACGCACCCTAAACCGCATCCGGATGCGTCGCTGAAAATCTGGAATCCTTCGGTCCCCTTTGGTAGACTTAGGATCGGCGCCGTCATTAGCCTCTCCTTCAGGGTTTCAAACGCCTGATTGCACTCTTGAGTCCACACAAACTTCTGATCCTTGCGAGTTAGTGAAGTGAGGGGTAGAGCTATCCGCGAAAAGTTTTCCACAAACCTTCGGTAGTACCCGGCTAGTCCAAGAAAACTCCGGACTTCCGCCACGGTCCTCAAAACTGGCCACTCTCTGATGGCTTCTACTTTCCTTGGATCTACAGCCACCCCATCCCCACTAATCACATGGCCTAAAAACGCCACCTTCTCCAACCAGAACTCGCACTTGGAGAACTTTGCATAAAGCGGGTTCTCTCTCAATACTTGCAACACTGTCCTCAAGTGCGACTCGTGCTCCGCTTCCGACTTGGAATACACCAAAATGTCATCGATAAAGATGACTACGAACCAGTCCAAGTATTCGTGAAACACTCGGTTCATCAAGTCCATGAACACGGACAGCGCGTTCGTACCCCCGAACGGCATCACCGAGAACTCAAAATGACCATACCTCGTACCAAACGCTGTCTTGGGTATGTCTTCGTCACGAATCCGCAACTGATAATATCCTGACTTTAAGTCCAATTTGGAGTACACCACCGACCCCACCAATTGGTCGAAAAGGTCGTCTATCTGAGGAATCAGATACTTAATCTTGATAGTCAATTTGTTCAACTCTCGGTAGTCTATGCACAAACGCATACTACCATCCTTCTTCTTTACGAATAACACCGACGCACTCCACGGTGAAGAGCTGGGTCTGATATACCCCTGCTCCAAAAGCTCCTGCAACTGAACCTTGAGCTCGGCCAACTCATTTGGTGCCATCCTAAAGGGTGGACGTGACACCGGTCTAGCCTCGGGCACTAGCTCGATGGAGAAATCAATCTCCCGCCGAGGAGGTGCTCCCGGTAGCTCCTCAAGAAATACATCTCCAAACTCCGCCACCACGGGCACTTCTCCAAGAGACATCCTGGAAAGGCTAACCTCCAACAATGCTACTAGAGCTACACCTCCCTGGTTAACAGCTCGCACTAGTTGAAGTGCCAAAACTAGGGAACAGGCCACTCCATGCAGGACCTCAAACTTGACTTCCGCTTGCCACACGCCCCTGAGGGTTATCACCTTGGACAAATAGTCGATACTGGCACACTGCTCCGCTAGCCAGTCCATCCCCAAAATCACATCGAACTCGGACAACGGCAAGATCACCGCTACCAACATGAAGTCGACTCCCTCAAGACTCCAACAAATCCGCCCTTTAGCCCTGGTTGTCATAGACGACCCATTGGGCATGCGCACTTTCAACTCTGCGTCCGTTGAGAAGGACTCAACTCCAATCCTCCGGATGAAACTTTCCGCAAGGAAGGAGTGCGACGCTCCTGTATCAAAAAGTATCCTAGCGGGGTACCCAGATACCACTACAAAGCCTACACACATGCAATAAACATAAAAAGGCTTGAAAGGAAGAAATCTAAGGTACAGGTTGAACTCTCATACCTGTCACCACATCGGTTTGGTGGATTGCTTCCTGCTGCCCAAGGTTGTAGGCCCTTGGCTGCACTGGTTGAAACTGGGAAGCACTCGACTCCGTCATCTTCCCCTTCTCTGCTGCACTGGGGCCGGAGCGCATGGTCTGCTCCTGCCTTGGCTCTTGCTCAGCGCCCCCTTGGGTACAAAATCTTGTTATGTGGCCTGGCTTGCCACAACTATAACACGTCTGCGGTCCCTTAGAGCGTGACCCTCCGGACGTTCATTCTTTTGAAACCTTACTTGATCAGCCAGATATTCAGTACCTTCTTTGTAGTAGGCTTTGAATTTATTCAGGTGATCAGAAATAGTCTTTTGAGAAGCTTCAATGGCTGTGTTGACAGCTGCTAGATCATCTTTAATTTGTTTAGAAAGTTCATCTTTCACATCAGTGGCTATACCTCCAATTTTATTGAGAATTTCAGCATGTGAGCCCTTGAGATTTTCATTTGATCTGAATTGATTTTCTACAATATAACCTTGCTTGACTGCAATGTCTTCAATTTTAGTCTTCATTTCTTATTGTTGGGTAGCCAGATATACTACAACATTACCTCCATTGTGGAAGCAATCTGTCATCTCTTTCTTGTTCATATTTACTTAAAATCTGATGGATTTAATTTCTTGAGCAAGTTGGAACTGCAGTTCTTTATGTGTCTCATCCACATACTTCTCCAAAGATTGTCTTTGCTCATCTAATTTTACTCGTAGTTTCACCATCAGTGAACTGGAGTCCATCTGCATGTTTGATGGTTTAGAGAGTGTTTGTAAGGCTTTCTTATAGCCTGTACTCCTTTTCCTGATAGCGACCAACTTCCTTTTCTTAGCCATGAAGGCTTCTTCATCATCAGAAGATTGTGATGTACTTTGTATATTCTAAGTGTCCATATCAGTAGGGGCATGCTGAGACATCTCCCCCTCAGTTCCTTGTATCTCTTTCTCAATCCTTTGTTGCTCCCCCTCAGTCCTTGTTTTATTGAAGTCAGGGAACAGTTCTTCCAAAGTGAACTCCTGCTGCATCTAAACAGGAGGAACAAGGTTGTCTTTTTTAACTAATGGTTCCCTCTGGACATCTAGATCTTTGTCCAGGGTCTTCTCAACATTGAAGCAGTGGACTTGCTCATCTTGAGCTTGATCTATCATTTATACATCTTGTGCTTCATTCTCAGTATTGACCTATGCTTCCTTGTTTATTTCTGATACAACATCCATGATAGTATCAGCAGCATACTCACTTTCTAGAGCAGCTTCAGCAATACCTCCCCGTTGGGCAGGCAACTGTGATTGATCAGTATTTTGGACATTTATTTCAGTATTCTCTCCACCTGGAATGGAGACTATCTGATTCTCTAGTTGCTGACTGCTCTGTACTTGAGCTTGAGCTTCTTTTTCATGTTGGTCTTCATCTGAGCATAAGACCACTTCTTCTTCAGAATCACTGGAGGATTCTGCTTCTTGGACAATGGGTTTCTTCTTTCTATCCTTCATTACCTATTTCTGTGGAGTATAAACTTCCTTTGGCAAGACTCTATCCCATCTGGATAGAATCCTCACATCCATCCTCCTCATGTGATTGATCTTAGAACCTGACAGTTGATTCATAACATCTGGAATAGTGGAAGCTAGATACAAGCTTAGTATTCTACCTTGATTTGGCTTCTTAATACCTTCTTTAATCTTATCAAAAACTACTGATGACCAGTCTGTTTTTACACTAAATATGACTCTGTTCATAAGGTTAAACATGTAATCAAAAATTCTATCATGTCCACCTGTCTTGCAGAGAATTACCTTGCCTATGATCTCTGAGAGAGATTCACCTTGGGAATTCATTCCCTTCCTGGTAATATAGGATCCTACCTTGGTATTTGGATTCAGTCCACACCAACTGAGTGCATCCTTCGTCATTGATGGAACAATGTCATCATCTTCTTTAACTCTTGGGAGTTGAAGCGACTTCTTGATCGTCTTATGTGAGAGTTTCACTCTTGTACCATGAACAGTGGCTTTCATCTTCTTTCCTTCAGAATACACAGTTGCAGACGAGTAGAATTCACACACATCCTTCTTCAAAATTTTTGTAGGTTCGGAGACTAAATACTCCAACCCATTCTCATAGATTAGGGTAAGCACACCCTTAATTTCTTATGAAGCTTCCTCAAATCCCCTGCGAACTAGCTCGTAGCCTTCATTGATGTTGTCGTCCTGGTGTGGCACCATTGATGAGAGAGAGAGAGAAGGGAAGAGAAGAGAAGGGAATATCTTAGTCGACACAAAGTCTAGAGTCAATAATTCTAAAAGCGTAGTCGACCAGATTTTGTCTTCTTCTATTTATAGACTACTGGTAAAGGGTAGGTCAAAAGAAACGCCTTACTTAGTAATAATACTAGTCGACAAAAATATATATGTGTCGACAGTAATGACTTAGGTCACGACAAAACTTTATTTTAGTCGACACGTATATGTGTCAACATATTTGTGTCAGTGTCGACACAGACTATCAAAGTCTCGACAGAGAGTGTCGACACCAATTTTTGTGTGTCGACACAAAAATATACTAATACAAGGTCTCGACAGAGTTGTGTCAACACCAACTTTTCTGTCGACACAGATACTATTTCTGTGTCGACACAATTCTTTTCTTTGTCTACACAACTAAATGATAGTATCAGCACAGTTAGCATGTGTCGACACAATTTTCTAACTAAGACAAAATTTCTTGAGAAATTTTTGACTTACAGATACTACTTGAAAAAATTTATGTTGACCTATCACCTTATTCTTGGTCAACCATACCTAATTTAATTTTAAAATAATTGAACTTACTTTCATCTAGAGGTTTTGTAAATATATCAGCAATTTGTTTGTTAGTGTTTACAAATTCTAGATTTATGTCTTCCTTTTCAACATGTTCTCTGATGAAATGAAATCTAATTTCTATATGCTTAGTTTTACTGTGTGTAACAAGTTTTTTAGTAATAGAAATAACACTAGTAGAATCACAAAACAATGGAATTCTACTTACCTTGATGTCATAGTCTTCAAGTTGATGTTTTATCCATAACAACTGAGCACAACAGCTTCCTGCAGCTACATATTCTGATTCAGCAGTGGAAATAACCACACTTGTTTGCTTCTTGCTGCTCCATGACACAAGCCTACCACCGAGGAATTGACATGTTCCAGTGGTACTTTTTCTGTCTTCTCTGTAGCCTGCAAAGTCTGCATCTGAAAACCCTATTAGTAAGAAATCTCTATTCTTAGGGTACCAAAGACCTAGATTAGGTGTGCCCTTAAGATATCTCAAAATTCTCTTGACAGCAGTATAATGAGATTCCTTTGGGCAAGCTTGGTACCTAGCACAGAAACATGTAGCATACATGATGTCAGGTCTACTAGCAGTCAAGTAAAGTAGGGAGCCAATTATCCCTCTATACAAAGACTCATCAACAGGTTTTCCTGCTTCATCTTTGCCTATAGGCATACTTGTTCCCATAGGAGTTTTCATGGTGGAGGCTGTCTCCATGCCATATTTCTTAATTAACTCCTTGGTGAACTTAGACTGAGATATGGATAATCCATCATCAGTCTATCTAACTTGGAGTCCCAAGAAGAATTTCAGCTAACCTATGCTACTCATTTCAAACTTCCCTTACATAAGTTTGGCAAACTTACTATTAGTAGAACCAAAGATAATGCCATCAACATAAATCTGGACTAGGATGATCTTACCTTTTGATTCCCTAAAGAATAGAGTCTTGTCTATTTTCCCTCTTTAGAATTTATTCTCAATAAGGAAGGCAGACAAAGTTTCATACCAAGCCCTAGGGGCTTGTTTCAAACCATATAGAGCTTTCTTATGCCTATATACATAGTTGGGATTATGAGAATCAACAAAAACTGATGGCTGTTCTACATATACTTCTTCCTTCAAGTCTCCATTCAGAAAAGCTGACTTGACATCCATTTGGAATACTTTGAACTCTTGAAAAGAAGCATAAGCCAGGAACAATCTTATAGCTTCTAACCTTGCTACTAGGGCAAAAGTTTGATCAAAGTCTAGTCCTTCTTCCTGTTTGTAGCCCTTTGCTACTAGTCTTGCTTTGTTCTTTATTATAGTGCCATTCTCATCTAGTTTATTCCTGTAGATCCACTTAGTTACTATAACATTGTGATCCCTTGGTTTAGGAACCAACTCCCAGACTTTATATCTTCTGAATTGATTCAGCTCTTCCTTCATGGCATCAATCCAGTTTGTGTCTAGCATGGCTTCATCAAACTTCTTAGGTTCTATCTATGATAGAAAACTTGTACATAGAAATGTGTTCATGCTTTTTCTCCTGGTTAGAACTCCCTGGCTTGCATCACTAATGATTTGGTGTGCAGGATGATCCTTCAAGTGTCTTCTAGCTAGAGGAAATCTGTCAACCTCTTGGTCTTCTTCTCTTTCATCATTCTGATGCACTTCATTGTCTTCATCTTCATCCAGAGAGTCTTGTACTTCCCCTGGATAGTTTTCATCCTTTTCTTCATCCAGTCTTGCAGGTTGGTCTTCACTAATAGTCAGCTTGTCCATCCTTTCCTTTAAACCTGTAGAGCTACCAGAAGAGCTAGACAGTTCACTGTTAATTAACTTAGACTCATCAAATACTACATGAATTGATTCTTCTACAACTTGTGTAGTCAAGTTGTAGATCCTGTATGCCCAACTATTATTGTTGTACCCAACAAATATCCCATCTAGGGATTTGGCAGCAAACTTAGTTTGGTAGTGCTTACCATTAACTAAGACATAACATTTGCTACCAAATATTCTAAGGTAGGAAATATTGGGTTTTCTGCCTCTCATAATCTCATAGGGAGTCTTCATATGTCTTTTATTGATGGAAGCTCTATTGAGTACATGACATGCAGTATTTACTTCCTCAGCCCAAGAGTATTCAGGGAGATAAGTGTAACTTAGTAGTGTTCTACTTGCCTCAATTAGAGTCCTATTCTTTCTCTCAGCAACTCCATTTTGCTGGAGATTTCTAGGTGAGGAGAACTCCTGATGAATCCCCAAGTTCTTCACAGAACTTTATCATACACTCAGACTGAAATTAAGTTCCATGAACACTTCTGATTTTGACCACTAAATTGTTAAATTCATTCTAAATTTGACTAACAAAAGTCTGGAAGACAGTAGGGGTTTCAGATTTCTGCCTCAAGAAGAAAACCCATATAAATCTAGAATAGTCATCCACAATAACTTATGTGTATGCTTTCCTACCTAGACTATGACTGGCATTGGACCAAATAAATCTATATGCAGGAGATATAGACATCTCACTAAATCTTTGGTAACAAGTCCATGGAATGAGGTCATGGTCTGTTTGCCCTTCTAACAAGCTGAACAAACACCCTCTTTAATGCACTTGACCTGAGGACCATTCCTCACAAGCCCCATACTAAATAATTGTCCTATTGACTTATAGTTCAGATAAGCTAGCCTCTTGTGCCATTGAACACACTGTGATGCTTTCTCATCTGCAACTAGACAGATAGGTGAGTTGTTATACTCACAATCAAGGTTAATAAAATATACATTCCCTTTCCTAGTGCCAGTTAGAATGATCTCTTGATCAATTGATCTCTTTATTTGGCACTCACCCTTGAGGAAAGAGATGTCATACCCAAGATCACTTAGTTGACTTATGCTAATTAGGTTATGTTTCAGACCTTTCGTATAAGCCACTTGAGTGATACAGATAGAGTTACTAGAAATGTTACCAAACCCTTTGATGACACCTTTTTCTGATCCACGAAAGATTACTTTGGGTCTATTCTCTATTGGAGAATAGTCTTTCAACATCCTTCTTGTTCCAGTCATGTGCCTGGAACATCCACTATACAAGTACCATATAGGGGTATGGCCACTTGGACTCACCTGCATCAAATAAAGATTTACCCATCCTTAGAACCCAAATTGTTATTGGGTCCTAAGTTCAAGTTAGCTTGAAATCTGACATGTTTACCTGCAACCTTTCTGACAGGTAAACTGGCCTTATTCTGAATACTAGAATTGAACCAACAATCAATGGCAAAGTGGCCCACCTTGCCACAACACCTGCAATCAAATCTATTGTACCTTTTCTTAAGTACAGGCTTCTCAACATTATTGCCAGCATTCTTTTTAAGTGTAGGTGCTGGAGCAGCATACCCCAAGGATTCCTTAAGAACATGATGGGTTTGCTTATAGGGTGCCCTATTAGCATGTGTACCCTTGCCATTGAGATCACCATACTCACAGTGACCATGAGTGAGGTTATGATCATACCTGTTAGTAGGTTGCATCACTTTTCTAAAAGAAATAGGGGGTTTCATAGCTAGTGGCTAAACTGGGCCTTTGCCTTTTCCTTGAGAATTGGCTGCCCTTATTCTTTCCTTGAAGCCTAGTCCTGTCTTTCCTTTCTGAGATATGAAGTTATCTATTAAAGGCAAGATAAACTTTGGCTTTGAAAATTTAACCACTAGATCCCTTTCTTTCTGGAGTCTTGCTTCCAGATTTTTGATGTGATTTTCTTTGAAGGAGATTGTGCCCATTTGAATAACAATTATGTTTTCAGTTTGGCAACCTCCTTCAATTTCAAATCTATTAGATTGGTTGAATCTGTTGCAGCCTGTTTGAGAGATTCAATTTCCTTGACCTGCTTCTTGACAAGGAAATTGCTCCTCTTAAGTGCTTGTAACAAACCACCATACTCATCAATTAATTGATGTACATCCCCCTCAGATTCAGAACCATCCACTTCTCTTGAAGTTGATGCTACTGATTCTGATCCAATAAAATAATCAGAAGCTAAGGATGAATTGTATACCTTACTTGGACCAGGCTGATCCAGGCACTTATCTTCTTTTGAAAGAGCCATCGGCCCTTTACAATAATAGTCTTCACCTCCATTTATGGAATCCAGCATTTACAAGAATTCTGATTCCATAGAATCCTCTTCTGTAGTAAACAACCCAATATAAGCTTCTGCATCATCTTCTTCTCCAGATTTTGAGGATGAAGAGTCAGTCCAACTCTTCTGCTTCTGCGCAACCAAAGATTTATCCTTCTTGCCATTATTTTGAGGCTTCTTCTTATCTTTAGTCTCCTTTCTCTTATCAGGACAGTCAGCTATGACATATCCAGGCATATTGCAGCAATAACAAACAATTTTAGAGGTAGTTTGTTTACTATTATTAGAGGCATACCTGTCCTCCTTAGAAGCCTTCTTCTTCTTGTTATAATCATCCTTGAAGGAGGATGAAGATGACTTGGTTCTCCATTTCTTATTCTTCATGAACCTCTAAAACTGCCTTGTAAATGCAGCAAAGTCTTCATCAGAATGGTGGTTGTCTGATGTACTGATGTCAGGATTTTCTGCTTCAGCCTCAACACTTCTTCTGGGTGGAGAAGGAGACTTTCTCCTACCCTTCGTTAGGGATTTAGCTTTGAAGGCTACTGACTTGTCTTTTTTTATCCTCCTCCTTTCTGGCAGTAAGCTGCATCTCATAAGATAACAGTTTTCCAAACAAGGTTGGTGGAGGTGTATCACCAAGCCTGACCACCACTCTGATGGCACATATTTTTGTATCCCAGTCCTTGGTCAGTGACCTGAGAAACTTATCATTCAATTCATATGTGCTAAAGACTCTTCCATAGGTCATCAGCTCATTTACAATTCCAAAGAACTTCTTGTAACATTCTGTTATGCTGTCTGACTTTGCTTGTCTGAAGCTTTCATATTCTTGATTCAACATAGATTTCCTATCCTCTCTAACTTCTTCAGTTCCCTCCATATAGACAATCAAGGTGTCCTACATCTCCTTGGAGGTTTTGCAATGTACCAAATTCTGAAATGTGGCATCATCTATAACACCCACAATTATGTTTTGTTCTCTCTTGTCTAAAGTTGCTAGAATGATCTCATCCTTAGTCATTTTAGAATAGCTCTTAGGGGTTTTGAGATTACCATAGAGAGCTGATATATTCATTGGAATGAAAGGACCTTCTTGTACTGTATGTAGATTCTAGGATCAGATGCTTCCATGAACAATCTAACCCTTTCTTTCCATATCCCAAAGTTTTCTTTCCTGGAGATGGGCAGTTTCATGGATCCAAATTCCTTCTGATTCTCATTTGAACCCATTCTGGCTAATTGTTAATTGCCTTGGAGATTTACTCAGACTGTTAGGTCTGTTTTTGAGCAACCTCCCTCTGATACCACTTGAAAGATTTGATTTCAAGAGCCTAGACACCTGATAGGTTCTAATCTTTTAACTATTTAGGGAATTAACAAGTTCTAACACATCATATAAAATCACAGTTCTTAGAAAAAATAAACACAACACAACAAGATTTATAGTGGTTCCCCAATTTATGGGTACATCCACTTTCCCCCTTTGCTTATCCAGTAGAGAACTGGATTCAGCCAAACTTCCTTCCACTATCTCAGATCTACAGATCTTACAACTCAGAACCTGATAGGTTCCTACAGCTCAGACTTCTTCAAATCCTACCTAAAATTCTTCCTAAGAACCCTACCTCAGGCAATAGCCCTACCTCAGCCTTTATCTCCAGGTCTACAACTTAGATTTTAATAAGTCCTACACCTCATGCACTCAGCCCTACCTTCGCCTTTATAAATACAAGCTTACAACTCAGATCTATATAAGATTTTATAAGAAAAAGTTTATTTAAAGAAATAGAAATTTCACCTAGATTGAAATCTAAATGGGTGAGAGCTTCTTGATCAGTTCTTGAATGACTGAATACTTCAGATCCAACCTGACTTAGCTTCTTCAAAGCTTCTTGAATTTGAACAAAATAAGGTTGATCTTTACTTGGTGTTGAAGTTGATCTTTAATTAGCTCTCTTCTTAAATTCAGAATCAGATCTGAATCTTTCTTGCAGACTTGTTCAGGATCTGCCTTCTTCTGGGTCAGCTTCTTGCTCTCCAATACTTGTTGCTAGTTCTATATAATTTATTCTATTGGATTCGATTATGGTTGTTATGGATCAGCCCTTTATATAGAGTTCATCCATGATTACTGGCTGATCCGGTTTATAACGGCCTTCTGACAGCACTGACAGATGTGTCAGCCTTGTTACTTATGACAGCTGTCAAGTCTTCAGTCGTGACAACTGACCCTTCATTGGAATTCTTTCTCAGCAGGACACTGTCAGCAAACTACTTTAAATGTGTCGACACAACTGCTCCTGGTCTCCACATAGCCGATGCTGATAGATGGCATTGAGTGTATGTCCAGACAACGTTGAGTGTGTGTCAACACAAGTCCTGTGTGTCGACACAATCCTTTCAGACTCAATATAGTTGTTGTTGATGGATGGCATTGAGTGTGTGTTGACACAAGTCCTGTGTGTCGACACAAGCCTTTCAGACTCAGTATAGCTGTTGATGATAGATGGCGTTGAGTGTGTGTCAACACAAGTCCTGTGTGTCAACACAAGCCTTCTTCAGGTGTCGACACAATTTCTGGGTGTCGACACATGCCTTGCTTCTCGTGTCGACATAACTCCTGGGTGTCGACACAGCTCCTGCTTCAGGTGTCGACACAATTCCTGGGTGTCGACAAAGCTCCTGCTTTAGGTGTCGACACAATTTCTTACAAGTGTCGACACTTATAATTAGAAATTTTTCTGCATTTCTTAAACTTGCACACTGAAACTCAACATCCCATCAAATACAAATTGATGTATATCATTGAGTACAGAGAGGCTTCTTCAAATCTGGTATATAATTTCCAGTGTACCCAACAAGTCTTCTGAAGGTTGGAACATAAGATGTCTAACCTAGTCAGACTGACCTAGACCTTAGAACTAAATAAATTTGACCCTAGGATATACATAATGTGTCAACAATCCTAATTAGTGAACCTAGCCCAAATCCAAACTGGGGTTCTAACAAGGAGTTTCCCAATGTTTTCCCTACTAGTCTTCCTGGTCTTCTGCTTGAGAGAGATGTGGAGTTTGTTATCAATCTTGAGCCAGGTACTCATCCTATTGGGAAGGTACCTTACCATATGGTACTTCTTCAGTTGGAAGAGTTACATACCCAACTTGATGAATTGTTGCAGTATGGCTTCATTAGGCCAAGTTCTTCGCCCTGGGGTGCTCCAGTCCTATTTTTGGAAAAAAGGATGGTTCCATGAGGTTTTTCATAGATTATAGAGAACTGAATAAGTTGACCATCAAGAATAGATATCCACAGCCATGGATCGATGATATGTTTGATCAGTTGCATGGTAGTTCGGTTTTTTTGAAGATATATCTTCGTTCCGGCTACCATCAGTTGAGGATCAGTGAGTCGGATGTTCCGCGGACCACTTTCCGTTCTCGGTATAGACATTTTGAGGTCTTGGTGATGTCCTTTGTATTGACGAATGCACCCTCTGCTTTTATAGATATGATGAATAGAGCGTTTAAGGATTTCTTAGATCTTTCACCCAAGTGATCTCAGGTTACCTGTACTGGAACCCTAACTCAAGACAAAGACTGGCTCACTCGTATAAAGAGAACCTTGATGGATACAAAGACGGAAGAAGGGAAGAAAGTCACCTTAACTACTTTCCTATTAGATAAGAGGCGAGGCTTTAGTGGGATGAGTTAGAGTTGCATAAGTTTGCAGTCAGGAAACTGACTGATATCTCGATGGATGAGTTCTGGAGATTATTTTTGGCTAGGTATCTCCCTTCATCACAGCGGATTGCGATGGAGAACCAGTTCTAAGGGTTGACTCAGGGTGATAGTTTGGTGGATGAATTTTTGCACGAGTTTATCAGACTTGGGAGATATGCAGGCTCAACATTTGCTGATGAGGAGTGTAAGACCAACAAGTTTTATGAAGGTTTGCAAGATGATTTGAGGTTAATTCTATTAGGTCCGATGGCACAAGGCTTTCTAACCTTGGTGAATACAGACAAATCCCTGGAGTAGGATATGAGTAGGTCCAACATAAGAAGGACTTGGCGGTGAAAAAGCTAGAGTTCAAAGTACTGAACTCTGCAAAGTCTGGGAAGAGTAGATGGAGCAAGAAGTCTAGGTATTTGGGGCAAGCTTCTTCTGTTGCTTCTGGAGCGACTACTAGGTGAGGTTCGCCCACTTACTATACTTGTGGAAAGCCAGAAAATTTTTATTGAGAGTGTCACAACAGTATTTTGAGGACAGAGAAAAAGGTAGGTGCGTCATATGCAAAGAAAGGGAAGACAGTGGAGTCAACTGCATCCCATTATGCTCCAGTGCAGACCCAATTTTATTATCTTGGATGACGGGAGGCCATTAAATAAGGTGATATGGTGATATGTATGACTTAGTATACAACTTTTACTGCTTTATATATTATACTTGTTTCACTTCTTGTTTAACTTGTTCGTATTAGGCTTTGTTCTATTTCCGGACTATCCTGCGAGAGCACTGTTTAATAAAAGGGCATCTCATTTTTTTTTCTGAGGACTTCATATTGCGAATCAGAGTGCCTTCGTTCATGTTGATTGATAAAATGGATGTGTTGTTGTGTAACGGGCACATGATGCATGCAGATAAAGTTTGCAGTGTTAAGGTGCAAATAGGAAGTCTTGAGTTTAGATTGGAAGCATTTGTGCTGCCGATATTATAGTTTGATGTGATCTTTAACATAGACTGGCTTTCGGAGCAGCGTGCATGCATTGATTACAACTAGAAGGAAGTTACACTAGGGAAAAAAACCTAATGTGAGACTAAGTTTGCTGGTATGTAAGGATCAAGTAAGATATTGATGTCTGCTCTCCAAGTTGTCATTGCTGTTTGGAAGGGCGCAGAGTAATTCTTCATGGTATTGGAGGCTTTAGAGCCGAAGCCTAGTTTGAGTGACGTTCCTATTATATCGGACAGTCTGTCTATGTTTCCTAAAGATCTCCCTACAGTTCTACCTCAGCGAGAGATCAACTTTACTA
This sequence comes from Platanthera zijinensis, assembly GCA_039513925.1. NCBI lineage: Eukaryota > Viridiplantae > Streptophyta > Magnoliopsida > Asparagales > Orchidaceae > Platanthera > Platanthera zijinensis. Next base: position 48,204,673 of record CM077098.1, on the reverse strand, counting down.
TTGAGTCGGTGCCAGGTACAAAACCTATATCATGCTCACTATACCGAGTAGTGCCAAAAGAGATTGGTAGAATTGAAGGTTCAGATACATGAGTTACTAGAGCAAGGATATAAATGTTCAAGTATGTCTTCTTGGAGTGCACCGGTTATTTTTATGAAGAAGGATGGAAGCCTGCGTCTATGTATCGACTACCATGAATTGAATAAGCTGACGGAGAAGAACAAGTATCCAATTTTGAGAATTGATGATTTGTTTGATTAGCTAGTTGGATCAACTATGTACTATAAGCTGGATTTGAAGTCCGGTTATTATCAGTTGATGATTCGGGAAAGTGATATTCCTAGGACAACGTTTAGTACACTCTATGGATATTATGCGTTCACTGTGATGCTGCTTGGGCTAACAAATGCGCCAATGATATTCATGGATCTGATGTACAGAACCTTTCGGGAGTACTTGGATGTGAAGATTGATATCTTTACATACCATAAGATCCTAGAGTATCCATTGAATAGAGATAATTTGAATATGTGACAAAGGATGTGGATGGAGTTCCTTGGGGACTAAACCTTCGAGATACATTATACTCCCGGGAAGGGAAATATTGTCGCAGATGCATTAAGTTGCAGGGATCTAATAGAGGCCAAATGGATATAGATGTATGTTGGGTACATTATTCATGACTTGGAGGCCTTAGAGATCTCTTGCATGGACAAGAGAACTAGTGTGAATGCATGTTTAAACTGTACGAAGGTGAAATATGACCTTACAGATAGGATTTAACAGGCACTGGAGTTTGATGACAGCATGAAATTCTACTTGGCAGAGACTGTGGATGGGTAAAATTCCTAGTTTTCTATTGATAGTGGTCTTTAATGGAAAGACAGCCGATTGTGCGTCCCAAATGTTTCAAATTACTGTAGTAATTGATGTATGAGGCACATTTTACAAAGTACTCAATCTACAGTGGAGCACGAAGATGTTCAAGGACATGGAAAATTTGTTCTGGTGGCTAAGTTTGAAGAAAGATATAGCTCGCTATGTGAGAAAGTGTCATACTTGCGCACTAGTGAAGGCTGAATGTTAGAAGCCTGGTGGTTTCTTGAAATCATTACCAATTCCAGAATGGAAGTTTGATTATATTTCAATGGATTTTGTACACGGTTTGTTGAGATCACAATAGAAGAATGATGTTGTATAGGTGATCATAGAACGATTGATAAAGGTATCACACTTTATTTTGAATAGAAGGAATGATTCAGTGAAAAGTTGGCAAAGCTCTATGTGACAACATAGTATGATTGCATGGTGTGCCCCATAACATCATTAGTGACTGAGATGAGAGATTTACATCAAATTATTTGAGGCTAATCAACCAACTATTGGGTACCAAGCTGAAGTTCAGCATGGCCTTTCATCCTCAAACAAATGATCAGATTGAGATTGCAAATAGGATAATGGAGGTTATGCTCAGTATGTGTGTCTTGGATTTTGGAAAGAGGTGGGAGGACCATCTCTTTATGATTGAGTTCACATACAACAATAATTACCAAGCGAGTATTCAAATGATGACCTTCAAGGCTTTTTATGGTAAGAAGTGCTTTACTCCATTAGCTTGGGTAGAAAGAGGTGAAATAAAGCTGTTTAAGAAAAAAGGCGTCAATGAGGCAAACTTGACGATACGTTTGATCCGAGAGCAACTGCTGATTGCTAAGGATAGGCAAGCTAAGTATTATAACACTAAGCACCGTGATGTTAAATTCGATCTTTGCGATTGGGTGTATCTCAAAATCAAGCCTTTCAAGAGTGTATCAAGGATTCGACACTTGAAAAAGCTAAGTCCGAGATACCTTGGACCATTTGAAATTATGGAATGTGTTGGTGAGGCTGCCTATCAGCTTGCTCTTTCATCAAAGTTGAGCGGGTTGCATGATGTGTTCCACATATCAGTGCTGAAGAAGGTTGTGCATGAGCCTACTCAATTGATTACCGTGGATTAGGTGCCAGTCGATGGTGGGTTAAAGGCAAAAGTAAAACACATTCGTATTGAAGGCACATGGGTGAAATAATTGCGAAATAAGAAAATCAAGATGGTTAAAGTTCGCTGGGACAATTATGGGTGCGTGGAACTTTCATGGGAGCGCGAGCAAACCATGAGAGAGGATTTACCCCAGTTGTTCTCTTAAGGTACATTTTGTAAAATTTGTATTTGTGTTTTTTTCTATACTGAATAATTCTGAGAAGAAATTTCTTGGGGGGGGGGGGAGATTTGTAACAACCCACATTTCCCACAGTTGAAAAACAACAAAATACATTTTGGAGCTATCGCTGGCAATAACGACATCGACTGACGATAGTGGTCAAAATGATGCATCGATAAAACAATGAAGAAGATATGATATTGCCTGTTGATAGCTTGATATCACTGGCGATAGTGTGCCACATGGCAGAAAGTCACGTATTAGTTGCTTAAGAGGAGGTTATTAAGTGTCACTGACCCTGTCAAGCGATTACTACTGGAGTTATTGTGCCACGATAGCGATATCACCCGGTGATAGTGTTTTGAGTAAATCTCTCAATGCAAATCAGGCCATCCATTTCATTTGAATTGGTGATCTTGTGGCTGAGCTTTGGAATGGGATTGATAAGGTGGCTGATGAGAAATTTCTTGTCATTCTCACTTTAACTCTCTCTCTCTCTCTCTTATTCAACTTGAGAAATCAAGAGAAGGAAAAGAAGAGGAAATAGAAGAAGGCTGTCCTTAGCCTTTGGAAGAGATTTGGAGGAGTTCTTACAGTCGGAATTACGAGTTGAGGCTAGATCCACAGAGAGGAAAGTGTTGTATCTACTGGCCAACCTTAGAGGGGGGTGGGGTGAATAAGGTTTTACGCGTTAATTAAAAATTTGAATTATTTTGATCCTGAAAAACTAGTTCTGGAAGATACCGAAGGGCGCTAGCTCGCTAGCGTGCAGCGTTAGGTCACAGACCTCGTTTTCCTAGACAAATTTCTCCTTGGAGAAATAGGCACCCTTTAGAGATCCACCGGATTATACCCACGACGTTACACGTAGATATAAGAATACAAATAATTTTATTCAATCAAAATCAAAAGTGTTTTACAATTACAAGTGTTTTATCTCCGTGACGCCGAAGATCGGAGGCGGTGAAAATCGAATCTCATTTGGTTTTCTATATCAACCCACTACTCAGACCGGTTGACTCTCTCCCTTTCCCTCCAAGAAAGGTCTTCGAGCCGGCTCTTCACCTTCATGCTAGGAAGTGTCTTAGAGCCCCGCTAGATCTCCCGATCTAGACGTCCCTTCCCCGGGACTATTTCACATGGAATCCTCCTAGGATTCTGACGACCTTCACCGGACGATTTTCCTCACCAAAACCACATAAAAAAATACAAAAAGATTAAAGAAGAATTAAGTTTGAATCTCCCTCAAGAACGATTCCTCAGTTGAGCGATGAATGACCGATGCTATTGATCTTCGTTTGGTTGCACTCGATCAACTTCTCGTAGTCGTTGCAGTCCTTGGCTCATCAGAGATTTTCTTGCGCGAATGGGAGGGAGGTGGCTTTCTCTTCCTTTGATGGAGAAGGCGGAACGATGCTTTAAAGGAGGCTCCTGAACCCTAGAAAGAATTCTTGTCCATTTCTCTTCTGTGTAATGAGAAAACGAACGACTTTTATATATCTTTGAAAAAATAGTCTACCATTGGCGGTAATGCTAGCACCCGACGGTAGGTTATTGTGCGTCAACGTGACAACTGTCCCTCATATTTTGAAAAATATTCAAAAAGATTATTTTCTTCTTTTTCGTTCTAGCACGGTGCGGTATCCAGCTATTACCTGGTGGTAACCCGCTATCGTCTGGCGTTAGCTGAAGCATCTCGACGAACCCAACTTGACGATCGTTGAGTAAGCTAGCACTGCACATTAGGAAGCTAGCCCCTTGTAGTAGGTACCAGAACGCCTGTTCAGATTAAATACAGAAGCTAGCGCGGGAGGTAGCGCCAGCGCCACGCGGTAGGACTTAGAGAGCCTATTCATCTTAACACTAGGCTAGCGCTTGGCGGTAGCGCTAGCGCTAGGCGGTAGCGCCAGCGCATGGTGGTAGGTCATAGAATGGAGTTTTTTTACTTCTCTTGAACCTGTAAACCTCCACACTTTACCAAACACAAGATGTAATTAAATACAACATGGAAATTGATATTGTCAAACTAAGGATATGTGAAGCTTTGACTCCAACAAACTCCCCTTTTTGATAATATCAAATCCCGTTCATGAGATATAACAGTTGAGATGCATGATACAGTGCAAATAAGAAATCAGCTTTAAATAGTTAGGTTTCAAGTTACTTGGAACTCCCCCTACGCACACGCTCCCCCTATATACATGCTCTACACACTCCCCCTATCCACGTGCATACAGTTCAACAAGCTCCCCCTATATGCAATCTCCCTAGCTCATGACTCATGAATATTCTATTCTCGCCCTTTTGATAATATCAAAAGGGGTGGGCTAGATCGAAAAGAGGCTATACATATGTACGGGAAAAAATTGCAGTCTAAGATAAGCGTAATAAAGATCAAACAATGCACGTTATAAAGTGAATCTAGATGCAAACACAATAGAGGTGACCAAACATAAATCAGAGAATACAATGCGTATGGGTCACATTTACGAGCGTAGTACACATAAGCAAATCAAATAAGTTTTCAGAGTAAAGAGAATCGGACAACACAAGTGAAACAAAGTACACAATGATTTGGAGTATAATGCTAAGAGATTTATAGAGTTAACACATTGGAATATTGTAAAAGTAAAGAATAGAAATCATGTATTAGTACTTATGTGTTGTAGACATATAGTGCAGTTTCAGTCCAATTCTTATGCATGGCAACGTTAAATAGAGCAATGGCATGTGTATGGGTAGTATCAAAAGAGAAAACATCAAGTAGAATTAACATTTAGTACATGTTTTATCTCAGTAATTCAATATGCTATCACGAGAAAAATAAAGTGAAAATTCACGTCACGTTTCTATCTACTTCATGCCAAGACTAGAATAAGGGGCACTCCTCACAATGCACGTGGATAGGGGGAGTGTGTAGAGCATGTATATACACAAAATGATTCTTTTAACCAAGGTGCTAATCCTCACAATGCTCATGAAGAGCTATCAGGAGGAGTGAGTAGTGCTTGGGGGGGGGGTATCCTTGACACATGATTTGATAGAATGCATAGTTTTTTATTTTATTTATTTTTCATACTATCATCATTATAGCATTCATTTCAAGGACCCCGAATCTATCAAAATCTACTCATATAGATAGATTCACTTTAACTTGTATACAAAGACTTGATCACTAGAGAATTGGCCAAAAGTTCTAAGCTGTGCATAAGTACATGTATATCGTGACATTAATTATTCAAGTTATTTCTAATATATTAGACACAATATAACGAGTTATAACATGTAAGCATAGAGTTTCTATAGGAGTGCTTCGTTTAGGGATGTGTGAATAGTGTAAAGTCATTACGCTACATAAATCCACACACATACCTAGAGGCACATTCAATAGACATTATCATGTCTAGTCACACTCAGTAGTTAAGCACCTATAGATTTGACACATAATGACAAAAATAGACAATGTTCACAGAGATTAACAATCCTAAATCAACATTATACATATTCATTATGGTCTAGGTTCTAGCCATATGTGTCCTAAGAATGAACGATCCACAGCTTTTTTGTATTTTGGGTTTTATAAATTTGTTTAATTTTCTATTTAAAAAAAATAAACAAATCAAACACAACAAACGAAAAAAATGCAAAAATAAATAGAACAATACGATAGAGTATTATGCAGGATATCGACGACCATGAGACATGAAATGACGTTCATGCTATGTATAGGAACACTCATGAGAATGCTCAAGACACAATCGACCCAACCTATGTGTCATCACCCGAGCCCCGTACTAAGTGACTTATGGGCATGAGGAGCTGCACATGTGCCGTAGGGTGGGGTGTTAATCCCATATGCACACACAAGGACTCGCTCAACCTAACACTCTTTCCCCCCCAACACAACACAAAGACCTCCTGGAACCCTTCCCCAGTTAAGGACAAGACGTGGATTATAAGTAAGCATTCCTAATGCACACAAACCTACGTCCCCAGCTACTGTGAGACACATCCCGACGAATCTTGTGTTATCGTTCATATCAACTAAGAAGCAATGAAGATAACAGCATTGATTATCAGAAATCAATACGAAACTGTGCTACTGCCAATAGTAGAGGTACTGTGGCGTGGTAGCTCAAAAATATATTATCGGCGACTCAGGCCAAATTTTTCATTCTTGCTTTTCCACTCTCTCACCTTCGAGTACAGTGCTTCCGCCGACGCTTCCCATATCTAGGTAAACTCCTCCACTTTTTCTCTTCATTTTTATGTATAATGAGATTAAAAGTGTAATATGTGGAGTTCTAGTCATTTTGGGCATGATCCGTGGTGGTTTTAAGAAGTTTTTTGAGTTGGATTTGAGATTTTTTGTCACGGATCTTACTCGATTTCACGAATCTAACTTCTATGAGCTTGGATCTCTTTTCGCTTAAGGTTTTAAGAGAACTTTAAAAAAAATGGATTTTTGGGGGAGATCTAGCGGAAGGGGACGGAGTCAAGTCCGTCACGCTACCGTGCAGCAGTAACCGATTACCGCACTGCGGTAGCCCCCAAAAATAGGGTTCTTAGACTTTTGAAGAGTGGATTTTTTGTGTTTTGCAGATTATGGCTTCTTCCATCTCTCATCCATCATAACAAAGTTTATCAAAGCAATCTTAAGTACCCTCTTCCATATTCCCAGTGATAGACGAGGCCACCGTAAGTGTGCCGATGGAAACCAACATCGATGATCGTTACACTCACATTTAGAGTTACCTAGATCATTCAGGAATTCTCTCCGTAATTTCAACCGGTGATCCTTTTTCGTCGGTGCTTACTCATGAGTTCTATAATAACCTTAGGGATATAGCTCACACATAGCTGGACAGAGGAGTGCAATCGTGTATTGGTACTAAGATTGTGACTATACTCCACGAGGATCTTGAATGAAAGTACGTATGGTTCCTCGGTGGGGAGTGACTATATATTGTTAAGACCTTTAGATCTATGCGGGATTGGAGAGAGATCAATGAGGTACTCAATGGTGTAGAGGGGTGTCGAGATCTCATCACCACCATGGACACACCCACATTAGATGCCCGTATCATCCAGGATTTTTTGTGCCACTCCTTGATGTTCAAGAATGGAGACACCAAGAAGATAATGGCCCAGCTTTCTATAGTAACGTTCTGTATCCTAGCCGAAAGGCACTTCAGCATATCAGATCTTATCCTATCGATGATGCGCTACACATATCGGCTCAAATATCCCGACCGCCAGTGACTGGACACTCTTCTATTGGGCAAACTGACCCAGAGTATCCTCATAGAGAAGTACCCTGTCATCAACTGTTCACCGTACCCTACGTATAGCTTCCCCCAGATCTACAGAGTAGTTGAGATTCTTACTACATAATGAACACGTCCACCTACTGCACAATCTCCATTACCCCATGGAGTATCCCTTAGGGAAACCAGCCGAGATATCTACGGGATGGTGGAGGAGCAATTGTGGGAGATTAGGCAGATGACTAAGGATGTGAAGGGCATGAAGAAGATTCTTAAGAAGATGATGATCAAGCTCAATATTTTTCTAACTTCTTTAGAAGAATAGCATCTACACATCATCACTTCGTCTTTTGGTGTTCGATTGTACTGCCCCCTTTATTATTATTCTTCATGTTTGTAATAAGACAGGTTAAACATTATTCTATCTGTGGTGAACTCTTATGCCGGTAGTGGTGCTACTGGTAATAGTTTTTATGCTTTTATGTTTGCCAAATGTGATTAGTATCGTGACACTACCCTACTCACCTAGATCGTGAATAGTTCACAGAACATATATCGTGATATTCAAAAAGAAAAAATAGAACAATAAAAAAACTAAAAGGCGTATCATGAAGTAATATATAGTGCAGTTCATTTTAAACTTACTTCACGCAATTTGAGGATGTTATCAGAGGAGATTAGGTATCCAAGTGAGATCGTGTGTGGTGATTCTTTTGGGTACCCAAACATTGCGTGCCATCTTATGGGATGGTAATGATAAATGTGCCCTTTCGAGTAGTATAGGTGCGTCATTTTTTACTACGGGCCTCAATTCAAACTTTGGTTTAAGTTTTTGTTTATGTTGCAAATTTCCATTAAGATATCTACGAGGCTTTATATGATGATCTTTAATTGAATAAAATTGCGTTGGAGGTTTAGATATATTGAAATTGTTCTCCAGATTAAAATTCTTTGGCTTAACATAGAGACTCATAGTGTAGTAACTGTTCAAAGAAAATTTACATTAATTTGTTTTTAAGTAAGGAGTAATTTGTTTTTGCAAGTGAGGGTGATTTTTATAGTTAAGAATTTCCCTTGCTTTAGCTAGAGGTTTCCTACTCCCTTTGTTTGACCTAGTCATTATATAATGGTTCACCTTCAACATGCTCTTGGGTTTTGTGTGAAGCTTAGGAGTTGTGTTTTGTGAGTTCTTAAGCATAATTTTCTTAAGCATGTTGATTTTTATAACTAATTCTTTATTTTTCACTTTGAGATTATGTCTAACATAATTGTGAGTGATTGTGCTATTTTTAAGAGTAGAGACTACAGATTAATTATGAGCTTCATACGTATTCCTGAATTCATCAAAAGTCTCATTCATCTCCTTAATTTCACTTTTATAATCAATGCATCTAGCACAATCACTTCTTTGTGATGAGTTTACTAAACATATTCTCTCATTTAGTTCTTTTGCAAGTCAACGCACTTTTTCAAGATACTTCTATTTTTCCTTTGCCTCATTATAATCTATAAAAGGTGTAGAAATGTTATTTAAAGAGAATATGAGAGAGCTAGGCAAACCACTAGCAAATTCTATATTGGCATTTTCCTTCTGTTGGGTACATTGGAAAATGTGTACCTGATTTGAAGAAGCCCAACTTAGCTCAATGATATACATCAAGGTGTATTTGATGTTGTTTTGAGTTGACATGTGCAGGTGAAGAAGTATTAAAGAATGCAGAAAAATATTCTAAGTCCACATGTCGACACCTGAAGAAATTGTGTCGACACTTCAGAATATTTGTGTCGACACTTCAGAATATCAGCGTCGACACAGAGAAAGATAGTCGACCACATTTATGTCGACACTGGGAAGCAGTGTCGACACATAAAGAAAATCGTCGACCTCAGTACTGGGAAGCAGTGTCGACACAGTGAAAGATAGTCGACACCCAGAGAAAGTTAGTCGACTAGAGAAAGATAGTCGACCAGAGAAAAATAGTCGACTAGTGGAAGATAGTCGACTAGTGAAAGAAAGTCGACCAGAGAAAGATAGTCGACTCACAGAAGAAGATAGTCGACCTCTACTGTGTCGACACTGGGTGGATGTGTCGACACCTTGAGATTGAGTCGACACATATTGGCAGAAGTCGACTATGCTTGTGTCGACACCAGAAGATTGAGTCGACACATATTGGCAGAAGTCGACTATGCTTGTGTCGACACCAGAAGACTGAGTTGACACATTTTGGCAGAATTGAAGATTGCTGTGTCGACACCAGAAGGCTGAGTCGACACATACTGAGTTCTGAATCTACAACAACTGTGTCGACACACAGGACTTGTGTCGACACACTACAGAGTCTAGACCAAGTTATTTTCTGAAGAAGCTGTGTCGACTTAAAGGCAACTTAGTCGACATCATCAAAGACTGTGTCGACACCAAAGTCACTTGTGTCGACACAGATAGACAGATTGGTCTCGATACTTTCTAACAGACTGTCTCGACATTTTGCTGTCCAAGGCTAAGGTACAGGAACTGTTTGAAGACTTGACAGCTGTGGGTTGCCACCGTTTAACTGAAGCTGTCAGACCTGTCAGAAAACAGTTAGAAACCGGATCAGCCAGTTACCATGAAGAAAGTCTATAAATAGACATATTCAGAAGGAAATAAAAAGCCAAGAAAAATAACTGAAGAAGATCTAAGAAGAAGAAACAAAAGGATTACGATCCTATTGAAGTTTCAATTCAAGAAAGTGCTAAGCTCTAAAGAAGATCTTCATCAGAAGATCTAAGAAGAAGAAGTCTGAAGTATCAGTAAAGGTATTGGATAGAGAGGGATCCAGTCATCTTGAAGAAGAAGAAGGAAGCCATCAGTGGTTTCTCAAGAAGCTGTTTGGAAATCAACTCAGCTAAGTTTAGATTCAAGAAGCTTTGAAGAAAGCTCAGATTCAGTTGATTTCATCAGCTGATCAAGAAGTGTCTTGTCCTCTTCTCTCTCAACAAAGGCAAGACATTAAAATATCTTTTCTAAATTTCTGTAGGATCTGTTTACACAGATCTGAGTTGTAAGCCTGTGTTATAAAGGCTGAGTGTAGGAGAGGTGATCTCTGAGTGGTAGGGCTATTTGCCTGAGTGTAGGAGAAGGTTATTCTCTGAGTGGTAGGCCTTGAGGCAAGGCTGAGGTAGGGCTGTTGAGCCTGAGTTGTAGGAACCTATCCAGGTTCTGAGCTGTAGGATCTGAGGATCTGAGAATAGTGGAAGTTTGGCCGAATCTAGCATATTGCTAGATAGGTGAAGGGGGAAAGTGGATGTACCCAGACCTTGGGGAACCACTATAAAATATTGTGCAATCTGTGATGCTTAGTTGTCTGTGAATGCTATGCTAGATGTTTTAATTTGTAATTGAATTCTGCCTAGAAGTATAAACAAGAAATTAGAACCTATTCACCCCCCCTCTAGGTGTTTAGGTTATCTTGAAAGTAAAACTGTCAAGTGGTATCAGAGGGAGGTTCCTCAAAAAGGACTTAACAGTCTGAGGTAGATCTGAAAGGTAGAATCAAGATTCAAAAAGATGGGTTCAGGTGAGAATCATAAGGAGCTAGGGTCTATGAAATTACCCATATGCAAGAAAGAAATTTTTGGAATTTGAAAAGAAAGAGTCAGACTATTTATGGAGGCATCTGACCCAAGGATTTACATCACAGTACAGGAAGGCCCCTTCATTCCAATGAAGGTATCAGTTCTTGATGCAAATATCCAAACTCCAAAGAGTTATTCAGAAATGACTAAGGATGAAATCATCTTGGCAACCATGGATAAAAGAGCTCAGAACATTATTGTTAGTGCCATAGATGATTCAACATTTCAGAATCTGATTCACTGCAAGACCTCCAAAGAGATGTGGGACACATTGATTGTCTACATGGAGGGATCTGAAGAAGTAAGGCAGGACAGGAAATCTATGCTCAATCAGGAGTATGAAAGTTTTAGACAAGGAAAATCTGATAGCATAACTGAGTGCTACAAGAAATTCTATAGAATTGTGAATGAGCTTATGTCCTATGAAAGAGTCTTCAGTACTTATGAACTAAATGACAAATTCTTGAGATCCTTAACAAAGGATTGGGACACAAAGATCTGTGCCATAAGAGAAGTGGCTAAATTGGCAGAGATATCTCCTCCCACCTTGTTTGGAAAGTTGCTATCCTATGAAATGCAACTTATGGTGAGGAAGGAGGAGGAAAAGAATTTAAGAGGAGAGCATAGAGAAAAGACTGTGACATTCAATGCAGAAGCCACTAGAAAGAATAGGAGGAAATCACCATCTCCTCCTAAGGAAGTTGCAGAAGATAGTTTTGAAAATTTAGATAAGGGTTCAGAAAGCTGTGATTCAGATGCAGACTTTGCTGCATTCACAAGGCAATTCCAGAGGTTCTTGAAAAAGAAGCAATGGAAGTCTAGGCCTTCCACATCACAATAAGTTGATGACTATTATCAGAAGAAAAGGTCATCAAGGAAAGAGAAGAGCAGATCAAAGCCCAGCAAAGCCACTACTTCAAAGATTGTCTGCTATTGTTGCAATAGGCCTGGACATGTAGTGGCTGACTGTCCTGATAAGAGAAAGGAGTCTTCAGACAAGAAGAAGAATCATCAGAAAGGCAAGAAGGAGAAATCCTTTGTTGCAAAGAAAGATAAGAGTCTAACAGACCAGTCAACTTCAGAGTCAGAATCTGAAGCTGAAGCATATATTGGACTATATGCTGCATCTGAAGAAGAGGAGTTTCTGCAGTTGCTAGAATCCATCAATGAACAAAAGGATCATCAGTGTATGGGGCTGATGGCAGGATCAGAAGAGGACATATGCCAGAATCAGTCTGGTCATAATAAGGTACAATGTCCTTCTATTACATCTGTTTGTTGTACAAGTGAAGAATCAGCTACATCTGCATCAAGTGATGTAGATGCATCTGAATCTGAAGGAGATGTCTATCAATTGATAGACAAGTATGGGGACTTGTTGCAGGCCATTAAGAAAAGCAAGAACCTGGTTAAATCTCAGGCTCAGGAAATTGCTGAACTAAGGGTTGCTACAACTGAGTTAGAGAAAGTTATTGATCAAAAATTAAATAAAATTGCCAAGCTGAAGAATATAACTATTACACAGATGGGCACAATTAATTATACTAATGATCAAGTGAAGAGTCTGGAGGCCAGACTTAGAATTGAAAGGGATTTAGTGGCTAGTTACTCTAAGCCAAAATCTGTCTTACCCTTGATAGATGAATTTGTCACTCAAAAGGGTAAGGCTGGATTAGGATTTAAAGGTAACTCCAGGGCTGGCTGATTCAAGAGGAAAGGCAAAGCTCCTGTTCAGCCACTAAACCTTTCAGTCCCCATAAAGTTTAGTAAGGTGGAAGTGCCTTCTAACAAATATGATCATGAAGATATTCAAGGTCATATTAAGACTAATGTTCTAAAGAACAAGGGTGTAAATGCAAGCAGGCATACCCATGGTCATAAACCTAATGGTTTTAAGAAATCAGTAGGTGAAGTTGCTGCAGCACCAGCAATGAACAAAAATTCTTCTGACAAGGATGTATCTAGATCTAGATACAATAAGTTTGAATGTTGGTGCTGTGGCAAGAGAGGCCATTTTGCACTAGACTGCTGGTATAACCCAAGTGTTATAAAGAACAATAGTCTACCTGTTAGAAGAGGTTATGGTAGCTTTATTAATGCTAACCTGAACCAAGGACCCAAGACTTACTTGGGTTCTAAGGGTAAGTAATTCTGTGTTGCAGGTGAATCCAAGTAACCATGCCCCTATATGGTACTTGGATAGTGGTTGTTCCAGGCACATGACTGGAACAAAGGGGCTGCTGAAGGAGTATTCATCTGTCAAAGATGGACCTAAAGTGATCTTTGGTGGATCTGAAAAAGGAGTCATCAAAGGGTTTGGTAACATTTCTTCTAACCTAATTACTATCACTCAAGTGGCTTATGTAAAAGGTTTGAAACATAATCTAATAAGCATAAGCCAGCTAAGTGATTTAGGATATGACATTTCATTTGTTAAAGATGGATGTCATATCAAGAGGTCAAGTGATCAAAAGATCATACTGACAGGGTATAGGAAGAGAAATGTATATTGTCTTAATTTTAAATGTGAGAATAAGGCTTCTCCCATCTGTCTTGTAGCTGATGACAATGCTTCTCATTGTGTTAAGTGGCACAAAAGATTGGCTCATCTAAACTACAAGACAATTGGCCAACTCTTTAGCAAAGAGTTAGTGAGGAATGGACCTCAAATTAAGTGTATAAAGGAAGGGATATGCTCAGCTTGTCAAAAGGGCAAGCAGACAAAATCTTCCTTTCAAAGCCTTGAAAACAAGGATTCTGTGAGGTGCTTATACCTCTTGCATATGGATCTTTTTGGTCCTATGCCAGTTCATAGTCTAGGTAAGAAGGTCTACACTTTTGTGGTTGTAGATGACTATTCTAGATTTACATGGGTGTTCTTTCTGAGACAAAAATCTGAAACCCCAAGTGTATTACTTAATTTTGTAAAGCAAATTCAGAATGAACTGAATAGTACAGTGGTCAAAATCAGAAGTGACCATGGTACTGAGTTTTAATCTGAAAGCATAACAAACTTGTGTAAAGACTTTGGGATTTTTCAAGAGTTCTCCTCACCTAGAACACCTCAGTAAAATGGAATTGCTGAAAGAAAGAATAGAACATTAATTGAAGCAGGTAGAACTCTGTTGAGTGACACCTCTCTCCCAGAATATTTTTGGGCTGAGGCAGTTAACACTGCTTGTCATGTAATCAATAGGGCTACTATCACCAAAAGCCACAAAATGACTCCCTATGAGATTGTGAAAGGCAGAAAACCAAATCTATCTTACTTTAGGATCTTTGGTTACAAGTGTTATATACTTAATAATGGCAAGTCATATTTGACTAAGTTTGCTGCCAAATCCCAGGATGGGATATTTGTTGGTTACATCACTAATAGTAAGGCCTATAGAGTCTTCAACTTGACTACTCAAGTTGTTGAAGAATCTGTGCATGTTGTGTTTGATGAAACAAGATTAATCAACTGTGAGTTGTCTTGTAGATCAAGTGACTCAACAGGTATAAGCAAAAGTATGGACAAGCTCTCCATTACTGAAGTATCAAAGGAAGATGGGGCATTGGAAAATGAAGGCTTCTATCCAGGGGGAGAACAAGACACTATAGAAGCTGATGAAAATCAAGCGATTCAGCTAAATGAAGGAGCTGGAGATGTTCAACCAGAAGGAAATCTTCCTCCAGCTACAAGACATTTAAGAGATCATCCAGCTGATCAGATAATAGGTGATCCAAGACAGGGGGTGCTAACTAGAAGCAGAAATCAAAACACAGTTCTACATTCAAGTTTCCTGTCACAAATGGAGCCTAAGAAGTTTGAAGAAGCTATCCAAGACCAGCACTGGATTGATGCTATGCAAGAGGAGCTGAATCAATTCAGAAGGTGCAATGTCTGGGAGCTTGTTCCTAAACCAAGAGGCCACAACATAATTGGCACAAAATGGATCTATAAGAACAAGCTAGATGAAAGTGGAATAATAGTAAAGAATAAAGCAAGATTGGTTGCAAAAGGATACAGGCAGGAAGAAGGGATTGACTTTGATCAAACCTTTGCTCCAGTAGCAAGGCTGGAGGCAATCAGAATATTCCTTGCCTATGCAGCCTATCAAGACTTCAAAGTATACCAGATGGATGTGAAGTCAGCATTTCTGAATGGTGATCTTAAAGAAGAAGTATATGTAGAGCAGCCATCAGGTTTTGTAGATCCTCTTAAACCTGATTTTGTTTATAAGCTTAGGAAAGCTCTGTATGGGTTAAAGCAAGCCCCAAGGGCTTGGTATGAAACCCTGTCTACTTTCCTTATTGAGAATAAATTCTCAAGAGGAAAAATTGACAAAACTCTATTCCTTAGGGAATCCAAAGGCAAGATCATCTTAGTTCAGATCTATGTTGATGACATAATCTTTGGATCTACTGAAAACAACCTTTGTAAAAAGTTTGCCAAACTTATGCAAGGGAAGTTTGAGATGAGCAGTATGGGGGAACTGAAGTTCTTCTTGGGACTCCAAGTAAGACAGACTGATGATGGCTTGTCCATATCCCAGTCTAAGTTCACCAAAGAATTGATTAAGAAATATGGTATGGAGTCATCCTCCACCATGAGAACTCCTATGAGAACAAGTATGCCTATATGCAAAGATGATGCAGGTAAACCTGTTGATGAGACTTTGTATAGAGGAATAGTTGGCTCACTACTATATCTCACTGCTAGTAGACCAGATATTATGTATGCTACATGTGTCTGTGCTAGGTACCAAGCCTGCCCTAAAGAATCTCATTATACTGCAGTCAAAAGGATTCTGAGATATCTTAAGGGCACACCTAATCTAGGTCTTTGGTACCCTAGGAATAGAGATTTTCAACTAACAGGCTATTCAGATGCAGATTTTGCAGGATGTAGAGAGGATAGGAAGAGTACTACAGGTACTTGTCAATTCCTGGGAGGAAGACTAATATCATGGAGTAGTAAGAAGCAGACCAGTGTGGCAATTTCCACAGCTGAGTCTGAGTATGTTGCTGCTGGAAGCTGCTGTGCACAGCTATTATGGATGCAGCATCAGCTTAAGGATTATGGTATTCAAGTAAGTAGAACACCTCTTTTGTGTGATTCTAAGAGTGCAATTTCTATTGCTAATAATCCTGTTTCTCATAGTAGAACTAAGCATATAGAAATAAAATACCATTTTCTTAGAGAACATGTAGAAAAAGAAGACATCTCATTGGAATTTGTGAAAACAGATTATCAAATAGCAGATGTGTTTACTAAGCCCCTGGATGAGACCAAATTCAATAAATTCAAAATTGAATTAGGTATGTTAACCATTGATTAGTGTAATCACAAAATCATCAACAATGAAGTTGAAGTGGTAACAAGACATTCAAGTGATATAAAGACACATTGAAGTAGTATCAAGTACTTTGTAGTACTTATAAGTTGTGTTGATCAAACAGAAATTGGCTAAGTAAGATGGTGTCGACACATTCAGTAATAATGTGTCGACTCAGGGTAGTAATGTCGACAAGTCAGAGATTTTGTGTCGACACAGAAAATATGTGTCGACACTTAAGAATCTTATTGTCGACTTATCCAGGAATGTAGTGTCGACTTCACCAGGATAGTGGTGTCGACACTTAATAGACGGACTTGAAGTCGAGACAATAGAAACTTGTGTCGACACATTCCATCTGTGTCGACACTTATAGTCTGTTTTTGGCGACTTCTGATCTTCTTTAAACAGAAGGTATAAATAGGTCAAAAACTCATTCTGTCGACACGCTTACAAGGTTTTCGAAACCCTGTGTCGACATTCTCTCTCTCTCTCTTTCTCTCATCTTTCAAGCTTTCTCGACTGATCTATGGCGCCAAAGATTGAAGATAATGTGAATGAAGGTTATGAGTTGGTGCGCCAGGCCTTTGCTGCTGCCCCTCCAGATGTTCTCGGGGTTATCTCTCTCCTCTCTGACTCAGGATTAGAATTTTTGGTCTCCGAACCATCTAAGATATGGAAGAAGGAGGTGCATGAGTTCTTTACTTCTGCATTTGTAGACTCTGAAAGTCATGAGATAAAATCCACAGTTCATGGGTCACCAGTGGAGATTACACCAAGTAAGTTAAGAACAATTCTACAATTACCTATAATTGAGAATGAAGAGGATGTCCCTGCTTCTAAATCAAGGGAGGTTCTTCAATGGTATGGATTGGATTCCACCATGAAAATTGGAGCTGCTTTCAATAGGAAAGGAATGAATCAACAGGGCAAGTTTCTGTCTGAGGTGGTTGGAAAAGTTATTCTGTGCAAGCCAGGTGGACATGATAGGATTTCTGCCTATATGTTCAGCCTAATGACCAGGATTGTGTTTACAATTCCAACGGATTGGTCAACTGTAATCTTTGAAAAGATTAAGGAAGGAATCAAGAAGCCAAATCTGGCTAGAATAATGAGTATATACCTAAGTAAGGAGATTCCTGATGTTATGCAACAATAACCTGGAACAAAAATTAATCACATGAGAAGGATGGACATGAGATTGTTCTCCAGATGGGATAGGGTGCTGACCAAAGAGATGCCTAAAGTGGAAAGGCAGGATTCACCTGAGAAATCCCCAAGTCATGCTACCAGTACTGAGCACCAACAAGAAGAGCAAGTAAGACAAGAGATTGAAGATCAGCCTGCTTCTACACAAGTTCAGGATGCCACAATACCTGAAATTCAAGAAGAAGAAATAAGAATACCAGCTCAGCAAGTTTATTCACCTACACAGACTGTATCTACTCATGACCAGGTACAGGTGCAGGGGGAGCTGGTGTATTTTCCTACAAAAGACATTTCTAATATTTCTATTTCTGCACAGGTCCAGGGAAAGCAAGTGTCCTCACCTGCCCAGGATATCACCAATACTGAACAAGTACAGGGGGAGAAGGTGTCTGAGCAAGTGCAAGACGATGCTCAAATTGATATATCTCAAAATTTGAATACTGCAGATGTTCCAGCCCAGAAGGAATATACTCTAGAAGAGTTATTTCTAGATAATGAAATAATTACTGATAGAATGGAAGTGGAGCAAGAAATTGAGGGGAGCCTGTGCATGTGGAGACTGTACAACATGGCACTGAAGCAGCTGTTCCTCCTCCTCCCAAAGAAAGAGTTCAAATTGAGAGTACTTCTGATTCTGAGAATGAAGAAGCCAGGGTGGCTAAGAAGAAAAAACTTATGGTCTTCCAGAGAAGGAGCAAGAGCTATAAGCAGGCTCTACAGTCTACAGCACATCACACTCCTTCTGACTTTGATTATAACAAGTTTTTGGTTGATTTATAAGTGAAATTAGATGAACACAGAGTGGCTATTGAAAAATATGTTGATGAGAACAACAAGTCCCTGCAATTTGACTTAGCTCAAGATATAAAATCTATTAGGTTTGAGGTCAATATGCATAAGAAGGAGATGACAGATTGCTTCCATAAGGGAGGTAATGTTGTGGTATATTTGGCAAAACAACAGCAGTCTATCATCCCTAAGGTGGATGATATTGCTTTAAAGCAAAGCTATGTCTTGGAAAATCAGATAAGGATGAATGAGAATTTAACTGAATCTCATCATGAGATCATTGAAGAATTGAAAAAGATTGTTCCAGGCCTGCCTGCAGCTAGAGCAAAGGAAATGGAAGAATTTGATAAGAACTTTCAAGCTGCTATTGATTCTGTTAAAACTGCTATCACTACCTCTCAAAAGGAAATATCTGACAAGCTTCTAAAGTTAAAACCATTTTTTAAAGAGGGTGTGAATTATCTAGATGGCCAAATCAGATTTCAGAAGGAAGATCTGAGAGATCATGTTACTAGAGAAGCCATAAAGGGGGAGAGGATGTTAGTTCATGCAGGCTCAGAGCACACAAAATGGGTGACCAATAGTATTCGAGCCACATTGGGATATCCACCTTTGTGTGATGATGCTATGGTGGCTGAGTCAGGAATACAAACAAGTCTACTTGAAGGCAATCAACCTGAGGTTGCCCAAGTCATTTACCCTCCTCCAGATTATGATATGATTGATCAGCAAGTTCAAGGAATGTATAGTCCTCCAAAGGAGGTTACTAATGTTATTATTGGGAAGGTTGATAAGCCAGAGGCTACTTTGAAAGACCAGCAGGATGCTCTACTATCTAAGAAAAGATTTAGAGAGCAGGCTGAACTTAAGCCAGACTTTGAGCAGTGGAGTCCTACTTCCAGAAATATTATACTCACTGCATGGAAGGCTGTCAAAGACCAAATGCATGAGAGAGGCAAGTGGTTCAATGAGATGGAATGGCAGAAGTATGAAGCCAGGCAAGAGGCCATAATACAGTTTAGAAGAAAAGCCAAGCTGGGTAGGCTGCCTCCAGATGCTCAGGAGCCAAGCAAGTACTTCCCAAAGCCCTTTCATTATTTTGAAAGGCAAAGGCTCAAGGAAGAAGCAAAGAAGAAGGCTGATCTAAAAGGCAAGAAGCCAGCTGAAAATTCTGAAGCTCCTGTGAAGGCTCAAATTCTATCTGGCAAAGGGATTGTCATAAAAGAGCCTGATCAGTCTTAATTTTTAGTTCTTTCAAAGTATTTTGTAATGTTTTGATTAAATCATTAAATGTAAATCTCTGTATTCAAACATTATCAAGTTATAAACAAAATGTTGTTTGGTATCATATAATGTTCATTCTGTGATGGATTGTTTTTATGTTTTGTTTATATTAAGTATTCCTGTTATGTCATATATCATCAGTTTATACTTTTTGTAAATGGTGTATATCATTGGCTATAAGGGTTATGACTTCTCCAAATAGGGGGAGATTGTTGGGTACATTGGAAAATGTGTACCTGATTTGAAGAAGCCCAACTTAGCTCAATGATATACATCAAGGTGTATTTGATGTTGTTTTGAGTTGACATGTGCAGGTGAAGAAGTATTAAAGAATGCAGAAAAATATTCTAAGTCCACATGTCGACACCTGAAGAAATTGTGTCGACACTTCAGAATATTTGTGTCGACACTTCAGAATATCAGCGTCGACACAGAGAAAGATAGTCGACTACATTTATGTCGACACTGGGAAGCAGTGTCGACACATAAAGAAAATCGTCGACCTCAGCACTGGGAAGCAGTGTCGACACAGTGAAAGATAGTCGACACCCAGAGAAAGTTAGTCGACTAGAGAAAGATAGTCGACCAGAAAAAAATAGTCGACTAGTGGAAGATAGTCGACTAGTGAAAGAAAGTCGACCAGAGAGAGATAGTCGACTCACAGAAGAAGATAGTCGACCTCTACTGTGTCGACACTGGGTGGATGTGTCGACACCTTGAGATTGAGTCGACACATATTGGCAGAAGTCGACTATGCTTGTGTCGACACCAGAAGATTGAGTCGACACATATTGGCAGAAGTCGACTATGCTTGTGTCGACACCAGAAGACTGAGTTGACACATTTTGGCAGAATTGAAGATTGCTGTGTCGACACCAGAAGGCTGAGTCGACACATACTGAGTTCTGAATCTACAACAACTGTGTTGACACACAGGACTTGTGTCGACATACTACAGAGTCTAGACCAAGTTATTTTCTGAAGAAGCTGTGTCGACTTAAAGGCAACTTAGTCGACATCATCAAAGACTGTGTCGACACCAAAGTCACTTGTGTCGACACAGATAGACAGATTGGTCTCGACACTTTCTAACAGACTGTCTCGACATTTTGCTGTCCAAGGCTAAGGTACAGGAACTGTTTGAAGACTTGACAGCTGTGGGTTGCCACCGTTTAACTGAAGCTGTCAGACCTGTCAGAAAACAGTTAGAAACCGGATCAGCCGGTTACCATGAAGAAAGTCTATAAATAGACATATTCAGAAGGAAATAAAAAGCCAAGAAAAATAACTGAAGAAGATCTAAGAAGAAGAAACAAAAGGATTACGATCCTATTGAAGTTTCAATTCAAGAAAGTGCTAAGCTCTAAAGAAGATCTTCATCAGAAGATCTAAGAAGAAGAAGTCTGAAGTATCAGTAAAGGTGTTGGATAGAGAGGGATCCAGTCATCTTGAAGAAGAAGAAGGAAGCCATCAGTGGTTTCTCAAGAAGCTGTTTGGAAATCAACTCAGCTAAGTTCAGATTCAAGAAGCTTTGAAGAAAGCTCAGATTCAGTTGATTTCATCAGCTGATCAAGAAGTGTCTTGTCCTCTTCTCTCTCAACAAAGGCAAGACATTAAAATATCTTTTCTAAATTTCTATAGGATCTGTTTACACAGATCTGAGTTGTAAGCCTGTGTTATAATGGCTGAGTGTAGGAGAGGTGATCTCTGAGTGGTAGGGCTATTTGCCTGAGTATAGGAGAAGGTTATTCTCTGAGTGGTAGGCCTTGAGGCAAGGCTGAGGTAGGGATGTTGAGCCTGAGTTGTAGGAACCTATCCAGGTTCTGAGCTGTAGGATCTGAGGATCTGAGAATAGTGGAAGTTTGGCCGAATCTAGCATATTGCTAGATAGGTGAAGGGGGAAAGTGGATGTACCCAGACCTTGGGGAACCACTATAAAACATTGTGCAATCTGTGATGCTCAGTTGTCTGTGAATGCTGTGCTAGATGTTTTAATTTGTAATTGAATTCTGCCTAGAAGTATAAACAAGAAATTAGAACCTATTCACCCCCCCTCTAGGTGTTTAGGTTATCTTGAAAGTAAAACTATCACCTTCAACCTATTATTTTCTAAACATAATTTTGAGTTAATACTCATCAACTTCTTGTTGGTATTATCATGGTGATCTAGAAGTTAACAAGCATGTAGCCTCACTGCCAACTCAGTATGAGCCTATCAGGATTGCACAAAAGATTGTGGAGAAATTGGGAGTTTGGATATGTTTGTTATAGCTCATATGATGAGCAAATGGACTTAAAATATTCTAAGGCAAATGCGTCGAGTATATTGAGACAACTCAACGCCTTCATCGAGTTAAGGGTTGACTTGTCGAATGGTGGCATTGAGTGAGTTGAGTGTGTTCAACGATTCGTCGAGTGAATGAGTTGATTCGTCAAGTATTCACTTAAGCGTTGAGTGCATTGAGTCCATTCAACAATTCATCGAGTCAAAGTGTTGACTTGATGAATCTGATTCCTATGCATTGAGTGTATTGAGCTCACTCAATGCCATGGTGCAAAAGGTGTTGATAGCATTGAGTCCATTCAACGCTTTCGTCGAGTCAAGTGTTGATTCGGCTAAAGGTTATCGTTGAGTTCGTCGTGTATCCTATGGATACTCGACGATTCGTCGAGTATAGAATGATACTCGTCGATTCGTCGTGTATGCTGTAGATACTCGATAATCCGTCGAGACAAGGGTTGTCTAGTCAAATTCTGGATTCTAAGCGCTGAGTTCATCGAGCTGAGTTCGACAAATGCTGGCCTTTGGCGCAGAGTTCGTCGAGCTGAGTTTGACGAATGATGTTCGACGAATGCTGGACTTTGGCACTGAGTTCGTCGAGCTGAGTTCGACGAATGAGTTCAAAGAATGCTGGCCTTTGGCGCAGAGTTCGTCGAGCTGAGTTCGACGAATGCCCGTACTGAGTCAAATGTTGACTTGCTGAATTCTGGAATGAAAGTCCTGGGTCTGGGGATTACAACGGAAGTTGTTCTACTTATCTCCTAGAGTATAAATAAGATATTTTAGGGTTTACTGTTTACGATTCCTTTTGTCTAAGAACACGAGTTGTACTGTGTAGAAAAGACTGGTAACCATAAAAGCCGACGAAAGAATTCCACCAATCCCGTCACCAATCCCGATCCCGACGAGTGTCGCCACCACCTCTTCTACAACAGATCTAGCAGTCTGTGGAGACGCTGAGTGTCCTCTTGTGACATAGAACTTATATGACAAGTTGCTACGGGTTCTCCCGATCATGTGGATTACTGTAGAGGCGCGGATATACTTTCTGCGCTCAAGACTATAGCTGCTGCGTGACCGACCCGATTATTTTGGAGCATCTAGGTTGAGTTGAGACTCAATCCCTCAAAGGTAATTTTTATTATAGCATGCTTTACTTCTTGATTCATGAATATTCTCAGATCAGAACTCGTTTGGGTTTTTCTTGTTCTTATTTTCACTGCGTGCACAAGTGTTGTGACATCCCCAAAAACCCAACACATCTTAATTCTACGGTTACCATTGTTTAGCACACACAATGTAAAGATAGAATTACAAGAGAAAAGAGAATTTGACTGCCTTATAGTGCTCTTTGATGAGGCAAGATTGGAGTATAGGGTTTCTTTGACTCCTTCATGTGTCTCCTCATCAAACGTTGAGATCTCATCTTCCCTTCCCTGTGATGCGATTGCCATGTCTTTCTCCATGGGCAAGTCTCCATTTGGTTCTTCACTTGGATCCAGGAGAAATAACTCAGACTCGCCATCTGCAAAAAGAAAACTATACGTAGACTCAAGAAATTTCCATATATCATAGGTAGTGGGAAGCACGTAGTTGAGTCTAAAAATATCTTGACTAAGCCCACATAACAAACTATTCATAGCTTTGGCATTTATACGACTCTCGTGCTTAGTTAGTTTATTTGGGGGCTTGATGCAAGTTATGTTCCACACTTCTATATCCAACAATATAAGACATTTTCTCATTAGTGTTCTCCATTCGTTATAGTTAACTCCTGTGAATAGAGGTTGTAACGCTCCTGAATTTTCTATAATAATTTTAATCGCTTTAGTGGCGTAATAATGACATAAGAGCATTTTGTTGACGCATAATTAATAGTGCACCGTTGTTAGTGCTAGATTTTGTTCATTGGGGCGAGTCGGCCAATTTTTAGACACTTCTGAATTTGAGTTTTGACTTGGAAAATTAAAGTAATTAATTTAAAGCATGCTTGTGAAGTTTCGCTGCGTTTTTAGACTTAATTGGGATCTCGGTAAATTTTATAAGAATTATTGAGGTTTTATCTTCGAGGAGTTTTGACCCGAGTTTTGTTTGTCAGATCCTAATTTTGACTTTGCTTTTGGATTCGTAGCATCGCCATTTAGCTTTGGTGCGAATTTCATCGAAAATGTGGTGATTTGGTCACCCTCTTTGTTTGAGTTTTTATTGTTATTATATTAATAATATAATATTATATATATATACTTATAAAAAAGAAAACCCTATTCAACCTTCTCCACCAAAACTTCAATCCTGTGAGCGAAAAGAAGAGGGCGATAACCTTCCTCCGTGAAACTTTCGACCACCGTTTCGGGAGCTCCGATGGATGAAATCTTTTGTATCTAGTGGCCAACCTTAGAGGGGGGGGGGTGAATAAGGTTTGATGCGTTATCAAGATTTAAAATATTTCGCCTCAAAAAAATCGAGTTCTGGAAGCTACCGCGGGGCGTTAGGTAGCTGACGCACGGTGGTAAGTCACAGAGCTCATTTTCCTGTGCAGATCCGAGTTCAAACCCCACAAACACACACACTCGCTAAATAATCACAGCACACACCCAGAAGTAATCAACACAAAAATGAAAGATTTCATTGCATGAATTCAAAATAACAATAATTCTAGATGAGTACAAAAAGGTGAACTCCGTGACACCGGAGATCTAAGGCGGTGAGTAAAAACGATCTTTTGGTTTTTAGAACAATCTGCTCCACGGTCCAGTTGGCTTTCTCATTTTTCCTCCAGGAAAAGTCTTTGAGCCGGCTCTTCACCTCCACACAAGGAAGGGTCTTAGAACCCCGCTAGATCCTCCGATCTAGATGTCCCTATCCCCAGGATGATTTTCCGTGGAGTAATACCCAGATTCCGACAACCCTTACCGGTCGATTTTCCTCACCACAAGATTTAGAAAAAGAAAAGATTACATGAATAAAAGATGTAAATATTTCAAAGATGAAGTTCTCCCTCTTGACGAATTCTCCATTGAGTGATCCGCGACCGGTGCTTGAGATCTTCATTTACTAGCAACCGGTCGGCTCTTCGTATTCGATGTATATCTTAGATCGCCAGAGTCTTTCGATCACGAATATGAGGGAGACGATTCTCTTCTTCTTAGATGAAGATGATTGGAACGGATGCAAGGATGGCGACAGAACCCTAGAGTGCAGGAAATTCTATCTATTTTCGTCTGGATTCTCTTCTTAGTACAATGCATAGAAACCAAGGCAACCTTTTATACGTCTTCATGAAAATAGGATACCGCCGACGGTAAGGCTAGCGCCAGATGGTAGGTTCGCGCGCTTGTTGTGACAGCTGTTGTCCAAATCTGGAATAATATTCAAAACGAATATTTGCCATTTTATCATTGCTAGCGCCACACGGTTATAGCTACCGCCGCACAGTAATATAGGACACGACGATTCTGAACAATCATGTCGATGCTCGTCGAGAGGCTAGCATGGGTCAGTAACAGCTATTGCCTATGGTAGTTTGATTTCTCGAGAAATCCTTCTCATCATTCGTCGAGTGGTTAGCGCGGCCCGGTAACTGCTTTCGCCTGCGGCATTTTTATTTCTCGAGAAATCCTTCTCAACGTTATCGAGAGGTTAGCACAACGCGGTAACTGCTATCGCCTGCGGTAATTTCGTTTCGCGAGAAATCCTTCTCGACATTCGTCGAGAACCTAGCGCGACGCAGTAAGCACTACCTCCTACGGTAGTTTCCCGAGAAGCTGGCCAAGATAATTTATTTAGCTAGCACGGGCGGTAGGACTAGCGCGACGTAGTAGTTTCCCGAGTCCTCTGTCCAATTAATTCACGGTTACCACTCGGGGTAACTTCTACCGCTCGGCGTCAGTTTCCATATAAGTCTTTTTCTTCACTTGCACCTGTCAACCTGCACACTCTATCAACACAGTACGTGATCAAATACAACTTGAGAGTTGATATTCTCAAACACAGGGAATATAAAACATCGGTTCCAACAAAATCTTCGACGAAGCATAGATCCAAAAATCTCTTGCCGAGCTCTTCAAGTGTGCAGTAATCATTCTGGATTTTGTAGATTTTTGGGGTTTGAGGTAGTAGCCTAACCTTATTTTTTCCCCGAAAAGTTTTCTTGATCATAGACGAGGAGTTCTTTTGGCCTAATCTTGAGGTTGAGAGGTTGGGAGTTTGAGTTTCAGGAGATTTTGAGGAAAGTGGTGGTTCTTCACCTCTTGCTTGTTCTTTTGTTCCTATTATCTTTGCTTTACTGTGTAGAACTTAGTAATAGGGTATGGATTAGGGTTGTTGAATCGGGGTAGTGTAGGAATCGGTCCAAGTCAAATTCATCGAGTGTCTCAATTTTTTGAGTCTGACATGAATTCGTCGATTGTCTTGATTCGTCGAGTCAATTCATTTAGTCTGACTCAAATTCGTCGAGTGTCTTGATTCATCGAGCCAATTCGTTAAGTCTAAATTGAATTCCTCGAGTGCCTTGATTCGTCAAGTCAATTCGTTGAGTCTAACTTCAATTTGTCGAGTGTCTTGATTCATCGAGTCAGTTCGTTGAGTTTGACATTAATTCGTCGAGTGTCTTTGAATTCGCCAAGTGTAATTCGTCGAGTGTTACCTTTGCGTCGAGTGAAGTAGGGAGGTGTCGAGTGGCTACAGTATTGGCATCGAGTGTCTTTGAATTTCCTAAGTGAAATTCCTCGAGTATCTTTTGGTTTAGTCGAATTCGTTGAGTAGATTTGTCGAGTATCTTCAAACCCGTCGAGTCAATTCATTGAGTTTCGATTTGTGGTAAGGGAAATTCGCCGAGTATTCTCAATGAATTTCTGTGTACTTAGAACATTTCGTAGGGTGAACTCCAAATTCATCGAGTATACCTTAGGAAATTTTTTTGGTTTTCTTTCTTTGCATCATCATGGAAATATGATGCTAAGTCTTGGGTTTGTTTTCGTTTATTAATATATTGTATGATTATTTGTGTCCTTTGGTTGGTAGTGGATAAAGGACCACCACCTTAATGTCAGTTTGTGAATCATTACACCTGGTAGGTTTTCTTCTCTTCTTATGGGCTGTTGGGTTGTGTTGGACAATGTGGCCACTACAACGATGCCTTTTTGAGATGTTTGGTCTGATGGTTTGTGTTGGACAATTTGGCCACCGACTCAGTATCGTTTTTATTGGTGTAAATGATTCACGTGTTTGAGCTGATTAGTCTCTCATTATATATATATATATGTATATATATATTCATATGCATACTCTTACAGATGTTAATGAAGCATAGCTCTATATCGCACTTGGTGCAACTTCTCATACTTAAACCTCTGTGAATTCTTCACTGCTTTTTATTTTATGATTTAGATGTTGTGGTTTGATAGCTATTCTATTTGGGTTCGTGTACAACCCCATATTCGATGAGCGGACCCCATCAGACATGCGAGTGAGGCAATTTTGCCTGCACTCACCCAAGGCATAAAGAGGGGCATTCGCGCAGCCCTAAGGTGGCGGTGGTTTGGCCCTTCGGCTAGTGTAATATTAACCCAGCACTCGCCCAAGAATCTCGCGTCTTAACGTGCATACAAGGCCAGTTCTCACCAAGCTAGGCGAGTGGATGCCAAACCAGGCACTCGCCCTTCAGAGATCTTCAAGGCAGCGAGTGCGTTGTGATCCCGGCATTCGCCCTTTTAGCCAAGTGGTACTCTCACAGATCACTAGCCCAGCAGGGCCCAGTGGTAAATTACCTGGATGCCCTCAAAGGTCTGCATTTAGCCTGTTGGAATAGTGGAGTTTGGCTATTGGCAGACTAGCCAATGGTATTTTAGTAATTTTAGAACAACGGAATTACGCTTTTGGTAGACCATTTTCAGAAAAATATAAATAGACCCAACGGGGTACCTCAGAAGGCATGCTTACTGGTGCCCCGATCTTCTTGCGCTTTTTGAGGTATCCTTAGCTCAGCATCTGTCTAGGGAGGAGAAGCGCTCTAAGATCTTCCGGGTGTGTGGTGGGACCTCCATGTCGAGACCTTGGGTCTGTCCCATGTTCTTTTTCCTTAGTCTTTTGGCTCGTGAGAGAGAAGTAAGTGTGAGATCACCCCTCCCCAAGGGTGAACTCCACAGGAACTGAGTTTTTGGTTCCAACATCTTTGTGTGGTGAGCGTGGAGCGTGGTAAGCACAGAAAATCTTCAGCAAACTCGATGACTAGAGGAGAAGGGCAGGGTTCGGACAAGGCCGACTCGCCACCCCCTCCCCCTCTCTCTACACTGGGGATGTTCGAGGAGTTCAGGCGAGAGGTGCTTGTTCTCGTCAGGGTCATACTCGACACGCACGCCGAGCTCTCAGCTCCAGCTATCCCAATCGCCGCCACCCCTGCTCTGGGAGAGGGTGCCCAGGCTCGGTGACCCGGGAAGGAGGTAGCAGAAGAAGGTAGCAGGCAAGATCTCTAGGGGAGAGAAATCTTCCCCGAGTCGGCTAGTGGAGGTCAGTTCGGCGAGATGGGAAGGAGAGATGTCCTGGATCACCCTGCAGGGGGAGGCAATCCCTTCAACGAGTTAGTCTCTTCCACCCCGGTTCCCTAGGGGTTTCAGGAGCCGGAGATGTCCTATTACACCGGGAAGGAAGACCCAGTTCAGTACATCCAGTGGTTCAAGGAAGTGGTTTTGATAAAGTAGATGTCCGATGCCTTCAAGTGCTGACTCTTCGCCATCACCATTAAGGAGAAGCCGAGAGAGTAGTTCCACCAGCTACCGGCCAACTCCATCTACTACTTTGAGGACCTATGTCGGGGGTTCATGTTGAGGTTTTCCACCTCTAAGAAGAGAAAGAAAGAATCTGATTCCCTGTTTCACATCAAGAAGGGGGGTGAATGATAACTTAGGGAGTAACGTGGACCACTTCCAGGAGGAGGTGACCCAGGTCTAGGAGATAGTAGGGCACACCTTGATGATGGCCTTCATTCTAGGACTACAACAGCGCTTCTTCAGGATGGAGCTGAAGAGGGTGCCCCACCTCTCCTACAAGGAGTTAATGGAGAGGGCGGCAAGGGAAGTCGAGGGGGAGGCGTCAAACCCCGAGTTCGCGAAGAAGTTGTCCAGGTGGGCTATGGAGGAGAAGGGGCTAGGAGGTTGCCATGGCCAGGAGGTGGACAGGGTCAGGAGGTGAGAGAGCTAAACCCCGGCAGCGGGAACAATAGTAGCAGGTGAAATAATAGCATCCTAGGTGGGGGCGTTAGGAGCCGAATAATCGTCTCGACTGGAGGCAGCCGAAGTGGCAGGATCAGGGTCAGCGGAGAGGTTTCCATGGAGGAGATAACTGTCAGGAAGGCCAGGGTCACTTCCACCCTCCAGGCTGGAGGTAGGGGTAGAGACCCCCCTCCCCGATCAGCATCAGGCTATGACAATAACCATGCATATGAGGAGGGGTTAGCAGAGGAGGAGGAGGGAAATCATGGTGGAGTTACCCTATTGTGACTTCCATCAGGAGGAGGGGCGTGCTACAGCCACGTGCCCGGAGTTCCTAGAGATAAGAGGAAATCGGGAGAAACAGCTACAGCAAGACAGCCGAGAAGTGTGAATTGAGGAAGTCCTTCCTCAGGCAGAGGAGGATAGGTGTGAGGACCGGGCCGATGTTGGGGCCCGAGGTGAGATCAGAGTGATCCATGGGGGTGGGGGTGGGTAAGTGGGGGTTGAGGCTTCCCAAAAGGCAATTATCCACACCATGAACCGTTGGAGCGTTGGCTCCACATCACAGACCCCACCCCCGGATGAGAAGATTACCTTCTCAAGGAAAGACATGCCAGATCATGAAGATCCCTTTTGCGATGTGCTGGTCATCTAGACAGCCAATGAAAACTTCAATGTCTCCCAGATCCTCATCAATAACTAGAGTTCGGTCAACATCATCTTCAAGAAGGCATTTGACGCGATGAAAGTAGAGGCCAAGAGGGTGTTGGCCTCACATAGGCCTCTGTTCAGATTTTTCGGGGAGAGGAAGGAAGTGGAAGGATGAGTAGGAATCCATGTTACTCTGGGGGGGGGGGGGGCAGTCCCGTACTTGAAGGTTCGTCATTGTGGACGCCCCCAGTAGCTATAACACTATCTTCGGGCAACCCCTCATCAGCGCCTTCCACTGTGTCCCCTCATCCTTTCATCCGTGCTTGAAGTTCAACACTGAGGGGATCCAGGTCTGGGGAGAAAATAAGGTTGTGAGGGAGTGTTACATCATGGAGGTAAACTCCATCTCTTGGTAGGAGGGGGCCGAGGAGATGGAGAGAAGGTCGGAGGAGCTGTTCGGGTCGGAGGCCAGAGAAGAGGTGGAGGAGATATAGGTGGAGGAAGAAGTGTGCTCCTAGGTAGTGGCAGAGGAGGATGTTCATGAAGAGCTGACCGAGGCAATGACTGTGGAAAAAAGTAGAGGCCCTTGTCTCGGAGAGGGGGACATTTGTGAATGGGGAGAGCAGTACAGGCTAGAGGCCGCGGAAGAGGTGGTGAAGATGGAAGTTCTCACCTAAGGAGGCAGGGTGGAGAAGGTTCACATCAGCGGGGGGCTGACCCTAGTGGACCAGGAGAGGATGTTGGAGTGCATCCAGAAAAATGTGTACATCTTCGCATGGAGTGCTGCAGATATGCCAGGGATCGATGCAGACGTGGCCCGCCATCGCCTCAACTTGGATCCAGAAGCCCGCCCCATCTAGTAGATGAAGAGATCCGTTGCGGACAAGCTGGCCGAACCCATCAGGGAAGAAGTGGCCAAGCTCCTGAAGGCTGGCTTTGTATCCGAAATTTAATACCCCATTTGGGTCTCTAATGTAGTGATGGTTAAAAAAGGAGACGACCGGTGGCGTATGTGTGTTGATTTTTTTTTCTTAATAAATCATGCCCTAAGGATTATTATCCCTTGCCTCGAATCAATGTGCTGTTTGACTCAGCCGTCGGTTTTCTTGTAATGAGTTTTTTGGATGCATTTTTAGGTTACCACCAAATCAGGATGCACCCTCCCGACATAAAAGATGTCTCCTTCATCACGGGGGATGGGTGCTATTGCTACAAACTGATGTCCTTTGGGCTGAAGAATGCGGGAGCAACGTACAAAAAGATGATGGACAGGGTCTTCTGAGAACAAAAGGGAAGGAACCTGGAGGTGTATGTAGATGATCTTATGATCAAGAGTCGAGACGTTGACTCTCACCTCCGGGACCTAGGGCAAACCTTTACCACCTTGTGCGAGCAGAAGATGGTGTTGAACCCCTTGAAGTGCGTCTTTGGGGCTAGCAGGGGAAAGTTCTTGGGCCATTTTATCACCCTAGCGGGGGTAGAACCAAATCCTGACAAGGTCAAGGAGATCATGGAGTTGGGATGACCTCAGAATGATAAAGAGGTACAACGATTGACAGGGAAGTTGGCCGGGCTAAGAAGGTTCCTTTCCTGGGCTGGGGAGAAGTGCTCTCCCTTCTTCAAAGCATTTTGAGGGGGCCAGAAGTTTGAGTGGACCGAGGAGTGCGAGGAGGCGTTCCCAGCCTTTAAGAGGCAGTTGACCCAGGCTCCGCTCCTCCAAAGGCCAAAGGAAGGGGAAGACCTGTCCCTATACCTTGGAGTTGGAGCCGAGGCCCTGAGCCTCATCCTGGTTCGAGAAGAGGGGAAGAAGCAGTTGCCCATTTACTATATAAGCAGAGTACTGAGGAAGGCAGAGCTCCGATATCCAATCTTGGAGAAGCTGTCCTTTGCTCTGATAATCTCGGCCCAGAGGCTCCGACCCTACTTCCAGGCGCACTCTATCCGAGTGGTGACAGATCATCCACTCCGCAACATTTTTGAGTGGGTGGAGAACCCAGGGAGGTTTGCAAAGTGGTCGGTGGAATTGAGCGAGTTTGACATTTCTTTTGTCCCCCGCCTCTCGATCAAGGCCCAAGCAATGACCGACTTTCTGGCCAATTACAAGGTCGAGGTGGCGGAGGCAGAACTCACCCGTCCAGTTCCTTGGAAGGTGATATGGATGGTGCCTCAGGTAAGCATTCCTTAGGGATGGGGGTGATCTTGGAGTGTCCTTAAGGAACAAAGATAGAGCAACTAATAGTTATCCATTTTTCTATTACTAACAATCAGGCTGAGTACGAGGCGGTGATTGTAGGGCTCCGTCTGGCCAGGGAGCTGGGAGTGCTTGTCGTGGAGGTCCTCACTGACTCCATGGTGGTGGCTTCCCAGATCAATTGAGAGTTTCAGGAAAGGGAGACTCCCCTTCAGTTAAACTTGGCGTAAGTGAAGGGGGTCATCGGTATGTTGCAGACCTTCTCCATCCGACATATGCCGCGAGAGGAGAATGAGTAGGCTGATCAGCTGGCCAAGCATGGTCCCCGGGTGGGAGGTATCATCACTGACCTGTTCTATCCGTCCATCCAAGAGGGGGAATTGATGGAGGTGGACCAACACCCCTCGTGGATGGACCCTTGCATAATGTTCCTTTCCATAGGGGAGTATCCAGAGGGGGTGGACAAAAAGAAGTTCAAGTATAAGTCAGCATACTATCTCATCCGTGACGGGCAGTTGTATCAGAAGACTCTCCCGGGGCTGTTGGCTCGTTGTGTGGCTGAGAGGGAGGTCCAGAGAATCTTGAAAGAGGTCCACTCTGGGGAGTGTGGAAGTCACTTCGCGAGTCGAACCCTAGAAGGAAGGTTTGTAAGGTAAGGGTACTTTTGGCCTACCCTGGGCCACGACACTGCAGAGTTCACGAAGAAGTTCCACAAGTGCCAGTTGCTTTCCCCCCTCCAACTTCAACCAGCCCAATGCCTCAGAAGAATCACAACCCCCTGGCCCTTCGCCATCTAGGGAATGGATACTCTAGTACCTTTCCCCTAGGCCAGAGGGTAGAGGAGGTTTTTGTTGGAAATGATCGACTATTTTTCTAAGTGGTTAGAAGTAAAAGCGCTAGCCAAGGTGACCTCCCAGGTAATCAGAAACTTTGTGTGTGGGGGGGGGGGGGGAGATCACCTATATTCACGGGTTATCCCAGGCCATTGCCACGGATAATAGGCCTCCGTTTTCCAACGCCGAGTTCATTAGATTCTATGGGCAGCTCGATATTGATCTCACATTTGCGCCGGTCCATCACCCTAGGAGCAACGGGTAGGTGGAGGCAGAAAACAAGATCATTGTGAACCTCCTAAAGACGAAAGTTGAAAACTTGAAAGGGATCTGGGTGGATCAGCTTCCCTTTGTCCTCTTGTCTCTGAGGACCACCCCCAACACAGCTACAGGGGAGACCACCTTCAAGATCTCCCATGGCTGCGAAGCGGTACTACCCATAGAGTTCAAAGTCCATACACCTCGGGTGGTAGAGGCCCGAGAAGGCGGGGAGTGTTAACCCCAAAATCGGCAATCCTCTCCAAGGTGCCCATTTTTTCTGCTTTTCTCCTACAGGTTCCCATCCGCAAGGAGCAGGCTACCCCTGATGTCCATCGTGTCCGCGCGAGGCGGATTGCCGGGTCTAAAGTCGCTCAAGGACGGATGCTCCGTGAGCCGCTCGCTAGGGGCGGCCTTTGCCAGCCGAGCGGACTCCCCCTAGAGTCTGCCAAGGCTGCCCGCTAGGGGGCGGCCTCCGCCAGCCGGGCGAACTCCCCCTGGAGTCCGCCCAGGCCGCCCGCTAGGGGGCGGCCTCCGTCAGCCGGGCGGACTCCCCCTGGAGTCCGCCCAGGCCGCCCGCTAGGGGGCGGCCTCCGCCAGCTGGGCGGACTCCCCCTGGAGTTCGCCCAGGACGCCCGCTAGGGGGCGGCCTCCGCCAGCCAGGCGGACTCCCCCTGGAGTCCGCCCATGCTGCCCGCTAGGGGGCGGCCTCCGCCAGCCGGGCGGACTCCCCCTGGAGTCCGCCCAGGCCGCCCGCTAGGTGGTGGCCTCCGTCTAGCCGGGCGGACTCCCCCTGGAGTCTGCCCAGGCCGCCCGCTAGGGGGCGGCCTCCGCCCAGCCGGGCGGACTCCCCCTAGAGTCCGCCCAGGCCGCCCGCTAGGGGGCGGCCTCCGCCAGCCGGGCGGACTCCACCTGGAGTCCGCCCAAGCCGCCCGCTAGAGGGCGGCCTTTGCCAGCCGGGCGGACTCCCTCTTGAGTCCGCCTAGGCCGCCCGCTAGGGGGCGGCCTCCGCTCCATCAGGGGCGGACTCCCCCTGGAGTCCGCCCAGTTCGCCCAGAGATCTGCCGGCTCCGCTGCTCAACTCCCGACGACCTGCGCGGACTCAAATTTCCAGTCCGCCGAGTCCGCCCAGTCCTCCATGATGACATCACTGGGCCCCTCTTCAAGAATATTCCCCTCGGGCCTATAAATAGGCCTCGAGACCTCTCATTTTAGGGGAGGAGCACCAGTGAACTGCCAACTTGATCATGGTCTGCGGACTCAGTTTTCCAGTCCGCCATAGTT
Source organism: Platanthera zijinensis (assembly GCA_039513925.1). NCBI lineage: Eukaryota > Viridiplantae > Streptophyta > Magnoliopsida > Asparagales > Orchidaceae > Platanthera > Platanthera zijinensis. The sequence goes on along the minus strand of CM077098.1, from coordinate 48,170,275 downwards.
GATCAAGTAAGGTCCGCGGACTCAGTTTTCCAGTCTGCCATAGTTGATCAAGCAGGATCTGCGGCCTCAAATCTCCAGTCCGCCCAGGTCGTCAAGGGCTGTGGACTTAGTTTATTCTGTCAGCAGCAGGCAGCTTGAGCAGCCTCCGTAGCCTCCAATCTCCAGTCCGCCCAAGTTGTCAAGGGCTGTGGACTTAGTTTTTTCTGCCCTCAGCAGGCAGCTTGAGCAGCACCTGCAGCCTCAGTTCTCCAGTCCTCTACAACCTCTTTTACTTAGTTTCTGGCACCTTCTTCCTTAGCTGCCAGCTTCCCCATTGTACCCTTTGCTGTTTTTTCATGTAATGGTGCAATAGCAAGTTGTAACCCTACTTGATTAAAGGAAAAGCCCGTCGCAAGAGTTGCATTCAAGCCGCGGAGGGCGAAGTCTGCTGTTGGCGCTGCTAGCAGCCTCCTCTCTTCTTCTCTCCTCTCTCGGCATAGACCTGCGAAGCTAACCATCAAAGTAGCCGTCTTCTCGACAGTACCCAATCAAGCTTCTCCGTTGATCAATCAAGCTTCTCCATTGATCAATCAAGCTTCTCCGTTGATCAATCAAGCTTCTCCGTTGATCAATCAAGCTTCTCCGTTGATCAATCAAGCTTCTCCGTTGATCAATCAAGCTTCTCCGTTGATCAATCAAGCTTCTCCGTTGATCAATCAAGCATCTCCGTTGATTAATCAAGCTTCTCCGTTGATAAATCAAGCTTCTCCTTTGCTCAAGCAAGCTTCCTCTCTGCTCAAGCAAGTTTCCTCTCTGCTTGAGCAAGCTTCCTCTCTGCTCGAGCAAGCTTCTCCTCTATCCCCGCAACCCTTCTTCCTTCACCCTTAGCTTATGAGATCGAACAATTCGTTAACTAGTCGGTGTCGCATTTCGCGCATCAACAGTTAACACGCAACCTTCAGATCTCGATCAGATAGTGAAAGCAGTGGTTACTCATGTCAGACCATCAACCAGCCGAGAATCTTGCTTCAAGTCCCAGTGATGATTCTCTTTGGGAGGCCTTAGAGCAATCTCGCAGAGAAACTGCCCAACAGTTTCAAGTCATCAATCGTACTCTAGCAGCTCTCACGCAGCAATTGGCCGTTCAATCTTCAGCAGCGCTAGTTCCTCCAATCAATCCAGTACCAACATCAAAGACTCCTCAAGTCTATCCACCGGCTTGTCCGCCGGTCTACCCTCCTCTTTACACTCCAACCTTTCCCCAAGGGCCTGCAGCTCCTTTGCGATCTCAGGATGATGAGTTTGCAGCTCGTCAAAACTTCTTCCGGGAAGCTGCCCGGGGAAGTCCAGCTAGATTTCTGAATTTTCAGGGAAGTCATCCCTTCTCTTCAGCTCCTGCATTTGCTCCTCCTGCAGCAACCTTTTTATTCTATCCTCCTGCTTCTTTTGCAGCTATTGCTCATGCTCCTTACTTTCCTTATGAAGTAGAACAAGAAGAACCATCACCATTTACAGAGAGTGTTCGGCACGAACCAACTCCAGTCAACTTCAGAGAGCCACGGTTGCCCATTTACACCGGGGAGACTGATCCAGTCAAGCATCTTCAAGCTTTTGAATCAGTCGTTGCTCTCAAGACCCTATCCGATGCTACCAAGAGCAAACTCCTCGTAAAAACCTTTGATGGTCAAGTGAGAGATTGGTTCTATGGACTTCGTGCTCAGTCCATCTCTACCTTCGCTGATTTGCGAAGGGAGTTCCTGCTCAGATTTTCTACCTCTTAAAAGAGGAAGGGCGGTCCAGAAGCCCTCTTTGAGATCAGGCAGCAAGATAATGAGACCTGGTCTCATTTTGTGGATCGATTTCAGAAAGAAATTTTAGACATTGAGATCGTTGATCAAGAAATGTACCGAGTGGCTCTTATTCACGGCCTGCGTGAAGGACCACTCAAGTTTGAGGCTAACGTCCGAGCACCCAAGACTTATCAAGAGTTAATCGGCTTAGCCAACTCGTATATCCGTGGTGAAAAGAGCAACCCCAGCTTCGTCTTCAGGCTTGTATCGGAGAAAAATTCTTCTTCTTACAAGTAGCCTCCGAGGTCTCCTCGGAAAGATTTTTCATCCCACTCTAGGAAAATAAAGAAGTTCCAGCATCATCATCAACACTCCTTCCTAGGTCAGGATCGTGTCCACGAGCGATTGCAACCGCTACCAGCCCCACCTCTGCAAACATCTTCTGTGCTTCACTCACAAGATAATGATGTATCGTACTTTAGACTCGATGAGACCATGTAAGAAGTCTGCCAGATCATGAAGGATAGGGCAAATTCAAAAAGGCCTTACCAGTCGGCAAATCAAAGATCAAGATATTCAGATCCGTTCTGTGAATTCCACCGAGAGAAGGGTCATTTCACTGAAGACTGCAAGGCCCTTCGACGGCTAGTTGAAAGATTACTTATCGGGGGCAAGATCAACGACCTGATCAAGAAAGTTGATTCTTCAAAGCCTTCCACCTCCAAGGGCAAGGAGGTGGCTGAAGTTCAATTGAATTGCGTGGACGTAGAGGATGCAGGCCGTTTGGGGCCTATCAACGTTCGACCTGAGTGCTTTGACGCCGATGACGATGGTGACCTTGGAAGGCTATTCTAAAGCAAAGAGGACGTCGCAGCTCTTCGAGGACCCTCATAATAATGACCGGTTGTTTTTACTCTACTCTTCAAACACAATATCTTTCAATACTTCTAAGTGTTTCATTTTCTATCTCAATAAAGTTTACGTCAGAGACCCCATACTTACACTTTTCCCTTTGTGAAGTGCTTCCTCCTCTACTTTTTCTCTTTGCCAAAGAGATCACTGAACAACCGAGATATCGCCAAGTCTTGCTCAGGGCCCCCTCGAGGTTGTCCTCTAGCGTAAGACCACAACGACCACATATCGCGGGGAGTTTTCGCATATGTGCAGTGGGGGCCGTTCAACTCTCGTGTGGAGGATGACGAGACTTTGGATCCTAGCCGACATCTAACACAGAGCGTGTTTCCAGGGAGGACCCATGTGTTAGCTCTGTTGTGCTTCGTTAAAGGATACGTTACAGTTACGATTATCTTTGCGTGACAAGCAATGGCGATCAAGTGTAGCCTTGTCTCTTCGATCATCTCACAATTGTAACAGCCGAACACTCCTTGGTACTCTCAATCCGTGCCTTTGCGGGGCCCACAACTCCACTGATCAATTCGCAGACAAGCAATAGGCCACTTGGCGCAACTAGTCTAACTGATCAGCGATGCTTGTAACCCGAGGCATGAGAGCAGTGCATCTGTCGATTCCTTCTCAGGAATTTCCGTGCTTGTTTTTCTTTTGTGCCCTTCTAAGGGAGCGCGGCCGGCCCGCTTTAGGTAGGACTACCCTCTATATGGTTTCCTTTAAAGGCAAGCGGTGCATAACACCCACGGGGAACACCTGTGGCAGTATCTAGTCTTTTTTGAACACCATAGAGATGTAGCCCTCCTTTGCCTTTTTGCCTTTTTACAAGTCAACAAGTTAAACTCAATCTATTCTAAGGATTGACAATATCTTTTTGGCTTATGATCATTTTATATGCACTGCCTGCATAAAGTTCTATCATATGACTATCAACAAGCTCTCTTATCAGATATTTCGTGCACAAATCATTGATCAGAGTATCTGGTTCTTCTTGATTAACAAGTTATGTTGTTACAAGTCTAAACTAAGATGGTTTCATCTTGCTGGTCTGGGTTTCATATTAACATTATATCTTGATCACGCGAGACAATCATCATCGCGGTTTGATCTTTATTCAGTTGATAGCAGAGTTTGCCAGGTATCTCTTCTGTTATCCGATTATATCTTATCATATCAACAGTAAACATTCGCAGGTTCCTCTCAGGTACTTGCAGCTTATTTTCTTTTCCTATCTGCTTGCTTACTCTCCTTTTGCAGAGACTAGCAGACATTAGCAAGTTCCTCTCAGGTACTTGTATCTTATTTTCTTTTCCTATCTGCTCACTCACCCTACTTTTGTAGAGACTAGTAGATACCAGCAAGTCCCCTTCAGCTCAGGTATACACAAGATGTACCTCCTTTTGCATGCATTGACTTTTTCTTCACAGGTAAAGGATAGGCACTGACAGATTCTTCCGAGGAGAAACATCAGGTTCTATCTCTCCTAACCTCTAATTTTTTTCTCTCCTGATTTTTTGAGGGGAGGATCACGATTTTTGTGGGTTTCCTACTTTTTCGAAGTTCCCTTCAGAACTTCAAAAAGTGTGGGGATTATGTTAACCCCAAAATCGGCAATCCTCTCCAAGGTGCCCATTTTTTCTGCTTTTCTCCTACCGGTTCCCATCTGCAAGGAGCAGGCTACCCCTGATGTCCACCGTGTCCACGCAAGGCGGACTGCCGGGTCTAAAGTCTCTCAAGGACGGATGCTCCGCGAGCCGCCCGCCAGGGGCGACCTCTGCTAGCCGGGCGGAATCCCCCTGGAGTTCGCCCATGCCGCCCGCTAGGGGGCGGCCTACGCCAGCCGGACGGACTCCTCCTGGAGTCCGCCCAGGCCGCCCGCTAGGGGGCGGCCTCCGTCAGCCAGGCGGACTCCCCCTGGAGTCCGCCCAGGCCGCCCGCTAGGGGGCGGCCTCCGCCAGCCGGGCGGACTCCCCCTGGAGTCCGCCCAGGCCGCCCGCTAGGGGGCGGCCTCTGCCAGCCTGGCGGACTCCCCCTGGAGTCCGCCCAGGCCACCCGCTAGGGGGCGGCCTCCGCCAGCCGGGCGGACTCCCCCTGGAGTCCGCCCAGGCTGCCCGCTAGGGGGCGGCCTCCGTCCAGCTGGGCGGACTCCCCCTGGAGTCCGCCCAAGCTGCCTGCTAGGGGGCGGCCTCCGCCCAGCCGGGCGGACTCCTCCTGGACTCCGCCCAGGCCGCCCGCTAGGGGGCGGCCTCTGCCAGCCGGGCGGACTCCACCTGGAGTCTGCCCAAGCCGCCGGGTAGGGGGCGGCCTTTGCCAGCCGGGAGGACTCCCCCTGGAGTCCTCCCAGGTCGCCCGCTAGGGGGCGGCCTCCACTCCATCAGGGGCGGACTCCCCCTGGAGTCCGCCCAGTTCGCCCAGAGATCTGCCGGCTCCGCTGCTCAACTCCTGATGACCTGCGCGGACTTAAATTTCCAGTCCGCCGAGTCCGCCCAGTCCTCCATGATGGCATCACTGGGTTATGCTTCAAGAATATTCCCCTCGGGCCTATAAATAGGCCTCGAGACCTCTCATTTTAGGGGAGGAACACCAGAGAACTGCCAGCTTGATCAAGGTCTGCGGACTCAGTTTTCCAGTCCGCCATAGTTGATCAAGCAAGGTCCACGGACTCAGTTTTCCAGTCCCCCATAGTTGATCAAGCAGGATCCGCAGCCTCAAATCTCCAGTCCGCCCAGGTCGTCAAGGGCTGTGGACTTCGTTTTTTTATGTCAGCAGCAGGCAGCTTGAGCAGCCTCCGCAGCCTCCAATCTCCAGTCCGCCCAGGTCGTCAAGGGCTGTGGACTTAGTTTTTTCTGCCCTCAGCAGGAAGCTTGAGCAGCACCTGCAGCCTCAGTTCTCCAGTCCTATACAGCCTCTTTTACTTAGTTTCTGGCACCTTCTTCCTTAGCTGCCAGCTTCCCCATTGTACCCTTTGCTGTTTTTTCATGTAATGGTGCAATAGCAAGTTGTAACCCTACTTGATTAAAGGAAAAGCCCGTCGCAAGAGTGGCATTCAAGCCGCGGCGGGCGAAGTCTGCTGTTGCCGCTGCTAGCAGCCTCCTCTCTTCTTCTCTCCTCTCTCGGCATCAACCTGCGAAGCTAACCATCAAAGTAGACGTCTGCTCGACAGTACCCAATCAAGCTTCTCCGTTGATCAATTAAGCTTCTCCATTGATCAATCAAGCTTCTCCGTTGATCAATCAAGCTTCTCCGTTGATCAATCAAGCTTCTCCGTTGATCAATTGGGCTTCTCCATTGATCAATCAAGCTTCTCCGTTGATCAATCAAGCTTCTCTGTTGATCAATCAAGCTTCTCCGTTGATCAATCAAGCTTCTCCGTTGATCAATCAAGCTTCTCCGTTGATCAATCAAGCTTCTCCATTGATCAATCAAGCTTCTTCTTTGCTCAAGCAAGCTTCCTCTTTGCTCAAGCAAGCTTCCTCTCTGCTTGAGCAAGCTTCCTCTCTGCTCGAGCAAGCTTCTCCTCTATCCCCGCAACCCTTATTCCTTCACCCTTAGCTTGTGAGATCGAACAATCCGTTAACTGGTCGGTGTCGCATTTCGCGCATCAACAGGGAGGAATGGGGAGATGAGAATGAGAAGGAGCTACGAATCTCCCTGGACATGGTGGAGGAGCTGCGTGACCTCTCTGCCATCCGACAAGAAGAAGTGAAAAGAAGAATGGCTAAGTACTTTGACAAGAATGTTAGGGTCAAATAGTTCGTAGAAGGTGACTTGGTCTTGAAGAAGGTGGATGCAACAGGGATGTCAGCCATAGTGGGAAAGCTCCACCCTAACTAGGAAGGCTCGTATATTATTAGGGAGGCTTTAAGATCACGAGGGTACCTGTTGGGGTGTGTCTCCACAATGCCTCAGATTTGTAGGAGGTCAGACCTTGAACTAAGATGAATTAAGGTGTATTTGATGCTGTGTTTAAGTTGTATGTGTGCAGGTCCTTAATGCCAAGTGTAGACCAATGTCAGTCTATAATGGGTCATCAAACACAGGACCATACAATGTAATCCCTCATTGTGTGATCCAAAGTGTTGGCCCATGTATAGCCTCTCTATTGGGATACACTTCCTTCATGCACTTGGATTGATGGACAGAAGCATTGGAGCTAAGCTTTCTCAGAGAAAATTTTCCTAAGTCCTTTATACTCGAGTATTACCTTGTAATACACGAGTAAGTATATTCATACTCGAGTAACTCCTGTTCCATACTCGAGTAAGTATTTTCTGATACTCGAGTTTAGCCTTTTGTTACTCGAGTATATCGTCTTGATACTCGAGTATACTTTTCTATTACTCGAGTATACAATTCTGATACTCGAGTATACCATTTTTGATACTCGAGTAATTCATTCTTCTCTCCTGTATTTCTCTCTTTCTATACTCGAGTATACTGCTTCTTGCTACTCGAGTAATCTATCTCTCCATACTCGTGTATATCCTCCATTACTCGAGTATTGCAGTCAACTTCTCCAGAATTTTTCTAAGTCCATTTTCATCATAAGTATTTTGAATCTGTCAATTCTGATTGGTCCACGTGTCATCATTAATCAATATTATGACCGTTGGAACCCACCTATAAATAGGTCTTTTCAGAAATGACTTTCAACAAGCGTTATTACAGAAATATTCTTTTTAAGAAAGAGAAATTCCGTGAACCCTAATCTCACGCCGCCGCCATTGCCGTTCACGGAAGAAGAAGAAGAAAAGTTTGGATCGCGACTTTCGTTTTCATCGATCTTTCCTCCAGCGATCCAGAAGAAAGAGAATCACTCGATCTTGCCGAGCCTTGAAGATTCCAGATCTACTTTCTCGATCGAGGTGGTTCTAGTTTTCAGATTCGTGGATTTCTCTCAGGTCATCTTCAATTTTTTTTCTGATCAAGCCGAAGTTCCTAAAGAAGAAGACCGTCAAAGATCCAGATCTGAGATTGATGTTTTGATTTTTATTTTTCAAACCAAATTTCATTGTAGGAGATTTTTCTCCGAGACTTGTAGGAAGTTTTATCTTCCGAGTTTTTGTAGATCCATTTTGGATCGAGATTTGTAGGAACGTGGTTCCGAGGTGTAGGATTGTTTTCAATCCGAGATAGTGGAGTAGCCGAGTCTAGTAATTTGCTAGATCGGTGAGGAAAGTGGACGTACCCAAGATTGGGGAACCACTATAAATCTCTTGTCTTCTGTGATTGCTTGATATTTGCTGTGTTAGTTTTTAATTCCGCATTTGACACGCATTTCACCTATTCACCCCCCTCTAGGTGATTTAGGCTAACAACTTAGACCTCTCAATTGGTATCAGAGGACGGAGGTTGATCGTTAAAAGGTTAACACCTTGATCTTATCCTTCTAAGTTGTTTCTTGAAAAGTATCAAGCATGAGTAAGACCAAGGATTTTGCTAAACTCCCTATCTGCACCAAGAACAACTTTCCTATGTGGAAGGAAAGAGTAAAGTTCTTCATGGAAGCAGTAGATCCCCGGATCTTCATGATTGTTGAAGAAGGTCCCCACATTCCTATGACCGTATCCACCATAGATCCCACCAAGCAAGTTCCCAAGAAGCTGATGGATCTAGATAAGGATGAGATTGCACTTGTCTCTCTGGACAAGAAAGCCAAAAATATTATAGCAAGTGCAGTGGATGACTCAATGTTGCAAAATCTGATTCATTGCCAGTCTGCCAAGGAGATGTGGCAATCCCTTGTGACTCTAATGGAAGGTACAGAAGAAGTGAGGGATGATCGTAGATCCCTACTGAACCAAAAATATGAAGCCTTCAGGCAGGGTCATAAGGAAGCCATAGCTGACACTTTTGAGAACTTCTTCAAGATAGTAAATGGCCTAAGAGTTTATGGACGTGTCTTCACCAACGGGGAACTCAATGACAAATTCTTAAGATCCCTAACCAAGGAATGGGACAATAAGGTATGTGCCATTCGGGAGTTTGGAAGGTTAGCTGAGACGGACCCGCAGAATTTGTTCGGAAAGCTTATGTCTTACGAGCTGCAAATCAACTCAAGAAAAGCTGAAGAAGAGACAAGCAGGTCTGCATCCAAGGAGAAATCTGTCGCCCTAAAGGCAGATAGCTCAAGGAAGATAAAGGCTAGCTCTCCTGCCCCAGTTCCTGAGGCTGATGAAGAAGAATCATCTGAGCCTAGCTCATCTGGCTCAGAACTATCTGATGGAGAGTTCTCCCTACTCTCAAGGCAGTTCAAGAAATTCTTGAATAAGAAGAAGCAATGGAGAGGCAAGGATGCCTCATATAGAAGATCACGACATGACGGTGATCATCGGAAGAAAGGCTCAAGCAGCCATGACAGGTACAATTCTAAACAGAACAAACATATTTCAACTGACATCATTTGCTATTGTTGCAATAAGCCAGGTCACGTCATCGCCGATTGCCCTCACAAAAAGAAAGAGGGTGGAAGAAGAGAGGAAAAGAAATCCTCACACCATAAGAAGAGGACAGAGAAAAGCCTAGTAGCCAAGAAGAGCAAAACTCTCAGCGACTCTGACTCATCTGAGTCAAGTGAAGAAGAGGAAGCTTACTTTGGGCTCATGGCTCATTCAGATGATGAACAAGTCCCCCAGTTCACTGGGGAGGTAAAATCTCACACTCCTCTCTCTGACTCTGATGATGACAATGAGCAAGAGGGCTATTCCTCTGAAGATGAATCTGAGCTCATGAGTCAGTATAAGGAGTTACTCACCGCCTACGAAAAATGTCGTAGAGTAGTGAAAACTCAAGCCAAAGAGATAAAATCTCTACAGGCTAGTGAGAGCAGCTTGAGAGTAGAAGTCGATAAGACTAACTCTCTTCAAGAGAACTTCAATGCTGCTATGGAGGAATATAATAAAGCTCTCAAGCACCTTGACCTTAAAGAGACAATCATCAAGGAATTGGAACAACAACTCGAGGCTGAAAAGAAGCTTGTTGAGAGCTTCTCTAAGCCTAAGACAGTTCTTCCAATCGTTGCTGAATTCTCTGCTAAGGCCAAGGGTGCTGGTTTAGGCCACATTGGCTCTTCTAGTAAATCCTCTAGAAGAAACAAGGCCAAGAGAAAGAATAAGGCTGCCCGAAAGACTCTAGCCGAAGAAAAAGGGAAAGCTCCCTTGGAACCTGTTGTGTTCAAGAAAGTTATCTTTCCCACGAACGAACTCGATTATGAGTCCACCTACGGACACTTTTCTAGGCCAATCCCTGAGAAGCCTAAGTCAAGATACCAAGGTTGGACTCGTCCTCGTAACTTTGGCGAGAGCGTCTTCAAAGCTCCTTATGAAGAGATTCAACTTCAAAGTTATGGACCTTATGCTCATGGTCACAACATCAAGAAGTCACCAAAAGTAAAACCTCTTGTGGATATGCCTATGAAGGGGAAGACTTCATGTAAATGCTCTCATCATGAAGCCTCCTCCTCCAAGACTCAGGTTCCTGCTCGACCTCCTCCTCAGAAAATTAAGCAGGAATACAATAGGCAAAGATACAACATGTTCGACTGTTGGTGCTGTGGCAGAATCGGTCACTTTGCCATCGATTGTTGGTTCAATCCAGGGAATGTTGCAACCCCTCAAGTTAGCAATGTGAGAATGACCACTCATGAAGCTAATACTCGTAGGGGGAGCGTTCTAACTCGAGACCAAGGACCCAAACATGTTTGGGTTCCTAAGGCTAAGTGATTATAATTGCAGGAATGTCCAAAGACCAACAAAACGCCTATCTGGTATTTGGACAGCGGATGCTCTCGGCATATGACCGGGACAAGAAGCCTACTTCAGAACTACACCTCAGTCTGCAACGGACCAAAGGTCATCTTTGGAGGTTCGGATCGAGGAATCACTAAAGGCTATGGTATGATTTCTAACGGTAGCGTATCCTTCTCGAATGTAGCCTATGTTGAAGGATTGGAACACAATCTCATCAGCATAAGCCAACTATGCGACAAAGGATACGTAGTTGAATTTCATGCTGACAAGTGTTTGATAAAATCGGTTAACAATATGGAAACTATTTTATCAGGCACTCGAAGCAGAAATATTTTCTGTTTGAATTTTATTTGTATAGACTCTTCGACACCAGTGTGTCTTTTGGCAAAAAGTAGTGCATCTCTTGCTGACCAATGGCACAAGAGACTAGCACATATTAATTTCAAAACTATTAATAAATTATTCTCTCAAAACTTAGTGCGTGATGCACCCAAGGTCAAGTGCGTTACGGACAGTCCTTGTCACGCTTGTATCAAAGGCAAGCAAACAAGAAGTTCGTTTAAAAGCATAATAGGCAAGGATTCCAATAGAAGTTTACAGCTTCTTCATATGGACTTGTTTGGTCCACTGCAGGTTAGAAGTTTGGGAGGTAAGGAATATACGTTGGTTATTGTGGATGATTACTCGCGCTTTGCGTGGGTGTTCTTTCTGAAACACAAGTCAGATACCTTCGGTATTTTCACTAATTTTGTCAGGCAAATCCAGAATGAATACAACCATTCCGTAGTCAAAATCAGAAGTGACAATGGAACGGAATTCAAGTCTGGAGCCATGACAGAATTTTGTGAAAGTCAAGGTATCTTTCATGAGTTTTCCTCTCCCCGCACACCACAGCAAAATGGAGTGGCTGAGAGAAGGAACAGAACACTCATAGAGGCTTGTCGGACCATGTTGAGTGATGCCTCACTTCCGGAGTATTTCTGGGCTGAAGCCGTCAACACCGCTTGTCACGTGCAAAATAGAGCACTCATCAACAAGAACCATGATAAGACTCCTTACGAACTTCTAAAAGGCAGGCAACCAACCATTTCATACTTTAGAATCTTTGGTTGTAAGTGCTTCGTACTAAACAATGGCAAGTATCACACTACAAAGTTTAGCGAGAAAAGCTTTGAAGGTATTTTTGTAGGTTATAGTAGCCATAGTAAGGCCTATAGAGTTTTCAATAGAAAAACTCTGGTTGTGGAAGAGTCGATACATCTTGTATTTGATGAGACGAGTCTGTTGCAAAGCAACTCGTCTAGTGTGCCTATTGTAGATGCAGGTACAAAGTTGAAAGAACTCAGCTTGGATGAACCTATTGAAGATAAAGATGAGACGTTCATCAAGATCCCCTCTACAACCACCCTTGGAGAGGGAGATGATCAAGATGAAGAAGACATCCCAGCTGAAGATACAACTCCAGTGGCTGAAGAGATCCCAGATGCAAGGACTTTAGAGTTCAGACACTTGAAGGATCATCCTGTTGACCAAATCATAGGAGATCCTCGGGATGGTGTCAGAACTCGTCGAGGTACAACTAACGAGAATTTACACTTAAGCTTTCTCTCACAGGTTGAACCAAAGAAATTTGAGGAAGCCAACTCCGACGCATCCTGGATTCTAGCCATGGAAGAAGAATTAAACCAGTTCAAAAGATGCAAAGTCTGGACACTTGTTCCTAGACCCAAGCATAAGAACGTCATCGGGACAAAATGGGTCTACCGGAACAAGATGGATGAAGACGGAACAATTATAAAGAATAAAGCCAGACTTATCGCCAAGGGATATCGTCAAGAAGAAGGGATCGACTTCGACCAGACCTATGCTCCAGTGGCAAGACTGGAAGCGATCAGGTTATTTCTTGCCTACGCTGCACTTAAGGGCTTTACCGTCTATCAAATGGACGTGAAGTCCGCCTTCCTAAATGTTAACATTAAGGAAGAAGTGTACGTAGAGCAACCCCCAGGTTTTGTTGATCCAACCCTTCCTAACTATGTGTACTTATTGTAAAAAGCACTATATGGTCTTAAGCAAGCTCCTCGAGCTTGGTATGAGACGCTATCTACCTTTCTTCTTGAGAACAAGTTCACGAGAGGAAAGATAGATAAGACATTATTTCTTAGGGAAATAAAGGGCAAGATTTTGCTAGTGCAAATCTATGTCGATGACATTATTTTTGGCTCTACAGACAACAACCTCTGCAAGAAGTTTTCTAAACTTATGCAAGGGAAGTTTGAAATGAGCAGTATGGGAGAGCTGAAGTATTTCTTAGGGCTTCAAGTGAAACAATCTGAGGATGGAATTTTCATCTCGCAGACCAAGTTCACCAAAGAGCTGCTTAAGAAATTCGGAATGGAGAATGCAACCTCTATGAGGACTCCAATGGCCTCAGCTATGTCTCTGGACAAGGATGAGAAAGGGAAACCTTTTGATGAAACCAAGTACAGAAGCATAATTGGGTCCTTGCTCTACCTTACTGCAAGTAGGCCAGATATAATGTTCTCGACATGTGTATGTGCTAGATTTCAGGTGAACTCTAAGGAATCTCACTACATCGCTGCAAAGCGAATCTTGAGATACCTCAAAGGAACACCAAATCTTGGCTTATGGTACCCAAGAAGTAATGATAGTGAACTAATTGGATTTTCAGATGCAGATTTTGCAGGAAGCAAAGACGACAGGAAAAGCACCTCCGGGACTTGCCAATTCCTCGGAAGGAGACTCATTTCCTGGAGCAGTAAGAAGCAAAACTGTGTAGCCATCTCAACGGCTGAATCAGAGTACATCTCTGTAGGGAGCTGTTGTGCACAGCTTTTGTGGATCAAGAATCAGTTTGAAGATTACAACATGAAGTTCCAGAACATTCCACTGTTCTGTGACTCTTCCAGCGCAATTGCAATAGCCAACAACCCAGTCTCCCACAGCAGGACCAAGCACATAGAGCTTCGCTACCATTTCATCCGGGAGCATGTGGAAAATGGAGACATAGATCTTCAATATGTCTCCACAGACAGGCAAGTTGCAGATATCTTCACCAAGCCGCTGGATGAGTCCAAGTTTTCATTCTTCAAAACTGAGCTTGGACTGCTTAACAAAGAAGACCAATGATGGACTCAGAAATTTAGAAGTGGTCAGAAATGTTGGATACTCTGAGGTACAGTTTTTTTTGTGAAAATTCCTTCAAGAAATTTGAGACTCGAGAATAGTTACATTTACACGAGTGAAATAGTGAATACTCGAGTAACAAGTCAAATATACTCGAGTAATCAAATCAATACTCGTGTATGCACTCTTTATATTCGAGTATGAAAAGTCTTCAGAATTTAATACTCGTGTATTGAACTTCATATACTCGAGTAATCAGATTGATACTCGAGTATGAATTTCTTATACTCGAGTATGGAAAAATCCGTCAAGACTTAATACTCGTGTATACTCAGTACATACTCGAGTATATGTTAAGGATTACTCGTGTATAGTATGACCTAATCGAGTATACTAAATCCAATACTCGTGTATGCCGTAAACCTCTCTCGTGTAATCGGATTTCTCTGGAATCTTTCAAACTCTCTATTCGCACAACGAATTTGCCGCCTCATCCGGGTATGTTTTTATGTTTAATCATTTTTAGACCTAATTAGGATTAATTATATATATATATAAAACGAAAACGTCCATTCCACTTCTCATTCACTCGTGTATCCGCCGACCTATCGTCTTCCCGACTCTGTCTCGTCGCTCTTCCGTCGCCACCGATTTCTCAGTTTCAGATGGCTCCTCCGTCGTCCAAGATCGGAATCGGCTCCGAACTAGTTCCAGATGGTATTGCAGACCTCTCAGATGACTTCCGCAACCTTCTCATTCTGTTCGACACCGCTGGATTGACCTACCTCCTCCAGACGCCGTGCAAGGCTATTATTCTCGCAGTGGAAGAGTTCTACAAAAACCTAAAGGTTAAACGAAATGGAAAAGTTCTAAAGACCAAGGTCAGAGGACTCAAAATCCGATTGGACAAAACCTCAATCTCTATTTTACTCCGGCTGCCCGTCGTTGAGGAAGAGGATGAACTCACAACCGCAGATTCTGACAGAACAGCCCTATACTGTGGGGTTGATCCCGAGTGTGATACTTTCAGCAGAGCAGATTGCAATAGAGAGGGAAAATTTCTGATTGATGTTATCTCCAAGGTCATACTCTGCAAGACCTACTCCATCCGAGAAATCTCTCACAACATGTTTGAGATCATGCAAGCCATCGTCTGCAGAAAGAAGTTCCAGTTTGGCATGATCCTACTGGACAAGATTCAGGGGAGCATCAAGCAACCCAGTTTTGCAAGGATTATCTCACTCATACTCCATGAGATAGATCCTCAGGTTTTTGACCTTTCTAAAGGTATTCCTCTCCACCATATGAAGAAAGTCACCCTCGCCTCCATACATAGATATGAAATCAAGCTTCAAAATACTTCCCAAACCTCCAGACAGCAAGCTGTCATCAGGACCCCATCTCCTCCTCAACATCAAGTTGCTGACACTCTGGGTGCAGAAATTGAGGGGGAGCCTGCCTCTTCTCTTCCTCAGAATCAGGTTTCTTCAGAATCAGTAATTCCAGAACAAGGAGAAATAAGAATTCCTACTCCTCCAGTCTCTCCTCCTCCAGCAGAGCTTCCATCAGCAAACCCAGACTCAGAGCTTCCAGACTCAGCAGCCCTTCTGTCTACAGCTGAAGATATCAACAAATTCATTGATGAGCTCAGCTCAGATGCCCCACTCTTCCAGAATGAATCAGCTGCAAAGTCTCCAATTCAGTCTCCAGTTCAGTCTCCTGCAAGAACCCCAGCTCCATCTCCTGCAAGAACTCCAGTCCAATCTCCAGTCCAATCTCCTGAGAGTGAGCCTAGCCAATCAGCTCATATTCTTCTGTCTGATGATGAGATGTCTCCAGATCCTGTGGAGGCACCTCTGAGGACTTTGGATTTCTCCATGCCCTCTCTCCTACCCACAGAAGAAAATGTTGAAATAGAACCCTTCAAGAGAGCTGTCAGCTCAGTGGTGATCACAGAAATCCTTCCTTGGACTGCCCCTGCTCCTGCTCCTGCTGCTTCAGCTCCTGAACCAACCTCAGCTCCCTCCTCTTCAGATATAGTAAGCAAGATTGAGCTTATGCTCAAAGAATAGAGAGATTACTTTGATGCCTCTCTGCAATCAGTAACTTCCAAGGTCTCTGCTCTTGAAACAGAGATGAGCAGAGGCTTTGCTGAGATCCAAGCAAATACTGATGAGTTAAAAAGGTTGTTCCAAATTGGAGGCAAAGCCTTAGACCACACCATTACAAGCATAGGTGAGCTAAGAAACCAGGCCGAGACAGTAGCTAACAATCAGATCAAGCTAGATGAGAGAGCTGAAATGAATGTTGTGACAGTATGTAATGAAGTGGGCACCTTCAAAGATGAAGCCATTGCAAAGCTAAACATAGATATCAGCAAGGGGGAGAAAGTTGTAAAAGAACAAGTGGACAAACTACATGAGCAAGCTCAAATAGTTGCAAAAGAACAAGTTGAAACTCTCTCTAAATAGGCTCAAACTACAGTGGATGGAATTGTAAAGGAAATGAAAGCAGACATTCTCTCTCAACTTCAATCTGTAAAGTTTTATACCTATGACACTGCTGTGTGGCTGCATAACATGAACTTCCCTAATGCCCAGCTCAACCCAACCATTATACCTCAGCACCTAAATCCTCTTGAAGAGCAACCCTCTGCAGATGCCCCTGTCCAAGCTACCATTCCAGAAAGTGGTGTGCCAGCCTTCTCTCCTAGACCTGAGGATGATGTGACTGAGCCTCCTCTTAACTACTCTGACTTGTGGCAAGATGATTTTCTTTCCAGTTCTCAAGGTCCTTCTAAGAAGAAGAGAAAATATGGTGACGGCGCTTCTGCTAGCCGGTCAGCCCCCAGGAAAGAGCCAACTACTGAAGGCAGACCACCTGTGATTCATGCTGAAGTATGGAGTCCTACCTCCAAGTCCCTAATTCTTGACACCTTGAGGTTAGTGACAGACCATGGGGAAAACAGAGACAATCATTACAGCTACTCAGAGTGGAAAGCCTATGAAGCTTCACAGATTAAGATCAGGCTACATGACAAAAACTGGGGACACAACAACCCTGCTGCTCCTCCCAGGCCCAGGACTTATTTCCCAAAGCCTTACAGCTACCTGGAGAGGCAAGATCTCAAAAGGGAAAGGATGCACAAGGATGCTCCATCATGAGTGGATCTGAGAAAGTGGAATTGGACTATTTTGTTTTTGTGCTTTAAAAACATTTCCTCATATATATACATTTAATTCTGATTATGGCCATATTTTGTCTATCCTGTTTTAATTAGGTTTATTCTCCTTGATATGCTTTTTGTTCTTTTACTCCTAAGTAATTCACCTTAGTATAGAGAGTGCTGACATCTACAAATAGGGGGAGATTGTTGGGGTGTGTCTCCACAATGCCTCAGATTTGTAGGAGGTCAGACCTTGAACTAAGATGAATTAAGGTGTATTTGATGCTGTGTTTAAGTTGTATGTGTGCAGGTCCTTAATGCCAAGTGTAGACCAATGTCAGTCTATAATGGGTCATCAAACACAGGACCATACAATGTAATCCCTCATTGTGTGATCCAAAGTGTTGGCCCATGTATAGCCTCTCTATTGGGATACACTTCCTTCATGCACTTGGATTGATGGACAGAAGCATTGGAGCTAAGCTTTCTCAGAGAAAATTTTCCTAAGTCCTTTATACTCGAGTATTACCTTGTAATACACGAGTAAGTATATTCATACTCGAGTAACTCTTGTTCCATACTCGAGTAAGTATTTTCTGATACTCGAGTTTAGCCTTTTGTTACTCGAGTATATCGTCTTGATACTCGAGTATACTTTTCTATTACTCGAGTATACAATTCTGATACTCGAGTATACCATTTTTGATACTCGAGTAATTCATTCTTCTCTCCTGTATTTCTCTCTTTCTATACTCGAGTATACTGCTTCTTGCTACTCGAGTAATCTATCTCTCCATACTCGTGTATATCCTCCATTACTCGAGTATTGCAGTCAACTTCTCCAGAATTTTTCTAAGTCCATTTTCATCATAAGTATTTTGAATCTGTCAATTCTGATTGGTCCACGTGTCATCATTAATCAATATTATGACCGTTGGAACCCACCTATAAATAGGTCTTTTCAGAAATGACTTTCAACAAGCATTATTACAGAAATATTCTTTTTAAGAAAGAGAAATTCCGTGAACCCTAATCTCACGCCGCCGCCATTGCCGTTCACGGAAGAAGAAGAAGAAAAGTTTGGATCGCGACTTTCGTTTTCATCGATCTTTCCTCCAGCGATCCAGAAGAAAGAGAATCACTCGATCTTGCCGAGCCTTGAAGATTCCAGATCTACTTTCTCGATCGAGGTGGTTCTAGTTTTTAGATTCGTGGATTTCTCTCAGGTCATCTTCAATTTTTTTCTGATCAAGCCGAAGTTCCTAAAGAAGAAGACCGTCAAAGATCCAGATCTGAGATTGATGTTTTGATTTTTATTTTTCAAACCAAATTTCATTGTAGGAGATTTTTCTCCGAGACTTGTAGGAAGTTTTATCTTCCGAGTTTTTGTAGATCCATTTTGGATCGAGATTTGTAGGAACGTGGTTCCGAGGTGTAGGATTGTTTTCAATCCGAGATAGTGGAGTAGCCGAGTCTAGTAATTTGCTAGATCGGTGAGGAAAGTGGACGTACCCAAGATTGGGGAACCACTATAAATCTCTTGTCTTCTGTGATTGCTTGATATTTGCTGTGTTAGTTTTTAATTCCGCATTTGACACGCATTTCACCTATTCACCCCCCTCTAGGTGATTTAGGCTAACAACTTAGACCTCTCAGTACCGTCTCTGGAATGTGGAGGTCGAGTCCCTAAGTCACACCTGGAACGGTGATGACTTGAAATGTATCTATCCATGAAAACATGTATGTACTCTACTTTAATGAATAAAATTCTTTGATGCCCCACCCCTCTTGCAGGTCAGGCTTGTGGCATGCATTTATCAGGCTAAGTCGTGAGATGCCTCCGGGACCAGGCTTTCACCTAGCTGGAAGGGCCGAGGATTGGTTGGACAGAGGCACATCTTCTCGCTCTGGGGTTATGTCCTGGGATGCTCTCGCTGTTAGGCTTCCACCTTACTGGTAGGGCTGGGATCCCCGTTGGATGTCGTTATGACCCTTGGGCTGAGTCCAGTTGATGCTCAACACCCACCGTCAGGATTCCACCTAATTGATTGGGCCGGTGGTAGCGCCCGGAGGTTGGCCAAAGGAACATCTTCTCGCTTTGGGGTTAGGTCTCAGGATTCTCCCGTTATTATGCTTCCACCTAGCTGACAGGGCTGGCATCCCCGTTGGACGTTGTAATGACCCTGGGGCTGAGTCCGGTTGATGCTCAACACACTCCGTCATGCTTCCACCTAGTTTATTGGTCCGGTGGAAGCGCCCAGAGGTTGGGCAAAGGAACATCTTCTCGCTCTGGGGTTAGGTCCCGGGATGCTCCTGCTGTTAGGCTTCCACCTAGATGGAAGGGCCAAGATCCCCATTGGACATCGTTATGACCCTAGGGCTGAGTCTGGTTGATGCTCAACACCCACCAGCAGGCTTCCACCTAGCTGATTGGGCCGGTGGTAGGGCCTGGAGGTTGGCACAAGAAACATCTTCTCGTTGTGGGGTTAGGTCCCGGGATGCTCCCGCTATCAGTCTTCCACCTAGATGGCAGGGTCGGGATCCCTATTAAACATCGTTATGACCCCGGGGATGAGTTCGGTTGATGCTCAACACCCGTCGTCAGGCTTCCACCTAGCTAATTGGGTCGGTGGTAGCACCCAGAGGTTAATCAAAGGAAAGTAAGACTCGCATTCAGGGGCTGTCCAGAGTTACTTCAGCTGTCAGGGTTTCACCTAGCTGGCAGGGTAGAGGTTCACGGTGGATGGAGTTTTCAGAACAAACCCTAAAATAATCTCACCAATGAAATGGATCAGAAGGCAAAGGTTTTCTTTAAAGTAAGGATAAGGCCTCGGGAAGATCTCGCCAAGTTAGGGGACCTCGCCAGTCTAAAGAGGGAAAGCCAACATGAGTGCCAAGAGCTCGTTCTCGCGGGACCAAGATCTTGCACACGTGGGGGCTAAAAAGGCGAGAATGACGCAGAATCTTATTCTAAGTGAAAGGTCATCCCAAGGGGTCGCGAGATGTTCTGGTCCTCGGTTAAGTAGAAGCCCGAGTCGAATGAACTTCTAAGTACCGCATCACTCGACATCGGGATGAATAAAGGGAAGGAATGAGAATTTTATATAACAATATATTCAATGTATTCCATCTATCAAAATCATTACATTGGCAAAAAGGGGGGCAAGGCCCAAAATAAAAATATAAGAAAAAGCAAAAAAGCAGAAGGGGCGAGAGCCTCGGGGCGACGAGGCCGAGTGTTCACTCCCGTCAAAATCTTCATCCGCGCTCTCCAGGGGTTCGAGGATTGGCTGGAAGAGCTCCGACATCAAGATCTCCGAAGTCACCTTCTCACCGTCACTGTTTAGGAAACTGGCCTGCTGTATCATCTGGAGTGCGTGCATGGCTCCCATGATGGCATGCTCCTGCATTATAAGGTCGTTCTTATGTTATGAGTACAATAGGGCCTCCTTCTCGCTCGGGGGAGGAGGGATCAGAGAGTCGATCTACTGCTGATTTTGAGCCCTTATTCTCTTGTTCTCATACTCAAGATGTGCGATACGCGCATCCTTCACAGCGACATTCGCAATATCCTGCAGAATAATAAAGGATCAGGGCAAGGGTAAAAGTATGGCAAAAATATATGCGAGAGAGTAAGAACTTACCACTCCAGCATCTCGTAGGGCGAGATCCTTCTTGGAGGCCACGAGCTCCTCCTTCAGTGTTTTCACCTCGAGCAAAGGGCAGATCGTGCCGTGCTAACATCCTCTATTTGTCACGTAAGGAGGATGCTACGACGCGTTGACAAATATGATAGATCGAGGGCGCGGAATTGGGCCCGCGAGCTCTCATAGGCGAGTGATTTTGTTAACGCCCTGTTGTAGTAAGCGGCGCTGTCCCGCCCATACATGCCAAAGGCCAATGAATAGGCCTGGCTCGAGACTTTATTGCCTTCTTGCCAGGAAGGGAGTACGGTAGAAATGGAGGCCCTGTTGGACTTCCGATCCCACACCAGCAGGGGCTTTTCGCTGTCATTCATCACATCCTCACCAAGACCAAAGTTCTTGTGGTCCCTGGGTTCCGGCTTCCCCTATACTAAGGTCTCGGCGGTCTCTCTTTCCCTCTTCCTCAATACACCGCCGACGTCATTTTTAGGATAGTCAATGATAATCTCCTCACCCATGCCGAGATCCGTGACGGGTACCGTCTCAGCTGTTTTTAGCTTCTCGGCACCGTTTGGTTTCTTGGCACCTTTTGGCTTCTCAGCAGCCAGGGGCTTCTTGCTTGTTGATGGATTCTTAGGAGGAGGCGAAGATGGAGGTGCGTCAGGCCTCTGCTTTATGCTACTTGATTTCAGCAGCGGCTTCATCGAGCTCCTTCAAGCCGCCGCGGCGGCCTCGGCGCTGGCCATCTCGACAGAAGGTGTCGTGCTGCTGGAAGATGGGAGGTTGAGAGGGAGATCTCACACCCTTACATAAATACCATAATTCAGAAGAATTTTCCAAACCTTGTAGTCTCTAGGGTAGAAAGTGCGGGAATTACCTTCCCCGAAGAGAACTGGCAGGAGCATGTCGATGTTCCTCCTCAAAAATATGACGTCGAAATCCTTCCCAAAGAGGAATTGATGGAGATTGGATTCGTGACTGCCGAGACTGGGAGGGCGATAGGTGGACTCCTTTTGCTAGATTGGCGAGAGAGGAATGTTGCCTAAATCACTAGAGACAAAGATGAACTTCTTGACCCTGTTATGGTTCTTGTTAGTGAGACCTTTCGCCTTCAGGTTGTTCCCAGAGAAGAACGCGATCCCGTCCCTCTTGGCACAGAAATTGAATAGTAAGCGGAAGACTGGGAGGATGAACTCCATTCGCTTTGACCACATATAGTAGGCGAATGCGACTAGCAAGGCTTTGGAATTTAGGTTGAGCTGCTCGGGAACTATGCTGATGTAGCGCATGGCTTGGCGGACCTCAGGACATATAGGGAGGCGGAGTCCGACTTCGAAATGCTTAGAAGGGATGGCGAGTTTGACAGGAGAGAAGTGGTTGATGGCATCATTGTCCAACAGACGTTGCGCGGTGAAACCTGGCGTGATGTAGAGGTTGACTAGGGAGTGATATTCTTCCGTGGACATGTTGCAGTTGACGAAAGGGTACTCGATGAATGCAGCGTCACACTGGTTTCGGCCATCACCCTCTCCTGACATCTCACTTGGAAGGAAAGTAGAGGCAAGAGTATGAGTGCAAGAAGGAGAAGAGTGATAGCGAAAAACTGTTGAAGGCAATGCTTAATGTGGTAGGTAAGCGATCTATTTATAGGAAATTTCGGGCAGGAAATGATCGAGGCATAAAAGATGTGTAGATAGCACATTTTTTAGATCGCCCCAGGTCCAGCCCAGGCCCCTGGAGAGATCTTATGTCGCCTTACTCGCACCACGGTTCCAAGCATAGGAAATAACATAAGTAAAAGCATCCGCAAGAACAAAAATATATGCACGATAAAAGAAAGAAAAGAAAGCGAGATCAAAAAATACATAACCATCACACATTGTCAGCATTCGACACAAAGGTAGACAATTAATATTACAGAGTGTATAAAACTAACCTGGGGCGGGAGGCGAGTGCCGGTAGGCCCACTAGGGGGCCATTATCGCCGTCCCCGACCTCCCCTTCCCGCTCTCGGCATGATACGTGCGTAGTAGATGGAGTGAATGGTCTGGAGTCCTCGCTGCGTGAGATGGAGTTGGTCTTCGACCCTCGCGATGTGAAGGCCAGTGTATTCTGTCCCGCCGCTGACCTGTCCTGATTGATTGACGACTGGCTGGGTGTAGCTGTTTTCTAGGCTGAGTAGCCGCTCCTTGGCAGATTCCTGATTATCCCGGACCTGGGCTGCGATGCCACACAACAACACCGATTGCTTTCGTAGTATCTCGACCACCTGCCGCTTCATCCCAACAACGTCCCCTAGATTGTCTAGAAAATCAGCAATAGAATCGTGGGAAGTAAGGGGTGAGACCTACTCCTCATCGATCTCAACATCAGTAGAGATCTCGCGAAAACCTGCGTTAAGTGGTGTTACATATGCTTGGTTATCTCTTCTACAAAAGCTAGTAAAGGTTGTCACCTGATCCGACACCCACATACTTATCAGAAGGATGGCGAGAAGTGCTGGGCCGCCACTCAAAGGGGGTGTCAAAGGTTATGTTTCTCTTCCCTAGGCCCGGGGGGAAGATTGTTGGTTCAGAAGGAAGGTTTGGGATGACATCTGTTGAAGGTAGAGTCGAGGCGATATCTGTGGGTGTCTCACGAGCAGAGGATCTCGACGTTGTAACTCTTAACCCTGAAGCCCCAAGAGGAGGAGCTGCAAAGAAAAGGAGGGTAAGCTAAAGGGTGAAAGGCTAGAAGATAGAAGAAGGTTTACTTTTCTCCTGCGCAGGAACGTCAAGCCGGAGGGGGGAGGTGATCTCACGGGACACCTGACCATGCCCATTCCCCAGCAAGTCTACTTTAGCACTCGACTCCTTAACTTACTTCTCCACCGGCGGGATCTGCGAATAAATATAATGAATCAACACTTTATCTCGGCAACGAGAGAGGTAAAGTAGTGCAAACCGAGTACAAGTACTAAGTTAGTCTTGGTTGGGGAAGGATTTTGCGAGGACGACTCGTCCTTGGCTGGGTTGCGCCAGACCACTGTAGCTTTTTTCATCTTCGGGGATTACCGAGGTGCTTTCTGAGAGAGCCAGGGGGCGAGTGAGCCCATCAAGTTGTTGTTCTTATCTTGGACAACACATAGACGGTCTAGAGCTTCCTTGGAAAGCGATATCGCGAGTAGAGGCGAGAGCGTCAATATAAGATTAAGTCAAGGATCATTTGCCACTACCTGGATATTTATATGGCCATGGAGGGGCCCACCGAAGATACTCTTCCAGGTCAGCGTCCGATCATCCAATATGTGGGTTTCGATGATTCTTTCTGAGCTTTGTTAAAGGTCACAAAGAGTGGGGATTGTGTACAACCCTATATTTGATGAGCGGACCCCATCAGACATGCGAGTGAGGCAATTTGGCCTGCACTTGCCCAAGGCCTGAAGAGGGGCATTCACGCAGCCCTAAGGAGGGGTGGTTTGGCCCTTCGGTGAGTGCAATATTCACATAGCACTCGCCAAAGGATCTCGCGCCTTAACGCGCATGCGAGGCGAGTTCTCGCCAAGCTAGGCAAGTGTTCGCCCAACCAGGCACTCGCCCTTCAGAGATCTTCAAGGCGGATAGTGCGTTGTGCTCCTGGCATTCGCCCCTTTAGCTGAGTAGTGCTCTCACAGATCAGTCGCCAAGCAGGGCCCAACGGTAAATTACCTGGATGCCTTGAAAGGTCTGCATTTAGCCTGTTGGAACATTGGAGTTTGGCTGTTGGCAGACTAGCTCAGGGTATTTCAGTAATTTTAGAACAATGAAATTATGCTTTTGGCAGTCCAATTTCAGAAAACTATAAATAGACCCAAGGGGGTACCTCAGAAGGCATGCTTACTGGTGCCTCGGTCTTCTTGCGCTTTTTAAGGTATCCTTAGTTCGGCATCTGGCTAGGGAGGGTAAGCGATCTAAGATCTTTCGGGTGGACCTCCACGCCGAGCCCTTGGGTCTGTCCCCTGTTCTTTTTCCTTAGTCTTTTGGCTTGCGAGAGAGAAGTAAGTGTGCGATCACCCCTTCCCTAAGGGTGAATTCCACAGGGACTGAGTTTTCGGTTCCAACGGTTAGTAACCCTCTTAACTTGCCTAACTACTTGATTTTAATCCTTGCTGTCACTTGTACATTCTTGTTGAGGCATTCTTTTCTTTTGAATGCCTCGGGCTCGGAGCAGTAACGGTCTGAGCAGCTATAGTTGGTGGTTCTTGGCGTGGGCTTTAGTAGATGTGGTTTTCCTCCCTCATCTTTGTGAGGTAGTTTTGTTGTTCTTACTTTGGTTCAGACATGCATATTGTTCTATGGATTCGTGTCAGGTTGTTGACGCCCACAGTGAGTTATTGTAGATGTTAAACTATTTGCTAGCTGATATGTTTCTATTGGTTTGTCTTACCAACTTGCTCTCTGGGAAGGATTTATGCTAGGTTCATGTTAGATATTTTCAAAGTATAACAAGAGCAACATTCTTATCTCATACTCATGACATTCTTTTAATTCAAATTTGACTCAATTTTAACAAAAATAAAAGCTCTTTTAGTACTCATATTAAATCTAGAAGTAAGTATATCATGAATTGTTCTATTAGATTTTCATGCTCATATAAGATAATATATGAACTAAATAAAGTATTTCCGCTGTGTATATGTATATTTTACCCATGGACTAGTTGATCCACTGGGCCGAGGGACACGACCATCAAAACTTAAACTCAAACTATATTTTCACCATAACAAATTTGAGAATTTCATGAAAGGTATTAGGAGTAGGTTCTTGCTTGAGCATATGTAGTTATCCCTTGCACGACATGACATCACGATGCGTATTTTCTCTTACCCTGATATATTATTTAATGCTGAGAAAATGCAGGTTGTGACAGTTAGTATTAGAGGGAGGTTTGTTTGACAAGTTGGTCGAACGGCTATCTTTGGTAAAGTTTTAGTTGTCTTTTCTCATTGCATACACACACCGATGTGTCATCTGTATGTCTTGGCTGAAGTATGAACACTACACTCATAAGCATGACAAGAAGTATACATGGTATATTGTGTAGTATGGAATGCATAATATGTGTTTGTATATGGATCCTAAGGAAGCAGCATGTGACTGTTGTATAGCATGGGATGCATAATAATCATCACATGGATGTCAATTAGATTTTATTTTTCGTTGCATGCGATATTATGTAGTTTGTGATGCATAATAATTCATGTGTACACCATTCATAACATGCATTAAGGGCTTTATTAAAATGCATAGCATTACATGCATAACATAACATACCATGAGCACACATGCCAAGTTAAGATCTACATGATGACACATGTACACACATGGTTTTAAAACAAATAAATAAGAATTCATGCATTCATATTATATGTACATGAGTCAATAGGGTGATGGTGTATCATCCTAAGTTAAAGCATAGCATCATTTAAAATCCCAGAGCAAGTAGCAGCAAGAGCAAGTAGCTATACATCTTTTGTCTGAACAAAGTTGAGTAGTTTTAGCTTTAAGATAGGTTTTGATGAGTTGTTTGTTTGTATTATTAGTAATGCTGCCAAAGCATTTTCTAACGAGGTTGACTCCCTATTCGAAGGGTGATTCATTGGGTGCACAAAGTGAGGCCATGATTGAAGGGTTACGGTAGAGTAATGAGGATCTGTCAAGGCAAATGGTTGCGATGCAATCGCAAAGCCAGGAGTCATTGACTGCCGCCTTAGGGTAGCAGCCTAGGGCACAGGACCCTATAGTAGGATAGACTATACCTATTACTCCTGCTCCTCTAGTGCCTCTGGTTTTGTTGCCACCAGAGATGAATTTCATTTCGCACTTCCAACGATTGGGACCTCCTGCCTACGATGAGAGAGCCTATTTCATGAATTTAGATGATTGGATCATTGTCTTTGAGGAGATGTTTTCATATTCGAGGATCTTCGTGGACCAGAAGGTAATGGTCTCCACTTACCAGCTGAATGGCCTTGCTAAGAGCTTGTTGATCGGAGAGAAAGAGGGCCTCGTAGAGGGATGTTTGTGTGAATCTTTTAAAGGGATATTACTGAATAAATTTCTTCCATCGGTCGAGCAAGACCTTCTGATGAATGATTTTCTGCACCTGAAATAGAGACAACTCACGGTTAGTGAGTACGAGATAGATTTCATCAAGTTGAGATTGTTTGCTCCATACTTGGTAGCCTCTGAGGTAGGTAGGGTAAAGCGGTTTCTGGAAGGACTTCGTAACTACGTCTAGCAGTTGGCTAGTATGTATAGAACAAAGAGTTATGCTGAAGTGGTAGAAGCTTCTCTGAAAGTCGAGGTGATAGATAATGCAAAGAATCGAGGTGCATAGATGAGGAAGGAAAAGAGAAAGACCAATAATAGTGAAAGCTCTCGGACATCTGGCCCTGCTTCGAAGAAAGGAAGCAAAGAAGTGTGTAGTTTCTGTGGCCGACCAAGCCATTCCTTTGAAAAATGTTTTAAGAGGTTGGGAGCCTAGAAGTAGCAATGGGTGCTTATAATTCATAACACACCTAATGGAGACCTAATCTGTGCTTTGTATAAGCAGAAGGGGCATGATATTGCGCATTGTTGGACAAAGGATAAAGTCTGCTTCCAGTGTGGGAAGAAAGGGCATTTGAAGTCTAGGTGCCCGCGATCTCAGCCCCCGCTGTAGCCTATTCCACTTTAAGCCTTGCCACACCAACATCTGGATAAAGGGAAGGGCAAGTTGAATGTGGTGACTATGGAAGAAGAGCAGACTTCCACCTAAGTGATCTCAGGTTAGATTCTAAACTAGATCTTAGCATTTAGCTATAGTTTTGTTAATGATTCGGCTAGTTACGTATATGATTTTATAGGGGAGTTTAAGGTAAAGAACTGTTGGGCGTGGGTTATTTTTGATTCTGTTGCTACCAACTCATTCATGGCTAGGACTTTCATAGAACATCATCGTCTGACTCTCGATCAAGTTGGCGATATATTTCATGTTAAGTTTCTCTCTCGTGACTCGGTGGCGTCGGACCAGGGTAAATAGAGTTGTCCTATCATTTTAGGTGACTTCCTAGCTTTTACCGATCTGAAGGTGCTAGACCTGGAGGACTTCGATGTGATTTTGGGCATGGACTGGTTGTCCAGATATGATGTTTTATCCAATGCAAGGTAAATCATTTGGACATCAAGATGGACGACAACCACCCCATGAGTGTGTATCGTTTTCCACGCTAGGATTCCCTGATTATTTTTGCGGTATATGCTCGAAAACTCTTAGATTCCGATTGTTTTGCTTACTTAGTTTCTATTTTGGAAACTATTAGTAGTTTGCCGCGCATCAAGGATATTTCTGTGATGCGATAGTTCCCTGATGTTTTCCCTATTAGTCTTCCTGGTCTTCCGATTGAGAGAAATGTAGAATTTGTCATTGATCTTGAGCCGAGTACTTGCCCTATTGCTAAGGCACCGTACCGTATGGTCCTGCATGATCTGGAATAGTTATGTACCCTGCTAGATGGATTGCTACAATGTGGTTTTATTAGGCCGAGTTCTTCACCTTGGGGTGCTCATGTCCTATTTGTAAAAAAGAAGAATGGTTCCATGAGATTGAGCATTGATTATACGGAATTGAATAAGGTAACCATCTAGAATAGGTATCCATTGCCGCGGATAGATGATTTGTTTGATCAGGTGAGTGGTAGCATGTTGTTCTCGAAGATTGATCTTCGTTCAGGATACCATTAGCTGAGAATCCGTGAGTCGAATGTTCCGCAGACCGCTTTTCATTCTTGATATGGACATTTTGAGTTCTTTGTGTCCTTTGAACTGACAAATGCACCCTCTATTTTTATGGATATGATAAATTGAGTGTTCAGAGATTTCCTGGATCATTTTGTGGTCATTTTCATTGATGATGTTTTGGTATATTACCAGAGTACTTAGGAGCATGCTCAGCATTTGTGACAAGTTCTGTCTACTCTAAGAGAGCATAAGTTGTATGCAAAGTTGAGCAAGTGTGAGTTTGGCTTTCTCAAGTGTCCTTTTTGGGTCATGTTGTGAATAAGGATGGAATTTCGGTGGGCCCAAAAATGATAGCTGATATGATGGATTGGAAAAGACCTACCATACCTAAGGAGATAAGAAGCTTCTTAGGGTTGGCAGGCTATTATAGAAGGTTTGTGAAAGGATTCTCTGTATTGTCTGTACCTTTGACTAAGCTTACGTAAAAGAACACAACATTTGTGTGGAGTGATGAGTGTGAAGGAGCCTTTTAGGAATTGAAAAAGAGATTATGAAAACTGCTCCAATGTTGACTTTACCTACCGAAGGAGTGGAGTATTCTATTTATGTGGATGCATCACACGTCGGGCTTGAATGTGTCTTGATGCAAGAAGAAAAATTGATTGCATATGGGTCGAGATAATTGAAGGTTCGCGAAAAGAATTACCCTATGCTTTGTTGAAACCCAAATTCGGCTTCTTGTGGAGTTCGAACCCTTGGGTAAGGGGTGATTGCACACTTACTTCTCCTCACAAGCTTAGATGACAAAAAACTTAGAACAAGAAATGGACCCAAGGCTCCAGCACGGAGGTCCCACCACACACCCGGAAGATCTTAGAGAGCTTCCCCTCGTTAACCTGGGTAAGCTAAGGGAACCTCAAAAGCAATAGAAGATTAGAGAGTAAGAAGAATGGAATGCTTGAAAGCTTGCCTTCTGAAGTACCCCCTTGGGCCTGTTTATAGATTTTTGAAGTTGGTCTGCCAACAATGTGCCTCCGCAGTTTGGAATGGCTATATATAGCCAAAAGTGGTCTGCCAATATCCAAACTCCGCTGTTCTGGAAGGCTATTTACTGCCTTGCAAGGGCATCCAGGTAATTTTACCTCTAGACCCCACTGGGCGAGTGGTTCATGGGGCACAAATCTCCTAAAGGGGCGAGTGCTGGGGAAGCCAGGCACTCGCCTTCGCGGCACCCCACTGGGCGAGTAGTCCATGGGGGCACCACTCTCCTAAAGGGGAAAGTGTTGGGGAAGCCAGGAACTTACCTCAGCTACACCCCACTGGGAGAGTGGTCCATAGGGGCACCACTCACCTAAAGGGGCGATTTTTGGGGAAGCCAGGCACTAGCCTCCGCAGTACCCCACTTCGGATGGTTCTAGAAGGGTCTCGCTCCTAGAGATCCCGCAAAGCAATGGTCCCTGGTGGGAGACCCACTCATCGAATACGGGGTTGTACATGCATGATTTGGAGTTTGCGACTGTAATTTATGCCTTGAAGCTTTGGAGTCATTTGTTGTAAGGCATGTTGTATAAGATTTATACATACCACAAAAGCTTGAAGTACGTCTTCACTTAGAAGGAAATGAATTTGCGCCAGCGTAGGTTGTTAGAGTACGTCACAGATTATGAGGTCGATATCCTTTATAGCCCGAGCAAAGCTAACGTGGTAGCTGACGCCTTGAGTAGAAAAAACGCGCAAATCTTTAACCTTTCCGTGTAATCCTTGGTGGAGGAGTTCTTATTAATGAACATAACTGTTCGGAGTAGCGACTCGCCGAGTAGCTTGGAAGTGGAAGAGACTTCATGGATTACGCTTACAAGGCTTCATCAGAAGGATGATCCTGATTTGGAGCATATCTTGATTAGAACTGAAAGAGGGGAATTACCAGACTTTTCAATTGATGATTTGGGTACCTTGAAGTACAACGACAGATATTGTATTCTAGCTATTGGTGATATTTGGGTAAGGATTTGCAGTGAAGCGCATGGATCTAGTGTTGCATACCAGTCTAGCTCTACAAAGATGTATAGAGATCTGAAACAGATCATTTGGTGGTATGGGATGAAGAAGGATATAGCTAAGTTCATATCTGAGTGTTTCACCTGCAAGCGTGTTAAGGGAGATCATGGTAGGCTTGGGGGCAAGTTGACGCCTTTGCATAATCTGAGTTGGAAGTGGGAGAGCATTTCTATGGATTTTATTACCGGCTTGCTGAGGTATCCCTGAGGGCATAATTCTGTGTGGGTCATAGTTGATAGATTGATGAAATGTGCTCACTTTGTGCCTTTTAATATTCACTATTCCATGAAGAAGATAACAGAATTATATTTGGATGAAGTCATTAGAATGCATGGAGTGTCAATAAGTATTGTGTCCGATCGAGACTCCAGGTTTATGTCGAGTTTCTGGCAAAGTTTGCAAGAAGGGTTGGGAACTGACCTCAGGTATTCCACCGCTTATCATCCGCTGACCAATGTTCAGCCGGTGAGAGTTAATCAAATTTTGGAAGATATGATCAGATGTTATATTTTGGACCATGGTGGAGCTTGGGATGAGCGTTTTGGACTGATGGAGTTTTCTTATAATAATAATTATCAAGAGAGTTTGTAGATGGTCTCCTTTGAGGCTTTGTATGGGAGGCATTGCAGAACTCCCTTGTTTTAGGCTGAGGTTGGTGAGAGACCGCTGTTAGGTGCAAAAGCCTTGGAATAAATGAGTATTTCTATAATGCATATTCGTGAAAAGCTTCATGTAGCTCAGGAGCATTATGAGAAGTATACAAATCGACAAAGAGTTGATCTGGAGTTCGCAGTTGGGGACATGGTTTTTCTGAATATTTCTCCGATGCAAAGTGTTAAGAGATTTGGAAGGAATGACAAGTTGCATCCCAGGTATGTTTGACAATTCCAGATTATTGATCGCATCAGAGTGTCAACTTATAGGCTAGATTAGCCCGCTACTTTCCCTGGTGTTCACGATGTATTTCATGTGCGCCAGTTGCGAAAGTGTGTGCTTAGTGATCGACATGTCCTTGACTCGATGCCCCAGTTACAGCCTATCTTTCCTAAGTTGAGGAGCCTGTTTGTATTTTGGAGACTCAGGATTGAGTGTTGCGGAGAAAGTTGATTCCCATGGTCAAGGTTCTTTGGCGGAACCAAGACGTCGAGAGCGCGACTTGGGAGTTAGAATCGGCTATGACAGAGTCTCATCCTCACCTTTTCTCGTAATTTTCCCTTGGTAAGTATTTCTATCTGGTAACCCTTTGGCTATTTCTTTTCTGGTTCAGATTCGATTTGCATATCAAGTTTCAGGATGAAACTTCTTTTTAGGGGTAGTGGCTGTAATGCCCCTGAATTTTCTATAATTATTTTAATCCTTTTTATGGTGTAATAATGAGATAAGGGCGTTACGTTGATGCATAGTTAATGGTGCACCATCGTTAGTGTTAGATTTTGTTCGTTGGGGCGAGTCGGCCTGTTTTTAGACTCATCATAATTAGAGTTTTGGCTTGAAAAATTAAACAAATTAATTTAAAGTGTGCTTGTGATGTTTCGTTGCGATCCGGGCCTAATTGGTATCTCGGTGAATTTTATAAGAATTATTATTGTTTTAACTTCGGGGAATTTTGACCGGAGTTTGGTTTGTCAGATCCTGATTTTGACTTCGCCGTTGGATTTGTAGCACCGCCATTTAGGTATTTTTCGAATTTCATCAAAAACCGTGGTGATTTGGCCACCCTCGTCGTTTGAGTTTTTCTAGTTATTTTATTTATATTTATATATATATATATATATATATATATATATATATATATATATATATATATATTGGATTGGAGAGTTAGCGGACTGCTATAAGTGCACTTATAGCAATAACACTGTAATACGGCAAATCCACTTACTAAAATGCATTTTTAGAAAAAGTGGTCAACATGAAAGTTGTAGATCTCGACGAGATCTACAACTTTCATGTTGACCACTTTTTCTAAAAATTGATTTTAGTAGGTGTATTTGCAAAAGGCGCGGAACCGGGCGGAATCGGGCGGAACTTTTCAATAGTTCCGCCTGGTTCCGCGCCTTTTGAAAATACACTGTTGGGGCTGCGGTCCGGAATCGCCCCCGCGTTGCGGAGCTATGCGGTAATGGCTTAACTAACTGCCCCGTCCCCGGTCAAAAATCTTGATATAACGATTAGTATGCGCCTTTGACCTTCAGGCCGGTCTTTTGGTGCAGTTGGTAGCGCTAAGTCCTCTCAATTGGTGGAGATGCGGGGTAACATTGACTCCTGCTATTTTAACAGAAATATTTGGATTGATAAATGGAGAATAAGAGTACGAGCAAGATACCCCTGAGTTTGGGAGGATGCTGACAGAGCTGGGACATGCCGAAGGCATTCCCTCTAAGCTGCTTAAAGTAAACTTTCCGTTTAAGATTAAGTTCCTTGCTGAAATAGTTGGAAAAGTGCTACTGGGAAAGCACTCTGCCCACGACAATATTACTAGGCAGCAGTTTGCACTGATGTGTGCAATTGTGAATAAGAAACAGATTAATTGGGCAGGAGTTCTATTTGGTTTGATCAGGAAAAAGAACAGCAAGAAAGAAGTTACCCTGGGTAGGGTAGTTGAGATTTTTCTGAAAGAAAAGTATCCCCATTTGTTAGTTTCAGCTGCTACCTCCATAAATGCCAGCAAGAAGATGGATCCATCCCTGTTCGCCAAGTGGAAAAGGACCTTCCTGAAGCCCGCTCCAGCAGGGATTGCTCCAGTTATATCTGAGAGCACCAGGACTGCCTCAGTCACTCCTCCCCTACAAGAAGCTGGCTCAGCAAACCTCTCCCTTCCATCTTCTTCATCTGCTTTGCCGTCTACTTCAGTTGAAGTTCCATCAACTTCAATTGAAGTACGACCTTCTGCTTCTCACCTTGCATCACCTCCTGCATCTCCTCTACCCTCTCATCTTGCTAGGATATCTCATCCTAGTTTTGATTTATTGGTTTCTGAAATTTCTACTCCTCCCCAGTCTCCAATTCCTTCTTCTGATCACATTGATCACCCTGCATCCTCTCATCCATCTCTAGTTCCATCTCCAGCTCACTATCCATCTCCAATTCATTCTCCAGATCATCATGAATACACCATCCCTGCTGATCATCCATCCACTGAGATTCCATCTTCATCATCATCCTTTGAAATAACTCCAGCATTTATCTCTAGCATTTTGGAGTTAATTACCCCCTCAATCAAAATCATGATTGAAGAGGCGATTGCTCCTCTTGCTTCCTCTATCTCCTCTTTGACTGCTGCTATTCAGGCACTCTCAAAGTCTGCTGAGCCCTCTTCCTCTAGGGGCCTGGTTTCAATATCTACTGAAATCTGGCAGGGGGAGATGCTTAATGAAGATGTCTCTGAGCAGCCTTTGGCCTCCCCTCCAGCAGATCATCCTGCAGTGGCAGAGAAAGAAATAGAAGATTCAGCTCCTCCTTCTTTATCTGAAAAAGAAATTTCTGATGCACTATTGAAATCTGAATTTATTGTCAAAGCTTTCTTAGAAGAATGTTCTACTCCCCTGGTCGCCCTGTACCTAGAAGGAATTATCACTTCCTTTCTAGATGAATTATGGGAGTTAGGACATGCAGAGGTCAATTCTGAAGGTATCCCTTTTACTTACTTTTTAGACTTGATAACTGATATGCTTGTATGGGAATACCTGGAAGGGATGATTAGATGTCATTTAGCAAAATTTTATTCATAATACTACAAATAAAATGGAAGAAGTTTTAGATGTTCAAGAGACTGATCTCCTACCAGCTACAGAAGCTCAGTCTGAACCAAAACAAGTTGCTCAAGTTTCTGAGGTTGCTCAGCTAGCAGTACAAGCAGAACTGGTCACAATGACAGTTTCTGATCAACAAGAAAAAGCTGCAGATGCCCAAATTGAAAAGTCTACTGTATGGGATGATTTCCCGGGTGTGGATTTAGATGCTCTCCTGGCACAGGATGCCATGGAAGAAGAATTAGAAAAAGCTGCTCTAAAGGAAAAGGAAAGAGCTTTGAAAGATGCAATTGACCCATATGATCTGCCCATTTCTTCTAATTCTGAAGATGAAATTGATTCTGATGAGTCTGCTGAGTCAAAAAGAAAAAGAATTGCTAAAAAGAAAAGGAAAGCTGTAGCTCCTCCTCCTCCTAATCCAGATAATGATACTCCTTACTATATCCTGAAAGGAATTGATCCTAAATCAAAAGATTTCCAGCACTGGATGGCTTTCTCTAAGAATCAGCAGAAGCAAAGGAAGAAGTCAAAGAGGTATCTCTCCTGTCCTAAGATGGACTCCTAGAGGTCCTCCTCCTCCACCTCCCAGTGCAGGAGCCTCAGGAAACTTATCTGCAAACCCTGCTGCTCAGTCTGAAAGATTCAAGCCATCTCAGTCAGCTCAAAGGAGAAGTTCATAAGGACATCAAGGTAAAACTCAAACTGGCTATCAAAGACCTGATGCTGTTAAGGAACAAGTAAAGGAGGTGGTGTATCAAAGACCAACTTTCTCTCCTCCTCATTCTAAAGAACTCAAAAGCTCAACCTCTCCTAAGCCAGATCATTCTGTGAAGGATGTTTCAAAAGGTAAGCAAATATTTTTATCTGAAAATTCTAGCAAGACATTTGCTAAGTCTGCTCCTTCTTTTTATCTTGTTATTCAGGATAAAGAACCAGTTGATACATCTTCTGAGAATGTTTATGAAAGCCCAGAGCTTGATCCTAATTTTAGGATGGCTCGTTTTCTGGAACTTGTTGGAGCAGCTCAAATTAAGAAAGCAAAAGCAGAAGGAAAAGACACTGCATGATTGACCACAATGTCGAAATTCAGAATGAAGGAGCTCGATAAATTCCAGGTTAGACCTGAGATATTTGATCCTTCAAAGTACATGGAAAAGCAT
Source organism: Platanthera zijinensis (assembly GCA_039513925.1). Classification (NCBI taxonomy): domain Eukaryota; kingdom Viridiplantae; phylum Streptophyta; class Magnoliopsida; order Asparagales; family Orchidaceae; genus Platanthera; species Platanthera zijinensis. The sequence goes on along the minus strand of CM077098.1, from coordinate 48,135,186 downwards.
CCTGAGGCAGTTGTTCCAAGAACAACAGAATTGAAAATCATTAGAGAACAAGACCTGAAGTTGTCGAGAAAAGAAGCTCTAGATCCCTCTAGAAAGATTACTTTTGTTTCTAGCTCTTCTGATCCTAAACCTAACTCTGAAGCATCTTAATATTTCATTGATTGACAGTTAATTGTTTATCTGTTTGATTGATGTTATCTGCTTAGTTATTACTTTTCATGCATTTTATTTACTTTCAGTAATTAGTTTTGTTTGTTTTAGTTGTTGAGAGACTTAACTCAAATAGGGGGAGATTGTTGGTACCCTAGGTTTTGATTTGAGTTAAGTCTTCTCTTTTAGTCTCTTGACCCAAGATTTATCTATGGTCAAAGGTTAGTTGATAGGATAGACTCTCTAGTTGTGTAGAATTGCCTGTCCAGATGAAAATCTGGCTAAGTAATTTCTTGTTCGACTATGGTCGAACGTCGCTCGACTATCGTCGATCAACCGTTCGACGATCGTCTTCCTGATAGCTCGACTATCTGCTTGGATAGTTCAACTATCTGATAGTTCGACTATCTGTTGATAGGTCGACTATCTGCTTTCTGTGATAGCTCGACTATTTGTTGATAGGTCGACTATCTGCTCTTCTTGATAGTTCAACTATCTGCTTGGATAGTTCAACTATCTGATAGTTTGACTATCTGTTGATAGGTCGACTATTTGCTTTCTGTGATAGCTCGACTATCTGTTGATAGGTCGACTATCTGCTCTTCTTTGATAGTTTGACTATCTGCTTGGATAGTTCAACTATCTAATAGTTCGACTATTTGTTGATAGGTCGACTATCTGTTTTGCTTTGATAGTTCGACTATCTGTTGATAGGTCGACTATCTGTTTTCTTTGATAGCTCGACTATCTGTTGATAGGTCTACTATCTGTTTTCTGTGATAGGTCGACTATCTGTTTGATAGGTCGACTATCTGTTTTGTTTGGTAGTTCGACTATCTGTCCTGATAGATCGACTATCTGATAGCTCGACTATCTGTCCTGATAGTTCGACTATCTGCTGAGGTAGTTCGACTATCTTCTTTGATAGTTCGACTATCTGGATCGTTCGACTATCTGTCCGATAGGTCGACGTTCTCTGTGCTTAGGTCGACGATCTCCGAGGGTCGTTCGACGTTTTGCTGTATGTCTTGAGTAGTTTTGTCGTCTTCTATGATGTGATTAATTTCATATTTATTTTGGCATATTTTATAGAAGATTATTTGAATAAATTGTGATATTATTTCCATGCAATATCTGTTCCATTCCTTATGCATGAGCTAATCTTTTTCTGACAAAATTGTTTGTCTTATTAGCTGAGATATGATTTCTGCTTTATCTGCCAGGCTGTCCTTTATAGCCGTTAGACTCAAAAAGTCTTCCTTGGCTGTAAAGAGTCTCTTTTGATGTGACTTTCTCTTGTATTATTTCATCAGAATTATTTGCAGCTTCTTAGAAAGCTTTATCCTCTTATAGGATATCTATCTGCAGTATTTTGTTTTGCTTTATGCTTTTTGCAGCCCAGCTTGCAGAGTTCAGTAGAAGACAAGATTCAAACTCAAGTAAGAGCCGTTGCTGCTGCTACTATATAAAGACTTCTTTGAAGAAAGAAATCAACTAGTTCTCACATACAAAAAGCTATCAGCAGCATTCAAGCTTAAGAACTTACAGTTTCCAACTGCTCTCAGCTCATTCACATCTAACTGAAAAGAAGTTTTAGTTCTTCACTCTTCTTCAACCTGAGTTCTCCTGCCTCCAGGAAGATTTACACTCAGAGCTTTTTGAAGAAGAAGAAGAAGAAGATAGCTGCCTGAAGAAGAAATTTTATTTCATATTATTTATCTTCTTGTAGCTTTTTCCTTCAGTATTTTCTGAAGTGTTTCTGCACTGAAGCAAGACTTCACCTGGACGTTCTTTTAGCCAGGGGGAGCCTTGACTCTTTAGAGCTTTCTAGCTCAGTGCAAGTTATTGTGCTTCTCTAATCTATTGTAAAATAGAGAAGACACCTTAACCTCCTTTCCCCCTCCTGTAAAGGGTTATTACTCCCTTCAAAAGTATCCCTTGGTGGCAGGGCACCTGATCAAAAACCTGTGTTGGTTTTTAGACACCTGATCAAAAGTCTAAAGGGTTTCTGGATCTACCTGAAGCAGATCTTGTTGGTGGCAGGGCACCTGATCAAAAACCTGAGTGGATTCCTACCTTGTTGGTAGAAGAGTGGACGTACCCAAGTTGTTTGGGGAACCACTATAAATTCCTTGTGTCGTCTGGATTGTTTAATTAATTCTCTGTGCTGATTGGCTGTGATTAGATTTTAACTAGGTTTGCTAGTTGCTGCTTAGGATTCCAAGCCTTAACTGTAATTACAGTTGGCTTCCTTTTGTGCACATCACTTGTGTTAGGCTTTAAGGTTTAATCTCAAATATCTATAACCTTCATTCCGCAATTAACTCCAAGGGAGTTGAGTAGACAGTCAACTTTGCTAGTGCAATTTTTGATTACTCTATTCACCCCCCATCTAGAGTAGTATCTATCCCCTTTTCTTTCAATTGGTATCAGAGGGAGGTTGTCTGACTGAATAGGCTAACACCTAAGTCACAAGATCCTGATAGATACCAAAGTTTATAGATATTCACTTTCACTATCATGGCCCAGTTCAAGGATTACTCTAGCACCAGACCTCCAGCATGCAACTTAGCCAAGTTCAGCATCTGGAAGGCAAGGATTAAATTATATATGAACTCTATTGATGAGAGTATTTTTGCTTCTATTTTGACAGGACCACCAAGAGCACCTGCTGCAGCTACTGCCTCATCATCAACTGATATGAGTGCAATGCCTCCTCCAGATTACAATGATGAATACAAAAAGGCAAAGATAGCAGATGCTAAGGCAATGAACATTCTGGCTCAGACAATGTCTGATGAAGTATTCCAGAAGGTTGCTGACTGCTCCTCAGCAAAAGCAATGTGGGATACACTGAACCAGATTGTAGCTGGTTCAGCTGATGAAAGGAAGGACAGGAGGTACAACCTTATCTCACAGTATGAGAATTTCAAGAAAACTGATGCTGAATCAGTTGAAGCTATGTACACAAGGCTCAGCTCAATCATCAATAAGCTGAGGACTCTTGATAAGGATATTTCATTGACAGAGGTCAATGATAAGATTCTTATGTGCTTCCCTAGCACATGGGATCTGAGGATCTGGCCTATCAAGGAGGCCAGAAGCACAACAGAAATCTCAACAGAAGCCCTCTTTGGCAAGCTCAAGTCCTTTGAGCAAGTGCTGAAGTCCAGGGAAGCTGAGGCTGAAGAAAAGACCCCAACTCCTACAAGAAAAGAGCAAACCCTTGCTCTCAAAGCTGCTGACACTTCTGAAGGAAGCCAGTCCAATGAGGAACTGATGACATTATTTGCCAAAAGGTTTCTCAAGATGGGAAGGAAAGACTTCAGAAAGAAGTCTTCAAAATATGAAGAAAAACCAAGGTATGATCGCACTCCTACTAAAGAAATAATCTGATATGGTTGCAGGAAGCCTGGACATATTCTTCCAGATTGTCCAGAGGAAAATAATAAAGATAAAAGGAAAGACAAGGATCAGCACAGGAAGCATTCCAAGCCATCCTCCTACAAGAACAAAAAGAAGGAGAGAGGCTTTGTTGCTGAAACCTGGAGCGATTCTGATGAGGAATCTTCTTCCTCAAGCTCCAGTGAGGATGAAGAAGAAAAGAAGGCAAAGGAAGTTTGCCTGATGGCAATTGATGCCTGCAGCAATCACTCAGCTGCAGAGAGTTCAGATTCTGATGAAGAAATGCCAACTGAAGATGAGGTATTGTCTTCTTACGATTTTACATCTGATGAATTTAAATCAGAGTTTAAATCTTTATGTTCGGATTTAATTAGTTCTGAAAAGGAAATAAAAGAGCTTAGAATTAAACAAGCTGAATCTGAATTAATTTCTAATGAAAATATTAGGTTAACAGCAGAACTCACTAATTCTAGTGAAGAAATAAAATTCCTTAAGAATGAATTAGCTAAGTCAAAAAGGTTAGAAGAATCTCTGAATGGTAGAAGCCTTAAGGTGCTTGAAATAACCAGCATGTCTGACACTAGGTCAGGCAATAACAAATTAGGCTTAGGAGCATCTTCTAGTGAACCCCCAATCATTCTTAAAAACCAACTTTCAACTCCAGTGAATTTTATTTCATCTAGTGGAATAAAGAACACTGAGCAAGTTAATCAAGTTAATAAAGCTTTAAATAAAGCTAAGAGAGAGAAAAGAAAACAAAAATTTAAGGAAATACAAAGAGCGTCGAACGCTGCTCGACGATCGCAGGCCCAATGGTCGAACGGAGATCGACGATCTGGGCACCCATCGTCGAACGCTGATCGACGTTTTCAACATGAATTTCAAAACTTCACCCAGAACTTTAGAAACCAGAATGAAAATAGAAACCCTAGGTTCATTGACCCATCATCTGCATGGAGAATCCCACCTAGGAGATCTTACCCGTTAGGTTATCACCCTCAACCTGCTTATTCATTTATTTTCAGTTTTTCTTATGTGAAAAACAAGGGACCCAAGGTTACCTGGGTCCACAATGTTTAATTGATTTATTTGCAGGTGAAGACCTATCCTATCACTCAAAATAAGTGGTATTTGGATAGTGGTTGCTCCAAGCATATGACAGGAAATAAAGAACATTTGTCAAGGTTCAAGGCCAAGCTTAGCCGAACCGTTCGACCATAGTCGAACCAGAAATTACTTAGCCAGATTTTCATCTGGACAGGCAATTCTACACAACTAGAGAGTCTATCCTATCAACTAACCTTTGACCATAGATAAATCTTGGGTCAAGAGACTAAAAGAGAAGACTGAACTCAAATCAAAACCTAGGGTACCAACATACACCTAGTTCCGTGGATTTTTAGGAAACGTGTTCAACATGAAAGTTGTAGATCTCGTCGAAATCTACAACTTTAATGTTGACCATTTTTTCTAAAAATGCATTTTAGTATCCTAACCCTTGTTTTTGCCAAAACTTTGGTCCTGAGTGCGGAAAGAAGAGGGCGACGACCTTCCTCCATGAAACTTCCGGCCGCCATTTCGGGAGCTCTGGTGGATGAAATCTTCAACGGAGCATATATTCGGAAAGCTCTCGCCGAGCTCTTATGTGTGCGGTAAGTATTCCGGATTTCGTGGATTTTTGGGGTTTGCGGTAGTATCCTAACCCTTGTTTTTGCCCCGAAAAGTTTCAGAGAACGTAGACTAGGAGTTCTTTCGGCCAAATCTTGAGGTTGATTGCTTGGGAGTTTGTGTTTCAGGAGATTTTGAGGTAAGTGGTGGTTCTTCCCCTCTTGCTTGTTCTTTTGTTCTTGTTATCTTTGCTTTCCTGCGTATAACTTAGGAATTGTGTATGAATTAGGGTTGTTGAATCGGGGTAGTGCGTGAATCGGTCCAAGTCAAATTCATCGAGTGTCTCAATTTGTTGCGCCTGACTTGAATTCATCAAGTGTTTTGATTTGTCGAGTCAATTCGTTGAGTCTGACTCAAATTCGTTGAGTATCTTGATTCATCGAGTCAATTCGTTGATTCTGACTTGAATTCCTTGAGTGTCTTGATTCGTCAAGTCAATTCGTTGAGTCTGACTTCAATTCATCGAGTGTCTTGATTCGTCGAGTCAGTTCATTGAGTTTGACTTCAATTCATCAAGTGTATTTGAATTTGCCAAGTGTAATTCATCGAGTTTTGCCTTTGCGTCGAGTGAAGCAGAGAGGTTTCGAGTGGCTATAGTATTGGCGTCGAGTGTCTTTAAATTTTCCAAGTGAAATTTGTCGAGTATTTTTGGGTTTTGTCGAATTCGCTGAGTAGATTCATCGAGTATCTTCGAACCCGTCCAGTCAATTCGTTGAGTTTTGATTTGAGGTAAGGGAAATTCGTCGAGTATTCTCGACAAATCTGTGTGTACTTATAACATTTTGTCAGGTAAACTCCAAATTCGTCGAGTATACCTTAGGATATTTTTTGGTTTTCTTTTCTTTGCATCATCATGGAAATCTAATGCTAAGTCTTGGGTTTCTTTTCGTTTATTAATATATTGTACGATTATTTGTGGCCTTTGGTTGGCAGTGGATAAAGGACCACCACCTTAGTGCCAGTTTGTGAATCATTACACCTGGTGGGTTTTCTTCTCTTCTTATGGGATGTTGGGTTGTGTTGGACAATATGGCCACCACCACGATGCCTTTTCGAGATGTTTTGTTTGATGGTTTGTGTTGGATAATGTTGTCACCAACTTAGTACCATTTTTACCTGTGTTAATGATTCAGGTGTTTGAGCTGATCAGTCTCTCATTATATATATGCATATGTTTATATGCATACTCTTATAGATGTTAATAAAGCATAGCTCTATATCGCACTTAGTGTAACTTCTCATACTTAAAACTCTGTGAATTCTTCACACCTTATTATTTTATGATTTAGATACAGTGGTTTGACGGCTATTCTGTTTGGGTTATGTTGGAGCATGAGGAGATCGGGCAGTTTATATCTAGCCGCAGCAGTCTTCTTCTCTTAGTGATCTGGCGGTTTCGCTCATCGGTCTGGTGATGGATCTCAGCTAGCGGTCAGGAGCAGCAGTGGCGGTCTAAGGCTTAGTCGTAGCAGCGACTTGGTGGTTAACTGTAGCTGTGGTCTGGAAATTAGCTGTAGCAGCGGTCTGGTGATTAGCCGCAGCAGCGGTCTGAAGATTTGCCAAAGCAGTAGTCTTAATGTTAACCGCAACGGTCTGGAGGTAGTCACAGCTATTCTGAAGATAGCCGTAGCAGCGGACTGGAGTTTAGCCACAACGGTCTGGAGGAAGCCGTAGTGGCCTGGAGATAACACAGTTGTGGTCTTGGTGTTAGCCTTCGTAAGTGTTCTAGAGATGTTGTTTATATTTTGTATAGTCTGGCAGTTTGACTGTGTCATACCGCCAAGCCCGCGCGGCTTGTATTTAGTCTCATATTGGTTGTTGTATTCTCTCATCTCCCCCATTTTCTATAAATAAGGGGCATACCTATGTAATGATTATCTTTTTAGGGCAATAAGATTTGCAATTTATTTACCTCTTAGTCATTTATTCACTTAATTTTCACATGATATCAGAGGGAATTGATCCTTTGCTCCAAGAAGATTGTAGTTTGTTTGTGTAACCGCGCCTACTTCTCAACTGTTCGTCATTTCTCTTCTTTATTGCGGGTTCTGTATTTGGGTCGCGGCTTCTTACTTACCGCTGGTGTGTTGTCACCGTGACCGTGCGATCTCTTTCTCTTCTTTCTTCTTCTTTGCGGCTTCTTTCTTGTTCGCGCGGCTTCTGCTCTAATCTACTGGTTCCCTCCCTGCCCTACCTTGCTGGTTCTGTTCGCACGACTTCTATTCTTGTCGTGCGGTTTGCTTTATGGCTTGTATTCGTGCGGGTTGTTTGCTCTACCCATGTGGTTTCTCCCTGGTTTCTATGTACACTCCTGGTCTATCTTCTTCTACTATCTCTGCCCCTTCTTCTCTTTTTTACTTCTTCGTTCTCTGCTTCTGGTAATCTGGGAACTTATTTGAAGCTTACAGGTCCATATTACCCGGACTGGAGTGTGTCCTTCATTTCTTTATTGTTTTATCAACGCAAGTGTCATCATTTGACTAATAATCCTCCTCCTTCTTGCTCTATTGCTTTTGATGATTGAGATGCTTCTGATTCTTTAATGCGTACTTGGTTGGCCAATAGTTTGTCTGATGAGTTCCTTCCTGTCATCCGTCATGATCCAACAGTCAAGGATATATAGAATCATCTTGCGACTTTATATTCCAAGGAGCTCAGACTTCGCGCATTTATACTTTGTATGCTGATCTCTTTGCTCGAACAGTCATGACTCCTGCTTCTTCCTATCAGGAGGTTCATGCTCTTGGTGCTGAACTTCTTCAACATATACCGTTTTTTGCTAATCTAGCCGAGCAACACAAGTATATTCACGAGCTTCTTGTGGTTTGCTATCTTCTTCGACTACCAGACTCCTATGATATAACCTGCCAGCAAATTCTTGGAGAGGCATATACTCCTACTCTTGATGTTACTACTGCCAGAATTTCTACTGTTACTACTCTTCTACAAAGTCTGTTGCTTCCATCTCTGTCTCCTGATCTTGTTGCTAATCCTACTTTTAATGACTCATCTAGTGGTCATGGAGGTCATACTGGTGGCTGTGGTGGTGGCCGCGGTTATTCCAAGCATCTCTGTTCTCATTGTGGCTGACTTGGTCACTTGGTTGATCGTTGTTCGACCAGTCATTCTCATCTTTGTCCAACATCGGCTGATTCCTCCAAGGAATCTACTTCTTCTTCTCTAGCTACTTCTAGTGCTGCTCAGTTGGCTACGATGGGTAGGCGGCTCATTGATTTTGGTGCTACTAATCATATGACAGGTAATGCTTGTCTTTTCTCTTATCTTGACAAGAGCAACCGAGTACCTCCGGTCCTTATTTTGGATGGTTCTCCGTCTTTGTGGTTCTGGCACAATGCACGTTACTCACTCTCTTCAACTACATGACACTCTTTATATTCCGAATTTGCCGTGCAACCTTCTTTCTGTTACAACTCTTTGCAAACAATTGAATTGTGAAGCTATTTTTACTACCTCTACTTATGCTTTTTAGATTCCTCATTCCAAGGATATGATTGCTACTGGGACTGAGAGTAACGGTTTCTTCTATCTTCATACTGCTTCTGCTTTTTTGCATCTTCTTCTCTTCTTCAGTGGCATCTTCGCCTTGGGCATCCTCTGTAACACCTCTACCCGTCACGTAGGATATAATAGAGGGTCCGGTCGGGGCCCCACACCATATTCCACAAACAGGCGGAGACGTCACTAAATAATATCAAGAACCATCGCACCCTAACACAGAGCATTCTAGCGGAAGCTTCAGGGTTGAAAACTTAAACTCAACAAAAACAGAAATGTCCACTTCTACTAAATAGGAATGTATACAACCAAATACACAAGGTACATAGCCTTATGGCTTTTACAAGTTTCTCTTAACATAAGGTGTTGTTTACAAACATCGGCACGCAGGCCGGACACACATGAACAAGAGTAAACAAAATAAGGCCTTCGAGGGCAGTAACGCAGCTTGGGCTTCAACCCGCTAAGTCATGCTTGGACCAACACCACCTACACCTGTAAGAACCAATCCACCAACCGGTGGCAAACAGGGCAACGGTCAGCATTCAGCTGACCAATTATAACGACCCTGTCCCTAGCACGGGGCAACAGAATTCCTTCCCTGCATAGCATTTTACATCACATACATATATATTCAGCTACCAAGGCAATACATATCAAAAATTCCGGCACGACGGCCTGACATTCCGTGTACTCATGGAACATTCAGGTGTACCAGAAACACCGGATCCCACCACCATTCAGAGGTTCCAGACATGAAGGTCCAATTTGAGCATTCCTACTCTGATCGGTACGCAAACCATCGACTCTCGCTATGTGATCCTAACAGGGCCTTAAGCACCCAAGGATAGACAACCATAACGCGGGTATGGATCCACCTTTCTCGTTGCTCAAAATCGTCAGACTCAAGACTAGACTGGCGCGGGTATGGCTTCACTTTGCCCGTTCTCCACAAAGGCATTTCCTCCAGTTGCAGCCCAACGGCTCAACTTCATACCACATGGCACTCACGGCCACAAGAGTTGAACCCAACTCTCACAATTTCCTGGACTTCCTCCAATACTTCCTGCGGCACCAAGCCACAGGCATCCACCATAGATTTCATGCACACAAGTAATAAACACGGAGTCTTCTCCGATGTGCAAACAAGCATCACCAATCCAGACCAACATTTCCATATGGGCTTCACACAACATGCCTAACCGTACTCACACTTCCGGTTCTAATGCAATACAACAAAGGATGAACAACCGACCCAAGGGAATTACTTTACCATCCACCTTTTTGGTGGAGGATTCCTATGCAAATGCAGGAAAGAAGGACTTAACTTGTCCAAGAAGGAAATTGTTACCCTTGAAGGATGTTTTGGCGCCATGGAGAAAAGCAAACGGTTGGAAAGCTCCGCAACGAGTAAGCCTCTGCAGAGCTGAACTCGACTCGTGATTTGGAACACCGCAGCACCACCGGCAGCCGTCTTTCCCTTCTTATTCCTTCCCTTTCTCTCCTCTCTCTCTTAACTTTAGAAAGAGAATGACAGAACTCAAATGAGCTTTCTCCTCTTCAAGGCCGGCCTTATCATCCCAGGGAAGAGCCTAGACCATTGGATATTGGTCAAAGAAAATGAACGGCTCAGATCAGGCCTTAAATTGATTTTCCTAGGCCGAATACGGGTTGTGACACGCCCGTATCACTGGCCGTGTTCCTTAAGCGGCGCATAACCGACTCAAGAAAAACCAGAACATGGTTAGCGACACGCCTGTATCGCCAACTGACACGCCCGTATCGCCAACTAACACGCCCGTGTTGAGGGGTGTGTCCCCTATCGAGACGGAATTAGCCAAAATCCCGAGAAGCACACAGGCATTAGACACGCCTGTGTAAAATTTTGACATGCCCGTGTCATAGTTGACACGCCTGGGCTCTAGGTCGTGTCCTCCTCGGACATATTTTGGCCCTCACCTAGGCAAGACATGCCCTGGGACACGCCCGTGTCCCAGGCCGTGTCGCCCCTCAATGATTATCGACTGCAGATCTCGCATCGACATAGACAAGAACAAGCCCTAGGGCACGCCCATATCCCAGGCCATGTACTCTGGACACGCCCTGAGACACGCCCGTGTCCCAGGCCGTGTCGCCCAGCCTGAACCTCAAATATAGCTTTTGAGATTTTTGGGGTGTTACAACCCTCCCCACCTTACAATAAATTTCATCCCGAAATTTTGACACAGTAAGGAAGTGCAAGCATTACACATCATGTGATACTTTACATATAAGATTCAGCAAAATACAGATGAGCCAACAGTTTACATTAATAACTCAGGAAATTCAGCTCGCATGGTCTGTTCCCGCTCCCATGTTAGCTCTTCTCGGCCACAATTGTCCCACCGGACATTGACCATCCCGAATTTCTTGTTCCGCAGCTACTTCTTGGCTCTATCCTCGATCTGAATGGGTCTAACATTCGTCGTTAGCCCATTCTCAACCGGCACTTGGTCACACTCAATTACTTGAGCTTGATCCTTAACCACTTTCCGCAACACCGAGACATGAAACACATCGTGTAAACCACTTTGCTCTTGCGAAAGTGCTAACTGATAGACAGCTTCACCAATACGTTCGACCACTTCAAACGGTCCCAGATACCTCGGGCTCAACTTTTTCAGACGCCGTATCCTGGAGACACCTTTGAATTGTTTGATTTTTAAGTACACCCAATCGTCTACCGCAAACTCCATGTTTCGGTGCTTGGCATTGTAATACTTAGCTTTCCTGTCTTGAGCCACCATCAGTCTTTCGTGCATCAACCGTATAATTGAGTTGGTATCATCTAACTCTTTTCGCCGGTACAACTTTGTTTCGCCAGTCTCCGCCCAAGCAAAAGGTGTACGACATTTCCTACCGTATAAAGCCTCAAAAGGCGCCATCTGGATACTAGCTTGGTAGCTATTGTTATAGGTGAATTCAACCACACTGAGATGATCTTCCAAATTCTTCCCGAAATCTAGCGCACACATTCAGAGCATATCCTCCAACGTCCTATTGGTCCTCTTGGTTTGACCTTCCATTTATGGATGGAAGGTCGCGCTGAAATGTAATTTAGTACCCAACGGTTCGTTGACTAATCTCCAATCACCCGAAGTGAAACGCCCATCTCGATCACTAACGATGCTACGGGGCACACCATGCAATCGTACAATAGTATCCACGTACATCTTTGCCAATTTCTCAACTGAATCGTCCCTATGGTTCGGGATGAAGTGCGACACCTTGGTTAACCAGTCCACAATCACCCATACTGCATCATTTCCACGCTGTGATCTCGGCAATCCATGCACAAAGTCCATGGAAAGATCATCAAATTTCCACACAGGGATAGGCAACGACTTCAGCAACCCACCCAGTTTTTGGCATTCCGCCTTTACCAAAGCACATGTTTGACACTTAGCAACATAGTGTGCTATGTCCTTCTTCATTCCAGGCCACCAGAACAACTTCTTCATATCTTTATACATCTTCGTGCTCCCGGGGTGAATCGAATATTTGGTGAAGTGGCCTTCATACATAACCTCTTCACGAAGCTTACCCCTATCTAGGACACACAAACGACCGTCCTTCCGAAAAAGACCATCATTAAGAGAAAATCTAGAGTCCGCACTTTCCGCTGCATAGCGTTGTAGACTTTCATCAAGTTCTGTTTCTTTCCAAACTCTATCCGCCAGGTCACACTGTACCTCCGTCCAGTTTACGCACGCATCTGTAGTGGCATTCCTTTCAACACAAGAAATATTTAATGCCTCCAGTTCTCAAATTAGGCTTTCATCATGCTTTAGAAGCCAACTTGCCCTTGCCGGAGTCCGACGACTCAAGGCATTCGCGACTGCATTCCCTTTACCAGGAGTATAATGAATATGGAAGGTGTAGTCACCAAGAAACTACATCCACCTTCTCTGTCGCATATTAAGATCTTTCTTATCCAACAGATATTTCAGGCTCTTATGGTCCGTGAATATATCAACTTTCACGCCATATAGATAATGACGCAACAGTTTAAGTGCAAATATCCCTGCTGCCAATTCCAAATCATGGATGGGGTAATTCCGTTCATGTACCTTCAACTGGCGTGAGCCATAAGCTATCACTTTTCCGAATTGTAAAAGAACGCAGCCTAAGACGCTCCCTGATGCATCACTATAGACCTCAAAGCCGTCTTGACCACATGGCGATGTCAAGATTGGTGCCGCGGTCAAACGACTCTTTTTCTCTTCAAAAGCTCGTGCGCACTTCGGTTTCCAAATGAACTTCTGATCCTTCCTCGTCAGTGTGCTGAGAGGCAAAGCTATCCTCGAGTAATTCTCTACGAAGCGCCTGTAGTAGCCCGCAAGCCCAAGAAAACTCATAACTTCTGCTACTGAAGAAAGAATAGGCCACTCCCATATAGCAACTATCTTGGAAGGATCCACCGTAATGCCCTCTCCACTAACCACATGGCCAAGAAAAGCCACTGATGACAGCCAAAACTCACACTTAGAGAACTTGGCGTAGAGTTTATTCTTCCTCAAGTGATTTGCATGATCTTCTTCGGATTGGGGGTATATGAGGATATCGTCAATAAAGATGATTACAAAGAGATCCAAGTATTCCCTAAACGTTCGATGCATCAAGTCCATGAATACCGATGGTGCATTAGACATCCCAAACAGCATTACCGTGAACTCATAGTTACCATAGCGTGTTCCAAATGCTATTTTGGGTATGTCACTTTCACGAACTCTAAACTAATAGTAGCCTGACTTCAAATCCAACTTGGATTATACAGTCGAGCCAACTAACTGATCAAACAAGTCGTCAATCAGTGGAATTGGATACTTGTTATTTTCTATTAGTTTGTTCAGTTCTCTATAGTCAATGCATAAACGCAAGCTGCCGTCCTTCTTTTTCACAAAGAGAATCGGTGCGCACCAAGGCAATTGACTTGGGCGTATATAGCCTTGCTCTAGAAATTCTTGAAACTGAACCTTAAGTTCCGCCATCTCCTTTGGCGCTACTCAATAAGGCGAGCGGGCCACATGTTTCGCACCTGGCACTAGCTCGATAGCGAAGTCGATTTCCCTTTGGGGTGGTAACCTTGGAAGGTCATTTGGAAATACATCAGCGTATTCCGATACAATCGACACCTCACTCACACTTGCCTTCGGCTCCACCGCCTCAATGAGTGTGAAGAATAACTTCGCACCCTTCCGAACTGCCTTAACGACTTGGAGAGCAGATATCAATACCCTACTCGTCCCTCGCATACCACTGAACTTGGCCTCTTGTTCGGTATTTTCCCCAGTGTAACCTCTTTTGAAGTGCAATCTATACAAGCATGCTGCTCTGAAAGCCTGTCCAAACTAAATATTATATCAAACTTTTATATAGGCAATACTAATGTTTCCACCTTGAAATCCCGACTCCCTATATTGATCTCAACACAACAAGACTTATCGCACACATCAAACATCCGTTAGGTTGTAACACCTTCAGACTATCTATCGTGGTCCATATAGGCACCCCGATTCGCAAGATGAAATCTTCCGACAGAAATGAATGTGATGCACCTGTATCAAACAGTGCTCGTGTCGGATAGTCCTGAAAGTCCACCTAGTGCCAACTACCTTCACCTATGGGGGGGGGGGGGGGGGGGAATAGGTGTCTTGCAGCATTTTTGCGGAATTAAAACTATACCTGCACAAATAAACAAAACAACACAGCACAGAAAGACACAGGCAATTTATAGTGGTTCCCCGATTTGGGTACGTCCACTTTCCCCCTTCGACCTATCTCCCAACAAGGGACGACTCGGTCACTTCACCAACTGGATTGAAATCCAATCAACACACTAACGGAAGGAACTCTTCCAAGCGAAGGAGTCACCACTCCTCCACCACGGGTTGCACCCAACCCTTAAAACGAGGAACCTACGTTCCTTTACAACAAAAATAAAATGGAATGTATAAAATATACAAACTTCTTATGGAGGCTAGGTGTCCCTGTTCGTTCGATGACGCGTTCTTGATGAAGACGAAGAGTCCACGACCTTAACTCTCACTTAGAATGAATTTCCACGAAACCGGCAGTTGCAAGAAGAGCTGCGGCTTGGCGTTCGGGATCGGCGGCGGCAAGAAGTGCGGCGGCTGAGCTTTAGAGATCCAACCTTCGTAGCTATGCTAGCAAGGTCTACCAATGGTCTTCCTTGGATCAATCGTCTCGATCGATTCAGAAAGGGAAGGTATTCCCGATCTACAAACCAAGAGACAAAGGATCTCAAGAAGGACACGTGAGACGCATTTCTTGGCAAAGCTTCTGTCGCCGGGGGATCAGGAGGTATCAACGATCAACGACAGCGACTACTTCCCGAGCGGCGACGGCGGCGGCGGAAGAGAAATCCGCGATCTAGGTCACGTCGGCGGCTCGGTTTTTTTTCTTGTGTATTCGTAGTATTGCGTGTCTGTAAAGATCGAAATACAACAGTATTTATACTGTAGGTCATACATTATGACCGTTGTGGGCCCCACCAAAGAAACCCTAGCTCCAGTTCAAAACAACGCCTAAATATTTGGTCCGGTCCAGCGAGCAGAAGAAATTCGCATAAGGCGAATTCGCCGAGAATCATTGGTGATTCTCGACGAATCGGCGAGAATCACTTATGATTCTCGCCAAATTCTTCTTGGCACAATTCTGGCTTAAGATCTAGCCATCCGGAAAGAATCGGCGAGAATCAACATTCATTCTCGACGAATCGGCGAGAATGCAAAGTCATTCTCGTCGATTCGGCGAGAATCAACTAGTGATTCTCGACGATTCTGCCTTAAGCAGAAATCAAGACGGCGTTGAGACAGCCGGCTGCAATCGTCAAGAATCAGCGAGTGATTCTCGTCGATTCGGCGAGAATCACTAGTTATTCTCGTCGAATCGGCGAGAATCACTTAGTGATTCTCGACTATTTCTACTTAGACGATTTTTCGTCTTTCAACCCGTGAGCTGCTCTTTGGCCCATCCTTGCTCCTTGACTGCACTTGATCTATCACAGCCCTGTACTTGAAAATAAGTACACTCAAATAGAGAGAGTACACGTAAGCCAACACACTGATTTGCTCAATGAGGGATTACGTTGCGCAGACCCGTGTATATTGACCTACTGCACCCTGACATTGGTGTGTACTTAGCGAGGAATAACTACAAGCACAACTTGAAGAAAAATGATCAAATACAATGTCAATTCACCTTAGCTGGTCCAGGGGCTTCTTCAAATCAGGTACATTATGGATACAATACCCAACAAGTCCTGTATAAGGACAAAACCTATAACACCAAGATTAAAACAAGCACAATACACAACATAAAATAAAATTAAAATTGCGCGCACTTATGACGACATCAGTCTGTTTAATGGCCTTCTGTTGCCTAAGGTTAAGACCCGGGGCCGTGCGTATGATGCATAAGACTCCACCACAGTCTTCCCTTTCTCCGCATAAGATGCTCCCATCTTCTTTTCACCCTTTGGAGGGCCAACTCGGCAATCACGTGCGAAGTGTCCCAACTTCACACACATAAAACAAGCGTGAGATCCATACCTAGAAGATGCCTCTGTCACAGTCATTGAAGGAGCTTGTCCAGTAGATTTGGACTTCTTATTCCATCTCCTTCGGTAGCCAGACTTCTCCGGACGCGGCGGCTTGAACTCCGATTTTGTAACAGCCAAGGTCCCCTTTGCTTGCCCTCTTTTCATATCCTTTTCCAAAGACCGAGCCGTACAGACCAATGCTTGGAATCCCTAATTCACAGAACTCGAGAGCAAATACCGCAGCTCATCTCGTAGTCCCCCATAGAACTGACTGGTCTTACGCTCCTCTTTGGCGAAGATATTGCCCGCATACCGTCCCAAACATGTAAACTCATGCAGATACTCATCCACACTATGCTACCCTTGAGTTAAACGTTGGAACTCCAACTCTATGGAAATTCTTTGCTGCATTGGGAGATGCTTTGCTAAAAACAATCGAGAGAAATCTTCAATCGAGACTCTCGTCAAACGCCTGCTCGCCAAGTGATGCAGTTCTACCTCGTCCCAACACAATCAAGCCTCTCCCTCAAGCAGGAAAGTGGTTAGTGTGACTTTTTGTTCCTCCTCTACTCTGATAGCTATCAAGAGTCTCTTAATCCTTGAGAGCCAATCCTCCGCTTGGGCTGGGGAACCCACCCCAATAAATTGAGGAGGATTGAATCTCATAAACAACTTCAATTGTTTATCTGGCGCCCGCGGATCAACTACAACTTCCACTGGTTCTTGCCTTATCTCAGAATGCATTGGCTCCACTGCAAGCCGAGCCTGCCCAGCTTGCTGAACATTCATAACGGCAATCACTGTCTCCATAATTAAACGGACAGTTTTAGCAGATGGAGGAGGTGTGGGCACCTCAGCCGGTGCCGCACTTTAAAAATAATGTTGAGGTTCTGACTGACCCGCAACACTTCTAGTCACCTATATGTGTAGAAACACAATTTAGCGACTAAAAAATGGCAAACATACAAAAATGAACACACAGGTTCAACAAACAAGTGTATTTACATTCCAAAGTGGACATTCTTGAGTTCAATTTATGTGTTATAATGACAGCACTTACACGTGCTCGCCACCCCTCAAAAGAATTCGTCTGCGAATTCGGAAGAGATCGACCAACAAGCTAATACCAAACTGTAACACCTCTACCCGTCACGTAGGATATAATGGAGGGTCCGGCCGGGGCCCCACACCATATTCCACAAACAGGCGGAGACATCACTAAATAATATCAAGAACCATCGCACCCTAACACAGAGCACTCTAGCAGAAGCTTCAGGGTTGAAAACTTGAACTCAACAAAAACAGAAATGTCATCTTCTAGTAAATAGGTATGTATATAACCAAATACACAAGGTACACAGCCTTATGGCTTTTACAAGTTTCTCTTAACATAAGGTGTGGTTTACAAACATCGGCACGCAGGCCGACCACACATGAACAAGAGTAAACAAAACAAGGCCTTCGAGGGCAGCAGCGCAGCTTGGGCTTCAGCCCGCTAAGTCCCGCTTGGACCAGCACCACCTGCACCTGTAAGAACAAATCCACCAACCAGTGGCAAACAGGGAAACGGTCAGTATTTAGCTGACCAATTATAATGACCCTGCCCCTGGCACAGGGTCGTGAAATTCCTTCCCTGCATAGCATTTTACATCACATACATATATATTAAGCTACCAAGGCAATACATACCACAAATGCCGGCACGACGACCCGACATTTTGTGCACTCAGGGCACATTAAGGGTGTACCGAAAACACAAGATCCCACCACTGTTCAGAGGTCCCAGAAAGGATGGTCCAATTTGAGCAATCCTAGTCTGATTGGCACGCAAGCCATCAACTCTCGCTATGTGATCCTAATAGGGCCTTATGCACCCAAGGTTAGACAACCATAACGCGGGTACGGATCCACCTTTCCTATTGCTCAAAATTGTCTGACTCAAGACTGGACTGACGCGGGTACGACTTTACTTTGCCCGTTTGACACCAAGGCATTTCCTCCAGTTGCAGCCCAACGGCTCAACTTCAAACCACATGACACTCACGGCCACAAGAGTTGAACCCAACTCTCAAAAGTTCTTGGACTTTCTCCAATACTTCCTGCGGCACCAAGCCACAGGCATCTAACACAGATTTCACGCACACAAGTAATAAACACGAAGTCTTCTTTGATGTGCAAACAAGCATCACCAATCCAGACCAACATGTCCAGATGGGCTTCACACAACATGCCTAACCGTACTCACACTTCCGGTTCTAATGCAATACAACAAGGGACGAACAACTGACCCAAGGGAATCACTTCGCCATCCACCTTTTTGGTGGAGGATTCCTTTGCAAATACAGGAAAGAACGAATTCACTTGTCCAAGAAGGAAATCGTTACCCTTGAAGGACGTTTTGGCGCCATGGCGAAAAGAACACGGTTGGAAAGCTCTGCAACGATCAAGCCTCTGCAGAGCTGAACTCGGCTCGCGATTTGGACCACCGCAGCACCACCGACAGCCGGCTTTCCCTTCTTCTTCCTTCCCTTGCTGTCGTCTCTCTCTTAAATTTAGAAAGAGAATGACACAACTAAAATGAGCTTTCTCCTCCTCAAGGCCGGCCTTATCACCCCAGAGAAGAGCCTAGACCATTGGATCTTGGTCAAAGAAAATGAACGGCTCAGATCAGCCCTTAAATTGATTTTCCTGGGCCGAACACGAGTTATTACATGCCCGTGTCACTGGTCGTGTTCCTGAAGCGGCGTATATCTGACTCAAGTCAAACCAGAACACGCTTAGCGACATGCCCGTGTCTCCAACTGACACGCCCGTATCGCCAATTGACACGCCAGTGTCGAGGGGCATGTCCCCCCATTGAGACGGAATTAGCCAAAATCCCGAGAAGCACACGGGCACTAGACATGCCCGTGTCATATTTTGACATGCCCGTATCATAGTTGACACGCCTGGGCTCCAGGCCGTATCCTCCTCAGACATATTTTGGCCCTCACCTGGGCAAGACACGCCCGTGTCCCAGGCCGTGTCACCCCTCAACAATCGTCGAATGCAGATCTCGCATCGACACAGAGAAGATCACACCCTAGGACATGCCCATGTCCCAGGACGTGTACACTGGACACGCCCTGAGACACGCCCGTGTCCCAGGCCGTGTCACCCAGCCTGAACCTCAAATTTAGCTTTTGAGATTTTTGGGGTGTTACATCCTCCTCCTTGGATTCTTTATCAGCTTCTGCCTGATGTACCTCGCGTCAACTTTTATGTTGATTGTGAAGCTTGTCAGTTTGGAAAACATCACCGGTCTACATTTCCTGCTATGCATGGACGCAGTTCTTCTCATCCATTTGATTTGGTTTATTCAGATATTGGGGTCCTACTCTCCTTCAAACTGTTGGTAGGGGTAGTTGTATTTTGTTATATTTATAGATGATTTTTCTCGCTGTACATGGTTATATTTGTTACAAAAATGATATGAGATTTTTTCCATTTTCTCTGCATTTTATAATGAAATTCGTACACAATTGGATACCCCTATTAAAACTCTTCACACTGATAATGCTAAGGAATACCTTAGTCATCAGTTTACATCATTTTGTTTGGCTCATAGCATATTCCATCAGACTACTTGTCCTTACACTTCACAACAGAATGGCATTGCTGAGCCTAAAAATCACCATCTTCTAGATGTGGCTTGTAGTCTTCTTACTCATATGCATGTTCCCCAGTCTTATTGGGGTCATACGGTTCTTCTTGACTCTTTTCTTATTAATCGAGTTCTGTCTTCGGTTCTCAATGGCAAGAATCCTTTTTCTATTCTCTATCCTAATAGGACACCATTTCCGTTACCTCCACGTGTCTTTGGATGTACTGCATTTGTCCATTCTCCTGCTTCTGGATATGTCAAACATTCTCCTCATTCGATCAAGTGCGTCTTTTTGGGTTATTGTCTGACGCGGAAAGGATATCGGTGTTTTGATCCTATTCTTCGGAGACATTATGTCTCATGGGTTGTTACTTTCTTTGAGGATGCTCCATTCTTTTCTTCTCCATCTCCTCTTTCTGCTTCTGATGATTCTTATTCTATTCTAAATATATCGACACCTCTTCCTAAGCCTTCTCTTCTTTCTCCTCTTCCTCCTAAACCTTCTACTGTCCCTGATTCTTCTCCTGAGCCGCTGCCACCAGCTCCCAAGCTAATAGTCTCTTCTTTGGATGGGGCAGACACAGTAGATAGGACAGTTCTGGATCTTCCGATCGCTCTTCTGAAAGGTGATCGCTCCTACACTCAACATCCTCTTTAGGATGTGGTCTCTTATGCTCAGCTCTCTCCTTTGTCTAAGAGCTTTGCTCTTGCCCTATCAGCAAATGTGGTTCCATCCTCGTATCGAGATGCTCTTGCTATTCCTCATTGGAAGGCTACAATGGATGAGGAGATGAAAACTCTTACTGAACAGGGTACTTGGACTCTTGTTCCTACTCCTCCAGGGGCTGATGTGGTTGGCTGTCATTGGGTCTTTGTCATCAAGTTTCTTCCTGATGGTTCTATTGATCATTACAAGGCTCGACTTGTTGCCAAAGGTTTTACACTGACATATGGTGTGGATTTCTTTGATTCCTTCTCTCTTGTGGCTAGGATTACTATAATCTGTATTCTCTTATTGGTGGCTGTCAACAGGGACAGGAAAATGTCTCAGTTGGATGTGAAGAATTCCTTTATTTATGGTAATTTGCTGGAAACCATCTATATGGAGCAACCTCTTGGGTATGTTGCTCAGGGGGAGTCTCAGGCCTGTAAACTGTGAAATACGATTTATGGTCTTAAGCAGAGTCCCAGGGCCTGGTTTATAAGTTCAACAAAGTTATTTCTGTGGTTGGGTTTACTCAAAGTGCTACATATCACTCCTTATTCATTCGCAAAACATTGGATGGTCTTGTTATCCTTGCAGTTTATGTGAATGATATTATGCTTACAGGAGATGATAGAGAAGGTGTGAATATGACAAAGAAACATCTTCTTAAGCATTTTGTTATTAAAGATACGGGTTCTTCGAAATATTCCTTGGGAATTGAAATATCCAGGAAATCAGGGTATATTGTTCTATCATAGCGTAAGTATGCCTTAGATCTCTTAAAAGAGACAGGTATTCTTGGGGCCAAGCTTGCGCGGTCTCTGATGTTTGTTGGAGATGACAAGTGTTGGAGTAAGGACTCACCACTTCTTGAGGATGTCACCAGGCACAGACAGCTTGTGGTGAAACTCATTTATCTGACAGTCACAAGGCTGCATATTTGTTATACAGTGGGAAGAGTGAGCCAGTTTATGCAAGCTCCTTAGGAGTGTCATCTTCAGTCGGCAATGAAGATTCTAGTGTATGTGAAAGGAGCTCCAGGAAAAGGACTTCTGTTTTAGAAAAGGGGATATTTGAAGGTTGAGGCATACTTTGATGCTAGCTATGTAGATGATAAGGAAGACATGAAGTCTACGTCAGGGTTCTGTACTTTGTTGGAGGAAATTTGGTCAGCTGGAAGAGTAAGAAACAAGCTGTTGCCTCCAGGTCTAGTGTAGAAGCCGAGTATAGAAGCATGGATCTGACTACTTACGAGCTGAAGTGGTTGCGGATACTTATGCTTGATTTTGGAGAGGTTTAAGATCATCCTCTGCCAATGTTCTGTGATAATAAGGCAGCTATATATTTTGAGTAATCCCATCTTTCATGAAAGTACAAAGTATATCGAGGTTGATTGCCACTTCATTAGAGAGGAGATTTTTGAAGAATCAAATCTTCACTAAGTTTGTTACCTCAAAGAGAGAGTTGGATGATTTCTTCACCAAGGAAGTTACTCCTTTTGGGGAGGT
Source organism: Platanthera zijinensis (assembly GCA_039513925.1). Lineage (NCBI taxonomy): Eukaryota > Viridiplantae > Streptophyta > Magnoliopsida > Asparagales > Orchidaceae > Platanthera > Platanthera zijinensis. The sequence goes on along the minus strand of CM077098.1, from coordinate 48,112,987 downwards.
TTATAGCAAGATGGGCAGGGTAGATATATATGCTCCGCTTGAGGGGGAATGTCACTACTCTAGAGAGAGAGATGAGCAGAGGCTTCGCTGAAATACAGCATAATACTGATAACCTAAAACACCTGTTCCAAATAGGTGGAAAAGCCTTAGATCATACCATCACTAGCATTGGTCACGTAAAGGACCAATCAGTCACATTGGTAAATACCAGATTCAGTTGGAAAAGAAAGCCCAAGAGCATAACTTCAAGACATGTGAAGAAGTTAGCAAGTTCAAAGAAGATGCTATAAGCACCTTATCTGTAGAAATCAGAAAGGGGGAGGACAAAGTCAAAGAATATCTATCAAAAGCCTCTACAGACATGAAAAACCTATGGGATGCTCAATTGAAAGAAATGAATGCAGATGTTCAGGCACATATTCATGAGGTAAAGCTGGACACTTATGCTACTGAAGTTTGGATGCACAATTCGATCTATCCCGACTTCCAAGTTGATCTAAATGAAGCTCCACCTCCTCATCTAGACCCTACTATCCAGCAGCCTACTGCCTAGATGCCCACATTCTCTCCCAGACCTGAAGATTATGAAGCCCCTCCTACAGATTACTCCCAAGTTTGGTCTGAACAAGTGAAGCCTCAAAATCCACCTCCAGAAATTCCAGATCCTAAGAAAAGGAAATAGGGTGACGGTGCTTCTATAAGCCAATCCATTCCAAATCTAGAAGCTGAAAGAAGAAGAGCACAAGAATTTGCTGAAGTATGGAGCCCAACCTCCAAGTCACTAAATCTTGAGACTCTAAAACTGGTTGTAGATTTTACTGAAGATAGAAATGATCATTCCTAGGAATGAGAGTTATATGAGAAATCTTTAACCAAGAGGAGAATCTATGACAAAGAATATGGCAGAAATAATCCCAAGGCTCTTCCAAAACCTGCTAAGTACTACCCCAAGCCTTACATCTATCAAAAGAGGCAGCAAGAAAAGAAAAAAAAGCAGCAAAAACATCAATTCAAATGAGTGGAGTTTAGCCATAGTATAGAATGTTGTCGATATGGATTCCTCTATGGACAATTTCTATATATATATTTATTTGATTTTGAATTTTGTTGATATACTATTTCTTAATCAACATTGCTGTCATTACTATGTTTTCTAGTTAATTATTTTATTATTTTGATGTAATTCACCTTAGTGTAGAGGGTTCTGACTTCTACAAATAGGGGGAGATTGTTGGGTATTGTATCCACAATAACCCAGATTTGTGTGAAGTCACCCTAGAAATAAGATGAATTAAGTTTGTATTTGATGTTATTCTGTGGTTAAGTGCTTGTAGGTCATAAGTGCTAAGTGTAGACCAATGTCAGTTTATAGTAAGTCACCAAACACAGGTCCATGCAATGTAATCCCTCATTATGTGATCCATAATTTTGACTCGTGTAACTTCCCTATTAACATGCACTTCATTTTCAAGTACTAAGGAAATGGAAGAATTCAAGGGTAGCTGTTTTCAACAAAGAAGCAAAATAAATTATTTAGAAAATTTCCCTAAGTACATTTCTCGAGAAATCTAAGATGTTTTTCTCGAGAAACCTAGTCTAGTTCTCGAGAAAGCCTTGATGTTCTCAAGAAACTATATGAATTCTCGGGAAATTGTCTGAAAGGTTTCTAAGTCTTTTACTCAAGAAATGTCATGTAAATTTCTCGAAAGCCAAGTCAGTTCTCGGATAATGCATTGGAATTCTCGAGAAGTCTAATTTATTTCTTGAGAAGCCGAATCTTCTTTCTCGAGAAACCCACTCCTTCTCGAGAAATCATTGGCTCAAGTTTCACAAGTTCTGTTAAGGAAATTTATCGAAAGGCTTGGATGTTTTCTCGAGAAACCATTCTCTTCTCGGGAACTCTAGTTCCTACTGTAGGATTCCACCAAGTAACTTTCTCGAGAAATAAGGTTCTTCTCGAGAAATCGGTATTCCCTCCCACGGAATTTTCTTCAAGTTCTTTTCTCGAGAAGCCGAGTTCTTTTCTCGAGAAGACAAGTTCTTTTATTAGGAAGTCTTCTTCTTCTTGAGAAATGCAGTTGCAGATTCTGAAGATTAAACAGTCAGATGGAATTTCAAATTAAGATTTAAGTTTAGAAAGTTTAATCCACGTGGATCATCTCTTAATGACGTTTGACCGTTGGGCGATGTCCTATATAAAGTCACTTCAAGAATTTCGCAAACACTAATAATTCTTCACTACTAATTTTATTCCAAATCAGAATTGCCGCAGATTTCTAGATCGGTAAAAAGCCACCGCCGACATCTTTGTTCTTCACCGAAGCTTGTTCCTCGATCCAGCGATTCGAAAGCAGAAGAAAGGTTCAACAGATCCCTGGTTTTTATATTCTCAATCTCCCATTTGATCGTGTCGGATCCAAGAAATTTCAGATCGTGTTTATAAAAAAGAATTCTTACTTAACTTCTTCTCCAAGCATTCAGTTTTTCAAGAAGGAAGAAATCTGAAAATTTCAGATCTGAAGTGTAGTTGTTTTTCTTTATTGTTGTAAAAACTTATTTCAACTTTTGTTGGAGCATTGTCTCTGAGTTTGTAGGAAGTTTCTCTTCCGAGTATAGATCTTGTTTTGGGGGGATTGAGTTGTAGGAACGTTGCTCCGAGGTGTAGGATTGTTTAATCCGAGATATATGAAGTAGCCAAGTCTAGTCGTGGTACTAGATTGGTGAGGTGGAGATTGGATGTACCCAAGATTGGGGAACTACTATAATTCCTTGTGCCGTCTAGATTGTGCTTGATCATTCTGTGTTAATCCCTCTAAGTTTTTTATTCCGCAAAAGACACAAATCTCACCTTTTCACCCCCTCTAGGTGATTTAGGTAGACAACTAGATACTTTCAACCTGTATGAATCATATCATACATAGCATATCATAACATACATACATACTAGGTCATTCATACTATAGATCCTTATCTTATAAATTAGTATGGGCACTTTTATATAATAAGTTACAATTCATGAAACCTTAATTTATAAGTTTGTATGGACCTTCATATAAGTTAAGGTACTCTTGTGATGATAGCTTAGTAGTAGTTGCTTACTTTACTGTACTATACTTTCTTACGCTACTGCTCCTTTCATTACTTTTACTTTTACTGTTCCTTGCTTTTGTTATTCATATACAACTATTATTATAATGATATAAACAATGTTAGATGTTTACTCATGATAAAATAGTTTCTTCTATCACTTGCTATTTTGATACTGCCTTTGTTATCCTTCGCTTTCATCTTCCCGCACAATGCCTAAGAGTCGCGTGGGTATGGCAAGGACAAAATGGCTTAGTCCTTATGACTAACAGTCGGTTGTGACCATAGGAACTCTAGGAGATGGTGCGCCAACACCATAAGAAGGATGAGGTGGCAGGACTTAAGGAGAAGATACCACACATCACTACTACTACAGTTCGACGTCAAGTGATGACGAGTGTTTAGTTTCAGCTTCTTCTTTGAGTTATGTGTGTGAGAGAGATTTATTTCATTTTGCATGCACCGATCATAAGCCCATACTCTCTAATTTGTACTCATTGTGGACTATTTATATTTTATTATATGATGATTCTGTGGACTAGTATTGTTTTACTCTTATTTATTTTCTCAAATTGGCCTAAGGGTTGAATGATCATACTAGCCGACAGGATTGGCATCGTGTGGTGGTGACTAGCCTGTGTGTTAGTGTCACCAAAAGTCAGTGTTTCTGGGCATAAGATTAGGTAACTCCTTGGTAAGGGGAGGGGTGTTACACCTCGACTAGAGACCATTTAATAATGATGCTTATAAACATAGGCCCTATCATTAAAGTCACACACTCAAATTTCTATTGAAGAAAACATTCTAAGGAAATTTATTTTATTAATTAATCTATCAAGCATATAAATAAATGGACATAACAAAAGAAAATACCTTAAATGTAAATAAAAATACTTAGTATAATTTATCACATGAATATATAACTGAAAACTACAAAATCCACAAGCCTCCAACTAGAGTTGATCATATATGTATCAAATACCCAATTATCGAGTATGACAATCATGCTTCCTCTGTGAAAGATCCTTTGTTTGTGGATCCACTATATCTCATCTGTAATGTCCCTAATTTTTCGATGTTTATTTTAATTTCTTTAGTGGCGTATTTATGATGTCAGGGCGTTACGTGGTCGAGTAGTTAACGGGTACCGTTGTTCTTATTTAGTTCAGACCTACATGCTTTATAGTGGGTTTGTGTCAGGTTGTTGACGCCCACTGGATATTTTGGTAGATGTTAAGATACTTGCTAGTTGCTTAGTCTCTTCTAGACAATTTATTGATTTTACTTGCTCTCTGGGAAGGATTTATGCTAGGATTGCACGTTAGTTATTTTAAAGTATAAAAATCTCATTATGACTATCTCGTGCATAACATCTTTTAAATCCAAAGTCATTATATTTTAACAACGTAAAAGACTCTTTCTATATTAGTATTAAATCTAGAAGTATGCATATCATGAGTTGTCCTGTTTGGATGGTTATGCTCATATAGGACGTTAATTAATATAAACAAAGTATTTTTTGCAGCGTATATTCATGTTTTCACTTATGTACTAGTTGATCCACTGAGCCGAGAGATACGACCATCAAAACTTAACTTAAATGATAGTTTTATTCATAATAAACTTGGGAATTTCATGATAAGTGTCAGAAGTAGGTTCTTGCCTAAGCATCTGCAGTTATCCCCTACACGGTGTGGCATCACGACACATGTTTTCTCTTACTATGATATATTGTTTAAATGCGAAGAAAATGTTGGTTGTGACAGTTGGTTTCACAGGTGTAGGTTTTAGTTGTCTTGTTCCATTTCATACATACACCGATGTGTCATCAGTACGTCAAGGCCGATGCATGAACACTACACTCATAAGCATGATAAGAAGTATACATGGCATATTATGTAGTATGAGATGCATAATATGTGTTTGTATATGGATCCTCATAGGAAGCAACATGTGAATGTTATGTTGTATGGGATGCATAACAATCATCACATGAATGCCCATTAGATTTTATCTTTTCGTTACATGCAATATTATGTAGTATGAGATGCATAATATTTCATGTGTATTCCACTCATAACATGCATTAAGGACTTTATTAGAATGCATAATACAGCATGAATAACATAACATAGCATTAACACACATGCCAAGCTAAGATTTATATGATGACATACGTACACACATGGATTTAAACCAAAAAGAAAAAAAATCATGCATTCATTGTTAATGCACATGAGTTAAGAGGATGACGGTATATAATCCTAAGTTAAGCTTATCATCATTTATGAAAATACCATAGCAAGTTAACAGTGTGAGCAAGTATCTATACATGTATTGTTTGAACAAAGTTGGGTAGTTCTAGCATTGAGCTAGGTTTTGATTAGTTGTTTGTTGTGTTATTAGGATGCCTCCTAAGCATGCTGCGACGAGATCGAAACCCCAGTCTTAGGGCGAGTGATCAGGTGCACAAAGTGGGGCTGTTATTGAAGGGCTACGATAGAGGAATGAGGCTCTGTCAAGGCAGATGGTTGAGATGCAATCGCAGATGCAGGCACTGTTGACTATTGTTTTAGGGAAACAACCTAAGGTGCAGGACCCTTCTGTGGGTCAAGCCGTTCCTGTTCATCCTGCTCCGTTGGTGCCTCAAGTTTTGCTACCACCATAGATGAACTTCATTTCGCACTTTCAGCGGCTAGGACCTCCTACCTACGACGGTAGAGCTTACTTCATGGATTTGGATGACTTGATCATCACTATAGAGGAAATGTTTTTGTACTCAGGAATATCTACTGACCAAAGAGTGATAGTCGCCGCTTACCAGCTTAAGGTTCTTGCGAAGGCTGGTGGTTAAGAGGAAAAAAGAACCTTGTAGATGGATGTTTGTGGGACTCCTTCAAGGAATTGTTGCTGAGGAACAATTTTGTGCATCTGAAGCAAAGACAACTCACGGTTAGTGAGTATGAGATAGAGTTCAGCAAGTTGAGCTGATTTGCTCTAGATTTGGTTGCCTTTGAAGCTAGCAGAATAAAATGTTTTCTGGGTGGTCTTAGGAGTGACATCCAATAGTTAGCTAGCACTTATGGGTCGGAGAATTATGCTGAGGCAGTTCAAGCTGCCCTGAAGGTCGAAGCTATCAATAATGCCAAGAATCGTGGCATGCAGATGAGAAAAGACAAGAGAAAGTCTGATGATGGTAGAAGCTCTCGGGAATTTTGCCCTGCTTCGAAGAAAGGAAGCAAGGAGGTGTGTAGTTTCTATAGCTGGTCAAACCATCTGTTTGAAAAGTGTTTCAAGAGGTTGAAAGTTCAGAAGTAGCAGCATGTGTATGCAATTCAGAGCGCCCCCAAAGGAGTTCTGGTCTGTGCTTCATGAAAGCAGAAAGGACATGATGTTTCCCATTGTTGGAGTAAAGATAAGGTGTGTTGGGTATTATATCCACAATGTACCTGATTTGAAGAAGCCCCTGAACAAGCTAAGTTGTATAGATAATGTATTTGATGATTTTCTTCAAGATGTGCTTGCAGTTATACCACGCTAAGTACACACCAATGTCAGGGTGCAGTGGGTCAATATACACGAGTCTGCGCAACGTAATCCCTCGTTGAGCAGATCAGTGTGTTGGCTTACGTGTACTCTCTCTATTAGAGTGTACTTATTTTCAAGTATAGGGCTGAGACAGATCAAGATCAGACAAGGAGCAAGGATGGGTCAAAGCAACTCACAGGAAGAAAGATGAAAAATCGTCTAAGTCAGATTCGACGAGAATCACTAAGTGATTCTCGCCGATTCGACGAGAATCGCCGAATCGTCGAGAATTACTTGCCGATTCCTGCCGACTGCATCCGGCTGACTCAACGCTTGCAAAATTCACGCTAAGTCAGAATCGTCGAGAATCATTAAGTGATTCTCGACGAATCGTCGAGAATGACTCTACATTCTCGCCGATTCGTCGAGAATGGATTGTGACTCTCGCCAATTCACTCCGGATGGCAAGCTCCTCAGCTAAAATTCTTCTAAGGAGAATTCGACGGGAATCATAAGTGATTCTCGCCGATTCGTCGAGAATCACCAATGATTCCCGCCGAATTTGCCTTAGGCGAATTTCGTTGGCTCGCTTGACTGGACCAAGTGTTCAGGCGCTGTTTGAATCGAAATTAGGGTTTAATCTAGTGGGGCCGACAACGGTCATAAAGGATGATCTACAGTTTAAATACTCGTTTATTTTGAACATTACAGACAATCCCGAACACACGAAAAAGAAAGTGCCGCCGACTTGACCTAGCAGATCGCGGATTTCCTTCCGTCGCCGTCGCCGCTCGAAAGGTTGTCGCCGCCGCTGATCGGATTCTTCTTGATCTCTCGGCCATAGAAACTTAGCCAAGCAACGCGTCTCACGTTTCTTTCTTGAGATCCCTTATCTCTTGGTTTATTGAACGGGAATACTTTCCCCTTCCTAATCGATTGAGACGATCGATCCAAGTAAGATCGGTTGTAGACCTTGCTAGCTTTTTTACGAAGTTTGGATCTACAAAGCATCGCCGCCGCAATCCTTTGCCGCCGCCAATCTCGGGAAGATCTTCTCCAAGAGAGTGCTTAGGTCGTGGACTCTTCGTCTTCTACAAGAACGCTTCATCAAACGAAGAGGGACACCGAGCGCTCCATACATAGTTTGTATTTTGTTCATTCTATTTTTACTTTTGTTATAAAGGAACTTTGGTTCCTCATTGTAAGGGTTGGGTGCAACCCGTGGTGGAGGAGTAGTGACTCTTTCGGGTGGAAGGGTTTCTTCCATAGTGAAAGGATTGGATTTCAATCCTGTTGGTGAAGTGACCGAGTCATCCCTTGTTGGGAGATAGGTCGAAGGGGGAGAGTGGATGTACCCAAATCGGGGAACCACTATAACTGCCTGTGTGTTTCTGTGTTGTGCTTGTTTTGTTTTATTGTGTAGGTAAATTTTTAATTCCGCAAAATGACTGCAAATCACCTATCCCCCCCTAGGTGAAGGTAGTTGACACTAGAGTAACTTTCAAGTGGTATCAGAGGGAGGTTACTCATCAAAAAGGTTTACACCTTGAGTAAGTTCCTGCCACTAGTGTCAAGAAGAAGGCAGATATATACTATGGATGGACTCAAGTACTCAGGCAAGATCCCAGTGTGCACCAAGCTAAACTTTCCTATCTAGAAGGAAAGGATTAGATTTTACATGGAAGCAGTCGACCCCCGACTCTTCATGATCGTGGAGGAGGGACCTTATATTCCCACTAAGGCCTCCACCATTGATCCTACCAAAATGGTGCCTAAGAAGTTTTATGAAATGGACAAGGACGAGATAGTGCTGGTCGGAGTTGACAAGAAAGCACAGAACATTCTAGTCAGCGCAGTCGATGACTCCATGATGTAGAACTTCTGCAACTACAGGACAACCAAGGATATCTGGCACTGCCTGATTATTCTAATGGAGGGCACAGATGAAGTGAGGGATGATCGGAGATCCCTCCTGAACCAGAAATATGAGGCCTTCAGGCAAGGGCCCAAGGAATAGATCGGAGTTACCTTCGAGAATTTCCTCAAGATCGTCAATGCCCTAAAGGGATATGGAAGAGTGTTCACTGATGGTGAACTGAATGATAAATTCCTTAGGTCCCTTACTAAGGAATGGGACATGAAGATCTGCGCCATCCGAAAGTTTGGCAAATTAGCAGAAACTGATCCTAAGATACTATTTGGGAAGCTTATGTCCTATGAGCTTCAGCTGAACACGAGGAAAGGAGAAGAAGAAGCCGTGAAAGCCGCAGCAAAATAAAAGACTGTGGCCCTGAAAGCTATTCACTCCAGGAATGGCAAGGGGGCTGCCCCGTCCCGTTCGTGGAAAAAGGATGAGGAGGAAGACTCCGAGCCAATCTCCTCCGGCTCAGAGCTATCTAAAGAAGACTTCTCCCTCATCACCTGAGAATTCAAGAAGTTCCTCAAGATGAGGAATCAAAGAAAGAGAGACGGCTCCTCCTCCAGAAATCAGAAGAAGAATTATTCTCTTGACAGGTATGAATAAAAACTGAACAAACATCGTCATGCTGACATCATTTGTTTTGGGTGCAATAAGCCAGGACACGTCGTGGCTGACTGCCATCAAGGCAAGAGAGAGAAGGGGAAGGGAGAGGAGCACAGACCCTCTAGAGATAAAAAGAAGGAGAGAAGCTACATCGCTAAGAAGCTAAAGACACTGAGTGAATCTGACACTTGAGACACCAGTGATTATGAGGAAGCCTACTTCGGGCTAATGAGTCGCTCTGACTCAGAAGGAGAATGCCCCCATTTACTGGGAAGGTAAAAGATCGCACCCCCCTCTCTGACTCTGACTCTGACTCTGAGTCTCATAATGATGATCTCGAGGATAGCCCTTCTGCCCGAGAAGCAGAGCTCCTCGAAAAGTATGAGCTTCTGCTCAACACCTTCGAGGAATGCCGCAAGAGATTGAGGGCTCAGAAAAAGGAAGTCAAATTCCTTAAGGTCGAGGGTGTCTCCCTAAGGGAAGAGATCACTAGCTTGATTTCTCTCCGACAGGAGCACCTGGACCTGGTCTCTAAGCACTCTGAGTCTCCTTGACCTTAAACAGGAAGAAATCAATAAGTTGGAAGAACAACTTGCGGCAGAAAGGAAGATTGTCAAAAGCTTCTCTATGCCAAAGACTTTTCTTCCACTGGTTAATACCTTCTTTGATAGGGCTAAGGGGGCTGGCTTGGGGCATGTGGGTGTGCCTGGTAAATCATCCAGGAGAAACAGAAAGCAGAGGAAAAATAAGGCTGCTATGAAGGCCTCTGCTGCAGAAAATGGAAAGGCCCCACTCAACCCTGTTGATTTCAGGAAGCCTGGTTTTCCCTGCAATGAACGGGACTTTGATTCAACCTATGGCCACTTCTTCCGGCCCTCGGTTGAAAAGCCAAAGAGCCGGTATGATGGTTGGGCCTTCCCCCGCAACTACTGTGAGAGTGTCTTTAAGGCACCTTATGAGGAAATCCAAGTGGAGGATTATGGCCACTTCTCTTGCGGCCATAATAGGAATCAGGAACCAAAAGTCAAGCCTATTATATTGAAGGAACAGGAGGTGAAGAAATCATGTGATTGTTATCATCATGATGGCTCCACCTCCAGATCCAAGGCCCCGACTGGACCCACCGTTCCAAGGGTGAAGCAGGAGCCTAGGAAAAGGTACAACAGATTTGATTGTTGGTGCTGTGGCAAAGTTGGTCACTTTGTCGTTGATTGCTGGTTTAATCTGAGATATAACGAGACTCCTCATGTTAGCAATGCGAGACAGACTACTCGTAGGGTTTACCATCCGAGGGGGAGTGTGCTAACAAGGAATCTAGGACCCAAATTCGATTTGGTTCCTAAGGGAAATTAATTCTGTTTTGCAGGAATGTCCAAAGACCACCAAAACTCCAATCTGGTACTTGGACAGTGGATGTTCCCGGCATATGACTGGGACTAGAAGCCTGCTGCGTGATTACTCTCTAGTTTAAAATGGACCCAAAGTCATCTTTGGGGGATCAGATCGAGGTGTCACCAGAGGTTATGGTATGATTTCCAACGGAATAATCTATATCACCGACGTGGCTTATGTTGAAGGTTTAAATCATAACCTGATCAGTGTAAGTCAATTATGTGATAAAGGATATGACGTTAAGTTCTGCAAGGATAAATGCTTGATAATAACGTGTGGCTCTTTGGAGACGGTATTAACCGGCATTAGGAGCAGAAATATCTTTTGTTTAGATTTTCTTAGTTTAGATTCTTCTACCCCCGTGTGCCTGGTAGCAAAAGGAAGTGCATCTCTTTGTGAACAATGGCACAACAGATTGGCACATATTAATTTCAAGACGATTAATATGTTATTTTCTAAAAATTTAGTAAGGGATTCTCCCATTTTTAAGTGCATCAAAGATAGCCCCTGTCCTGCGTGCTAGAAGGGCAAACAGACTCGGGCTACCTTTAAGGGCATTGCAGACAAAGACTCTTCCAGATGTCTTTATCTTCTGCATATGGACTTGTTTGGTCTAGTGCAAGTTCATAGCTTGGGAGGCAAGTTATATATGCTAGTGATGGTTGATGATCACTCTCGGTTTACATGGGTGTTCTTCTTAAAACGAAAGTCAGATAAGTTTGACATCTTCACGAGTTTTGTCAAGCAAATTCAGAATGAACTTAACTGCTCAGTGGTCAAAATAAGAAGTGACCATGGAACAGAATTCGAGTCTGGGGCTATGACAGAATTTTGTGAAGAACATGGTATCTTTCATGAGTTTTTCTCCCCGCGTACTCCTCAGCAAAATGGAGTTGCGGAGAGGAGAAATAGAACTCTCATTGAAGCTTGCACGACAATGTTGAATGACGCTTCTCTCCCAGAATACTTCCGGGCAGAGGCTGTCAATACGGCTTGTCATGTACAAAACCGGGCCTTGATCAACAAGAGTCATCGTAAGACGCCTTATGAGCTACTGAAAGGCAGGAAACCAACCATGTCCTATTTAAGGATCTTTGGATGCAGATGCTATGTACTCAATAACGGGAAGTACCCGCATACTAAATTTGGTGAAAAATGCTTCGAAGGTATATTCATGGGCTATAGTAGCCATAGTCGGGCATATAGGGTTTTCAATATGAAAACCCTAGTGGTGGAAGAGTCCATTAATGTTTTTTTTGATGAAGGAAGCTTGCTTCATAGCACTTCTTCCAGTAGCATTCTTGAAGATGCAGGTGCACGGCTTCAACAGCTAAGTCTTGATGAGACTACTAAAGGTGTAACTCCCAAGTACGTCCAAGTTTCCACCTCAACGTCAGATGGAGAATTTGACGAGTAGGATGGAGAAAATCTTTCGGAAGAAGGAGAAGCCCGAGAAGACGTCAGAGCTCCAGATGCAATACTCCTAGAGCTCTGACACGTAAGGGATCATCCTAGAGATCAGATCATCGAAGATCCTCGTGACGGTGTCAGAACTCGAAGAGGTACAATTAACGAGATTTTGCACCTTAGTTTCCTGTCATAGGTTGAGCCAAAGAAGTTCGACGAGGCGAACAAAGATGCGGCATGGATATTGGCCATGCAAGATGAACTGCATCAATTTGAAAGATGCAACGTCTGGACGCTTATTCCCAGACCAAAGAACCAGAATGTGATTGGCACCAAGTGGATCTTCAGAAACAAACTGGATGAACACGGTGTCATCATAAAGAACAAGGCCAGGCTGGTGGCTCAAGGTTACAGAAAGGAGGAGGGGATTGACTTCGACCAGACCTTTGCACCAGTGGCAAGGCTCGAGGCAATCAGATTATTCCTAGCGTATGCTTCGCACAAATGATTCACTGTCTATCAGATGGATGTGAAATCTGCTTTCCTCAATAGAAATCTGAAAGAGGAAGTATATGTCGCACAACCCCCAGGTTTTGTTAATCCTATATTTCCCAATCATGTTTATTTTCTTAATAAAGCGTTATATGGCTTAAAACAAGCTCCTCGGGCTTGGTATGAGACTCTGTCTAGTTTTCATCTTGAGAACAAGTTCTCTAGAGGAAAAATAGATAAGACATTGTTTCTTAGGGAAGTCAAAGGCAAGATTTTGCTTGTGCAAATCTATGTCGATGACATAATATTCGGGTCAACGGATAACAACCTTTGCAAGAAGTTTTCCAAACTTATGCAAGGGAAGTTTGAAATGAGTAGTATGGGAGAGCTGAAGTATTTCTTAGGACTTCAAGTGAAACAGTCTGAGGATGGGATTTTCATCTCTCAGACGAAGTTCACAAATGAACTCCTCAAGAAATTCGGAATGGAGAGTGCAACCTTTATGAAGACTCCAATGGGATCCACTGTGTCTCTGGACAAGGATGAGAAAGGGAAACCTTTTGACGAAACCAAGTACAGAAGCATAATTGGATCCTTGCTCTATCTTACTGCTAGTATACCGGATATTATGCTTTCTACATACGTTTGTGCCAGATATCAGGTGAACACTAAGGAATCTCATTATATCGCTGCAAAGCGGATTCTTAGATACCTTAAAGGTACACCAAATCTTGGCTTGTGGTACCCAAGAAACAATGATGTCGAGCTGATAGGCTTCTCAGATGCTGACTTTGCAGGAAGTAGGGATGATAGGAAAAGCACTTTCGGGACGTGTCAATTCCTCGGAAGATGGCTTATTTCATGGAACAGTAAGAAGAAGAATTGTGTCGCAACCTCCACAGTTGAATCTGAGTACATCTCAGCAGGTAGCTTTTGCGCACAACTTCTATTGATCAGAAATCAGCTCAAAGATTATGACTTGCAGTTCAGCGAAGTTCCGATGTATTGCGACTCCTCAAGCGCAATAGCAATTGCGAACAATCCTGTGTCGCACAGCATAACGAAGCATATTGAAGTGCGCTATCACTTTATTTGGGTGCATGTGGAAAACAAAGATATATCTCCTTGCTATGTCCCCACGGATAAGCAGGTTGCAGATATCTTCACAAAGCCCCTAGACGAGGCCAAGTTCAATCTCTTCAAAACTGAACTCGACATGTTGAACTATGGAGAGTGAAGACTGTCCGGCTCAGGGCTCTTGGATCAAGGGGGAGCATCAGCAAGGAACTCAAGCTAGAGCATGGATGCAAGATCTAGGGGGGAGCATGTGGCTCCAAGTAAAGTCCCAGATTTGCAGTAGCCGAAAAGGGGGAGATTACCCTCTCGGCTAAGGCTAAGGTGGCTCCAAGTATGCTCTCAGGAAAGTGGTAATGAATATCTCTCTCAACTGAATTATTAGTTTATGATTTTCATATGCTCCATTCACCTTAGCTTGTAGGGTTTAGGCTTCTTCAAATAGGGGGAGATTGTTGGGTATTGTATCCACAATATACCTGATTTGAAGAAGCCCCTGAACAAGCTAAGTTGAATAGATAATGTATTTGATGATTTTCCTCATGATGTGCTTGCAGTTATTCCACGCTAAGTACACACCAATTTCAGGGTGCAGTGGGTCAATATATACGAGTCTGCGCAACGTAATCCCTCATTAAGCAGATCAGTGTGTTGGCTTACGTGTACTCTCTCTATTGGAGTGTACTTATTTTAAAGTACAGGGCTGAGACAGATCAAGAGTAGACAAGGAGCAAGGATGGGTCAAAGCAACTCACGGGAAGAAAGATGAAAAATCGTCTAAGTCAGATTCGACGAGAATAACTAAGTGATTCTCCCCGATTCGACGAGAATCACTAGTGATTCTCGCCGAATAGTCGAGAATCACTCGCCGATTTCCGCCGACTGCATCTGGCTGACTCAACGCTTGCAAAATTCACGCTAAGTCAGAATCGTCGGGAGTCATTAAGTGATTCTCGACGAATCGTCGAGAATTACTCTGCATTCTCGCCGATTCGTCGAGAATGGATTGTGACTCTCGCCGATTCACTCCGGATGGAAAGCTCCTCAGCTATAATTCTTCTAAGGAGAATTCGACGGGAATCATAAGTGATTCTTGCCGATTCGTCGAGAATCACCAATGATTCCCGCCGAATTTGCCTTAGGCCAATTCCGTTGGCTCGCTGGACCGGACCAAGTGTTCAGGCGCTGTTTGAAACAAAATTAGGGTTTCATTTGTTGGGGCCCACAATGGTCATAATGGATGATCTACAGTATAAATACTCGTTTATTTTGAACATTACAGACAATCCCGAACACACGAAAAAGAAAGATCCGCCGACTTGACCTAGCAGATCGCGGATTTCCTTCCGCCGCCGTCGCCGCTCGAAATGTTGTCGCCGCCGCTGATCGGATTCTTCTTTATCTCTCGGCGATAGAAACTTAGCCAAGCAACGCGTCTCACGTTTCTTTCTTGAGATCCCTTGTCTCTTGGTTTGTTGAACGGGAATACTTTCCCCTTCCGAATCGATTAAGACGATCGATCCAAGTAAGATTGTTGGTAGACCTTGCTAGCTTTGTTACGAAGTTTGGATCTATAAAGCATCGCCGCCGCAATCCTTTGCCGTCGCCGATCTCGGGAAGATCTTCTCCAAGAGAGTGCTTAGGTCGTGGACTCTTCGTCTTCTACAAGAATGCTTCATCGAACGAAGAGGGACACCGAGCGCTCCATACGTAGTTTGTATTTTGTACATTATATTTTTACTTTTGTTGTAAAGGAACTTTGGTTCCTCATTGTAAGGGTTGGGTGCAACCCGTGGTGGAGGAGTAGTGACTCCTTCAGGTGGAAGGGTTTCTTCCATAGTGAAAGGATTGGATTTCAATCTTGTTGGTGAAGTGACCGAGTCGTCCCTTGTTGGGAGATAGGTCGAAGGGGGAGAGTGGATGTACCCAAATCGGGGAACAACTATAACTGCCTGTGTGTTTCTGTGTTGTGCTTGTTTTGTTTTATTGTGCAGGTAAATTTTTAATTCCGCAAAACGATTGCAAATCACCTATCCCCCCCATAGGTGAAGGTAGTTGACACTAGAGTAACTTTCAAGGTGTGCTTCTAGTGTGGACAGAAAGGACACTTGAAGTCTAGGTTCCTGCAGTCTCAACCCCCGCTACAGCTAGTTCCACTTCAAGCCTTGCCGGCGTTGCAGCTTTTGGATAAAGGGAAGGGCATGTTGAATATGGTAACAATGGAAGAAGCGCAGACGTCCACCCAAGCTATCTCAGGTTAGATTCTAATCTAGTTTTTTCTGCTCTAAGCTATAGTTTTGGCATTGCATGGCTAGTTATGTATGTGGTTTTATAGGGAGGTTTAAGATAAAGAATCATTGGGCGCGCGTTCTATTTGATTCTAGTGCTACCCACTCATTCGTGGATATGAATTTCGTAGAATGTCATTTTCCGACTCTTGATCAAGTTGGAGACTCGTTTTGCATCAAGTTTCCTTCTGGTGACTCGGTGGTGTCGGGCCAGGGCATCTAGAGTTGTCCTATTCTTTTAGGCGATTTTCTAGTTTTTGTCGATCTAAAGGTGTTGTACCTGGAGGACTTTGATATGATCCTGGGCATGGACTGGTTATCAAGATTTGATGTGGTTATCCAATGCAAGGTTAAGTGTTTGGAGTACAAGATAAACAATGACTACCCCAGGAGTGTGTATGGCCTTCCACGCTAGGATTCCCCGATTATTTTTGTGGTATTTGCTCGAAAGATTTTAGATTTCGGCTATTGTACTTATTTTGTTTCTGTTTTGGAGGTCGTTGGTAGTTTGCCGCATATCAAGGATGTCCTTGTGGTGCGAGAGTTTCCTAAAGTTTTCCCTGATAGTCTTCTTGGTCTTCCACTGGAGAGTGATGTGGAGTTTGTTATAGATCTGGAGCCGGGTACTCACCCTATTGCTAAGGCACCGTACCGTATGGCCCCGCATTTGCTAGATGATTTGCATACCCAGTTAGATGAGTTATTATAGTGTGGATTCATTAGGACAAGTTCTTCGCTTTGGGGTGCTCCCGTATTGTTTGTTAAAAAGAAGGATGGATCGATGAGGTTGTGCATTGATTACAGGGAATTGAATAAGGGGACTATCAAGAACTGGAATCCCTTGTCACAAATAGATGATTTGTTTGACCAGTTGCGTGGTAGTGCGGTGTTTTCGAAGATTTACCTTCATTCCGGCTACCATCAAATGAGAATCCGTGAGTCGGATGTTCTACGGACTGCTTTCCGCTCTCGGTATGGGCATTTTTGAGTTCTTGGTAATGTACTTTGGATTGGCGAATGCCACCTCTGCCTTTATGGACATGATGAATAAAGTGTTAAAAGATTTCTTCGATCAGTTTGTGGTTATTTTCATTGACAATGTTCTAGTTTATTTCTGGAGTGCTGGGGAGCATGCACAACACTTGCATTTAGTTCTGTCTACTTTGAGGGAGCATAAGTTGTATGCCAAGTTGAGTAAGTGTGAGTTTTTGCTACCTTAGGTGTCCTTTTTGGGTCATGTTGTGAATAAGGATGGAATTTCGGTTGACCCAGAGAACATAGCTGATGTTATGGAATGGAAAAGACCTACCACACCTAAAGAGATAATAAGTTTCCTATGGTTGATGGGCTATTATAAAAGATTTATGGAAGGATTATTTACCTTATCTGCGCCGCTGACTAAGCTTACGTAGAAGAATGCAACTTTCATGTGAAGCAATAAGTTCGAAGAAGCCTTTCAAGAATTGAAAAAGAGTTTGTGCACTGCTCTAGTGTTGTCTTTGCCCACCGAAGGGGTGGAGTATGATGTTTATGTGGTTGCATCGCACGTCGGCCTTGGTTGTGTTTTGATGCAAGAAGTAAAAGTGATTGCGTATAGATCGAGGCAGTTAAAGACTCATGAAAGGAACTATCCCACTCATGATTTTGAGTTTGCGGCAGTGATCTATGCCTTGAAGTAATGGAGACATTTGTTGTTTGGCGCGTTGTGCAAGATTTACAAGGACCATAAGATCTTGAAGTATGTCTTCACTCAGAAGGAGATGAATTTGCGCCAGCGTAGATGGTTGGAGTATGTCGCGGATTATTATGTTGATATTCTATAACATCCGGGCAAAGCTAATGTGGTATCCGACGCCTTGAGTAGAAAGACCGCACAGATCTTAAACCTTTCTATAGAATCTTTGGTGGAAGGGTTTTTATTAATGGGCATTTCAATTGGAAGTAGCGACATGCCAAGCAGCTTGGAAGTGGCAGAGCCCTCTTGGATTACGGTTACAAGGCTTCATCAGAAGGACAATGCTGATTTGCAGCATATTCGTACCAGGATTGAAAAAGGGGAGTTACCCTAGTTTTCGATCGATCATGTGGGTACCTTAAAGTATCGCGACAAATATTGTATTCCGGCTATGGAGGATATTCGAGCAAAGATTTGTAGTGAGGTGCATGGTTCTAGTGTTGCCTGCTATCCTGATTCCATAAAGATGTATCGAGATCTGAAGCAAATTGTCTGGTGGTCAGGTATAAAGAATGATATAGTAAGTTTGTGTCTGAATGTTTTACTTGCAGGCAAGTTAAGGCAGATCATGGAAGGCACGGTGGCAAGTTGACGCCTTTGGATATTCCAAGTTGGAAGTGGGAGAGTATTTTTATGGACTTTATTACTGGTTTGTCGAGATCTCCCTGAGGTCATGATTCTGTGTAGGTCATAGTTGATAGATTGACAAAGTTGTATTTGGAAAAGGTCATTAGATTGCACGGGGTCTAGTAAGTATTGTGTTTGATCGAGATTCCAGGTTTACGTCTCATTTTTGGAAAAGTTTACAGGAAGGGTTGGGTACCGACCTCAGACATTCAACCGCTTATCATCCGTAGATCAATGGTAAGACGTAGAGAGTAAATCAGATTTTAGAAGATATGATCAGATGTTACATATTAGACCACAAAGGAGCGGGGGGAGAGCGGCTTAGATTGATGAAATTTGCCTACAATAATAGTTATCGGGAGAGTTTGCAGATGGCCCCCCTTGAGGCTTTGTATGGGAGACGTTGTAGAACTCCCTTGTTTTGGAATGAAGTTGGTGAAAGACCATTATTGGGTCCAGAAGCTTTGGAAGAAATGGTACTTCTGTGATGCATATTCGAGAAAAGCTTCATATAGATCAGGAGAGTTATGAGAAGAATGCTAATCGTCGAAGGGTTGATCTGGAATTCACAGTTGGAGACATGGTTTTTCTCTAGGTTTCTCCGATGGCTGGTGTTAAGAGGTTTGGAAGGAACCACAAGTTGGATCCCAGGTATGTGGGACCTTTCAAGGTTGTTGAACGCATCAGAGTGTCAACTTATATGCTAGATTTGCCCGCTAACTTTCCTTGTGTGCACGATGTGTTTCATGTGAGCCACTTGCGGAAATGTGTGCTTAGTGACCGACATGTTCTCGATTCGATGCCCCAGTTGCAGCCTAATCTTTCTTATGTTGAAGTGCCTGTCCGTATCTTAGATACTCAGGATTCGGTATTGCGAAGGAAGACAATACCCATTATCAAGGTTCTTTTGCGAAACCAAGATGTGGAGAGTGCGACTTGTGAGTTGGAGTCAGCTATGAGGGAGGCTCATCCTCATCTGTTCTACTAGTTTCTTTTGGTAAGTATTTCTTTGCGAAAACCTTTGGTTATTTCTTTTTGAGTAGTAGTTTCAGTTTTTTCATATCAAGTTTGAGGGCGAATTTTATTTTTAGGGGGAGTGGCTGTAATGCCCCTGATTTTACGATGTTTATTTTAATTTCTTTAATGATATATTTATGATGTAAGGGCATTACGTGGTTGAGTAGTTAACGGGTACTATTGTTGGAGCGTGATTTTTGCTCTTTGGAATTCGAGGTTTTGGCTTGGTGGATTTTAGGAGGTTGATGTTGGTTGTAACTTTGGGGAATTGTAACCTGAGTTTGATTTGTCGAAATCTTAATTTCTACTTCGCCATTAGATTTGTAGCATTGGTATTTAGTCTCGGAGTGAATTTTGGGGAAATCCGAGTTGATTTGAGTTTTGGGGTCATTTGTACATTTCATTATTAATAATTATATTATATTATATCATATGTATATATTATATTATATGTATCTAATAGAAAATATATTATATGTTATATTATATATTTATAATAAATAATATATTATATATTATATGCAATATTATATTATATATATATAAAGACTCAATGTCGAACCCTATTCATTATCTTCTACCCAAAGCCATTGGACTGAGAGTGCAGAAGAAAGAAGGGCGACGAGTTTTGCAAGGCCTTCAACAACCGCTTGTTGGAGTTCCAGATCTTGGAATCGTCAATGGAGGGTAGATTCAGAGAGCTGTCGCTGAGATATACACGTTGGTGGTAGGTAATTTTGTTTTCTTGGACTTTTGGCATTAGGTTTTTTGACCTTGACTCTCGTTTGCCCTGTAAGGTTTAAGGAATCATTGCTTAAGAGTTCTTGTAATACCCAAGAAATCTCAAAAGCCAAAGTGGGATTCAGGTTGGCTGACACGGCCTGAGACACGGGCGTGTCTCAGGGCGTGTCAGGTGTACACGGCCTGGGACACGGGCGTGTCTCAGGGCGTGTCAGGTCTACACGGCCTGGGACACGGGCGTATCCCAGGTCATGTCCCTATTCTCTACAAGTACTCGAAAACTGATCGTCGAGTGTGGAACACGGCATGTGACACGGGAGTGTCACAGGGGCGTGTTTGGCACACGGCTAGGGACACGGGCGTGTGTCTTAGCCATGTCCTGCTCGGGTGATTTTGGAGATCGTGTTACAGGGGTGATACGGCCAGGTACACGGCCGTGTACTAGGTGACACAGGCGTGTCAGGCTTTACACGGGCGTTTTAATTCCCGTGTTCTGGTTTTTTTTCAGTCGGTTGTGCACCTCTTCAGGAACACAGCCTGTGACACGGGCATGTCACAACCCGTGTTCGGCCCAGGAAATCAAATTCAGAGCTGATCAGAGCCGTTCATTTTCTTTGACCAAGATCTAATGGTCTGGGCTCTTCCCTGGGTTGATAAGGCCAGGATTGAAGAGGGGAAAGCTCATTTGAGTTTCATCTTTCTCTTTCTAAAGTGAAGAGAGAGAGGAGAGCAAGGCAAGGAATAAGAAGAGGAATCTAGCCGCCGGTGGTGCTGCGGTTGTCCAAATCGCGAGCCGAGTTCGGATTTATGAAGGCAAGGCTGCTGCGAAGGCTTTCATCTGTCTCAATTCTCTCCATGGCTCCGAGGCAACTTCCAAGGGTAACGATTTCCGTCTTGGACATGTGAAGTCCTAGTTTCCTGCATTTGCGTAGGGAAAACCCGTCCCCGTAAGTGTGCGGTGGGTTGTGGTGTCCCTTGGGGTAGATATGTGAAGTCCCCCTTGTTAGAGTCCGGAATTGGAGTACGGATCTAGGCATGCTATGTGAAGCCCATCTGGACGTGCTGGTTTGTATTGGTGATGCTTGTTTGCATTCGGAGGAATCTCCGAGTATTTGATTGTTTGTGTGCAATCTGTGGTGCATACCTGTCGCTTGGTGAAACAGGAAGTCCAGGAAATTGTGTGAGTTGGTTCAACACTTGTGACCGTGAGTTGTCACTTTACGTGGTGTTGAGCCGTTGGGCTGCAACTATATAAAATGAGGCTTCGTGCCGAACAGGCAAGGTGAAACCGACCCGCGCCTTTATTTGTGGCCTCAGGTACGATGTACTTGGTAGTGGCAAGGTGGTTTGAGCAACGGGGGGTGGCTGATCCATACCTGCGTTATGTAGGCTGGACATGAGAGCGCCAAGGCATTGGGCTTTCGTCAGCGGCATAATGAGAGTCTCTGGCCGACTTGCTAGACTAAATGCTCATTGGTGGGATCTGGTATTTCCGGTACACTCGAATGTGCCCTGAGTGCACGGAGCGTCTGGCCGTCGGGCCGGCATTTGTGATATATATTGACTGTGCGGTCGTGCACGTATTGCGTGGGTTGCTATACATACTGTTGAAACAAGCTCTGCAGGGATGGAATTTCGCTGCCCCGTGCCAGGGGCAGGGTCGTTATAATTTGTGAGCTGAATGCTGACTGTTGCCCTGTTTACCACTGCTTTGTGGATTGGTTCTTGTAGGTGCAGGAGGTGCTGGTCCGAGCGGTACTTAGCGGGCTGAAGCCCAAGCTTCTTTGCTGCCCTAGAAGGCTTTATTTTGTTTCTTCTTGTTCATGTGTGGCCGGCCTGCGTGCCAATGTCTGTAAACCACACCTTGTTAAGAGAAATTTGTAAGGCCTTAAGCTAGATACTTTGGCTGTATACATTCCTATGTTATAGTGGACAGTTCGTGTTACTCTTGAGTTCATGTTTTCAACCGTGAAGCTTCCGCTAGAATGCTCTGTGTTCGGATGCGTTGGTTTTGATATTATTTAGTAGCGTCTCCGTCTGTTTGTGGAATATGGTGTAGGGCCCCGACCTGACCCTCTATTATATTCTTCTTGACGGGTAGAGGTGTTACGCTAGAATGCTTGTTGGTCGATCTCTTTCGAATTCGCGGACGAATTATTTTGAGGGGTGGCGAGCATGTGTCAGTGCTGTCATTGTAACACTTAACTTGAACTCAAGAATGTCCACTTAGGAATGCAAATACACTTGTTTGTTGAACCTGTGTATTCTTTTTGTATGTTTGCCATTTTACTTGGTCGCTAAATTGTGTGTTTTACACATATAGGTGACTAGAAGTGTTGCGGGTCAATCCGAACCTCAACATACTGTGGAAAGTGAGGCACCAGCTGAGGTGCCCACACCTCCTCCATCCGCTAAAATGGTACATTTCATCACGGAAATGGTACTTGCTGTGATGAATGCTCAGCAGGATGGGCAAGCACGTCCTGCAGTGATGCCAACGCATGCTGGGGTACGGCAAGAACCGGTAGAAGCTGTAGTTGATCCGCGGGCAGCAGATCAATAATTGAAGCAATTCTTGAGCTTCAATCCTCCACAATTTACTGGGGCAGGGTCACCGGCCCAAGCAGAGGATTGGCTTGCAAGGATCAAGAGGATCATCAGTGCGATCAAGGTTGAGGAGGGACAGAAGGTTATGTTGGCCACTTTCCTACTGGAAGGAGAGGCTCGTTTATGGTGGGATGAGACTGAACTGCATCACTAGGCTGGTAGACAACTTGCAGAGGTCCCGATGGACGAATTTTCTCGGTTGTTCTTGGCACAACATCTACCAATGCAGCAAAGGATATCGATGGAAATGGAATTTCAACGGTTAACCCAAGGAGATCGTAGTGTGGATGATTATCTGCATGAGTTCACACATTTGGGAAGATATGCGGGTACAATCTTCGACGAAGAAGAGCATAAGACTAGTAGGTTTTATGCGGGACTGCGAGATGAGCTATGGTATTTGCTCTCGAGTTCTGTGAGTCAGGGATTTCAAGCCTTAGTCTATACGGCTTGGTCTTTGGAGACGGACATGAGAAGAGGGCAGGCAAAAGGGACCTTGGCTGTGACAAAGCCAGAGTTCAAGCCGCCGCGTCCGGAGAAGTTTGGGTACCGTAAGAGATGGGGAAAGAAGTCCAAGTCTACTGGACAAGCTCCTTCTGCGACTGTGACAGAGACATCTGGGAATGTTTTACGTGTGGGAAGTTGGGACACTTCGCACGTGATTGTCGATTTTGTCCTCCAAAGGGTGACAAGAAGACGAGAGCGTCTTATGTGAAGAAAGGGAAGACTGTGGTGGAGTCTTCTGCCTCGTACGCGCAGCCCAGGGTCTTCAACCTTGGACAATAAGAGGCCATTAAGCAGGCGGATATCGTCACAGGTGCGCGCAGTTTTAATGTTATTTTATACTGTGTGCTGTGCTTGTTTTGATTGTGATGTTTTAGGGTTTGTCCTTGTATGAGAGTATCCGACGCGAGCACTGTTTGACACAAGTGATTCACATTTGTTTCTGTCTGAAGATTTCGTCTTTCGTGTCAGGGTACCTATCCGGACCACGACATACAGTGTAAAGGTGTTGTTACCTAACAGATGTTTGATGTGCGCAGATAAATCTTGCGGTCTTGAGGTCAAGATAGGGAGTCGGGAGTTCAAGGTGGAAACATTAGTATTGCCGATCCAGGAATTTGATATAATCTTTGGTATGGACTGGCTGTCAGAGCAGCGTGTCTGTATAGATAGCACTTCCAAAGAGGTCACACTCGGGAAGAATACCGAACAAGAGACCAAGTTCATTGGTATACAAGGGATGAGTGGGATGTTGTTATCTGCTCTCCAAGTCGTTAAGGCAGTTCAAAAAGGTGCGGAGTTGTTCTTCACACTCGTAGAGGCGGTGGCGCCGAAGGCTAGTGTGAGTGAAGTGTCGATTGTGTCGGAGTATACTGATGTGTTTCCAAAGGACCTTCCGGGGTTACCTACCCAAAGCGAAATCGACTTCGCTATCGAGCTGCTGCCGGGTGCGAAACCTGTGGCCCGTTTGCCGTATCAGGTAGCGCCAAAAGAGATGGCCGAACTGAAAGTTCAGTTGCAAGAGCTGTTGGAGCAGGGATACATACGCCCAAGTATGTCACCTTGGAGCACGCCTGTTCTTTTTGTGAAAAAGAAAGACAGTAGTTTGCGGCTATGTATTGATTATCGCGAACTGAATAAGCTGACGGATAAAAACAAGTATCCGATTCCACAGATCGATGACTTGTTCGATCAGCTAGCGGGCTCAACCGTCTATTC
This sequence comes from Platanthera zijinensis, assembly GCA_039513925.1. Taxonomy (NCBI): domain Eukaryota; kingdom Viridiplantae; phylum Streptophyta; class Magnoliopsida; order Asparagales; family Orchidaceae; genus Platanthera; species Platanthera zijinensis. The sequence goes on along the minus strand of CM077098.1, from coordinate 48,088,746 downwards.
CAAGTTGGATTTGAAATCCGAGTATTACCAATTGCGGATTAGGGAAGGTGGCATTCCCAAGACAGCATTTGGCACACGCTACGGTCACTATGAGTTCACAGTGATGTCGTTCGGCTTATGTAATGCGCCTTCGGTATTCATGGATCTCATGCATCGAACGTTCCGCGAATACTTGGATCTATTTGTGATTGTGTTCATTGATGATATCCTCGTGTACTCAAAGTCGGAGGAAGATCATGCAAACCATTTACGGTTGGTATTGCATACCTTGCGGAGAAATAAGCTGTATGCCAAGTTCTCTAAGTGTGAGTTCTGGCTCTCGTCGGTGGCTTTTCTGGGCCATGTGGTAAGTGGAGAGGGCATAGCGGTGGATCCGGCAAAGATAAGTGCCATTCGTGATTGGCCAGTGATGTCTTCGGTGGCCGAAGTTAGGAGTTTTCTTGGACTGGAAGGCTATTATAGACGATTTGTGGCGAACTTTTTCCAGATTGCTTTGCCTTTGACTACGTTGACGAGAAAAGATCAGAAGTTCGTTTGGATGCCGGAGTGCACGAGAGCTTTTTAGGAGCTAAATGGTCGTTTGACCTCGGCGCCTGTTTTGACGTCGCCATGTGGTACAGACAGTTTTGAGATATACAGCGATACATCAGGAAGCGGCTTAGGCTGCGTTCTCCTGCAGTTTGGCAAGGTGATCGCTTATGGCTCACGTCAATTGAAAGTGCATGAACGTAAATATTTATACATATTACTTGGAGTTGGCGGCGGTGATCTTTTCACTAAAGTTGTGGCGGCACTATCTTTATGGCGTGAAGGTAGATATTTATACATATTATAAAAGCCTAAAGTATCTGCTCGATCAAAAGGATTTGAATATATGACAAAGGAGGTGGATGGAATTCCTAGGGGATTATACCTTCGACATTCACTATGTTCCCGGAAAGGGAAATGTGGTCGCTGATTCTTTGAGTCGTCGAACTCCGGTGCGGGCAAGTTGGTTGCGGATACATGATGAGCGTCTAATCTAGGAGTTGGAAGCGTTTTAGATATCTTGTGTGGAAAGGGACCGATGCATGCTTGAACTGGATGGAGGTTCAATATGACCTTGCGGACAGGGTTTGGCGGGCAACAGAGTTTGATGAAAGTCTCCAGCACTATGCAAAGGAGGGGTCTGGTGACCAATTCTCCTACAATGATGGTTGATTACGGAAGGATGGCCGATTGTGCGTCCCTTGTGCGGGTAAATTGCGAGAAAAATTGTTATATGAAGCACACTTTACAAAGTACTCAATTCACCCTGGGAGCACAAAAATGTACAAGGATATGAAGAAATTGTTCTGGTGGCTCGGTTTAAAGAAGGACATAGCCGCGTATGTGGCTAAGTGTCGTACTTGTGCTTTGGTAAAGGCAGAATGTCACCGGCCGAGTGGTTTCCTGAAATCATTGTCGGTTCCGCAGTGGAAGTTTGAGGATATTTCTATGGATTTCGTGCACGGATTGCCGAGATCTCAACGTGGGAATGACTCAATCTGGGTGATTGTAGACCGGTTGACAAAGGTGGCTCACTTTCTACCGAACAAGCGGGACGATTCTGTGGAAATGTTGGCAAAGCTCTATGTGGAGCAGATTATTCGATTGCACGGTATTCCCCGGAGCATCGTAAGTGACCGAGATGGGCGATTTACTTCGAAATATTGGAGGCTAATTCATCAGCTGTTAGGCACGAAGTTAGCATTCAGTACGGACTTTCATCCGCAAACGGATGGCCAAACTGAACGAACCAACAGAACAATGGAGGATATCCTCCGTATGTGCGCCCTGGACTTCAGTAAGAAATGGGAAGATCATCTTGTTATGGTGGAGTTTGCCTATAATAATAGCTACCAAGCGAGTATCGGTATGAAACCGTTTGAATCTTTGTATGGTCGCAAGTGCCGTACACCGTTAGCTTGGGCAGAAACTGGCGAATCCAAACTTTTGGGACAAAAGGAAGTCGAGGATGCTAAATCAACAATACGCTCTATTCGAGAGAGACTACTAATAGCCCAGGATCGACAAGCCAAGTATTACAATGCTAAGAACCGGAACGTGGAGTTCTCAGTGGGTGACTGGGTCTATTTAAAGATTAAACCCTTCAAAGGCGTATCTCGGATTCGGCGGTTGAAAAAGCTAAGTCCGCGATACCTTGGTCCGTTTGAAGTGGTGGAGAGAGTTGGGGAAGCCGCCTATCGGCTAGCTCTTTCATCGGAATTGGGTGGACTGCATGATGTGTTCCACACCTCGGTACTACGAAAAGCAGTCAAAGACCTAGCTAAAGTGATTGAGAATGATCGGGTGCCGGTTGAGTATGGGCTAACGACAAAGGTGAGGCCCATTCGGATCGAGGATCGAGCCGAGAAATAGTTGCAGAACAAAATGATCGGGATGGTCAAAGTACGGTGGGACAATTGTGGCCAAGAAGAGCTAACATGGGAGCGGGAGAAGACCATGCGAGCTAAGTTCCCCGAGTTATTTGTGTAAACTATTTGCTCGTCTGTATGGTGTTGCAATATATATGTAAAAGTATCACTTTTTATGTCATGCTTGCATCTCCCTACTGCATCAAAATTTCGGGACGAAATTTTATTAAGGAGGCGAGGGTTATAACACCCCAGAAATCTCAAAAGCCAAAGTGGGATTCAGGTTGGCTGACACGGCCTGAGACACGGGCGTGTCTCAGGGCGTGTCAGGTGTATACGGCCTGGGACACGGGCGTGTCCCAGGGCGTGTCCCTATTCTCGACAAGTACTTGAGAACTGATCATCGAGTGTGGAACACGGCCTGTGACACGGGCGTATCACAGGGGCGTGTTTGGCACACGGCTAGGGACACGAGTGTGTGCCTTAGCCGTGTCCTGCTTAGGTGATTTTTGAGATCGTGTTACAGGGGTGACACGACCAGGTACACGGCCGTGTACTGGGTGACACGGGTGTGTCAGGCTTGACACGGGAGTGTCAATGCCCGTGTTCTGGTTTATTTTCAGTCGGTTGTGCACCGCTTCAGGAACACGGCCTGTGACACGGGCGTGTCACAACCCGTATTCGGCCCAGGAAATCAAATTCAGGGCTGATCAGAGCCGTTCATTTTCTTTGACCAAGATCCAATGGTCTGGTCTCTTCCCTGGGTTGATAAGGCCGGGATTGAAGAGGAGAAAGCTCAATTGAGTTTCATCTTTCTATTTCTAAAGTTAAGAGAGAGTGGAGAGAAAGGCAAGGAAGAAGAAGAGGAATCCGGCCACCTGTGGTGCTGCGGTGGTCCAAATCACGAGCCGAGTTCGGATTTACGAAGACAAGGCTGCTGCGAAGGCTTTCATCCGTCTCAATTCTCTCCATTGCTCCGAGGCAACTTCCAAGGGTAACGATTTCCATCTTGGACATGTGAAGTCCTACTTTCCTGCATTTGCATAGGGAAAACCCGTCCCCGCGAGTGTGCGGTGGGTTGTGGTGTCCCTTGGGGTAGATATGTGAAGTCCCCCTTGTTAGAGTCCGGAATTGGAGTACGTATCTAGGAAAGTTGTGTGAAGCCCATCTGGATGTGCTGGTCTGGATTGGTGATGCTTGTTTGCATTCGGAGGAATCTCCGAGTATTTGATTGTTTGTGTGCAATCTGTGGTGCATACCTGTCGCTTGGTGCAGCAGGAAGTACTGGAGGAAGTCAAGGAAATTGTGAGAGTTGGTTCAACTCTTGTGACTGTTAGTTGTCACTTTACATGGTGTTGAGCCGTTGAGCTACAACTATATAAAATGAGGCTTCGTGCCGAACAGGCAAGGTGAAACCAACCCGCGCCTTTATTTGTGGCCTCAGGTACGATGTACTTGGTAGTGGCAAGGCGGTTTGAGCAACGGGGGGGGGGGGGGGGGTGGCTGATCCATACCTGCGTTATGTAGGCTGGACATGAGAGCGCCATGGCATTAGACTTTCATCAGCGGCATAATGAGAGTCTCGGGCCGTCGTGCCATACTAAATGCTCATTGGTGGGATTCGGTGTTTCCGGTACACCCGAATGTGCCCTGAGTGCATGGAGCGTCGTGCCGTCGTGCCGGCGTTTGTGATATGTATTGACTGTGCGGTCGTGCACGTCTTGCGTGGGTTGCTATACATACTGTTGAAACATGCTTTGCAGGGATGGAATTCCGCTGCCCCATGCCAGGGGATGGGTCGTTATAATTGGTCAGCTGAATGCTGACCGTTGCCCTGTTTACCACTGCTTTGTGGATTGGTTCTTGCAGGTGCAGGAGGTGCTGGTCCGAGCGGGACTTAGCGGGCTGAAGCCCAAGCTGCGTTGCTGCCCTAGAAGGCTTTATTTTGTTTCTTCTTGTTCATGTGTGGCCGGCCTGCGTGCCGATGTCTGTAAACCACACCTTGTTAAGAGAAATTTGTAAGGCCTTAAGGCTAGATACTTTGGCTGTATACATTCCTATGTTATAGTGGACAGTTCGTGTTACTCTTGAGTTCAAGTTTTCAACCGTGAAGCTTCCGCTAGAATGCTCTGTGTTAGGATGCGTTGGTTTTGATATTATTTAGTAGCGTCTCCGCCTATTTGTGGAATATGGTGTGGGGCCCCGGCCGGACCCTCTATTATATTCTTCTTGACGGGTAGAGGTGTTACAGTTCTTGCGGCTGATCCTTGAAGCGGAGCGTTCGTGAGGCCGGATTTTTGAAGATCTTGAGGCAAGTGGTGGTTTGCACCATTGCCAAGCCTCTTATTAAGATCCTTATGTCTCTTCTTTGATTTTTTTGTCTAATATTGGCTGTATTTTACTTAGCATAGCAATAACTTTATTTTTCTCTTCTTGTTATATTGTGGTAGAATTCTTTTTCTTGTGTTTGGGCTCCTTCATTGTCTACCCCTTCCTTTATCTTAAGTTATGGAACTTAGTCTTGGTTTAGGTTTAGCTGTTGTCAAAAAAAAATTTAATTATTATAAGTATATTAATCTTTATTTAGGTAGATAGAGTTTCTGTCAGTTTTCTGCCTTAGGCGTTGAGTAAAATCAGCTTGGCATCAAGTGCGTCGAATGAATTTGCCTTGGCATTAAGTGTATTGACTGAATCAGTCTTGGCGTCGAGTGAATTCAGAGCCTGTGTTTTGCCGTCAAGTGAATTCAGAGCCTGTGTCTTGGCATCGAGTGAATTCAGAGCCTGTGTTTAGGCATCGAGTTAATTCAGATCATGTGTCTTGGAATCAAGTGAATTTAGAGCCTGTGTCTTGACATTGAGTGAATTCAGAGCCGGTGTCTTGGCGTCGAGTGAATTCAGAGCCTGTGTTTAGGCGTCGAGTGAATTCAGAGCCTGTGTCTTAGCGTCGAGTGAATTAAGAGCCTGTGTCTTTGCGTTGAGTGAATTCAGAGCCTGTGTTTAGGCATCGAGTGAATTCAGAGCCCGTGTCTTGGCGTTGAGTGAATTCAGAGCCTGTGTCTTGGCATCGAGTGAATTTAGAGCCTGTGTGTCGGCATTGAAAGAATTCAGAGCCAATGTTTTGGTGTCGAGTGAACTCAGAGCCTGTGTTTTGGCGTCGAGTGAACTCAGAGCCTATGTTTTGGCGTCGAGTGAACTCAGAGCCTGTGTTTTGGCATTGAGTGATCTCAGAGCTTGTTTTTTTGGCAATTTTGATGTATCTGTCGAGTGACTTTCAGTTCGTCAAGTCATATTCGTCGAGTTTACCTTAGTAATTCTTGGTTTTCTTCCATTTGCATCGTCATGAAAATCTGATGCTAAGCCTTGGGTTTTTTTGTGTTGTTTATTAATATAATTTATGATTATTTGTGGCCTTGGTTGGTAGTGGATAAAGGACCACCACCTTAGTGTCAGTTTGTGAATCATTACACCTAGTGGGTTTTCTTCTCTTCTTATAGGCTGTTGGGTTGTGTTGGACAATGTGGCCACCACCACAGCACCTTTTTGAGATGTTTGGTCTGAAGGTTGGTGTTGGATAATGTGGCCCCAACTTAGTACAGTTTTTACCAGTGTTAATGATTCACGTGATTTGAGCTGATCAGTCGCTGTTATATATATATATATACTTATGCATACACTTGTAGATGTTAACGAAGCATGGCTTCATATTGCATTTGGTGAAATTTCTTATACTTATGATCGAAAATTTTTCATTGCTTATTATTTTATGATTTATATGTTGTGGTTTGACAGTTATTTTCTGTTTGGGCTGGTAACCCTTTAACTCCACTTGGTCATTTACCTTTGTTTTTTTTCCACTTGTACCTTTTTACTGAGGCATTCTTTTCTTTTGAATGCCTCAAGCTCAGAGCTATAATTGGTTTGGGAGCTAGAATTGGTGGCCTCTAGTTTTCTACAGTAGTAGCAGTGGTTCATACCTTACCTTCATGAGGTAGTTTTGTTGTTCTTATTTAGTTCAGACATACATGCTTTATGGTGGGTTCGTGCCAGGTTGTTGATGCCCACTGGATATTTTGGTAGATGCTAAGATACTTGTTAGCCGCTTAGTCTCTTTTAGATGATTTGTTGATTTTACTTTCTCTCTAGGAAGGATTTTTGCTAGGATTACATGTTAGTTATTTTAAAGTATAAAAATCTCATTATGACTATCTCATGCATAACATCTTTTAAATACAAATTCATTATATTTTAATAACGTAAAAGACTCTTTCTATATTAGTATTAAATCTAGAAGTATGCATATCGTGAGTTGTCCTGATTGGATAGTTATGCTCATGTAGGACGTTAATCAATATAAACAAAGTATTTTTCACAGCGTATATTCATGTTTTCACTTGTGGACTAGTTGATCCACTGAGCCGAGGGATACGTACATCAAAACTTATTTTATATTATAGTTTTCTTCATAATAAACTTGAGAATTTCATGATAAGTGTCAGGAGTAAGTTCTTTCATGAGCATCTACAATTATTCCCTACATGGTGTTGCATCATGACACGTATTTTCTCTTACTCTTATATATTTTTTAAATGCAGAGAAAATGTGGGTTGTGATATTATCAGTTAGTACTCCATATGTACTCATATATTGTCGATCAATAATTTCTCAAATAAGATGGAATTGCCTAAGTGTGTGTTTGGAGCACTGATGAGTTCTAGGTTGCCTGGACTGTGTAATGGCACTGTTGTTGTCACAGTAAAGAGTTACCGAAGAAAATGTGCTAGGAACTACATCAAGCTTGCTGATGAATTTCCTAATCCATATAGCCTTCATCGCTATATTTGCATTAATGATATACTCAGCCCTTGTTGGAGAATTGACAACTATCACTTGCTTAAAACTCTTCTAGCTCACAACCCCACCATTTAAGCAAAACACAAAATCTGACTAAGACTTTGAGTCATCCCTATTAATTTGGAAGCTAGTGTAACATTTTACAAAGAGCTCTTATTTGCTGTTTATCCAGAATCCCCGACCAGATTTTCTCCAAGGGAATACTGTGCGGTTATGACTTATTCTGATAGTACCAATCAGTATGCTGCTAAGCTACAAAGATCAAACAGGAGCCATTCCAGACTCAAGGTTGATCGCCTAACTGCAAGATCAGATTATTTTCTACTTATTAACACATCTTGTATTTTGTCACCTCTGTCTGGTTCTCTTGTACCCTGGGAAGCAGGTAATCTTAACCATGCCTATTTGGGTAGGTCCTTGAGCCTATAAATATGGGGAAAACACTTTAAAGATAAGCTGATTTAATTCTATAAGCACACCTCTTATGGGTTGAGGTCACAAATTTCATGCTTTGTAGTTTTCTGCTCTCCACACATCCTTTTTTGTACCAATGAAACCCATTTTCCCAATCAATAAATAACACACTATAGGTGGTATTTGCCGTATAGGGTGAGTCTTGTCTTGCCGCATGGGTGGCTCGCTTGTATTCTGTGCCACTCAACCCTCAGTAACTAATAACTCATAATTTTCTCATTCCCTATAGCTCCCCTTTAGTGTGTTGTTATAAAGGTGCATTTTTAGCACCAAATGAATTAACACGTGACCTTCAGATCTTTGAGGAGTTGTTGGTGAATTGTGCGATCAATATTGTTAGACTATGAGCTCATGCAACATACCATTTTCTCTAGCCTAGATGAGGCAGTCACCTAGGAAGCCTTCAAGCAGTTTGGCCACGAGATTGCTTAGTAGTTGGAGGCCTTGTGTAACACTCCAAAATATGTTTTTACCTAGTGTTTAGGAGTGCCGGGTTAAGTGCTGCAGGTAGCCATTTTTTCCTTGGCCAAATGACAAAAGCAATGTCATCATGTACACCTCCATGTCGTCAAGTGTATGTCCATGTCATCATGTCACATAGTATTGATGTGCTGTCAGCAGGTGCATCAGTCACACAATTAATATAAAGTGGATAGAGTCTCCCCAAGTATCGATCTAAGAGAAATGCATGTTAGGTAGTGTTCTTTGATTGCTTAGGAAATTAATTTTAAGGAATTAAATGGAGGTTTGGACTGGTTTCAGTGAATTGCAAATAAAAAGAACTAAACTACAACTATGCGGGTAACAAACACGGCTTGGCATGGTGGATGGAATTTCATAGGCCATTAACACTGCTTAGCTTGGCGGATGGATGAGAAGGCTCACGAATGGAGTGGAATCACCAGCAGAACTGAGGGTTGCAATCACCTCCTCACAAGCCGAACTACTAGCAATTGCTAGAGTAGCAAAATAGTATCACAATGATGGAATGGAAATGGTGGCGCAACCACAAATACAGAAGACCATAAATAGTATTTCAAATACATGAAATAAATATTAATAAAAAGAGGTTCATGTGTACATCATCTAAAACATGAAGAATGAAACTACAATCAATGACAAGAGGAAAGGAGTGTGCGAGATACAACCAAGTCCTAAGGATCGTTGAGGATTCTCAGGAGGAATTGATGGGGCATAACTTCACATCCACGTTCGATCTACAACTAATTTTCAGGGTACAAGAGGGCTCTCACCTCCAATAACTTGCCTTGTTTTTTTGGCCTAACAACGATCCGACCACGTTTATAGCAATCTCACCTCTTTGTAGGTGAAGATGAAGGTTCGATTCACTGCTTGAAGGCTTGTGAAGATGGAAGCATCCTAGGGAAAATCCCTAATAGAAGGAAGATAGGGAAATGAAGCCCGGTTCTCCTCCCTAAGGTGGGTTGCAATGTAGGGTGAAACTGGGGCGGAAGGGCACAAAAAGGAGAGAAGATCCGAAATTAGAGCTGAGCACAAAACGGTGAAACTGTATGCGAAACCGTATGATATTTAACATAAAATTTCCAAACCAGCCAAGGGTCCGCCCATATGATTTTAACTCACAAACGGTTGCACCAACAATGTATGAACAAAAATGCACAGGTCGGGACGGACTATAATATTTCTGCCTAAAGAGAAGCTTATGCAATTTTCTTTTTACACGGTTGAAATCAACCGTGCGTGAATGAAACAAACTACCTATAAAAAAAGTCAGGCAAAACAGGCACCTCGTGTGATTTACTCTTGCCCGATCGAATTTAAATGTGCATGACCAAAATGTATGAGCGGTGATAGACCCCAGTTTTTCAGCACAATGATCTCAGATTGATAAAAAACTCGTGCATAAAGTAATTTTACATGGTCGTGCGATCAAGAAGATTGACATCTTATCCAGGACGAGGAAACGCACGAGTAAAACACCCATACGTGAAGGAATAATCCATGACTATGCTAAATACATAGAATTCAATAGTAAGAATAGGCTCTAGCCTTGCGTGTCTAAAACCACAATGTGAATAAAATAACACAATGGGGAGCACCACATGCATACCCGTAGCAAAAGTGTGTGCATGCAAATAGTGCACTTCATGTGAGAATTAAGAACTAAGTGAATAAGAGAAATGCTAAACTAAAAGTAAAGTGCAAGTGCGTGAAATTGAGCCCAGATGAGTTTGAAAAACCCTATATAAATCAAACTCAACACACGCCAGACTTACCCATTTTCTCATCTTGATAAAACTATCTCCCATGCGGACGAGAAAAACAAAAGCTGGCATAGCAATTGAAAATGCGGATTACCATACAAAGTCGCGTACTCACGCATATAGAAATTTAGTAATAAAAGCGTTTAATTATGCGAAATAGATTATAGTTTTCTAAGGTTCATTTCTATTTCTATTCGTAAATTGAATCATAGTGAATCCTCGGGTCACGCATAATGAGAATGTATTGATTGCTAAGAAGAATATTTCCTAAGACCGATAATCGGGATAACCTCCAAAGAAATCCAACAATGACGATGACTATAAGATCGTCTATTCACACTATCTTAATGGCACTGGTTCAATTCAAAGTGTGAATCAATAAGACTTTAGGTTCATTTTTAAGTCTTGGGTTTAGATGGGATAAATAATGATAAAAATAAAGGTTCGGCACACCTAAACCAAATTAGCTTGCAAATGTAAATAATATCTATGCACAAATAAATCTCGAGTGCACTACACCCCCAAACATAAAGTTGAAACTATGGTTGTGTGCACCGCATAATCCCGCATACTAATCTTCACCTTTTTTTTCATCTTCATTCTTTTTTTCTTTTCATAATTTTTTCACATTTTCATTTTCATTTTCAAAAACAATTTAAGCTAGATTTTTTTCAATGAAGCTTTACAACACATTCACAAATGAACACTACATCAACACCAAATTTTTTTAAAACAAAACAATTTTAAGTTAGGAGTTTGTTGTGCGATTAGGATAGACTTTTAGGCTTTGGTGAAATGATGGTGAAGCTGAGTGAATAAAATGGATAAGAACAACGGGCTAAGGAAGGATATAGTGATAGGATCGGTGTAAAGGCTCTGCTGGGCCCCAAAGGATGGCCTATATCACACTTGCACTAATAAACCAACCTATACCCATACTTCGAGAGTAGCCAGGGGCAAGTTCTTGGCCACCTATAAAGACTATCCTTCCTCCCTGATAGATAAAATTTACGATAAATATTTTATCCAAATTCTACGATATGTAGGCAAGAGCACCCATCGTTCAAAGCATATGGCATTTTAAGATTTATAAATATCTAGTGTTATATTCCACGGGTCTCTTGATTACATCTACTCACACAAATTAATATTATTTTATCTAAATATAAGAATGGCAGTTCAAATAATAAAAGAAAAAGGAAGAACAGAGCATTCGATCTGGAATCCTTCTTAAGTAAAATAAATTGTAAATCTGAAGTTCATAACAAATGATCTAGAATAATTAAACCATGGAGGTAACCAAAATATGGAAGCGCATCTCTCAATAATACGCTAATAATTAACCTTAGGTTGATTGATTAAACCCCTCGGCCAGTCGAAACCCCTAAGCTTGCTATAGGCGGTGACCCCAACTATTGGATTTGACTCAAATCTAGAAGATTTATGTCATCCTCTTTTGAGGAGGGCATGTAACTGCTTTCACCAATGAGTAATCTACTCGTATTCACGGATCTCTCGTTCAACAAGAATACAGATTAAGGATCGATTAGCATGCATCGATAATATGAAATTAAAAGAGAAAATCAAAGGTGAATTGTAAGAATTCTAAATCAAAGAGTTATGGAAGAAGGTTTATGAAAAAAGAAACTCAAGAATTCATCAAATCGAATGTCAAAAAATTAGCTACGCATAATTGAAAAGAGCTTTTTATAACTAGGATTTGAAAAGTACAATTGCATTAAAAGTGAAATCTTAACTATGGATTTAAAAGACAAGACTTAAAAGAAAATACATAAATAAGAAAAGTACACTAGAAATGCAGTAAAACTAAGCTAGAAATGACCCAATCGAAGAAGGTATTGGATTATGGACTTCTTGGATATAGCTGGAATTTATAGGAAAAATTCGCTAGATGTCACTCCCCTAGGAAATGCTCGTGACCTAGGGCGTGTTAGGCACAAAACAACTACCATGAAAGCCTGGGAATGTTGGGTAAACCCACCAAAATCCATAAATTTTGCGGGTCACGCCACTAAGTTACGCTCGTGAACAAGGGCGTATATTGACAAGATCTAAAAATGACGGGAAACGACGCGATATGAAGTTATTCTGGCAGTTGCGAATGGGGTCACACCCCCTAGTCACACCTATGACTAGGGCATGACTGCTGAAATGGCTTGATGGTGCGATCAAATGTAAAAGTATCTAGTTGCCTACCTAAATCACCTAGAGGGTGGTGAATAGGTGAGATCTGGATCTTTTGCGGAATAAATACTTGAGAGGAACAACATAGAAAAAAATCAAGCACAATCCAGACGACACAAGGAATTTATAATGGTTCCCCAATCTTGGGTACGTCCACTCTCCACCTCGCTTATCCAGCACCATGGCTAGCCTCGGCTACTTCATTGTATCTCGGATTGCAATAATCCTACACCTCGGAGCAACGCTCCTATAACTTAGAGATAATGCACTCCTACAAACTCGATCCCACAAAACGTGATCTACACTCGGAAGAACAAACTACCTACAATCTCGGAGATAAAGCTCCTACAAGAGTTAAAGTAAATGTTTAAAATCAACAAAAAAAATGTTACACTTCTAGATCTGAAATCTTCAAGGTCCTTCCTTCTAGAAAGAATGAAAATATCTGAGAAGATGTTGAGGAAGAAATCTGAAAAGACACGATTTGAAAAACTTAGGATCCGACACAATCAATTTGATGTTTGAAGAATCTTGAATCTATGATCTGTCGAATCTTTTCTCATTTTGAATCGCTGGATCGAGAGAAGAGCGATAGAGAAGAATGACGATGAAGATGACATGACTTCTCCCGATATTTAAAAATGCGGTGCGATTCGATTGCTGTAATTATTAGGGTTAGCGATTCCCTTGAAAGGACTTTATATAGAACATTATCTAACAGTCTGAAATCATTAAGGAATGATCCACGTTGACCAATCATGAATAACTTAGATTATATCGAAATCCATCAGACGTTTAAGAAAGAAATTTTCTGCAACTTAATTTCTCGAGAAGACTTGTAATTTCTTGAGAAGGATGTGCTTTCTACAGAAATGACATGGCTTTCTCGAGAAATTTACTTCACCCAAATTCTTGAACTGAAGAACTGATTTCTCGAGAGAGATTTGATTTCTCGAGAAATGGCCTAGTCTTCTTAAGAAAAAGTATTTAACGTAAATTCTCGGAACATAAGGATTGATTTCTCGAGAAGAATACTTAGCTTCTCGAGAAACGATTTTGACTTCTCGAGAACTACTTTCCTTTCTTGAGAAATGAACTTGGTTTCTCGAGAAATCCTCAGGGCCTTTCTCGAGAAAAAGGACTTAGATAGTTTTTGAGAATTTTCCGAGAAGTCTTAAGGTTTCTCAAGAACAGCTTTGCTTTCTCGAGAAATATACTTAGAATTCTTGAGAAACACATTTCATTTCTCGAGAAATGGACTTGGAAATTTTTAGAAAAACTTTTTCTTTCCTTCTTTGTTGAAAACTAGCAACCCTTCCTTTTTTCCAAGCTTTAGTACTTGAAAATGAAGTGCATCCTAATAGAGAGGTTACACATAATTCATCATCATGGATCACATAATGAGGGATTACATTGCATGGTCCTGTTTTTAGTGACTCATTGTAAATTGACATTGGTCTACACTTAGCAATAATGATCTACAAGAACTCAACTAAAGAATAACATCAAATACATACTTAATTAATCTTAGTTCAAGGGTGACTTCACACAAATCTAGGTTATTGTGGATATAATACCCAACAATGTCCCTCTATTTGAAGAAGTCAGAACCCTCTACACTAAGGTGAATTATATCAAGATAATCAAAGAATTAACTATTAAGTAAAATGATATATGCAGTGAAAAATAAGAGATAATAAGATCATTAAAATTCAAATATATATATATATATCATTTGTCCATAGGAATATCTAGGTCCACAAAATTCTATAATACTGATAATCTCAAATCATTTGTATTGTTGTTTGTGCTGTCGTTCCTTCTTCTATTGTTGTCTTTTCTGATAACTAAAGGGCTTGGTATAATACTTTGGAGGTCGAGGAGGAGTAGTAGGATTATTACGGCCATATTCACGATCATAAATCCTTCTTTTTGTTAGTGAATTCTCATATAGCTACCACTCCTTGTGACTGTAATGATCATCTTTATTTTCATTAAATTCCATAACTAGCTTCAGAGTATTTAGAATAAGAGACTTAGAAGTTGGACTCCAAACTTTAGCAAATTTTTGTTCTTTCCTTTTAGCAGCACCTTGAGTGGGGTTAGATCTGCTGGCAGCATCACCATATTTCCTTTTCTTTGGCACTGGCATTTCAAGAGGTAGATCTTGAGGAAACTCTGGTTGCTCAGAAGTCCAGACTTGAGATTAGTTTTCAGGAGGAGCTTCATACTGTTTAGATCTTAGAGAGAAAGTAGGATTGTAGACATTTGGATCAAGATGTGGAGGTGGAGCAACATTTGGGTCAACTTGAAAATATTTAAAGATTTGGTTGTGCACCCACACAGTAGTCTCAAAAGTATAGATATTTACACCCTTAATCGACTTTTCTACACTTGTATTGATCTCTTGCAGTTGATTGTCCCACTAGGTCTTTGAAAGATCTTATTTTCAAGGTAGCTAGCAACCTAGAGGGGGTGAATAGGTTTGCTTAGGCCTTTTCATAATCTTTTAAATCACTTGTTTATTTATTTTAGCTTTCATCTTAGAGTGATCTAGAGCTTGTCCTTAACACCTGAAATTAAGAAAATAAAAGCAAACACAGAAAATCACACAAGTGTTTTATAGTGGTTCCCCAAAATTATGGGTACATCCACTCTCCTCCCACCTTGCTAACTTCCTGTTAGTCAAGACACTTCTCCAAACCAATGTTAAAAGGAGCTTACACCTCAAATCCCTTAGGATCTCTCAGTCTCCTCCAATACTTACACCTCAGCCATAAAGGCCTACACTCAGTGATACAAGTATCACATACCTCAGGCACTTAAACCCTACCACTCAGGCTATAGAGGATAGCCCAACCTCAGAGCAAGCTTGCTCCTACAACTCAGAGAGATGCACTCTCCTAAAGTTCAGGCAAAACTTCCCTACTACTTAGTGAGTAAAACTCACCTACCTAAAAGAGCAGCACTCTCCTACAGCTCAGACAAATTTGCCCTACTTCAGACCTAAAGGTCCTATAGCTCAGATCAAGAAGGATCCTATAAAAAGAAATAGTTTAATTTACTTTGAAACAGAGAAATTTCTCTATGTCTACAACTAGAGTAGAAAAAATTCTGCTCCAACTCTCCTCACAGTAGGGAAAGAATTTGCTGGAGGAACTCAGAAGATAACTTCTGAACTTGCTGCTCAAGGCTAAAGATCTTTTGATCTTGAGTCTTCAAACAGCTCACTGAACCTGTTAAAGGATGAAGGTTCTTCTTTCTTCAGATCTGATTCTGAATCTACTGTGGCAGATGGAGACTTGCACACTTAACTGAACTTTTATTGCTAGAGAGCTTCAAGCTTTTCACATGTAGTAATAGTGAAGAGGGTGAAGATGACTGCTCTCCTTTTTGAATATTGTATGCCCTAAAAGTTGTATTTTTTTCTTCCTTTTGTATTTCGCCGATCAATGGCTATTAGAGATCGGTGGGCCCCACTTGTAGCTTTCAGCTGCGCCTTGTTTTAACAGAAGAAGACGTACAGTAGCTTCACGACAAGTTTTGTCATATAGTGTAGCTTCCCCATGTCTGAATTGACCTTAGTTGACTTTGTCGATTTTGCTGACGTTAACACCTGTGGATTATCCAAAATCGAGCATTAGAGAATAGGTGTTTAGTGAGTAAGCATCACTCAATTCCAAAACACATAGACAGATTTACTATCTCTTGGCGTTGAGTGAGTAACCTTCACTCAATGCCAAACTACTTAGAATATGAAGTCTGATACTAGGCATTGAGAGATTCAGCTTCACTCAATGCCAACTTGTTTTATCAGGTTTCAGCTTCTTGGCGTTGAGTGTGTAAACATCACTCAACGCCAAACCCCTTAGAAAAAATTCTGTCTTCACTAGGCGTTGACAACGTTTAGTTAGTAACCTCCACTCAACGCTTTTAGCCTTAACCAAATTTTTGCTTCTTCAACAACTTAAGCATTGAGAGCATTGAGTGAACATACCTCACTCAACGCAACCAGCTTTTAACACATTTCTGCATGAAGGCATTGATATTGTTGAGTGAGTAAGCCTCACTCAATGCTTCTTGGCTTAGCCAATTTTTTGTGTTTAAAACGGCTGGGCTTAGACAGTCTTTATTTGAACTGAGTTAGAAGAATGTTGAATCTGAGCTCGACGAACTTTGAACTCTGTTTAATAAACTCTCAACTAAGCTTGATGAACTCAGAACTCAAGCTCTGAACTTAGCTCGACGAAAGGTGAGCTGAGCTTGATGAACTCTGAACACAGTTTGACGAAATCTCAACTGAGCTCGACGAACTCAGAACTCAAGCTCTGAACTTAGCTCGACAAAAGGTGAGCTGAGCTCGACGAACTCTGAACTTAGTTCGATGAATTCTGAACTTAGTTCAACTTACAGCCTTTTTGCTGAATGGCTTTGAGTGTGTCTTCATCACTCAACGTCAAAACACATAGCCAATTTTCTCTTTAGTATCATGGCATTGAGTGAGTTGATTTCACTCAACGCCTGTGAACTTAGCCACATTTCAGTTCATTCCAACTTAGGCTATGACAGTATAGGCTACACTCAGCATTATGAGTCATCTGGTGTTGAGTGATGTTCCTTCACTCAATGCCTATGGACTTAGACATATTTCTATCATCCCACACCTTAGGTATGTGTTTACCTGACTTAGCCGTTCATTTACTTCATCTTGGATCCAATGGCCCAAGCTCCACCCTTATGTGTTAAGCCCCGGATTTGAGTGAAATCTATCATTCAAAGCTTGGCTATTCTCTTTCTAAAAGAGTAGAGAGACAGGAGAGCAAGAAGGAGGAGGAGAATAGGATTCGGCAGCCGGCGGAGCTTCAGAGTTCTGAATCGAGATTCGAGGCCAGATTTGTGGAGGCAAGGCCGCTGCGGTGCTTTCCAATCGGCTAGATTTTCCATGGCTCCAAAGAGATTATCAAGGGTAACAATCTTCCTTATTAGACATGTGAAGTCCTTCTTTTGGCATATGCATGGATTTTCGCCACCAAAGTATGGATGCTTGAGGGATTTCCCTTGGGTTGATTCGTGGAATCCCCATCGCATCTTGCATATAAATCCGAAAATGTGTAGTATGGACTAGGCAAGCTGTGTGAAGCCTATCTGGACTGGTTGGTCTGGATTGGTGATGTTTCTTTTTGTGCACCGGAGAAGACTCCGCGTTTAACGTGTAGTTTGTAGAGTCGATGGGTTGTGCCTGTGTAGTGGAGTAACAACAAGTACTGGAATGAGGAATTCCAGGAAAATATCCTTGTGCTGCTTGTATTTGTGAAGCCAGTCCTATGTGGACAGCATGGTTATTATGAAGCCAGTCCTATATGGACAGCGTGACTATTGTGAAGCCAGTCCTATGTGAACAGTGTGGCTAATGTGAAGCCATTCCTTGGTGGACAGTATGGCTATTGTGAGCCGTGTTCTCTTAAAATGGCTTAGTGCCGAACAGGAAAGGTGAGACTGACCCACGCCTATGGATTGGCCATGAGTACGTTGGTATTCGGTGACGGCAAGAAGACTTGAGCACCGGGATTGGTTGGTATGTACCTGCATTATGTCTGACCGACGGGAATACCTAAGTTATTGGTCTCGTTGGAGCGCATAATGAGAGTGTTAGGCCAGCGTGCCAGTAAGAATGAATGCTCAAAGTTTACTATTAGGTTTCGGACCTTGAACGGTGGTGGGACCCTGGGTATTTCCTGTACACCAAGAATGTGCCCTGAGTGCACACAGCGTCAGGCCGCATGGCCAGCGTTTGTGATATATTGTTTGTGCGTGAGAGCACAATGTGTGATATATTTGTATTTGAATTGATATGCCTGCAGAGAAGGAATAACACTGCCCCGGGAAAGGGGTAGGTTCGTTATATATTGGTCAACTGAATGCTGACCGTTGCTTTGTTTGCCACCATTTTGGTAGGCTGTCCCTGTGCAAGTGTTGGAGAATCGAGCGGGAAATAAAGGGTTGAAGTCCCTGCTGTTGCTGCTGCTATCCCTTGAAGGCTAAGAAAAATATTTTGTGTTGTGTTAATGTGTGGCCGGCCTGCGCGCCGATGTATGGAATCAACACTTGTCAAGAGGAACTGTATGGCCTTAAGGCCAAATGATTGTGTATTTGCTGTACATTCCTATATAAATGTGGTGGTTTATATTTAGTGGACATTCCTGGTTTGAGTTCAATAATATTGTTAAAATCTTCAGCTAGTATGCTCTGAGGTAGTGTGCGATTATGTTTTGGTATTAACCTATGACCTCGCCATCTGTTTGTGGCATATAGTGTGGGGCCCTGGATGTACCTTCCATTATATGTTGTCTAATGGGTGGAGTCGTTACATTTTGGTATCAGCTTGTCTCGGTCTTCCTCTTTCGAATTCGTGGTCGAATTCTTTTGTGGGGTGGAGAGCACGTGTAAGTGCGAACAGCTTTAATACTAATGAACTCTTTA
The DNA here is from genome assembly GCA_039513925.1 of Platanthera zijinensis. NCBI lineage: Eukaryota > Viridiplantae > Streptophyta > Magnoliopsida > Asparagales > Orchidaceae > Platanthera > Platanthera zijinensis. The sequence goes on along the minus strand of CM077098.1, from coordinate 48,070,094 downwards.
ATGTCCACTAAGGAATGCAAATACACTTGTTTGAAGAACCTGCATGTTTTTATATTATTGTGATTTCTTGTGCTAGATCGCTAATGTGTGTCTTGTTCACCTATAGGTGACTCATAGTGGTGCTGGGCAGTCGTAGCCCCAGCGTTCTGATGAGAGGCGGCACCAGCTGAGGTGCCTACACCTCCTCCTTCTGCGGAAACAGTCCTCTTAGTTGATTAGGTGCTATTTGCCATGATTCTGCCTACCAGGCAGGCGCAACCGACATTAGTACGGAAACAGGTTGGTGTAAGGCTCGAATCAGTTTAGGTTGTGGATCCTCGAGCAGCTGAATGACAGTTGAGGCAGTTCATGAGCTTCAATCCTCCTACGTTTACGGGTCTGGGAATCCCAGCGCAGGCGGAGGATTGGTTGTCGCGCGTCAAGCATATATTGACGGCGATAAGGACGGAGGAAGATCAGAAGGTCACCTTGGCCATCTTCTTGTTGGGAGGATAGGCTCGGTTGTGGTGGGACGAGATAAAGTTACATCACTTAGCGGGCAGGAAGTTAACACAAGTCTCGATTGAGGAGTTCTCGTGACTATTCTTGGCGAAGCACCTACCAGCGGCACAACGCATCGCCATGGAGAATGAGTTCCAACGGTTAATGCAAGGAGAAAGTAGCGTTGATACGTACTTGCATGAGTTTACAATGTTGTGACGTTATGCGGGGTCTATCTTCGCTGATGAACAAAGGAAAACCAATAGGTTCTACGAAGGGTTGCAGGATGAGTTGAGATTCCTGCTCTTGAGTTCGGTGAACTAAGGGTTTTAGGCATTGGTCGATACTGCGTGTGCTTGTGAGAAAGATATGAAACGGGTGCAAGGAAAAAAGGACTTGGTAGTGACAAAGCCAGAGTTCAAAGCACCTCGTCCTGGAAAATCGCACTACCAAAAGAAATGAAGCAAGAGGTCCAAGCCTTTTGGGCAAGCTTCTTTAATAGTTGTGTCAGGGGCAACTTCGAGGCAAGGGCCTCGTACCTACTTTACATGTGGGAAAGTGGGACATATAGCCCGTGACTGTTGGGCTGCTCCACAAAAGGTAAAAAAGAAGACGGGCGTCTTTTGATGATAAAGGAAAAGTAGTGGTGGGGTCCTCTACATCCCAGGCGCAGCCCCGAGTTTATAACCTTGGCCAGCATGAGGCCATAAAGCAAAGTGACGTCGTCACAGGTACAATTTAAGTTATTGATTGCTTTTCAGATTGCATACTTTGTATGTAGCTTGTGCATGATGTGTTTGCCACAGGCTTTGTCCTAATTCAGAACAATCCGGCAAGAGTACTCTTTGATACGGGTGCGTTACATTCATATCTGTCTAAGGACTTCGTAGCTCGAATTGGAGTACCGAGTCATATGACGATAGATAGTATAAAGTGTTATTACCAAATGGATGTGCAATGCTTGCGGATAGGGCTTGCGATGTGGAAGTTCAAATAGGAAGTCGTGATTTCGGTTTGAGTGCATCTGTGCTATTGATATCAGAATTTGATGTGAACTTTGGTATGGACTTGCTCTCGGAGCAGTGTGCCTTTATATATTGCAATGCAAAGGAAATCACACTAGGCAAGAATACCGAACTTGAGACTAAATTCGCTGGTATGCGAGGAGTGTGCGGGATTTTGGTGTCTGCTTTCCAAGTCGTCAATGCTGTTCGGAAGGGCGTAGAGTAATTCTTCACGCTTATTCAGGCTATTGAGCCAAATGCCAGTTTGAATGATGTTCTGATTGTGTCGGAGTTTGCTGATGTATTTCATAAGGATCTTCCTGGGTTACCACCCCAGCAGGAGATCGACTTCACTATTGAGTTTGTGCCAGGTGAGAAACCTATGACCCGCTTGCCATATCGCATAGCGCCAAAGGAAATGGCTGAATTGATAGTCCAATTAAAAGAATTGTTGGAGCAGATATACATACGCCCAAGTATGTCACCTTGGAGCACGCATGTTATTTTTGTGAAAAAGAAGGACGGTAGTTTGCAGTTATGTATTGACTATCGTGAATTGAATAAGCTGACAGAGAAAAACAAGTATCCGATTCCACTGATAGATGACTTGTTCGATCAGCTAGTGGGATCAACCGTCTATTCTAAATTGGATTTAAAATCTAGATATTACCAATTGAGGATTCGGGAAGGTGACATTCCCAAGACAGCATTTGGAACACGCTATGGTCATTATGAGTTCACTGTAATGTCGTTTGGGCTATGTAATGTGCCATCGGTGTTCATGGATCTAATACACTGAACATTCCGAGAGTACTTGGATTTGTTCGTAATTGTATTCATTGATGATATCTTGATGTACTCTCAATCTAAAGTTGATCATGCGAACCATTTACGGTTAGTGTTGCATACCCTGAGGAGAAATAAGCTCTTTGCCAAGTTCTCAAAGTGTGAGTTCTATCTATCATCCATGGCTTTTCTTAGCCATATGGTAAGTGGAGAGGGCATAACAGTAGATCCATCAAAGATAAGAGCCTTATAGGAGTGGCCAGTGTTGTCCTCGGTGGCTAAAGTTAGAAGTTTCTTTGGATTGGCAGGTTACTACAAATGTTTTGTAGAAAACTTCTCACGGATCTTTTTGCCTCTTACCACGTTAACGAGGAAGGATCAAAAGTACATTTGGATGCCGGAGTGCTTGCGATCTTTTGAAGAACTGAAGAGTCGTTTGACCACGACGCCCGTGTTAACATTGCCATGTTGTACAGACGGCTATGAGATCTATAGTGATGCGTCAGAGAACGGCTTAGGCTGCGTTCTTCTACAGTTTGGAAAGATGATTGCTTATGGCTCATGCCAGTTGAAAGTGTATGAACGGAATTATCCCGTCCATGACTTGGAGTGGGTGGCGGTTATCTTTGCGCTTAAATTGTGGCAGCACTATTTATATGACGTAAAAGTGGATATCTTTACGGATCATAAGAGCCTAAAGTATCTGTTGGATCAGAAAGATATCAATATGTGACAAAGAAGGTGGATGGAGTTCCTCGGGGACTACACCTTTGATATTCATTATACTCCCGGGAAGAGAAACGTGGTCGTAAATGTTGTACACCGTTAGCTTGGGCAGAAGCAGGCGAATCCAAACTTTATAAGTGTAAGGAAGTCGAAGAAGCTAACTCGACAATATGCTCTATTCGGGAGAGGCTACTGATAGCCCAGGATCGTCAAGCAAAGTACTACAATGCCAAGCACCGGAACGTGGAGTTTGCGGTGGAATATTGGGTATATTTGAAGATCAAGCCCTTCAAAGGCGTGTCCAAGATTCGGCGTTTGAAAAAGATAAGTCTGAGATACCTTGGTCTGTTTGAAGTGGTGGAGCGAGTTGGGGAAGCTGCCTATCGGCTAGCTCTTTCGGCAGAATTGAGTGGATTGCATGATGTGTTCCACATATCAGTGCTTCAGAAAGCCGTCAAAGATCCAACTCAAGTAATTGCGAACGATCGCGTACTGGTCGAAGTTTGGCTAACGATGAAGATTAGGCCCATTCGAATCGAAGATAGAGGCAATAAACAGTTGTGGAACAAGACAATCAGGATGATCAAAGTCTGGTGGGATAAATGTGGTCGTGAAGAGCTAACATGAGAGCGAGAGCAGACCATGCGAGCTGAAATTCCCGAGTTGTTTGTTTAAACTGTTATGCAATGCATGTCAAGTTGTATTCAACTTTTGTGAGTTATAACATCTTGCTTTTGTTTCCTTACTGTGTGCAAATTTCGGGAAGAAATTTCTTGTAAGAAGTGGAGGGTAGTAACACCCCAATTCCCAAAATTGAGTTCAGGCTGGGAAACACGGCATAGGACACGGGCGTGTCCCAAACCATGTCCTACTTCGTGTGGTCGAGTTGACACATAGTCGGTCGAGTGCTCGACGAAATTCACTCCACGAGTTTCAAGAGGAACACAGCCTGCGACACGGGCTACTCCTAGGCCATATCCTCCTATGGGTCGACGAACTCCACTCGACGAAATGCACTCGAAGCTTCTCGAGAGGCACTCGAGTTGGGCACATGACCAATGATATGGGTGTATCAGAGGCCGTGTCCTTCTCGAGTTTCAGCTAAGGCAATGAGGACTGGTGAATACAGGCTAGACACGGGCATGTCTAAAGCCGTGTCAGGGCACACGGCCTATGACACGACCTGTTACACGGGTGTGTCACATGGTCGTGTCCTGTTTGGGTTGAGTCAGTTCGTGTGCCACTTACAGTACAAGGACTGTGAAACGAGCGTGTCAAAGATGTGTCAGCCCAAAAATATACTTTTCAGGGCAATCTGTGGCCGTTCATTTCCTTCATCTTGGGTCCAATGGCCCACGATCCTCCCTGTTGTGTTAAGCCCCGGATTTTAGTGAAATCTATCATTCAAAGCTTGACTATTTTATTTCTCAAAGAGTAGAGAGAACGAAGTGCAAGAAGGAGGAGGATAAGAGGATCTGGCAGCCGGCGGAGCTTCAGAGTTTAGAATCGAGATCCAAGGCCAGATTTGTGGAGGTAAGGCTGCTGCGGTGCTTTCAAACTGGCTAGATTTTCTATGGCTCCAAAGAGAACGTCAAGGGAAATGATCTTCCTTTTGGAACATGTGAAGTCCTTCTTTTGGCATATGCATGGATTTCCCCCACCAAAGTGTGGATGCTTGAGGGATTTCCCTTGGGGTTATTCATGGAATCCCCATCGCGTCTTGCATATAGATCCGGAAATGTGTCGTACGGACTAGGCCTGCTGTGTGAAGCCCATCTAGACTGGTTGGTCTGGATTTGTGATGATTCTTTTTTTGCACCGGAGAAGACTCCGCGTTTAAATGTGTAGTTTGTGGAGTCGAGGGGTTGTGCCTGTGAAGTTTAATAACAGGAAGTATTAGAATGAAGAATTCCATGAAAATACCCTTGTACTGCTTGTATTGTGAAGCTAGTCCTATGTGGACAACGTGGCTATTGTGAAGCCAGTCTTATGTGGACAGTGTGGTTATTATGAAGCCAATCCTATGTGGACAGTGTGGCTAATGTGAAGCTAGTCCTTGGTGAACAGTGTGGCTATTGTGAGCTGTGGGCTCTTAAAATGGCTTAGTGCCTAACAGGAAAGGTGAGACCGACCTGCGCCAATGGATTGGCCATGAGTAAGTTGGTATTCAGTGACGGCAAGACAACTTGTGCACAGGGATTGGTTGATCTGTACCAGCGTTATGTCTGACCGATGGGAAGACCTAAGTTATTGGTCTCGTTGGAGTGTATAATGAGAGTCTTAGGCCTACGCGCCAGTAAGACTGAATGCTCAAAGTTTACTATTAGGTTTCGGACCTTGAATGGTTGTTGGACCTTGGGTATTTCCGGTACACCAAGAATGTGCCCAGAGTGCACAGAGCGTCGGGACGCGTGGCTGGCATTTGTGATATATTGTTTGTGTATGAGAGCACAATGTGTGATATATCTGTATTTTAATTGATATGCCTGCAGGGAAGGAATACCACTGCCCTGAAAAAAAGGATAGGGTCATTATAAATTGGTAAGCTAAATGCTGACCGTTGCTTTGTTTGCCACCATTTTGGTGGGCTGTCCCTGTGTAGGTGTTGGAGAACCGAGCGGGAAATAAAGGGCTGAAGTCCCTGCTGCTGCTGCTATTGTTGTTGTTACTGCTGCTAGCCCTTGAAGGCTAAGCAAAATGTTTTTTGTTGTGTTCATGTGTGGCCGCCTGCGCGCTGATGTATGGAATCCACACTTATCAAGAGGAACTATAAGGCCTTAAGGCCAAACGATTGTGTATTTGCTGTACATTCCTATATAAATGTGGTGGTTTATATTTAGTGGACATTCCTAGTTTGAGTTCAATAATATTGTTAAAATATTTTGCTAGTATGCTCTGAGGTAGTGTGCGATTGTGTTTTGGTATTAAACTGTGACCTCGCCATTTGTTTGTGGCATATAGTGTGGGGCCCCGACCAGACCTTCTATTATATGTTGTTTAACGGGTGGAGTCATTACATTTTGGTATTAGCTTGTCTCGGTCTTCCTCTTTCGAATTCGTGGTCGAATTCTTTTGTGGGGGTGGCGAACACGTGTAAGTGTTAACCGCTTTAACACTAATGAACTCTTAAATGTCCACTAAGGAATGCAAATACACTTGTTTGAGAAACCTGTGTGTTCTTATATTATTGTGATTGCTTGTGCTAGGTCGCAAATGCGTTTCTTGTTCACCTATAGGTGACTCATAGTGGTGTTGGGCAGTCTGAGCCCCAGCGTTCTGATGAGAGTGTGACACTAGCTGAGATGCTTAGACCTCCTCCTTCTACGGAAACAGTTCACTTAGTTGCTGAGGCGCTATTTGCCATGATTCAGCCTATCGGGCAGGCGCAGCTGGCATTAGTGCGAAAACGGGTTGGTGTAAGGCCCGAATCGGTTGAGGTTGTTGATCCTCGAGCAGCTGAATGACAGTTGAAGTAGTTCATGAGCTTTAATCCTCCTACGTTTATGGGTGTGTGAACCCCAGTGAAGGCGGAGGATTGGTTGTCGCGCGTCAAGCGTATATTGACGGTGATCAGGACGGAGGAAGATCAGAAGGTCACCTTGGACACCTTCTTGTTTGAAGGAGAGGCTCGATTGTGGTGGGATGAGATAGAGTTACATCACTTAGCGGGCAGGCAGTTAACACATGTATCGATTGAGGAGTTCTCACGACTATTCTTGGCGAAGCACCTACCAGCGGCATAACGCATTGCCATAGAGAATGAGTTCCAACTATTAACGCAAGGAGAATGTAGCGTTGATACGTACTTGCATGAGTTTACAAGGTTGGGAAGGTATGCAGGGTCTATCTTCGCTGATGAACAAAGGAAAACCAATAGGTTCTACGAAGGGTTGCGGGATGAGTTGAGATTCCTGCTCTAGAGTTCGGTGAATCAAGGGTTTCAGGAGTTGGTCGATACTGCGTGTGCGCTGGAGAAGGATATGAAACAGGTGCAAGGCAAAAAGGACTTGGCAGTGACAAAGCCAGAGTTCAAAGCACCTCGTCCTGGAAAATCATACTACCAAAAGAAATGGGGCAAGAGGTCAAGCCTTCTAGACAAGCTCCTTCAATAGTTGTGTCGGGGGAAACTTCGAGGCAAGGGCCTCGTACCTACTTTACATGTGGGAAAGTGGGACATATAGCCCGTGACTGTTGGGCTGGTACGCAAAAGGTAGAAAAGAAGATGGGTCGTCTTTTGCTGATAAGAGAAAAGCAGTGGTGGAGTCCTCTGCATCTCAGGCGCTTCCCCGAGTTTATAACCATGGCCAACAGGAGGCTATAAAGCAAAGTGATGTCGTCAGATGTACAATTTAAGTTATTGATTGCTTTTCATATTGCATACTTTGTATGTAGCTTGTGCATGATGTGTTTGCCATAGGATTTGTCCTGATTCAGAACAATCCGACGAGAGTACTCTTTCATACGGGCCCGTCGCATTCATTTCTATCAGAGGACTTCATAGCTCGAATTGGAGTACTGAGTCATGTGATGAAAGATTGTATAAAAGTGTTATTACTGAATGGATTTGTGATGCTTGTGGATAGAGCTTGCGATGTGTAAGTTTAAATAGGAAGTCGGGATTTTTGTTTGAGTGCATCTGTGTTATCGATATCAGAATTTGATGTGATCTTTGGTATGGATTGGCTCTGGAGAAGCGTACCTTTATTGAATGTAATGCAAAGGAAATCACAGTAGGCCAGAATACTGAGATTGAGACTAAATTCGCTGGTATGCGATGTTTGAGCGGGATCTTGGTGTCTGCTCTCCAAGTCGTCAATGCTGTTCGGAAGGGCGTAGAGTTATTCTTCATGCTTATTCAGGCTATTGAGCCAAAGGCCAGTGTGAATGATGTTCCGATTGTGTCCGTGTTTGCTGATGTATTTCCTAAGGATCTTCCTGGGTTACCACCCCAGCGGGAGATCGACTTCACTATTGAGTTTGTGCTAGGTGCAAAACCTGTGGCCCGCTCGCCATATCACGTAGCGCCAAAGGAAATGGCTGAATTGATAGTCTAATTGCAAGAATTGTTGGAGCAGGGATACATACGCCCAAGTATGTCATGTTGGAGCACGCCTGTTCTGTTTGTGAAAAAGAAGGACGGTAGTTTGCAGTTATGTATTGACTATCGTGAATTGAATAAGCTGACAGAGAAAAACAAGTATCTAATTCCACAGATAGATGATTTGTTCGATCAGTTAGTGGGATCAACCGTCTATTATAAATTGGATTTTAAATCTAGATATTACCAATTGAGGATTCAGGAAGGTGATATTCCAAAGACAGCGTTTGGAACACGCTATGGTCATTATGAGTTCACTGTAATGTCGTTTGGACTATGTAATGCGCCATCGGTGTTCATGGATCTAATGCATCGAACATTCCGAGAGTACTTGGATTTGTTCATAATTGTATTCATTGATGATATCTTGGTGTACTCTTAATCTGAAGTTGATCATGCGAACCATTTACGGTTAGTGTTGCAAAACCTGAGGAGAAATAAGCTCTTTGCCAAGTTCTCAAAGTGTGAGTTCTGGCTATCATCCGTGGCTTTTCTGAGCCATGTGGTAAGTGGAGAGGGCATAACAGTGGATCTGTAAAAGTTAAGATCCATACAGGAGTGGCCGGTGATGTCCTCGGTGGCTGAAGTCATTAGTTTCTTCTTATTGACAGGTTATTACAGACGTTTTGTAGAAGGATAAGAAGTTCATTTGGATGTCGGAGTGCTTGCGAGCTTTTGAAAAGCTGAAGAGTCGTTTGACCACAGCGAACGTGTTAACATGGCCATGTGGTACAGACGGCTATGAGATCTATAGTGATGCGTCAGGGAACGTCTTAGGCTGCGTTCTTCTACAGTTTTGAAAGGTGATTGCTTATGGCTCACGCTAGTTGAAAGTGTATGAACGGAATTATCCCGTCCATGACTTGGAGTTGGTGGCGGTGATCTTTGCGCTTAAATTGTAGCAACACTATTTATATGGCGTAAAAGTGGATATCTTTACGGATCATAAGAGCCTAAAATAATTGTTGGATCAGAAAGATCTCAATATGCGACAACGAAGGTTGATGGATTTCCTCGGGGACTATACCTTTGATATTCATTATACTCCCGGGAAGGGAAACGTGGTCGTAAATGTCGTACACCATTAGCTTGGGCAGAAGCAGGCGAATCCAAACTTTATAACTGTAAGGAAGTCGAAGAAGCTAACTCGACAATACGCTCTATTCGGGAGAGGCTACTGATAGCCCTAGATCCTCAAGCAAAGTACTAGAATGCCAAGCACCAGAATGTTGACTTTGCGGTGGGCGATTGGGTATATTTGAAGATCAAGCCCTTCAAAGGCGTGTCCAGGATTCGGCGTTTGAAAAAACTAAGTCTGAGATATCTTGGTTCGTTTGAAGTGGTAGAGCGAGTTGGGGAAGCTGCCTATCGGCTAGCACTTTCGGCAGAATTGAGTGGATTGCATGATGTGTTTCATATATCAGTGCTTCGGAAAGCCGTCAAAGATCCAAATCAAGTAATTGCGAACGATCGCATACTGGTCGAAGTTTGGCTAACGACGAATGTTAGGCCCATTCGAATCAAAGATAGAGCCAATAAACAGTTGTGGAACAAGACAATCGGGATAGTCAAAGTCTGGTGGGATAACTCTGGCCATGAAGAGCTAACATGAGAGTGAGAGTAGACCGTGCGAGCTGAATTTCCCGAGTTGTTTGTTTAAACTGTTATGCAGTGTGTGTCAAGTTGTATTCAACTTTTGTGATTTATAACATCTTGCTTTTGTTTCCTTACTGTGTGCAAATTTCGGGACGAAATTTCTTGTAAGGAGGGGAGGGTTGTTACACCCCAAATCCCAAAATTGAGTTCAGGCTGGGCAACACGGCCTGGGACACGGGTGTGTCCCAAACCGTGTCCTGCTCTGTGTGGTTGAGTTGACACATAGCCTATCGAGTGCTTGACGAAATGCACTCGACGAGTTTCGAGAGGAACACGGCCTGCGACACGGGCTTGTCCTAGGTCGTGTCCTCTTATGGGCCGACAAACTCCACTGGATGAAATGCACTCGATGCTTCTTGAGAGGCACTCGAGTTGGGAACACGACCTATGACATGGGCGTGTCAGAGGCCGTGTCCTTCTCGGGTTTCGGCCAAGGAAATGAGGCCTGGTGAACACAGGCTAGACACGGGCGTGTCTGAAGCCGTGTCGGGCACATGGCCTATGATATGGGCGTGTCACATGGCCGTGTCCAGTTCGGGTTGAGTCGGTTTGTGAGTTTCTTACAGTACATAGCCTGTGATACGAGCGTGTCACAGGCCATGTCATCCCAAAAATAGACTTTTCAGGGCGATCTGTGGCCGTTAATTTCTTCATCTTAGATCCAATAGCCCAAGCTCCTCCCTATTGTGTTAAGCCCCGGATTTGAGTTAAATCTATCATTCAAAGCTTGACTATTCTCTTTCTAAAAGAGTAGAGAGAAGGGAGAGCAAGAAGGAGGAGGAGAAGAGGATTTGGTAGTCGGCGGAACTTCAGAGTTCCGAATCGAGATCCGAGGCCAGATTTGTGGAGGCAAGGCCACTGCGGTGCTTTCCAACAAGCTAGATTTTCCATGGCTCCAAAGAGATCGTCAAGGGTAACGATCTTCCTTTTTGGACATGTGAAGTACTTCTTTTGGCATATGCATGGAATTCCCCCACCAAAGGGTGGATGCTTGAGGGATTTCCCTTGGGTTGATTCGTGGAATCCCCATCGCGTTTTCCATATAGATCCGAAAATGTGTAGTACGGACTAGATATGATATGTGAAGCCCATTTGGACAGGTTGGTTTGGATTGGTGATGTTTCATTTTGTGCACCGGAGAAGACTCCGCGTTTAAACGTGTAGTTTGTGGAGTCGATGGGTTGTGCCTGTGAAGTTGAGTAACAGGAAGTATTGGAATGAGGAATTCCAGGAAAATACCCTTGTACTGCTTGTATTATGAAGCCAGTCCTATGTGGACAACATGGATATTGTGAATCTAGTCCTATATGGACAGTGTGGCTATTATGAAGCCAGTCCTATATGGATAGTGTGGCTAATGTGAAGCAAGTCCTTGGTGGATAGTGTGGCTATTGTGAGCTGTGTGCTCTTAAAATGGATTAGTACCAAACAGGAAAGGTGAGATCAACCCGTGCCAATTGATTGGCCATGAGTACGTTGGTATTCGGTGACGGCAAGGTGACTTGAACACAGGGATTGGTTGATCTCTACCTGCGTTTTGTATGACTGACGGGAAGACCTAAGTTATTGCTCTCATTGGAGCGCATAATAAGAGTCTTAGGCATGCGCGCTAGTAAGACTGAATGCTCAAAGTTTACCGTTAGGTTTCAGACCATGAACGGTGGTGGGACTCTGGGTATTTACGGTACACCAAGAATTTGCCCTGAGTGCATGGAGCGTCGGGCCATGTGGCCGACATTTGTGATGTATTGTTTGTGCGTGAGAGCACAATGTGTGATATATCTATATTTGAATTGATATGCCTACAGGGAAGGAATACCACTGCCCCTGGAAAGGGGTAGGGTCATTATAAATTTGTCAGCTGAATGCTGACCATTGCTTTGTTTGCCACCATTTTTGTGGGTTGTCCCTGTGCAAGTGTTAGAGAACCGAGTGGGAAATAAAGGGCTGAAGTCCCTAATGCTGCTGTTATTATTGTTGTTGCTGCTGCTAGCCCTTGAAGGCTAAGCAAAATGTTTTGTGTTGTGTTCATGTGTGGCCGGCCTGCGCGCCGATGTATATAATCCATACTTGTCAAGAGGAACTGTAAGGCCTTAAGGCTAAACGATTGTGTATTTGCTGTACATTCCTATATAAATGTGGTTGTTAATATTTAGTAGACATTCAGGGTTTGAGTTCAATAATATTGTAAAAATCTTTCGCTAGTATTCTCTAAGGTAGTGTGCGATTGTGTTTTTGTATTTACCTGTGACCTCGCCGTCTTTTTGTGGCATATAGTGTGGGGCCCCGGTCGGACCTTCTATTATATGTTGTTTAACGGGTGGAGTCGTTACATCTTCATCCACTCCCAGTGTTCCAGGTAGATCTTCTAGAGTATCCAATTCATCTTGGATGTCTCGTGATGCTTTCTTGATGGTCAGCTTGTCCATCATCTGTTATGTACCTGCAGTACTATAAGAGGAACTTGGCCGTCCATTATTAATCATAGTAGACTCATCAAAGACTACATGAACTGATTCTTCTACAAATTGGCTTTTCAAGTTGTAGATCCTATAGTCTTTGCTATTATTGTTGTACCCAACAAATATTCCATCATAGGATTTGACAGCAAACTTAATTTCATAGGACTTGCCATTGTGAAGCACAAAACATTTACTACTAAAGATTCTGAGATAGCCCAGATTTAGTTTTCTTCCCTTCAAGATCTCATAGGGAGTTTTCTTGAGTCCTTTGGTGATAGAGGCTCTATTGAGGACATGACATGCAGTATTTACTGCCTCAACCAAGAAATATTCTTGGAGAGATGTGTCACTCAACAGTGTTCTACCAACCTCTATGAGAGTCCTATTTTTCTTATCAACTATCCCATTTTGTTGGGGTGTTATTGGAGAAGAGAATTTTTGATGAATCTCATGCTCTTCATAGAACTTTGTAACGCTATCAGACTGGAAATTTTTCCCATGGTCACTTCTGATTTTGACCATAGAACAGCCAAGCTCATTCTAAATTTGCTTGACAAACCTCATGAAGACATCAAGGGTTTCATCCTTCTTCTTAAGAAAGAACACCCAAGTAAACTTGGAATAGTCATCAACTACCACAAGGGTGTAGACTTTCCCACCAAGACTTTGAACTGGCATAGGACCAAATAGGTCCAAGTGCAAGAGGTATAAGCACCTCACAAAGTCTTTGGTCCCAATACCCTTGAAGGAGACTTTTGTCTACTTACCCTTTTGGCAAAGCTGAGCAAATTCTCTCCATAGAGCACATCACATTGGGGGCATTCCTAACTAGCTCTTGACTGAAGAGCTTGACAATATTCTTGAAATTCAAATGGGCTAGTCTCTTGTACCACTAGACACAGTAGGAGACTTTCTCATTTGCCTCTAAATAGATAGGAGAATCTGTGTCTAGACATAGAAAGTTCAAGCAATAAATATTTCCACTCCTAGTGCTTGTCAAGATGACCTCTTGGTCACTTGACCTCCTAATTAGGCACTCATCCTTGTGGAAGACAATAACATAGCCAAGATTAAAAAGCTGGCTTATGCTTATAAGGTTGTGTTGTAACCCTTCAACATAAGCCACCTTGGTGATGGTGACTATGCCATTGGTAATCTTACCATATCCCCTGGTTGAACTTATATCTGAACCTCCAAAGATGACTTTGGGTCCATCTTTTACTGGAGTAAACTCCTTCAAGTTACGCCTTGTTCCAGTCATGTGCCTGGAACAACCACGATCCAAGTACCATATAGGGTTATGACACCTTGAACTATCCTGCAATATATAAATTACTTAACCTTAGGACCCCAATATTTATTGGGTCCTAGGTGCATGTTAGCATGAAATTGAACATGTCCACTAGCAGAATTTCTAACTGGTGGACTGACCCTAGCTCTGGCCATATTGGGATTGTGACAGCAGTCAATGGCAAAATGCCCTATCTTACCACAACACCAACAATCATGTATGTTATATCTTCTTTTCTATGAAGGCCCTGCAGCTTGATGAGCAGAACCTAGACAGGAGGAAGACGTGCTGCAACCTTTTTCTATTTCTATCAGCCAGAATTTGACTGAAGGTAAGTCTTATAGTTGGCTGATTTTTTCTGCCCTGAGTGCCAGCAGCAGTTAGCTTCTTTTCAGAAAGCATGCTTTTGATGACTTCAAATACGCCCAGATCAGCCTGATTCTTGGACTTGCCCTTAGTCAGAACTTTTGCTGTCTTATTCCGAGCCTTGGCTGCAGCAACATTCTTGAGAGTTGGTGCAGAAGCACCAAAGACAAATTGTCCAGATTGGGCCATTTGAAATCTCTCATTTGCAACCTTGACTGCACACACCCTGCCAAAACTTTCACCATGGAATTGAACATCTTTGTTCACTCAAGATGAACAATCCCTCTCCTAGTTACCATAAGAGCTTTCTTGGTCATACCTATTAGAAGGTATCAAAACTTTTTTGAAAAGAATGGGAGGCTTAAAAGCAATAGGCTGAGGTGGAGTTGTAGCTGTTCCCTTCCTTTTGGAAGGAGCAACTCTTGTGCTTCCCTTGAATGCCAACCCCTTATTGCCCTTTTGAGAGGAGGAGTTGTTGGGTATTGTATCCACAATGTACCTGATTTGAAGAAACCCCTGAACAAGCTAAGCTGAATAGATAATGTATTTGATGATTTTCTTCAATATGTGCTTGCAGCTATTCCATGCTAAGTACACACCAATGTCAGGGTGCAGTGGGTCAATATACTCGGGTCTGTGCAACGTAATCCCTCGTTGAGTGATCAAGTTGTTGTCTCACGTGTACTCTCTCTATTAGAGTGTACTTATTTTCAAGTACAGGGTTGAGATAGATCAAGAGCTAAAGAGGAGCAAGGATTGGTCAAAGACCAACTCATGGGAAGAAAGACGAAGATTCGTCTAAGTTAAATTCGACGGGAATAACTAAGTGACTCTCGCCGATTCGACGGGAATCACTAGTGATTCTCGCCGAAATCGTCGAGAATCACTCGCCGATTCCCGCCGACTGCATCCGGCTGACTCAACGCCTTCAAGAATTCTGCCAAGTCAAAATCGTCGAGAATCAATAAGTGATTCTCGTCGATTCGTCGAGAATGACTCTGCATTCTCGCCGATTCGTCGAGAATGGTTTTGACTCTCGCCAATTCACTCCGGATGGCAAGCTTTTCAGCTAATATTCTTCCAAGGATAATCCGACGGGAATCATAAGTGATTCTCGCCGATTCGTCGAGAATCACCAATGATTCCCGCCGAATTTGCCTTGGGCGATTTCTACCTGCTCGCTGGACCGAACCAAGATTTCAGGCGCTGTTTGGACCGGGCTTAGGGTTTCTCCTTGTGGGGCCCACAACGGTCATTTAGGGTTGGTCTACTGTAAAAATACTCGCGTATTTCGAACTCCAACAGTAATCAATTACGAGAAATCAAAGCTGCCGAGCGTAACCTAGCCGATCGTGAAACTCGTTCCATCGCCATCGCCGCTCGCAAGATAGTCGCCGCTGTTGATCTTAGAGGTCCTCTTTGATCGTCCGGAGACAGAACCGAGGCTAAGCTTAGCATCTCACGAATCTATCTTGAGATCCTTTGTCTCTTGATTTGTTGAGCGGGAATATTTCTCCCCTCCGAATCGATTGAGACGATCGATCCAAGTAAGATCGTTGGTAGACCTTGCTAGCTTCGTCAAGAAGTTTGGATCTACAAAGCATCGCTGCTGCAATCCTTTGCTACCGCCGATCTCGGGAAGATCCTCTCCAAGAGAGTGCTCCGATCGTGGACTCTTCGTCTTCATCAAGAAAGCTTTATTGAACGAAGAGGGACATCGGGTTCTCCAAACGTAGTTTGTATTTCTTGTACATTCTATTTTAACTTTGTTGTAAAGTAACGTTGTTTCCTTATTGTAAGGGTTGGGTGCAACCCGTGGTGGAGGAGTAGTGACTCCTTCGAGTGGAAGGGTTTCTTCCATAGTGTGAGGATTGGATTTCAATACGGTTGGTGAAGTGACCGAGTCATCCCTTGTTGGGAGATAGGTCAAAGGGGGAGAGTGGACGTACCCAAATCAGGGAACCACTATAACTGCTTGTGTGTTTCTGTGTTGTTGTTGTTTTTGTTTTCTTGTGCAGGTTAATTTTTAATTCCGCAAAAGACTGCAGATCACCTATTCCCCCCCCCCCCCCATAGGTGAAGATAGTTGACACTAGATAACTTTCAAGTGGTATCAGAGGGAGGTTACTCGTCAATAAGGTAAACACCTTGAGTAAGTTCCCGCATCTAGTGTCAAGAAGAAAGAAGATCTTTGAAATGGAAGGACTCAAGTATTCAGGGAAGATCCCAGTGTGCACCAAGTTGAACTTTCCTATCTGGAAGGAAAGGATCAGGTACTACATGGAAGCAGTCGACCCACGACTCTTCATGATAGTGGAGGAGGGACCTTATATCCCCACTAAGTCCTCCACCATTGATCCTACCAAGAAAGTGCCCAAGAAACTTTCTGAAATTGATAAGGATGAGATGGTTCTTGTCGGACTTGACAAGAAAGCTCAGAACATTCTGGTAAGCGCCGTCGATGATTCCATGATGCAGGTTTTCTGCAACTACAGGACGACCAAGGACATTTGGCACTGCCTGATTATCTTGATGGAAGGCACTGATGAAGTAATGGATGATCGAAGATCCCTTCTGAACCAGAAGTACGAGGCCTTCAGGCAAGGTCCCAAGGAAGAAATCGGAGTGACATTCGAGAACTTCCTGAAGATCGTCAATGCCCTGAAGGGCTATGGCAGAGTGTTCACCGATGGTGAACTAAATGACAAGTTCCTTAGATCCCTTACGAAGGAATTGGACACCAAGATCTGCACAAACAGAGAATTTGGCAGGCTGGCAATAACAGATCCCCAGATTCTATTTGGGAAACTTCTGTCCTATGAGCTTCAGCTGAACACCAGAAAAGCTGAAGAAGAAGCCGATAAAGCCGCTGTCAGAGAGAAGACTGTGGCCCTAAAAGCCAATCACTCAAGGAAAGGCAAGGGTGCAGCCTCATCCCGCTCTCGAAAAATGGATGAGGAAGAAGAATTTGATCCATGCTCTTTTGGCTCAGAGCTATCTGAAGAATACTTTTCCCTCATCAATCAGGAGTTCAAGAAGTTCCTCAAGTTGAGGAATCAAAGAAAGAGAGACGGCTCCTCCTCTAGACATCAGAAGAAGAATTATTCTTCTGACAGGTTTGAATCCAAACAGAACAAACATCGCTCTAATGACATTATTTGCTTTGGATGCAATAAGCCAGGTCACGTCATCGCTGACTGCCACCAAGGTAAGATAGATAAGGGGAAGGGAGAGGAGCACAAGTCCTTTAGAGATAAGAAGAAGGAGAGGAGCTACATCGCCAAAAAGCCAAAGACACTGAGTGAGTCTGATTCCTCAGACTCCAGTGATGATGAGGAAGCCTACTTCGGGCTAGTGGGTCGCTCTGACTCAGAAGGAGACTGCCCCCCATTTACTGGGAAGGTAAAAGCTCGTACCCCCCTCTCTGACTATGAGTCTCCTTATGATGATCTCGAGGACAGCCCATCTGCTCGTGAAGCTGAGCTCTCGAAAAGTATGAGCTTCTGCTCAATACCTTTGAGGAATGCCGCAAGAGGTTGAGGGCTCAGAAAAAGGAAGTCAAATTCCTTAAGGCTGAGGGTGTGTATCTAAGAGAAGAGATCACTAGCTTGATCTCTCTCCGACAGGAACACCTGGGACTGACTTCTGAGCACTCAGAGTCTTTAAGGCTCCTTGACCTAAAACAAGAAGAAATTAATAAGTTGGAAGAACAACTTGCGGCAAAAAGGAAGATTGTCAAAAGCTTCTCAATGCCAAAGACTGTTCTTCCACTGGTTGATACCTTCTCTGCTCAGGATAAGGGGGCTGGCTTGGGGCATGTGGGTGTGCCTCGTAAATCATCCAGGAGAAACAGAAAGCAGAGGAAAAATAAGGCTGCTAAGAAGGCTTCTACTGCAGAAAAGGGAAAGGACCCACTCAACCCTGTTGTATTCAGGAAGCCTGGCTTTCCCTGCAATGAACAGGACTTTGAGTCAACCTATGACCACTTCTTCCGGCCCTCGGTTGAAAAGCCCAAGAGCCGGTATGATGGTTGGGCCTTCCCCTGCAACTACGGTGAGAGTGTCTTCAAGGCACCTTATAAGGAAATCCAAGTGGAGGATTATGGCCACTTCTCTAGCGGCCATAATATGAAGCAGGCACCAAAAGCCAAGCCTGTTATACTGAAGGAACAGGAGGTGAAGAAAGCATGTGATTGCTGTCATCATGATGCCTCCACCTCCAGATCCAAGGCCTCGGCTGGACCCACCGATCCAAGGGTGAAGCAGGAGCCTAGGAAAAGGTACAATAGATTTCACTGTTGGTGTTGTGGCAAAGTTGGTAACTTTGCCGTGGATTGCTGGTTTAATCCAAGATTCAACGAGACTCCTCATGTTAGCAATGTGAGGCCGACCACTCGTAGGTTTAACCACCCGAGGGGGAGTATGCTAACAAGGAATCTAGGACACAAGTTCGATTGGGTTCCTAAGGGAAACTGATTCTGTTTTGCAGGTATGTACAAAGACCACCAAAACGCGTATCTGGTACTTGGACAGTGGATGCTCCCGACATATGACTGGGACAAGAAGCCTGTTGCGTGATTACTCTCCAGTCGAAAATGGACCCAAAGTCATCTTTGGAGGATCAGATCGAGGAGTCACAAGAGGTTACGGTATGATTTCCAACGGTGTAATCTCTATCACCGACGTGGCCTATGTTGAAGGGTTAAATCATAACCTGATCAGTGTAAGTCAGTTGTGTGATAAAGGTTATGACGTTAAGTTCTGCAAGGATAAGTGCTTGATAATATCGTGTGCCTCTTCGGAGACGGTATTAACTGGCATTAAGAGCAGAAATATATTTTGTTTAGATATTCTTAGCATAGATTCTTCTACCCCCATGTGCCTAGTAGCAAAAGGCAGTGCATCTCTTTGTGAACAATGACACAAGAGATTAGCACATATTAATTTCAAGACAATTAATATGTTGTTTTCTAAGAACTTAGTAAGGGATGCCCCTACTATTTAGTACATCAAAGATAGCCCCTGTCCTGCATGCCAGAAGGGTAAATAGACTCGGGCTACCTTTAAGGGCATTGCAGACAAAGACTCCTCCTGATGTCTTTATCTTCTGCATATGGACTTGTTCGGTCCAGTGCAAGTTCATAGCTTAGGAGGCAAATCGTATACGCTAGTGATTGTTGATGATCACTCTCGGTTTACGTGGGTGTTATTTTTGAAACGAAAGTCAGATACGTTTGATATCTTCATAAGTTTTGTCAAGCAGATTCAGAACGAACTTAACTGCTAAGTGGTCAAAATCAGAAGTGACCATGGAACAGAATTCGAGTCTGGTGCTATGAAAGAATTTTGTGAGGAACTTGGTATCTTTCATGAGTTTTCCTCCCCGCATACTCCGCAACAAAACAGAGTTGCGGAAAGGAGAAATAGAACGCTCATTGAAGCATGTACGATAATGTTGAATGACGCCTCTCTTCCAGAGTACTTCTGGGAAGAGGCTGTCAACACGGCTTGTCATGTGAAGAACCGAGCATTGATCAACAAGAATAATCGCAAGACGCCTTATGAGCTATTGAAGTCAGGAAACCGACCATGTCCTATTTGAGGATTTTTGGCTGCAGATGTTATGTACTCAATAATGGGAAGCACCCACGTACTAAATTCGGAGAAAAATGCTTCGAAGGCATTTTCATGGGCTATAGCTGCCATAGTCGGGCATATAGGGTCTTCAATAAGAAAACCCTAGTGGTAGAGGAGTCCATTAATGTTGTTTTTGATGAAGGAAGCTTGCTTCACAGCAATTCTTCCAGTGGCATTCTTGAAGATGCAGGTACAAGACTTGAACAGCTAAGTCTCGATGAGACCGCTAAAGATGTAACTCCCCAGTACGTCAAGGTCTCCACCTCAATGCCAACTGGAGAAGTTGAAGATCAGGGTGGAGAAAATCTCCTAGAAGAAGGATAAGTACAAGAAGATGTCAGAGCTCCAGATGCCAGACTCCTAGAGCTCCGACACGTGAGGGATCATCCCAGAGATAAGATCATAGGAGATCCTCGTGACGGTGTCAGAACTCGGAGAGGTACAATTAACGAGATTTTGCACCTTAGTTTCCTGTCACAGGTTGAGCCAAAGATGTTTGACGAAGCGAACAAAGATGCAGCATGGATATTGGACATGCAAGATGAACTGCATCAATTCGAACGATGCAACGTATGGACGCTTATTCCCAGACCAAAGAACAAGAATGTGACCGGCACCAAGTGGATCTTCAGAAACAAACTGGATGAAGACGGTGTCATCATAAAGAACAAGGCAAGGCTGGTGGCTCAAGGTTACAAACAGGAGGAGGGGATTGACTTCGACCAGACCTTTGCACCAGTTGCAAGGCTCGAGGCGATTAGATTGTTCCTGGCATATGCTTCTCACAAAGGATTCACTGTCTATCAGATGGATGTGAAATCTGCATTCCTCAATGAAAAATTTCAAGAGGAAGTATATGTCGCGCAACCCCCAGGTTTTGTTAATCCTACATCTCCTAATCATGTTTATTTTCTTAATAAAGCGTTATATGGCTTGAAACAAGCTCCTCGAGCTTGGTATGAGACTCTGTCTAGTTTTCTTCTTGAGAACAAGTTCTCGAGAGGAAAAATAGATAAGACATTGTTTCTTAGGGAGGTCAAAGGCAAGATCTTGCTGGTGCAAATCTATGTCGATGACATAATTTTCGACTCTACGGACAACAATCTTTGCAAAAAGTTCTCTAAACTTATGCAAGGAAAGTTTGAAATGAGCAGCATGGGAGAGCTAAAGTATTTCTTGGGACTTCAAGTGAAACAGTCTTAGGATGGAATTTTCATCTCTAAGACGAAGTTCACAAATGAACTCCTCAATAAATTCGGAATGGAGAATGCAACCTCTATGAGGACTCCAATGGGATCCACTGTGTCTCTGGACAAGGATGAGAAAGGGAAACCTTTTTATAAAACCAAATACAGGAGCATAATTGGATCCCTGCTCTACCTTACTGCTAGTAGACCGAATATTATGTTTTCCACATGCATATGTGCCAGATATCAGGTGAACACTAAGGGATCTTATTATGTCACTACAAAGCGAATTCTTAGATACCTTAAAGGTACACCAAATATTGGCTTGTAGTACCCAAGAAACAATGATGTCAAGCTGATAGGATTTTCAGATGCAGACTTTGCAGGAAGCAGGGATGATAGGAAAAGCACTTCCGGGACGTGCCAATTCCTCGGAAGAAGACTTATTTCTTGGAACAGTAAGAAACAGAATTGTGTCGCAACTTCCACGGCTGAATCTGAGTACATATCAGCAGGGAGCTGTTGCGCACAACTTATATGGATTAGAAATCAGCTCAAAGATTATGACTTGCAGGTTAGAGAAGTTCCGATGTATTGCGACTCCTCGAGCGCAATAGTAATTGCAAATAATCCTGTGTCGCACAGCAGAACAAAGCTTATTGAAGTGCGCTATCACTTCATTCGGGAGCATGTGGAAAACAATGATATATCTCTCTACTATGTCCCCACGGATAAGCAGGTTGCAGATATCTTCACAAATCCCCTAGACGAGGCCAAGTTCAGTCTCTTCAAAACTAAACTTGGCCTGCTGAACTATTAAGAGTGAAGACTGTACGGCTCAAGGCTCTTGGATCAAGGGGGAGCATCAGCAAGGAAATCAAGCTCGAGCATGCATGCAAGATCTGAGGGGGAGCATGTGGCTCCAAGTGAAGTCCCAGATTTGCAGAAGCCGAAAAGGGGGAGATTACCCTCTCGGCTAAGGCTAAGGTGGCTGCCAACATTAAGTATGCTCTCAGGAAAATGGTAATGAATCTCACTCTCAACTGAAATCTTAGGTTATGATTTTCATTCCATATGTTCTATTCACCTTAGCTTGTAGGGTTTAGGCTTCTTCAAATAGGGGGAGATTGTTGGGTATTGTATCAACAATGTACCTGATTTGAAGAAGCCCCTGAATAAGCTAAGCTGAATAGATAATGTATTTGATGATTTTCTTCAAGATGTGCTTGCAGCTATTCCATGCTAAGTGAACACCAATGTCAGGGTACAGTGGGTCAATATACACGGGTCTGCGCAACGTAATCCCTCGTTGACCAGATCAGTGTGTTGGCTCACGTGTACTCTCTCTATTGGAGTGTACTTATTTTCAAGTACATGGTTGAGATAGATCAAGAGCTGAAGAGGAGCAAGGATGGATCAAAGACCAACTCATGGGAAGAAAGACGAAGATTCGTCCAAGTTAAATTCGACGGGAATCACTAAGTGACTCTCGCCGATTCGACGGGAATCACTAGTGATTCTCGCCGAAATCGCCGAGAATCACTCGCCGATTCCCGTAGACTGCATCCGGCTGACTCAACGCCTTCAAGAATTCTGTCAAGTCAGAATCGTCGAGGATCAATAAGTGATTCTCGCCGATTCGTCGATAATGACTCTGCATTCTCGCCGATTCGTCGAGAATGGTTTTGACTCTCGCCGATTCACTCCGGATGGCAAGCTTTTCAGCTAATATTCTTCCAAGGATAATCCGACGGGAATCATAAGTGATTCTCGCCGATTCGTCGAGAATCACCAATGATTTCAGCCGAATTTGCCTTGGGCGATTTCTACCTGCTCGTTGGACCGAACCAAGATGTCAGGCGCTGTTTGGACCGGGCTTAGGGTTTCTCCTTGTGGGGCCCACAACGGTCATTTAGGGTTGGTCTACAGTATAAATACTCGCGTATTTCGAACTCCAACAGTAATCAATTACGAGAAATCAAAGCCGCCGAGCGTAACCTAGCCGATCGCGAAACTCGTTCCGTCGTCGTCGCCGCTCGCAAGATAGTCGCCGCCGCTGATCTTAGAGGTCCTCTTTGATCGTCCGGCGACAGAACCGAGGCTAAGCTTAGCGTCTCACAAATCTATCTCTAGATCCTTTGTCTCTTAATTTGTTGAGAGGGAATATTTCTCCCCTCCGAATGGATTGAGATGATCGATCCAAGTAAGATCGTTGGTAGACCTTGCTAGCTTCGTCAAGAAGTTTGGATCTACAAAGCATCGCCGCCGCAATCCTTTGCCGCCGCCGATCTCGGGAAGATACTCTCCAAGAGAGTGCTCCGATCGTGGACTCTTCGTCTTCATCAAGAAAGCTTCATTGAACGAAGGGGGACATCGGGTTCTCCAAATGTAGTTTGTATTTCTTGTACATTCTATTTTAACTATGTTGTAAAGGAACGTTGTTTCCTCGTTGTAAGGGTTGGGTGCAACCCGTGGTGGAGGAGTAGTGACTCCTTCAGGTGGAAGGGTTTCTTCCATAGTGTGAGGATTGGATTTCAATCCGATTGGTGAAGTGACCGAGTCGTCCCTTGTTGGGAGATAGGTCAAAGGGGGAGAGTGGACGTACCCAAATCGGGGAACCACTATAACTGCTTGTGTGTTTCTGTGTTGTGGTTGTTTTTGTTTTCTTGTGCAGGTTAATTTTTAATTCCGCAAAAGACTGTAGATCACCTATTCCCCCCCCCATAGGTGAAGATAGTTGACACTAGATAACTTTCAGGAGTCTATCACGGGGAGGACAGTACTTGGCTTAGAATAGCTATCCACTAATATTTTTTCCTTCTAAAGCTTATCTTCAAGCTCCTTGATGAGATAGTTCTTGTACTTGATGGAGGCTACCTGAATGTCCAAGAGGGACTTCAGTTGGCTAATTCCCCTTTCTTTCTGGTCTAGCAGATTTGTTGTTACAGTCTGCTGGGCAACTATAAGCTTAAGAGATGAGATCTCTTTAGCTTGATTCTTAGATAATTTCTTAACCATCTTTAAGGCATTCAGAAGTTCTCCATACTTGTAAATCAGTTGATTGACATCTCCTTCAGATCCAGAATCTTCTTCACTACAGGGTGAAGAGGCTTCTGAGCAAGGACTGGTCTCAAACTAAAAAAAATAAGCAGAGTTAAGTGATAGATGTACATTGCTCTAACAAGGCTAATCCTAGTTACCTTCCTCATCTATCATTACCATCAGCCCTCTGTAGCTATGGACATCTTCATCCATCTCTGACTCACTATCTGACAGTGTTAGAGGGGCTCTGATTCCTATCCTCTCTGGAGGATTGACTTCTCCTGCTGCAATAGCTTCATCTTTAACAGCAGCAGCAACAAGCCCAATATAGGCTTCCACTTCTTTAGACTCAGAGGATGATGAGTCTGTCCATCTCTTTTCCTTCTTGGCAATGAAGGACCTTTCCTTCTTTTATTTGTGTTGGTGCTGCTTCTTCTCCTCAATCTCCTTCCTCTTCTCTGGGCAGTCGGCTATCACATGCCAAGGCTTGCTGCAATAGTAGAAAATTACTTTAGAGGAGTTATATTTATAATGTTTAGAACCATACATGTCAGTCTTGGACTGGTTCTTTCTGTGATGAGTGGCATTGGAAGGCCTTTTATTCTGATGCTTCTTCTTCATTAACCTATGGAGTTGTCTGGAAAAGGCTGCAAAATCTTCATCAGACATACTGCTGTATGATGCCTCTAAATCTTTTTTTGAGGAACCTCCCTCTGATACCACTTGAAAGATCTTTTTATCAAGGTAGCTAGCAACCTAGAGGGGGGAGGGGGTGAATTGGTTTGCTTAGGTCTTTTAATAGTCTTTTAAATCACTTGTTTATTTCTTTTAGCTTTCATCTTAGAGTGATCTCGAGCTTGTCCTTAACACCTGAAATTAAGAAAATAAAAGCAAACACAGAAAAGCACACAAGTGTTTTATAGTGGTTCCCCAAAATTATGGGTACATCCACTCTCCTCCCACCTTGCTAACTTCCTTTTAGTCAAGACACTTATCCAAACCAATGCTCTAAGGAGCTTACACCTCAAATAACTCAGGATATATCAGTCTCCTCTAATACTTACACCTCAGTCATAAAGGCCTACACTTAGTGATACAAGTATCACCTACCTCAGGCACTTGAGCCCTATCACTCAGGCTATGGAGGATTGCCCTACCTTATAGCAAGCTTGCTCCAACAACACAGAGAGATGCATACTCCAACAGTTCAGGCAAAACTGCCCTACTACTTAGTGAGTAAAACCCACCTACCTCAGAGAGCAACACTCTCCTACAGCTCAGGAAAATTTGCCCTACCTCCGTCCCAAAGGTCCTACAGCTCTAATCCAGAAGGATCCTACAAAAAAATAGTTTAATTTACTTTGACAAAGAGAAATTTCTCTGTGTCTACTACTAGAGTTGAAAAATTTCTGCTCCAAATCTCCTCACAGCAGGGAAAGAATTTGCTGGAGGAACTCAGAAGATAACTTCTGAACTTGCTGCTAAAGGCTAAAGATCTTTTGATCTTGTGTCTTCAAACATCTTACTGAACCTGTTAAAGGATGAATGTTCTTCTTTCTTCAGAACTAATTCTGAATCTATTGCGGTAGATGGAGACTTGCATAGCAAACTAAACTCCACTTGATTGAGAGCTTCAAGATTTTCACATGTAGTAATGGCGAAGAGGATGAAGACAGCTGATCTCCTTTTTGAATATTGTATGCCCTAAAAGTTGTCTTTGTCTTGGCCCTATCTCTTTCTTTTGTTGTTCGCCGATCAACGGCTCTTATAGATCCGTGGGCCCCACTTGTAGCTTCCAAGTGCGCCTTGCTTTAACAGAAGAAAACATATAGTAGCTTCACGACAAGTTTTGCCATATAGTGTAGCTTCCCCATGTCTGAATTGTCCTTAGTTGACTTTGTCGATTTTGCTTACGTCAGCACCTGTAGATTAGCCAAAATCGAGAATCAGAAAATAGGTGTTGAGTAAGTAAGCATCACTTAACGCAAAAACACTTAGACAGATTTACTGTCTCTTAGCGTTTAGTGAGTAACCTTCAATCAACGCAAAACTACTTAGAATATGAAGTCTGATACTAGGCATTGTGAGATTGAGCTTCACTCAACGCCAACTTGCTTTATCAGCTTTCAGCTGCTTGGTGTTGATTGAGTAAACATCACTCAACGCCAAAACCCTTCGATAAAATTCTGTCTTCACTAGGCGTTGATAGCGTTGAGTCAGTAACCTCCACTCAACGCTTTTTGCCTTAACTAAATTTATGTTTCTTCGACAACTTAAGCGTTGAGAGCATTGAGTGAACATGCCTCACTCAATGCTACTAGCTTTTAACATATTTCTACATAAAGGCATTGAGAGCGTTGAGTGAGTAAGCCTCACTCAACGCTTCTTGCCTTAGACAATTTTCTGTGTGTAAAATAGCTGGGCTTAGACTGTCTTACTTTGAACTGAGTTAGACAAATGGTGAATCTGAGCTTGACTAACTTTGAACTCAGTTCGACAAACTCTCAACTGAGCTCGACGAACTCAGAACTCAAGCTCTGAACTTAGCTCGACGAAAGGTTAGCTGAGCTCGACGAACTCTGAACTCAGTTCGACGAAATCTCAATTGTGCTCAATGAACTTAGAACTCAAGCTCTGAACTTTGCTCGAGGAAAGGTGAGCTGAGCTCGACGAACTCTGAACTCAGTTTGACGAATTCTTAACATAGTTCAACTAGTTCAACTTATAGCCTTTTTGCTGAATGACATTGAGTGTGTCTTCATCACTCAATGCCAAAACACTGAGCTAACTTTCTCTTTAGTAGCATGGCATTGAGTGAGTTGACATCACTCAACGCCTATGGAATTAGCCACATTTCAGCTCATTCCAACTTAGGCTATGAAAGTATAGGCTACACTCAACGCTATAAGACATTTGGCATTGAGTGATGTTCCTTCACTCAATGCCTGTGGACTTAGACATATTTTTGTCATCCCACACCTTAGGTAAGTGTTTACCTAACTTAGCCACTTAGGCTACCTGACCTATCATAGTCATCTAATGATATGTGTATATCATTGATAAGATTGACTTCACTCAAATCCAGGACATTGTGGTCAATGGACCCAACCATCTCCCCCTATTTGAGGAAGTCAAAACTCTTAAGCAAAGTCAATGACATACACAGAACCATGCAACACAAGGCATAATAAAAAAAACTAAATTGAGAGGTGATCTATAGTTACCACACTTCCCTACTTGTAGAATGGAACATACTGCATCTGCCATCTGCTTCCCTTGAATTACTGTTGCCTTGTTGCTGCCTTGCTTATCTGATCATCTTATCTTCTCCCCCTTTTTGACTGCAGTAAATAACTAGTAGGATGCATCTGATCAACTGATCATCTTATCACCTGCTCCCCCTCAATTAGATAGTAGTGAAATGTTGGAATTGTGTTGGACTTGCTCCCCCTTATTTGGAGAATCTTCATTTCTTAAAGGGTAATCCTATCTGCATAATGCCAAATAGTTTACAACCAGATGAGGAGCACCTGAAGCTATACTAAGTTTAACATACCCAACTCAAATTTGAAGGTGTTAAACTTGGTTTCATTTAGTGGCTTAGTGAAGATGTCAGCCACTTGTTTGTCTGTTAGGACAAACTCAAGGGTGATGTCTTCACATTCCACATACTCCCTAATGAAATGTTATCTAATCTCTATGTGCTTAGTCCTACTATGGGAGACAGGATTCCTAGTAATAGAGATTGCACTAGTAAAACCACAGAATAAAGGAGTTCTACTTATCTGGAGGTTGTAGTCTTGAAGCTAGTGATGGATCCACAGCAACTGAGCATAACATCTTCCTACTGAGATGTACTCTGACTCGACAGTTGATATTACTACACTGGTTTGTTTCTTGCTGCTCTAAGATAACAGTCTCCCTCCCAATAACTGATATGTGCTAGATGTGCTCTTCCTATCCACTTTGCAGCCTGCAAAATCTGCATCTGAATAGCCAGTTAGTTCAAATTCCCCATTCCTAGGGTACCAAAGACCAAGATCTGGAGTGCCCTTAAGATACCTCATGATTCTCTTAGCTGTAGAGTAGTGATATTCTTTAGTGCAAGCCTGATACCTAGAACAAACACATGTAGCATACATGATGTCTGGCCTACTTACAGTCAGATATAGAAGGGAGCTAATTATCCCTCTATACAAAGTTTCATAAACAGGTTTCCCTGCTTTATCTTTTCCTACATACATACTTGACCCCATGGGAGTTCTCATGGTGGCGGAATTCTCCATGCCAAATTTCTTGATTAACACCCTAGTGAACTTAGACTGGGATATGGACAAGCAATTATCAGTCTGTCTTACTTGGAGGCCCAAGAAGAACTTAAGTTCACCCATACTGCTCATCTCAAACTTCCCCTACAAAAGTTTAGCAAACATTTTGTAGAGGTTGTCATCAGTATATCCATAGATGATGTCATATACATAGATCTGCACTAGGATGATCTTACCCTTAGATTCCCTTAGGAATAGGGTCTTGTCTATTTCCCCCCTTGAGAATTTATTCTCAATGGGAAAACTAGATAATGTCTCATACCACGCTCTAGGAGCTTGCTTCAGCCCATATAGAGCTTTCCTAAGTCTATAAACAAAATTAGGCAAGTTAGGGACTTCAAAATCTTGAGGCTGCTCAATATAGACTTCTTCATTTAAGTCACAATTAGAAAGGTTGACTTCACATCCATTTAGTAGACCTTGAATCCCTGGTGTGCTACATATGCATGGAATAATCTGATGGCCTCCAATCTTGCTATAGGGGCAAAGGTTTGATCAAATCAATCCCTTCTTCTTACAAGCACCCCTTAGCTACTAGTCTGGCCTTATTCTTAATTATAATGCCATTTTCATTAAGCTTGTTTTTGTAGATCCACTTGACTCCAATGACATTATGTCCATGAGGTCTGGGAACCAGCTTCTAGACCCTATACCTCTTGAACTGGTTCGGGTCTTCCTACATAGCTCCAATCCAATGCTGGTCTATGTTGGCCTATTCAAACTTCTTGGGCTCCACTTGGGATAGAAAGCTTGAATACATGGCTGTGTTCTGCCTTTTGCTCCTTGTCATAACTCCATGACATGCCTCACCAATGATCTGGTGTGATGGATGATTTCTCATATGTCTGGATGTAGGTTGCAGTCTTCTTTCTACAATTGGGGCATCTTCTTGTTGATCTTCATCCACTCCTAGTGTTCCAGGTAGATCTTCTAATGTATCCATATCATCTTGGATGACTGGTGATGCTTCCTTGATGGTTAGCTTGTCCATCATCTATTCTGTACCTGTAATACTATAAGAGGAACTAGGTTGTCCATTGTTAATCATAGTAGACTCATAAAAGACTACATTAACTGATTCTTCTAAAAATTTGCTTTTTAAGTTGTAGATCTTATAGGCTTTGCTATGATTGTTGTACCAAACAAATATTCCATCATAGGATTTGGCAGTAAACTTAGTCACATAGGACTTGCCATTATGAAGCACAAAGCATTTACTACCAAAGATTCTGAGATAGCCCGGATTTGGTTTACTGCCCTTCAAGATCTTATAGGGAGTCTTCTTGTGGTCTTTGGTGATAGAAGCACTATTGAGGACATGACATACAGTATTTACTGCCTCAACCCAGAAATATTCTGAGAGAGATGTGTCACTCAATAGTGTTCTACTAGCCTCTATGAGAGTCTTATTTTTTCTCTCAACTATCCCATTTTGCTGGGGTGTTCTAGGATAAGATAATTCTTGATGAATCCCATGCTCTTCATAGAACTTTTCATGTTATTAGACTGGAATTCTATCCCATGGTCACTTCTGATTTTTACCACAGAATAGCCAAGCTCATTCTGAATTTGCTTGACAAACTTCATAAAGAAATCAAGGGTTTCATCCTTCTTCTTAAGAAAGAACATCCAAGTAAACTTGGAATAGTCATCAACAACCATAAGGGTATAAACTTTCCTACCCTAAACCGTAAACCCTAAACCCTTGAACTGGCATAAGACCAAATAGGTTCAAGTGCAAGAGGTATAAGAACCTCACAGAGTCTTTGGTCCCAATACCCTTGAAGGAGACTTTTATTTACTTACACTTTTGGCAAGTTAAGCAAATGCCCTCCTTAGAGCACTTCACGCTGGGGCCATTCTTAACTAGCTCTTGACTGAAGAGCTTGCCAATAGTCTTGAAATTAAAATGGGCTAGTCACTTGTGCCACTGGACACAGTAGGAGACTTTCTCATTTTCCACTAAACAGATAGGAGAATCTGTTTCTAGATATAGAAAGTTCAAGCAATAAACATTTCCACTCCTAGTGTCTGTCAAGATGACCTCTTGGTCACTTGACCTCCTATTTAGGCACTCATCCTTGTGGAAGACAATAACATAACCAAGATCTGAAAGCTGGCTTATACTTATATGGTTGTGTTGCAACCATTCAACATAAGCCACCTTGGTTATGGTGACTATGTCATTGATAATCTTACCATATCCCCTGGTTACACCTATATCTTAACCTCCAAAGATGACTTTGGGTCCATCTTTTAATGGAGTAAACTTCTTCAATTTGCTCCTTGTTCCAGTCATATGCCTGTAACAACAACTGTCCAAGTACCATATATGGGTACGACACCTTGAACTATCCTGCGATATAAAAATTACTTAACCTTAGGACCCCAATATCTATTGGGTCCTAGGTGCATGTTAGCATGAAACATAACATGTCCACCAGCAGAATTTCTTACTGGTGGACTGACCCTAGCTTTGGCCATATTGGGATTGTGTCAGCAGTCAATGGAAAATGCCCTATCTTACCACAACACCAACAATCATGTATGTTATATCTTCTTTTCTATGAAGGCCCTGCAGCTTGATGAGCAGCAACCTTGACAGGAGGAAGACGTGTTGCAGTCTTTTTCTGATTTCTTTCAGCCAGAATTTGACTGAAGGTAAGTCTTATAGCTGGCTGATTTTGTCTGCCCTGAGTGCCAGCAGTAGCTAGCTTCTTTTCAGAAAGCATGCTTCTGATGGCTTCAAATATGCCCAGATCAGCCTGATTCTTAGACTTACCCTTAGTCAGAACCTTTGCTGTCAGATTTTGAGCCTTGGCTGCAGCAACATTCTTGAGAGTTGGTACAGAAGCACCAAAGAAAAATGGTCCAGATTGGGCCATTTGAAATTTCTCATTGGCAGCCTTGACTGCACACACCCTGCCAAAACTTTCACCATGCAGTGAACATCTTTGTTCACTCAAGATGAACAACCCCTCTCCCAGTGAACATAAGAGCATTCTTGGTCATACCTGTTAGAAGGTATCAAAACTTTTCTGAAAAGAATGGGAGGCTTTAAAGCAATAGGCTAAGATGGAGCTGGAGCTGTGCCCTTCCTTTTGGAAGGAGAAACTCTTGTACTTCCCCTGAATCCCAACCCCTTCTTGCCCTTTTGAGAGGAGACGGAGTCTATCAAGGGGAGGACAGTACTTGGCTTAGAATAGCTAGCCACTAATATTTTCTGCTTCTCAAGCTTATCTTCAAGCTCTCTGATGAGACAGTTCTTATGCTTGGTGGAGGCTACCTGAATGTCCAAAAGGGACTTCAGTTGGCTAATTTCCCTAGATTTCCGGTCTAGCAGATTTGCTGTTACATTCTGCTGGGCAACTATAAGCTTAAGAGTTGAGATCTCTTTAACTTGCTTCTTAGATAATTTCTTGACCTTCTTGAAGGAATTCAGCAGTTCTCCATACTTGTCAATCAGTTGATTAACATCTCCTTCAGATCCAGAATCTTCTTCACCACAGGGTGAAGAGACTTCTGAGCAAGGGCAAGTCTCAAACTTAGACAAATAAGCAGAGTTAGGTGATAGATGTACCTTGCTTTAACCAGGCTGATCCTGGTTGTCTTCCTCATCTGCCATTGCTCTAACCAGGCTGTGGACATTTTCATTCACCTCTGACTCAGTGTCTGACAGTGTCAGAGGGGCTCTGATTCCTATCCTCCCTGGAGGATTGACTTCTCTTGCTGCAATAACATCATCTTTAACAGCAGCAGTAACTAGCCCAATATAGGCTTCCTCTTTTTCAGACTCAGAGGATGATGAGTCTGTCCAGATCTTTTTCTTCTTGGAAATGGAATTTTCCTTCTTTCCTTTGTGCTGCTGCTGCTTCTTCTCCTCAGTCTCCTTCCTCTTCTTTGGGCAGTCAGCTATCACATGCCCAGGTTTGTTGTAATAGTAGCAAATTACTTTAGAGGAGTTCTATTTATTATGTTTAGAACCATACATGTCAGTCTTGGACTGGTTCTTTCTGTGATGAGTGGAATTGGAAGGCCTCTTCTTCCAATGTTTCTTCTACATTAACCTCTTGAGTTGTTTGGAAAAGGCTGCAAAATCTTCATCAGACATGCTGATGTTTGATGCCTCTAAGTCAGAGCTATCTGACTCAGCTGGTCTCCTTGGTGGAGAAGTAATCCTTTCCTTGCCTTTCCTTGTGATTTCATCATTGAAGGCTAAGGACTTTTCTTTGGCCAGAGATTTGTTGGAGGCATCCTCCTCCTTCCTGGCAGCCAACTGTATCTCATAAGAGAGTAGCTTTCCAAACAATATTTGGGGAGGAGTGTCAGCATGCTTGTCCATCTCTCTTATGGCACAGATCTAAGTATCCCAGTCTCTAGTAAGAGATTTGAGAAACTTATCATTTATTTAATAATTATTGAAGACTCTTCCATAGGTCTTCAATTCATTTATGATCATGGAGAATCTTTCATAATAGGTAATAATGTTCTCCTTCAAGATTTGCAAGAAAGCCTCATACTCATGGTTGAGCAGAGACTTCCTGTCATCTCTTACCTCATCAGTACCCTCCATGTAGACCATAAGGGTGTCCCACATCTCCTTGGACGTCTGGCTGTGAACCAAGTTCAGGAAGGTTGAGTCATCTATAGCACTGGCAATGATGTTCTGTGCTCTCTTGTCCAGGACAGCTAATATGACCTCATCTTTGGTCATTTCAGAGAGTGTCTTTGGTGTCTGAATGTTGACATCCAGGGAAGAGACCTTAATGGGAATGATAGGTCCCTCCCTAACAATTGCAAAATTTTTTGGATCATAGGCTTCAATAAATAGCCTCACCCTCTCCTTCCATATTCCAAACTACTCCTTTCTGCAGATGGGGAGTTTCATGGAACTCAGCTCTCTCTGGCTCTCTCCTGAGCCCATGGCCACTTAATAGAAGCTACCTTGGAGGATCACTCAGATTATTAAATCCTTTTTTTGAGGAACCTCCCTCTAATATCACTTGAAAGATCTTCTTTTCAAGGTATCTAGCAACCTAGAGGGGGGGTGAATAGGTTTGCTTAGGTCTTTTTATAGTCGTTTAAATCACTTGTTTATTTCTTTTAACTTTCATCTTAGAGTGATCTAGAGCTTGTCCTTAGCACTTGTAATTAAGAAAATAAAAGCAAACACAGAAAAGCACACAAGTGTTTATAGTGGTTCCCCAAACTTATGGGTACATCCACTCTCCTCCCACCTTGCTAACTTCCTGTTAGTCAAGGCACTTCTCCAAACCAATGATCCAATGAGCTTACACCTCAAATCCCTCAGGATCTCTCAGTCTCCTCTAAGACTTACACCTCAGCCACAAAGGCCTACACTCAGTGATACAAGTATCACCTACCTCAGGCACTTAAGCCCTACCACTCAGGATATGGAGGATAGCCATACCTCAGAACAAGCTTGCTCCTACAACTAAGAGAGATGCACTCTCCTACAGTTCAAGCAAAACTGCCCTACTACTTAATGAGTAAAACTCACCAACCTCAGAGAGCAGCACTCTCCTACAGCTCTGGAAAATTTGCCCTACCTCCGTCCCAAAGGTCCTACAGCTCAGATCCAGAAGGATCCTACAAAAAAATAGTTTAATTTACTTTGACACGGAGAAACTTCTCTGTGTCTACAACTAGAGCAGAAAAATTTTTGCTCCAAGTCTCCTCACAGGAGGGAAAGAATTTGAAGGAGGAACTCAGAAGATAACTTCTGAACTTGCTGTTGAAGGCTCAAGATCTTGAGTCTTAAAATAGCTCACTGAACCTGTTAAAAGATGAAGGTTCTTCTTTCTTTAGAACTGATTCTGAATCTATTGTAGCAGATGGAGACTGGCACAGATAACTGAACTTTTCTTGCTAGAGAGCTTCAAGCTTTTCACATGCAGTAATGGCAAAGAGGATGAAGACGGCTGCTTTCCTTTTTGAATATTGTATGCCCTAAAAGTTATCTTTGTCTTGTCCCTATCTCTTCCTTTTGTAGTTTGTCGATCAACGGCTCTTAGAGATCGGTGGGCCCTACTTGCAGCTTCTAGCTGCGCCTTGCTTTAACAGAAGAAGATGTACAGTAGCTTCACGACAAGTTTTGTCGTTTAGTATAGCTTCCCCGTGTTTGAATTGACCTTAGTTGACTTTGTCGATTTTGCTGATGTCAACGCCTGTGGACTTAGCCAAAATCGAGTATCAAAGAATAGGCGTTGAGTGAGTAAGCATCACTCAATGCCAAAACACTTAGACAGATTTAATGTCTCTTGGCGTTGAGTGAGTAACCTTTACTCAATGCCAAACTACTTAAAATATGAAGTCTGATACTAGGCGTTGAGATATTCATCTTCACTCAACGCCAACTTGCTTTATCAGCTTTTAGCTGCTTTGGCGTTTAGTGAGTAAGCATCACTCAACGCCAAACTCCTTAGATAAAATTCTGTCTTCACTAGGCGTTGACATCATTGAGTCAGTAATCTCCACTCAATGCTTTTTATCTTAACCAAATTTCTGCTTCTTCAATAACTTAAGGGTTGAGAGCATTGAGTGAACATGCCTCACTCAACGCTACTAGCTTTTAACTCATTTCTGCATAAAGTCATTGAGAGCATTGAGTGAGTAAGCCCCACTCAACGCTTCTTGCCTTAGATAATTTTTTGTGTTTAAAACGGCTGGGCTTAGACTGTCTTACTTTGAACTGAGTTCGACGAATGGTGAATCTGAGCTCAACGAACTTTGAAATCAATTCAATGAACTCTCAACTGAGCTCGACAAACTCAGAACTCAAGCTCTAAACTTAGCTTGACGAAAGGTGAGCTGAGCTCGACTAACTCTGAACTCAGTTTGACGAAATATCAACTGAGCTCGACGAGCTCAGAACAAAAGCTCTGAACTTTACTCGAGGAAAGGTTAGCTGAGCTTGACGAACTCTGAACTCAGTTCAATGAATTCCGAACTTAGTTCAACCAGTTCAACATACAACCTTTTTTCTGAATGACATTGAGTGTGTCTTCATCACTCAACGCCAAAAAACTCTGCCAACTTTCTCTTTAGTAGCATGGCGTATAGTGAGTTGACTTCACTCAACTCCTGTGGACTTAGCCACATTTCAGATCATTCAAACTTAGGCTATAACAGTATAGGCTACAGTAAGCGATATAAGTCATTTGGCGTTCAGTGATGTTCCTTCCCTCAATGCCTGTGGACTTAGACAGATTTCTATCATCCCACACCATAGGTAAGTGTTTACCTGACTTAGCCACTTAGGCTACCTGACCTATCATAGTAATCTACTGATATGTGTATATCATTGATAAGATTGACTTCACTCAAATCCAGGACATTGTGGGCAATAGACCCAACAGTCTTCATCTCTTGAACTGATGGAGACAACGCCCACAACATTTTGAGGATGGCGACGGCATGCTTGCGGACGACCATGCGGAGCATCAGCATAATAGCCGTCCAGAACGCAAACCCATATATTATTAATTAATAATAATTATTATTAATAAATTATTATTAATTAATAAGTCATTTCTATGTTTGGTATTTTTGTCGCATTGTTTTAATTTCATGTATGATGGGTGCCTATAACCATCAATTGCTATCTTTATTTAATGTCTTTAATTATTATTTTGTTATGACATGATGGGTACCATTAGCCATCATGTGTGGTTTAATTTTGTATGGTGGAGATTGAGTGGTGTAGCCTACATATAGGTATTTTCATGAAGGATTGAGTAGTGAATGAATAAGAAAAAAAACCTAAATTTCAACCTTGAAATTTCCTCCTCTTCCTAGGCAAATTTTGGCCCGCCTCCTTCTTCTTCCTCTTTGGCCACCGGCCACCTCTTCTCCCCTCTCAATCTTGGCCTCACTCCTCCTTCTTCCTCCCCTCTACTCCCTTGAAACCTGAGCCCTAGCCACCACCTTCCAACCCTGCTCCTCCCTCTCCCTCCAACCTGAGCCACCTACAAGATCCACCAAAGCCACCGGCCTCCTCCTCCTTCATCAATCTACCAACAAGCCGCCACCCCACCTCCATCCCTAACCAACTCGGCCACCACAACCTTTCCCAAACCCGACCTCTCCTTCCTCTCAATAGGTCTACCACCTCTCCACAAGGCCACCAACCTCCAATAACCCCTCCGCAAACCCGAGTCCCCTCCTATACAACCCTTCTAGTCATCGGCCACCTCCTCCTCTAGTAAACCCGAGCCCCTCATCCTGGCCGCCACCCTCTCCATCTCCCTATCCCTACCCAACCACCACCCTAGTCTCCACCCCCTTTCCCTCCACAAATAACCCGAGATATCACCTTCCTTAAATATCCCTAAATCCTACCACCTTTTCTCTCTCCTGCTATATTTGGAGATATACTACCATATTTGGATGATTTCGTCGTGGGACTTTCCATTTCCAGCGTGATGCGACGAAGGCGGACGAGTTTCTCTCCTACCGGCATGACTTTAGTGGAGCCGTTGAAGAACGATTCTTGCCGAGAGAACCGTAATCATCCATTCCGGTTGGGTAACGAACTTTTCCACTCTAGTGTGTTCCTTTCTTTAGATTGTCTTGTGGTGGAATTTCTAGCATTAACTTTGATATAATTGAAAACATCGTTGCTAGCATTCATTGTTTTGCGTTTTTCTTGGTTGATTTAATTTTTGTAAAAGGTTTTGGCGAGCCCTCATTTTCTTTTGTTGGGAGAGATCTACCTTTTCCGAATCGTGTTTTATTCGGTAGATCTCTTTTGGTATAACACCACTCGGTCGGATCCAATATTTGTCATTTTAGCCGGAACGAATATTGGGTTATAGCCTCTATTCAGTCCCAAACAGTTTTGCTACCCGTACGCTAGCATATAGTTGATTGGACGTAATATCGTGGTGCAGCTTAGAACGATTGTGTGAGCGTAGAATTTAGTTCGTAGAGAGATAGTCGTGCGCGTCTGTAATTATATTTCGGTTCAAACGTGTTCGCCTACATCAATTTGGTATCAGAGGGAGGTTCACGTCAATTTCCTAATTGGCACCCTCCCCCTCTTATTTGGCACGTTAACACGCACTCACTCGTTGCATGATATTTCATAAAAATCAATTTTTAAATATTTGGTCTGCAAATAGCGGCCTAAAATTTTCAATTTTTTCAAATTTCAAAAAAATAAAATTCTGAAAATTGTCTATCATTTTATTAGTAAGAAATAAAAAAATTATTTTATTTTTATTAAGTCATTATTTTTATTAAATCTTTATAAATTTTTAATTTTTGTCTGCAAATATCGGCCTATCTTTTTAATTTTTTCAGCAAAATCAAAAAAAAATTATTTAATAATCTTCATATTATTTCCTGCAAGCAAACCAAAAATATATATATATTTACCTTAGCTATTAGGCGAGAACAATTCCATCTTTCCTAGAATTAGTTTTTCAGGTACCCTTTTCTTTGCATTCGCACAAAATCCGGATCGAGTGTCCTCTCCAGTTCACACTGAAATGGCTTTCGACGTTAATGCTTCCAATCGTCCCCTAACTTATCTACACACTAATATTTTTACCTATGATGGTTATGGGGATCCCAAGTATTTTAGATACTGGCTTGAAGGGGTAGAAACCTATTTCGAATATAACCAATTGGGCGAATACCAAAAGGTTAGTGTAGTCCGAGAGCGGTTAAGAGGTCGAGCCCGCGAGTTTTGGCTGAATGAAGAGAAAGAGCGTGGTGCTGGTAGCTATCCTTATGTTTGGCCGCACATGCGAAGAATTCTCTCAGCAAAATTTTATTCCCCCTAACGCCTTAGTACTAGCCTGACATCCGATAGCCAATATTGTTATGGCACTAGAACCAAACCGGATCATAGGAGTGACATATTATACCAAGATAGGTCATTTTCCCAGGGTGGTAGAGCTACCCCTAGCGTACCTGCACCCACCTATAGAGGAAGGGAAACAGTGAGGTCCCTTATCTCGAGTTCTGTACATGTGACTGCTAGGACTGCCATGAGCCCGCGGGGTGAGAGTAATCCTACCTGTAGTCAAACGATTACGACATATGTGTCAAGTGGCGCACCTGATCTTGGCTCTATTGAGCATCCTACCCCGATTACGCCCATAGACCCTATTAAGTCTCTCCCCGAGTTGCCTAAATTTGTCGTTGACTTTCCTGTTGAGTCTGAGGTTGTATCTAAGACTGTGCCCGTCACTGAGTACGAGGCTGAATACGCTGGAGATTTGAGTAGCGATGAGGAGATTGGTAACCCTAGTGACCTGGACAAGGATTTCTCCTCTGAGGAATCATCTCCTCTTCCTTTCGGCGATGTTTCTCCCTTGATAGTTATTGAGTCTTCTGAGACCCTGAGTCAGAAGACATTCCGGCTGAGTCGGTAGAGTCACCCTATGTTGAGAGCTTAATGATTACTGATTTAGGTGATGACCTGCTAGAACATGAGCTAGTTCCTTCTAGCACGGAACATATTGAGGTGCACATTTATTTAGCTTCCCCGTTAGATCAATCCAGTCGGATAAGTGCGAGTGAGGATACCAATATTATTATGATTGACCCAGGATTGGAAGATGTTTCAACAGTGTTGGAAGAGTCACCTTGGGATGGGTGTTTATCTTGGGATGATCTTAGTGAGGAACATCCGGGAGTTAGTTCTTTGAAGTTATCAACGTTGCTTGAGGTTCAAGCTAATTTAGATCCTCCCCGGGATTCGATTTGTCCATCCCTCTATCCTGATTTAGATGATGTACCCACTTCATGGGAAGATTTGGTTAGCGAAGGATGTGTCGTTTTGGAAAATTTACCTAGTGTGGCAGGATTAATTTTGGATGACGGTAGCACTGAGAACCTGATAGACTTGTCTTTGATGTTGCATACTTCGGAGAACGTTGCTGATTCTAACTTGGATGACTTGATAAGCGTGTTGGAAGAATGTCCAAGTGAGAGAGTTGTATATTTGGATTATATTACTGAAGTAGAACCGGATGAGCGTCCCCTGACGCTATCTCCATTGTGTGAATTTAAATTAGATTTCAACTCTCTCTCAGTTTTAGATTTACGAAGTCTCCCTACTGTTCTGTTGACTCGTCTTGTGGGCACTTTAGGACGCACGTTTTGTAATCCTGATCTGAGTCCGTTTATTGGGGCACCCTCACTGGCCCCTCCTTTGGACATGTCACCTTTGACTGCCCATTATCCTACATGTCCATCGTTGGTCATACCCTCGGCTGCATTACATTTTGTTTCTGTGGCGACGATGCCTTTTATCCTAGTTTACTCCTTAAACTTTAAAAATTATCACATATCGAATTATACATTTATGATGAAGCCTTTTATAGTGCCTCCTGATGTAATTCAATCAGCGCCACCTGATTTAGTTCCGTTGGTGTCTCCTTATTTAGTTCTGTCACCACCAAATATATTAAGTACGTTTGCACAAGATTATGCTCGCCATGAACATTATTTACATAAGCACTTGAGTGAAACGCTGTCCACGTCACAAAAAACTTATCAATTTTTTGCTAGCTTACATAAAAGGGCGTCTTACGGTATAATTGGCGATTTTGTTTTGGTTCGTCTCGTCCCTGAACGGTTGCCTTCGGGCACTATAGAAAGTCGGCGAGTTGGCGAGCTGCACCTTTTGCGGACATTAATGAAATCAGGAGAACACGCATTTCTTTTGATGTTTTACACTGATTGGGGTAATACCCCTATTTTTAATGTTTCTGATTTAACGCTGCATGTTTCTCAACCACTTGAATTATCTACCTGTCCGTTTGGTTCCACTTCGTTCTCTTATGGTTTGGGTAGTGAGTTTGTGCTTGGATCGCTCTTTTCTTCGGTCTTCACTGGAGGTACGTTGGTAGTTGATGTTGAAACTTTTCTTCCTTTATTGCCTAATGCTTTTCCAAAGGTCCCCAGGACCAACATTTTGCATGACAGGATACTACAGGTTGAAGTGCTCTCTTCTCCAAGTGATGTTGTTTGCTGCTACGTGCCTCTTGTGGATGATGCTCTCCTGCACCGGTACTCTCAGACCACCTCATCGGTGATGAGTACTTTTGAGCGGGGGAGGATTGATGGAGATGATGGCCCATAACATTTCGAGGACGGCGACGACATGCTTGTGGATGACCATGGGGAGCGTCGGCATAATAGCCGTCCAGAACGCAAACCCATATATTATTAATTAATAATAATAATTATTAATAAATTATAATTAATTAAAAAGTTATTTCTATGTTTGGTATTTTTGTCGCATTGTTTTAATTTCATGTATGTTGGGTACCTATAACCATCAATTGCTATCTTTATTTAATGTCTTTAATTATTGTTTTGTTATGACATGATGGGTGCCATTAGCCATCATGAGTGGTTTAATTTTGTATGGTGGAGATTGAGTGGTGTAGCCTATATATAGGTCTTTTCATGAAGGATTGAGTAGTGAATGAATAAGGAAAAAAACCTAAATTTCAACCTTGAAATTTCCTCCTCTTCCTAGGCAAATTTCGGCCCTCTTCCTCCTTCTTCCTCTTTGGCCGCCGGCCACCTCTCCTTCCCTCTCAATCTCGGCCTCCCTCCTCCTTCTTCCTCCCCTCTACTCCCTTGCAAATAGAGCCCTAGCCACCACCTTCCAACCCGGCCCCTCCCTCTCCCTCCAACCCGAGCCACCTCCAACATCCACCAAAGCCGCCGGCCTCCTCCTCCTTCATCAACCTACCATCGAGCCGCCACCCCACCTCCATCCCTAACCAACTCGGCCACCACCACCTTTCCAAAACCCGACCTCTCCTTCCTCTCAAGAGGCCGACCACCTCTCCACAAGGCCACCAACCTCCAACAACCCCTCCTCAAACCCGAGCCCCCTCCTCTACATCCCTTCTAGTCATCGACCACCTCCTCCTCTTGTTAACCCGAGCCCCTCATCCTAGCCGCCACCCTCTCTATCTCCATATCCCTACCCGACCACCACCCTAGCCTCCACCCCCTTTCTCTCCCCAAATAACCCGAGATATCACCTTCCTTAAATATCCCTAAATCCTACCACCTTTTCTCTCTCCTAATATATTTGGAGATATACTAAAAGACCCCCCTCCCGGAACACAAAACACGACACGAGAGGAGTCTTATGCCCAGAACAGCTGCCTTGCGGTAGCACTAACACCCGGGCTAACCTGTACCACAAGACACCTATTGCCGGCTATAACCAATATCATACATTGCCAACCCAACCAAAATATAACACAGAAGTCAAATCTACACAAAGCATAAAGTCCATAAAATCTTAAATAAAGAAGCTACAACAAGCTTCTAATATCATAGTACGTAAACATTAGTTTGCCCAAAAAGGGCCACATCAAAAAACTTTCACACTCACATCTGTAACTGACGGTTGCGCTCGTACCGTCCCCTCGGGCCCTGTTGTCCTGGCCTGGCTGTCCAGCTGCAAAACCTGCTGCTCCACCTGCGGGATTTCCTCCTAAAAAGGAAGATATAGCAACCGTTAGTCATAAAGACTAAGTGGCTTCTCATCCACTCGCCCGGCGACTCCTCGGCACCGGGCGGAGAAAGGAATGGGGTACAATATATATAAATCATAGGTACAAGCAGGTGGTATAATCTGAATAACACTATGTAAATAAAGTAGTGTAATAAATGAGCAACCACTTATTCTAACAACTCTACCATCTAAAGCAGCATGAGAGTATAATGTTATAATAGTAAGTAACTGAACTTATATGAATGTTCATACAAACATATAAGTTGAGGATCATTCAGCAGTAAGTAACTCATCGTGTAGGAATGCCTATACAAACTTATACAATGAGGATCCTGTGTATGCAATGAATTGTAATGACATGTATGCGATGCAATGACTCACCCATGATCACGCACATGCAATTGCTATGTCAACACAGACTTGTAGTTCCCACTTTTCGAGCAGGTAGCTAACCTCTCAGGCATCAACCGTCGTGGCCGGACGGTGACAGTAGAGCGGGCATCTCTACTACTAGGCTAGTCTCCACACTAACTGGCCTAGGCCTTCGTATGCCTTAATGCTAAGAACACAACAGCGGAGCTCACATGCGTACTACAGATCAGCGGGTGTCTTGGGTAGATGTGCACCGAGATCCTAGCCCCTAACTGGCCTAAGGTGTGATACGGAAGGAGCCTCAGAAATGAGCACAATAACTAAGCCCAACCCTTCACTTGGAATGGAAGGAGCCTCGGGATGTGAACATCGAGTACCAAGCCCAACCGCCCAAGGTCTAGCTGTCAACTCCCATCGGTGTGACAATTGGCGAGCCCGTAGACCTGCCATACTATCCTTAACCCGGGATTACGACACCGCGTGTCGACTCACACCACATGCATTTTATCCACGTCGTGATACGGAAGGAGCCTCGGAAACGAGCACGAGGACCAAGCCCAACCGACCACTTGGCATGGAAGGCGCCTCGGGACATGAACACCGAAGTCCAAGCCCAACCGTCCATTTATTATTCTTCCCAACATTACCAACCAGTGCGATCATATATCCGCACTCACCCTTTTTACAATCCGGTGCCCAAGGAACCTCAGGGGTTTACCACGAACATAGGTGGCGAACCTCCACATACAATGGACCATTTTAGACTCCCTTATATGACAAGCCTCAATACCATGATTTTGTCAATGCTATGGTCACATAACTTTAACATCACCAAGATCAACCATTTGTGTACACATGAGTAAACCATCTATTTAACACATCACATGTTCATACAACCATCAAGTCATTTCGTTCAACCACATACCATTTCACCATTTGTTTACGTGAGGTCTATCAAGTAATTTCATCATGCATTGAATTATCACAATTAGGCATATTATGATTCGCCTATAACTTAATGTCGGATTATTGCAAAACCTCTTCCGAGTCCAAACCAAACTTACACTTACCCAAGAATTTCAGGTGCAGAACACCTGCTGGGCAGCAACTTTGACCAAAGATTCCTGTGGCTACAGGAATTCAGTAAGTGCATGTAACCCCTCGATGGAAAGGTCTTTCCATCGGCTACAACTTTCATGTTCAGTCTGCAACCCAGATCAAACTGTATCATACATGAAATTGGCTCCAAAGCCTGCTGCGTACAGGATACAATTTCTGCACGCTTGGTCTGACATCCCTCTACTTCGATCAAACATTTCTGTGGCTACAGACTTCACCTAAAGGTGTGTAACCACTCGTTGGAAAGGTAATACTAAGGGCTACGACTTTCGTGTTTATTCGGAAGCCCAGATCTGACCATATCTTGCCTGAAGATAGCCAAGAAGGTCACTGCGTGTAAAACACAGATTTTTGCATGCATATTAAGGCGAAAAGAACGGCATTGGTTCATCTTCCTCCTCAAGCCGATCCTCCCAAATCACAACCAGAAGTTCCTCCACCCTAATTCAACCTCTTAAGGCTATTCCTCTTCACGAAACCACCCCCATCATCACTTTGAAGTAAGGGGAGGTTGAAGATGACTATACCTTAGAACACAAGTTCTAGCATGTCCCTCCTAGAAATCTTCATCTCACACATCAAGACTCTTTTGAGTCGATATCTAGTCTAAGGATAACTACAGATCTAGCACCAAGGGAGAGGGGAGGAAGCTCACCTCATTTACAGCAGTTCCACCATTTCCGGCCATGGATCTTGTCATTCTCCTCGTCGGCATCCCTTTTTCCTTGGCAGCGGTGGCGATTCCTCATAGAGTTTGGTTGGCTCCAGTAAGTTCTCCTTCCTCCAGAAGTTTCTC
Source organism: Platanthera zijinensis (assembly GCA_039513925.1). NCBI lineage: Eukaryota > Viridiplantae > Streptophyta > Magnoliopsida > Asparagales > Orchidaceae > Platanthera > Platanthera zijinensis. The sequence goes on along the minus strand of CM077098.1, from coordinate 48,026,226 downwards.
TAGAAAATATGTCTTGGAAGAGGATGAAAATGGCTAGGGTTTCATTTCCCCTTTTTATTCAGAAGTGACGCGGGTAGGGATACGGCTGTGTCCTTACCCATGTTCTGCTCTTGCGAAACGTCATCAACGGTTTGACTGCCGTTTCGTGCTCATATACGGGTACTGACACGCCCGTGCTTGTACCTGTGTCCAGGTGACACAGCCGCGGTTCTAGACGTGCCGATACCCGTGTCTTGCTCGGGACACGTCTCATCGACATTGCCTCGACACACACGAGTAGGGACACGCTCGTGTCTCTACCCGTGTCCTTCTCTGGAAAAACCACTCAATGCCATACCACTCAAAGCCATGGCACTCAAACCACGACACCCGGGTAGGGACATGCCCGTATCTCTACCCATGTCCTCCTCGGGACAGTCCACTCAACGTCGTGCCACTCAAAGCCATGACACTCAAAGCCATGACACACGGGTAGGTACACGCCCGTGTCTCTACCCGTGTCCTTCTCAGGGCAAACCACTCAACTCCAAGCCACTCAAAGCCATGTCACTCAAAGCCACGACATATGGGTAGGGACACGCCCGTATCTCTACCCGTGTCCTACACAGGCCAAACTTCATTTTTCCCCACGCGTGTGCGCCTGATCTCCTGCACTCTCTGAGCCAAAATTAGCTCTCCTGACTCAAAAGCGCACACCAGGGGCCTAGCGCGAATCGGGACGTTACAAATCCTATTAACAAAATAAAAGATTTCGTCCCCGAAATCAGGTTAAGGCTACGGGGATAGAAAAGAATAAAATAGACATGACATGACATAAAATAAAATATGCTTTTAAAGGTTACCTTGATGGAATAGGTCCGGGTAGCGCTTTTGCATCAAGTCTACCGGCTCCCACATACACTCCTCTTTCCCATCATTGGACCACAACACTTTCACTAAAGGAACACTTTTGCGGCGCAAGGTCCTCGTTTCGCTGTCCACTATGCGCACAGGCTCCAGTCGCACCGACCTATGATTTGTAATTGTTCCGTCAGTGGTTGAGACATATTGTTCGGGACGCAACAACGCCTTTCGGAGTGACGACACATGGAACACGTCATAAAGATTCTCCATCTACGGCGGTAACTCCAACCAATATGCCAACGGGCCAATCCTTTCCAATATGACGTAGGGCCCAACGTACCTTGGGCTGAGCTTCTTTGCACCACGTACCCGAGATACTACATGCATTGGCCTGATCTTTAAAAATACCTTATCGTTCACTTGAAATTCCACGATCTAGTGCTTTGCATCATAGTATTTTGCTTGGCGACTTTGAGCCTCGAGCATACGGTCCCGTATTAGTCTCACAGCCGCATCAGTATCATCTATGTATTCAACTCCGAAAGCCTTCGAATCTTCATCCTGTACCCAAGAAAAGGGTGTTCTACACCTTCGTCCGTAAAGGGATTCATGGGGTGCCATCCCGATGCTAGCTTGATGGTTGTTGTTGTATGAGAATTCTACCAAGGGTAGGAGCCTTTCCCATGACTCTCCTCTATCCAACACACATAACCTCAATAAGTCTTCCAATGTCCGGATAGTCCTTTTAGATTGCCCGTCGGTCTGAGGGTGAAACGCTGTGCTGAAGATAAGGCGCCAACCCAAATATGCCTATACAGCCTTCCATTCCATAGAGGTAAACCGACCATCCTGGTCAGAAACGATTGTCTTTGGCACGCCATGATACCGTACGAATTGTTCCACAAAAAGGCGTACCAAAACATCCACGTGTGCTTCTTTCTTCATAGGTATGAACCGGGCTACCTTCGTTAAGCGATCAATGATTACCCATATCGAATCATTCCCTGAGTGGGAGCGAGGCAAACCGTCGATGAAGTCCATGGAGACATCCTCAAACTTCCACTCGGGGATGGGCAATGACTGCAACAATCCACGGGGGCTCCTGCATTCTGCCTTCACTCTTTGACAGGCCTCGCAATGCGTAACAAAATACCTGACGTCTTTCTTCATCCCTAGCCAACAAATGGTATTCCGCAAGTCGGCGTATATCTTAGCAATCCCAGGGTGCACAGAATACTGAGAGTAGTGTGCCTCTCTCAAGATATCTTCCCGAATTTTACCGCCCTTGGGAATGTAAAGCCAGCCACGGAAATGAACAAGGCCGTCCTTTAGAGAGTACTCGCTAGTTGTCCCATCTTTAATTGACTTTATTGCCGGGGCCAGAGCCTCATCCCTTACTTGCTCCGCCCGGATCCGATCTCGAACATCGCAAACTATGCTAATCGTGGCCACGTACTCCGTATAGCCATCGGGTTGATCCTTATACACCTAAGTGATCTCCATCTCCTCAAGCATCCGAGCTAACTCCATACGCATCAAATGGGACTCGGGGCTTATTTCCGGTACTTTCCTGCTCAAAGCGTCGACTACAGAATTTACTTTTCCGGGGTGGTAGTTCAGGGTGTATTCATAATCGCACAAAAACTCCAACCACCACCGCTGTCTTAGAATCAACTCCTTCTGGGTATTGGCGTACTTTAAGTTCTTATGTTCTGAGAAGATTTTGCAGTGTACGCCGTATAGGTAGTGCCTCAAAATCTTTAAGGAGAACACTACTGCTCCAACCTCCAAATCATGTACTGGATAGTTGATTTCATGCTTCTTCAGTTGTCTTGAAGCATGGCGATGACATGCCCGTGCTGCTTCAATACCGCTCCCATTTCTTGATATGATGCGTCTGTGTAAACTTGAAATCCTTCCTTCCCGGATGGAAGGGCTAGGATGGGTGTGGATGTAAGTCTGTCCTTTAGTTCTTGGAAAGCAACTTCACATTAGGGTGTCCACTCATACGACACACCTTTCTTTGTTAGGGAAGTAAGAGGAAGAGCAAACTTTTAGAATCCCTTTACGAACTTGCGGTAGTACCCAGCAAGTCAAAGGAAACTCCGCACGTTCGCCGCTGACTTCAAAGGCGACCACTCCTCCATGGCATGCACTTTGGACGGATCCACAGCTACCCCAGCCCCATTGATCACATGACCCAAGAAGGAAACCTCCTTAAGCCAGAATTCACACTTGCTGAACTTGGCGAACAGGGTGTGCTCTTTTAACTTCTTCAGTACTAAGGCCAGATGCTCGACATGTTCTTCCTCCGTCTTGGAGTAGACCAAGATATCGTCGATGAAAATAATGATGAAAACATCTAGATAGGGCTTGAACACTTTGTTCATCAAGCTCATGAAAGCAGATGGGGCATTTGTGAGCCCAAATGGCATCACTGTGAACTCATACAAGCCATACCTTGAGCTAAAAGCCGTTTTTTGAATATCATCCTCTTGTATTCTCAATTGATAATACCCCGAGTGCAAATCTAGCTTGGAAAACCAATGTGCTCCCACCAGTTGATCGAACAACTCATCGATCCAAGGTAACGGATAGGTGTTCCGTACCGTCAGTCGGTTGAGCTCCCGATAGTCTATGCATAATCGCAGGGTTCCATCTTTCTTCTGAACGAATAGAACAGGGACTCCCCAAGGTGATGAGCTGGGATGAACAAACCCTGATTCTACCAACTCTTGCAGCTGAACTCTAAACTCGGCGAGTTCCTTTGGGGCCATTCGGTAAGGAGTCCTTGAGACAGGCTTGGCACCCGGTACTAACTTGATTTGAAAATCTACTTCTCTGTGTGGGGGTAATCCTGGAAATTTCTCAGGAAATACCTCAGGAAAGTCCCGCACTACCCGCACGTCCTTGACGTCCAACGCCAACTCCTTCAACTCGAAATAAATCATGAAAACTTCATCCCCCTTCATGTGGGCTTTTAAGGCCTAGACTGAGGTTAACATCATACGGGGCGCGAAGTTAATACCTTGAAAAATGACCTCCGAGTCTCCATGTCTCAAAGAGATCCTCTTCTGCGTGCAGTCAATCTTCGTATAGTGCCACTCCAGCCATGCCATGCCCAGAATGAGGTCGAACTCTGGCATTCTCAAGACTGTGGCAGGGGTGTCGAAGAGATTTCCTTCAAGGAAAACCTTAAACTCGCACTTCGCGGTTGCCGTCATCTCCGATCCGTTTGGAAGGCGCACCCTTCGAGCAGTACCAGTGAAGTATTTCACTCCATCTATATCTTTGATGATGTCTTGAGACACAAAAGAGTGCGAGGCACCGGTGTCGAATAACGTATAGGCCAGTTTCCCTCCGACCATCACGGTGCCTAAGTATCAAATTATGAAGGCTCAAGCCATATTCCTAGAACAAACATAGGAAGACTAAGGACGAATGCTTATAACGTATGAATTTCTTCCTCGTAGCCCTCATCCTGGAGCTTGGTCCTGCTTCAATTTCTCTTTCAGTGAGTCTCTTAATGCTTGTATAAACACCCAAAAGACATGTTTCCAACCACTTTACCGTATCTACTATCTCCGCCAAGCTCGAGTCTGCTATAAACAAAAGTGGTTGCCCTAGGGAATCTTCCATATCTATTATCTACGCTACGTTCAAAATCCTCTATAAACAAAAGTGCTTGCCCTATGGGTATCGCAAGACTTTATACAATAGCTTTACATTCCTGGGGTCATCCAAACTTTAGGATATCGACGTACAAAGGTACGTACCTAAGGTCAGGTTGGCTAATCGTAGGGTCAAAGTTGGACATACTTAGTGTGAATTACATATGGACACACCACTGCTTCCGCTAAGTCAGTTTGTCCCCAAACTGACTAATCGAACGGGGGTGGCACCATTATTAAATGACTTCTTCAGTTCAGGATCGTAGCAAGCTGATACCATTTGTAAGACCCCCCCCCCCCCTTCCGTAACACAAAACACGACAGGAGAGGAGTCTTATACCCAGAACAGCCGCCTTGCGGTAGCACTAACACCCAGGCTAGCCTGTACCACAAGACGCCTATTCTGCCGGCTATAACCAATATCATACATTGCCAACCCAACCAAAATATAACACAGAAGTCAAATCCACACAAAACATAAAGTCTATAATATCTTAAATAAAGAAGCTACAACAAGCTTCTGATATCAGAGTACGTAAATAGTAGTTTGCCCAAAAATGGCTACATCAAAAACCTCTCACACTCACATCTGTAACTGATGGTAGCGACGGTACCATCCCCTCAGGCCCTGTCGTCCTGGCCTTACTGTCCAGCTACAAAACCTGCTGCTCCACCTGCAGGATTTCCTCCTAAAAAGGAAGACGTAGCAACCGTTAGTCATAAAGACTAAGTGGCTTCTCATCCACTCCCCCGACGACTCCTCGGCAACGGGCGGAGAAAGGAACGGGGTACAATATATATAAATAATAGGTGCAAGCAGGTGGTATAATATGAATAACATAATGTAAATAAAGCAGTGTAATAAATGAGCAACCACTTATTCTAACAACTCTACCATCTACAGCAACATGAGAGTATAATGTTATAACAGTAAGTAACTAAACTTTTATGAATGCCCATACAAACATATAAGTTGAGGATCGTTCAGCAGTAAGTAACTCATCATATATGAGTGCATATACAAACTTATACGATGAGGATCTTGTGTATGCAATGAATTGTAATGATATGTATGCAATGCAATGACTGATCCATGATCACGGACATGCAATCGCTATATCGACACAGACTTGTAGTTCCCACTTTTTGAGCAGGTAGCTAACCTCTTAGGCGTCAACCGTCATGGCCGGACGGTGACAGTAGAACGGGCATCTCTACTACTAGGATGGTATCCACACTACCTGGCATAGGCCTTCGTACGCCTCAATGCTAAGAACACAACAGCGTAGCTCACATGTGTACGATGGCTCAGCGGGTGTCTCGGGTAGATGTGCACCGATATCCTATCCCTGAACTGGCCTAAGGTGTGATACGGAAGGAGCCTTTGAAATGAGCACGAGTACCAAGCCCAACCATTCACTTGGCACGGAAGGAGCATCGGGACGTGAACACCGAGGACCAAGCCCAACCGCCCAAGGTCTAGCTGTTAAATCCAATCGGTGTGATGATTGACGAGCCCGTAGACCTGCCACACTATCCTTAACTCGGGATTACGACACCGCGTGTCAACTCACACCACATTCATTATATCCACATCGCGATACAGAAGGAGCCTCGGAAACGAGCACGAGGACCATACCCAATCGACCACTTGGCACGGAAGGAGCCTCGGGACATGAACACCGAGGACCAAGCCCAACCGTCCATTTATGATTCTTCCCAACATTACCAACCAGTGTGATCAGATATCCACAATCGCCCTTTTTACAATCCGATTCCCAAGACACCTAAGGGGTTTACCATAAACACAGGTGGCGAACCACCACATACAATGGACCATTTTAAACTCCCTTATATGACAAGACTCAAGACCATGATTTCGTCAATGATATGGTCACATAACTTTAACATCACCAAGATCAACCATTTGTGTACACATGAGTTCACCATCTATTTAACACCTCACATGTTCATACAACCATCACCGAACAATTACCAAAGCTCTAGTAAATCTTGTTATTAAACGACTAATTACCCTTCGTTCATTAACCCCCACCAAGTCATTTCGTTCAACCACATACCATTTCACCATTTGTTTACGTGGGGTCTATCCAGTAATTTCATCATGCGTTCAATTATCACAATTAGGCATATTATGATTCGCCTATAACTTAACATCAGATTGTTACAAAACCTCTTCCGAGTCCAAACCCAACTTTACACTTACCCAGGAATTTCAGGTGCAGAACACCTGCTGGGCAGCAACTTCAACCGGAGATTCCCGTGGCTATAGAAATCCGGAAAGTGCGTGTAACCTTTCAATGGAAAGGTCTTTCGATGGGCTACAACTTTCATGTTCAGTCTGCAACCCAGATCAGACTGTATCATATATGAAATTGGCTCCAAAGCCTGTTGCGTACAGGATACAATTTCTGCACGCTTGGTCTGTCAGCCCTATACTTCGATCAGACATTGTTGTGGCTACAGACTTCACCTGAAGGCGTGTAACCACTCGTTGGAAAGGTAATCCCAAGGGCTACGACTTTCGTGTTTATTCGGAAGCCCAGATCTGACCATATCTTTCCTGAAGATAGCCAAGAAAGTCATTGCGTGTAGAACACAAATTTCTGCACGCATCTTGACGCGAAATGAACGGTATCGGTTCATATTCCTCCTCAAGCCGATCCTCCCAAATCACAACCAGAAGTTCCTCCACCCTTATCAACCTCTTAAGTCCATTCCTCTTCACGAAACCACCCCTATCATCACTTTGAAGGAAGGGGAGGTTGAAGATGACTAAACCTTAGAACACAAGTTCTATCATGGCCCTCCTAGAAATCTTCATCTCACACATCAAGACTCTTTTGAGTCGATATCTCTCCTAAGGATAACTACAGATCTAGCACCAAGGGAGAGGGGAGGAAGCTCACCTCATTTCCAGTGGTTCCACCATTTCTGGCAATGGATCTTGTCATTCTCCTCATCGGCATCCATTTTTCCTTAGCAACGGTGGAGATTCCTCACGGAGTTTGGTTGGCTCCAGAAGTTCTCCTTCCTCCAGAAGTTTCTCTAGAAAATGTGGCTTGGAAGAGGATGAAAAATGGCTAGGGTTTCATTTCCCCTTTTTATTCAGAAGGGACACGGGTAGGGACACGGCCGTGTCCTTACCCGTGTTCTGCTCTGGCGAAACGTCATCAATGGTTTGATTGACGTTTCGTGCTCATACACGGGTACTGACACGCCCATGTCTATACCCGTGTCTAGGTGACACGGTTGTGGTTCTGGCCGTGTCTATACTAGTGTCCTGCTCGGGACACATCTCGTCAACCTTACCTCGACGCACATGGGTAGGGACACGCCCATGTCTCTATCCGTGTCCTTATCTGGACAAACCACTCAACGCCATGCCACTTAAAGCCATGGAACTTAAAGCCACAACACACGGGTAGGGACATGTCCGTGTCTCTACCCGTGTCCTTCTCGGGACAGCCCACTCAATGTTGTGCCTCTCAAATCCATGGCACTCAAAGCCACGACACATGGGTAGGGACATGCCTATGTCTCTACCTGTGTCCTTCTCGGGACAAACTACTCAACGCCACACCACTCAAATCCATGACACTCAAAGCCACGACACACGGGTAGGGACACACCCGTGTCTCTACCCGTGTCCTATACAAGCCAAACTTCATTTTTCCCCACGCGTGCGCGCCTGATCGCCTGCACTCTCTGAACCCAAATCATCTCTCCTGACTTAAAAGAGTGCACCAGGGTCCTAGCGTGAATCGGGACGTTACATATACTACCATATTTGGAAGATTTCGTCGTGGGACTTTCCATTTCATGCGTGACGCGACGAAGGCGGACGAGTTTCTCTCCTACCGGCATGACTCCGGTGGAGTCGTTGAATAACGATCCTTGCCGAGAGAACCGGAATCATTCATTTCGGTTGGGCAACGAACTTTTACACTCTCATGTGTTCCTTTCTTTAGATAGTCTTTTGGTGGAATTTCTAGCGTTAATTTTGATATCATTGAAAACACTGTGGCTAGCGTTCATTGTTTTGCGTTTTTCTTGTTTGATTTAATTTTCGTAAAAGGGTTTGGCGAGCCCTCGTTTTATTTTATTGGAAGAGATCTACCTTTTCCGAATCGTGTTTTATTCGGTAGAGCTCTTTTGGTACAACACTGCTCGGTCGGATCCAATATTGGTCCTTTTAGCCGAAACGGAAATTGGGCTATATCCTCTATTCGGTCCCAAACGGTTTGGCTGCCCGTACGCTAGCCTATAATTGATTGGACGTAATATCGTGGTGCGGCGTAGAACTATTGTGTGAGCGTAGAATCTAGTTCATAGAGAGATAGTCGTGTGCGTCCGTAATTATATTTCGGTTCAAACGTGTTCTCCTACATCATGAACTTTGTTGTCTAGATTTTATTTCACTTTATCCTCCCCCTTTCCGACTTCTACAAATAGAGTCTCTATGATATCTTCCTTAAATCTTCCAACTTCTTCTCAAGTTTTGAAGTTTTGTTGTTCAGTTTTCTTCAGCAATTGGATCTAATTGTTGACCACAGTGATTTCTTGATTCATGACTTCACCAACACTAGTAATAGTGTGGTTTAAAGCCTTGCCACCAATATTTAGCAGTCTTTTGAATTCATCTATATTACTTTGGATTTCAGCAAATCCTCTACTCATCTCTTTCTCAAGAGAAGTGTCTCTTTCAGTTACTCCTTTTAGGGACTTGTCAAAGTACTCTCTTTGCTTAATCAACATAGATTCAATCTTACCCAACAGGGTATAATCAGGAATGATGTCAGCTGAAGGAGGTGGACAAGGTAGAGATGGAGTTGTCCAGATAAGTATTTCTTCAATAACAACTGAACTTTTGCCTCTTTGGGCAAGAGTCATCATATCCACTTCCTCACCAAGAATAATGGGTAGAGAGAAGTCTAAATTCTTGAGTGGACAATCTGCAGGTTCTTAGATAATTTCTACATCAAAGAGCATATTAACATTCTCCCCCTCAATTTATTCCTGGGGCTGAGAATCTTCTGGAGTGTCATCAGGAGGATTTTCCTATCAGAGGAAGAATTAACATCCATACCTGATCCACCATCATGCACAAAGGTGCTCTTCTCAACATCAGGCTAAGCTTGACTTTCCTTTTCTACTGCTACATTATCAGCAAGAACTTCCTCTGTAACTTGGTCTGTAGGAACATCTGACTGAAGCTCTATTTCTTGTACCTTAGCTTGTTGATCTTCTACATGAACTGAAGGAGCAGGCTCCCCCTCAACAGATGCACCATATGTGCCAACTGTATTAGTAAGAAGGGGAGATGGGGTCCTGTCCTCATCATCTACTTTCCTTGGAATGGTTGGAGCTTGACTTGGCTTTAGAATTTTTATTTCCCATCTGTTGATGGAGGAGAGGGTGACTTTCTTCAGGTGGTGAATGGACACACCTTTAGACAAGTCAAAGATCTCAGGGTGCACTTGATTTACATAGAGAGAAATGATCCTTGCATAATTAGGCACCTTTATGCTTTCCTTAATCTTATCAAAAAGCATGTTTCCCCATTGAAATTTCATGCGACATATCACAACTGTCATCATGCAGAAGAAATTAGAGGATATGTATCCAAGTGAACCTATTTAGTAGAGAAGGACTTTTACTAGAATGTCGGCCATCAGTTTTCTTTCATCATTCATATCATGTCTGTGAATGGAAGTACTTGATTGGGAGAGACCACAGAATGACAGATCCCTAGAGTAGTCGGGTTCTTCCAAGTAGTCTTCCTCATCAATGCATGGCAATCTCAGAAATTCTGTTAAAGAAGATGGTTTGATCTTGATCTTCAAATCTCTGACAGAACATCTCAACACCTTCCCACTGCTCTAAATCTTAGCATTTCTGAAGAACTCTTTTACATCTGGAATAAGGACTTTGCAAGGATGCACAAGGATGAAGGTGTTGGTCGGCGGATTCAAGAAGTAGAATAACATTCCGGAAATCATCGGAAATTTCTGCAATACCAGAGCGAACGAACTCACTACTGATGCCGATCTTTGTTGTAGGAGCCATTGATTAAGGAGGATGAGAAATTTCTGACTTTTCGGAGAAGAATCAATGGAGTTTGCGAGAAGAACGGCGGAGACCTTCGGCGGAACTGAAGCGTCTTTCTCCGGAAAAGGCTTTTCGAAAATGAGTATTTGGATATTCTACGGACTTATCTATTTATATAAAATTGAAAATTTTGAAGAATAATGAAAAGCGTACTTGGGAATGGCGGTTCGAATTCTTCAAAAGTTGAGGTAAGCAGATTTGGACATTTCTCGAGAAGTCGATAGGTTTCTTGAGAAATCTATTTAAGTGTCCCGAGAAATCTGATATTTCTCAAGAAATAAATAAGTTTTCCGAGAAATCTGATATTTCCCGAGAAGTCCAATAATTGTTCGAGAACTCCAATAGTTTTTCTAGAAGTCAAGTAATTTTCCGAGAAATATAAGTTATTTCTCGAGAAATCCATTACTTTTTCGAGAAATCCATGAAGTTTTCCGAGAAATCCATTTCTGAGCTTTGAATTTATCTGAAGGTTGACAAGTAAGAATTCTCTTGAAATTTTTTTGGGTGGCTGATGCTGAATCTTCTCTTGACTTCAAATATAAACTTTCCAGGACTCCATGTTAAGCATACCAAGTTCTATCTTGAATAACGAGAATTTGGCCTCATCCAGCGGCTTCGTAAAGATATCTGCAACTTGCCTATCAGTTGGAACATATTGGAGTTTGATGTCCCAATTCTCCACATGCTCTCGGATGAATTATAATCTCAATTCGATGTGCTTCGTCCGGCTGTGAGAACCTGGATTGTTGGTGAAAGTCTCTAGTGTCGACTAAATCCACCTATTGGGGGGGGGGGAATAGGTGTCGTGCGGTCTTTTGAGGAATTAAATTAACCTGCACAAATTAACAAACACAGCACAGAAAACACACAAAGAGTTATAGTGGTTCCCCGATTTGAGTACGTCCACTTTCCCCCTTCGACCTATCTCCCACCAAGGGACGACTCAGTCACTTCTCCAAACGGATTGAAATCCAATCCTCACACTACGGAAGGAACCCTTCCAGCAAAGGAGTCACAACTCCACCACCACGGGTTGCACCCAACCCTTACAATAAGGAATGAAAATTCCTTTACAACAAAACCAAAATAGAATGTAAAAGAAAATACAAACAAAGCTTTTGGAGATTCCGATGTCCTTCTTCGTTCGTTTAAGCTTTCTTGAAAGTTACGAAGAGTCCACAACCGGATTTCTCTCTTTGAAAGGATCTTGTCAAGATCGGCGGCGACAAGAGAATGCGGCGACAATACTTTGTAGATCCAAACTTATTGACGAAGCAAGCAAGGTCTACCAACGATCTCAGTCGGATCGATCGTCTCCACCGATTCGGAATGGAGAACTAGTCTCATTCAATGAATCGAGAGACAAGAGATCTCAAGAGAGATGCGTGAGACGCTCGGCTTGCCTCGGTTCTGTCGCCGGAAGATCAAAGAATATCGGAGATTGGCGGCGACGATGAACTGCGAGCGGCGACAAGCGATCGGCGGTTTCCGCGATCGGCTAGGGCACAACGTCGGTTACTTTTGATTTTACGTGAATGGATGCTGTAGAAGTTCAAAATACGCGAGTATAAATACTAGATCCAACCCTAATGACCGTTGTGGGGCCCACAAGAAGAAACCCTAGCCCCGACCTAAATAGTGCACGACAAGGAGGTTCGGTCCAGTGAACGATAAAAATTGCCTAAGGAGAAAACGGCGGGAATCGTTGGTGATTCCCGTCGATGTCGGCGGGAATCACTCACGATTCCCGTTGATTCTACCTTGGCTGAATTCCTGTTTGAAAACTGTCAGCCAGAGGAAGTCAGCGGGAATGCAGACTGATTCTCATCGAATCGGCGAGAATCACTAACGATTCCCGTCGAAGTCGGCGAGAATCACTTAGTGATTCCCGTCGATTTTGACTTCGAGGAATTTTATCTTCCTTCCTTTGATGACTTGGTCTTTGACTCATCTTCGCTCCTTCTTATGCTCTTGATCTGCCTAGACCCTGTACTTGAAAACAAGTACACTCGAATAGAGAGAGCACACGTGAGTCAACACACTGATCTACTCAACGAGGGGTTACATTGCGTAGACCCGTGTATATTGACCCACTGCACCCTGACATTGGTGTGTACTTAGCATGGAATATCTGCAAGCACAACTTGATAGAAGGTCGTCAAATACATTGTCAATTCAACTTAGCTTGTTCAGTGGCTTCTTCAAATCAGGTACATTGTGGATATAATACCCAACAATCTCCCCCTACTTGAAGAAGCCTAAACCCTACAAGATAAGGTGAATAGAACAGATGGGAAAGAAAATCATAAAATGAAAATTCAGTTGAGAGTGAAATTCATTACCATTTTCCTGAGAGCATACTAGACATTGGCAGCCACCTTAGCCTTAGCCGAGAGGATAATCTCCCCCTTTTCGGCTTCTACAAATCTGGGACTTCACTTGGAGCACAAAGCTCCCCCTCAGTTCTTGCATCCGTGCCCGATCATGAATTCATAGCAGATGCTCCCCCTTGATCGAAGACCCTTGATCACTTCAGTCTTCAATCTTCATAGTTCAGCATGCCGAGTTCAGTTTTGAAGAGACTGAACTTAGCCTCGTTTAGGGGCTTTGTGAAGATATCTGCAATCTGCTTATCCGTGAGGACATAGCAGAGAGATATATCTTTGTTTTCCACATGCTCCCGAATGAAGTGGTAGCGCACTTCAATATGCTTTGTTCTGCTATACGACACTAGATTGTTCGCAATTACTATTGCGCTCGAGGAGTCGCAATACATAGGAACTTCTCTGAACTGCAAGTCATAATCTTTGAGTTGATTTCTGATCCATAGAAGTTGTGCGCAATAGCTGCCTGCTGAGATGTACTCAGATTCAGCCGTAGAGGTTGCGACACAGTTCTGCTTTTTACTATTCCACGAAATAAGCCTTCTTCTGAGGAATTGGCACGTCCCGGATGTGTTTTTCCTATCATCCCTGCTTCCTGCAAAGTCAACATCTGAAAAGCCTATCAGCTCAACATCATTGTTTCTTGGGTACCATAAGCCAAGATTTGGTGTACCTTTAAGGTATCTAAGAATTCGATTTGCAGCGACATAATGAGATTCCTTAGTGTTCACCTGATATCTGGCACAAACGCATGCGGAAAACATAATATCCGGTCTACTAGTAGTAAGGTAGAGCAGGGATCCAATTATGCTTTTGTATTTGGTTTCATCCAAAGGTTTCCCTTTCTCATCCTTGTCTAGAGACACAGTGGATACCATTGGAGTCCTCATAGAGGTTGCATTCTCCATTCCAAATTTCTTGAGGAGTTCATTTGTGAACTTCGTCTGAGAAATGGAAATTCCATCCTCAGACTATTTCACTTGAAGTCCCAAGAAATACTTTAGCTCTCCCATGCTGCTCATTTCAAACTTTCCTTGCATAAGTTTAGAAAACTTCTTGCAAAGATTGTTGTTCGTTAAGCCGAATATTATGTCATCGACATAGATTTGCACCAGCAGAATCTTGCATTTGACTTCCCTAAGAAACAATGTCTTATCTATTTTTCCTCTCGAGAACTTGTTCTCAAGAAGAAAACTAGACAGAGTCTCATACCAAGCTCAAGGATCTTGTTTTAAGCCATATAATGCTTTATTAAGAAAGTACACATGATTAGGGAATGATGGATTAACAAAACCTGGGGGTTGCGCGACATATACTTCCTCTTTCAAATTTCCATTTAGGAACGCAGATTTTACGTCCATCTGATAGACAGTGAATCCTTTTGTAGAGGCATACGCCAGGAACAATCTGATCGCCTCGAGCCTTGCAACTGGTGCAAAGGTTTGGTCAAAGTCAATCCCCTCCTCTTGTCTGTAACCTTGAGCCACCAGTTTGGCCTTGTTTTTGATGATGACCCCGTGTTCATCCAGTTTGTTTCTGAGATCCACTTAGTGCCGATCATATTCTGTTTCTTTTGTCCAGGAACAAGCGTCCATACGTTGCATCATTCGAATTGATGTAGTTCATCTTGCATTGCCAATATCCATGACGAATCTTTGTTCGCTTCGTCGAACTTCTTTGGCTCAACCTGTGACAGAAAACTAAGGTGCAGAATCTCATTAATTGTACCTCTGCGAGTTATGACACCGTCCCGAGGATCTCCTATGATCTGATCTCTTGGGTGATCCCTCACGTGTCTGAGCTCTAAGAGTATGACATCTGGAGCTCAACCAGCTTCTCGGGCTCCTCCCTCTTCTGGGGGAATTTCTCCATCCTGATCGTCATCTTCTCCAGTTGGCGTTGAGGTGGAGACCTTGACGTACTTGGGAGTTGCATCTTTAGCAGTCTCATCGAGACATAGCTGTTAAAGCCTTGCACCTGCATCTTCAAGAATGCCACTGGAAGAATTGTTGTGAAGCAAGCTTCCTTCATCAAATACAACATTAATGGACTCCTCTACTACTAGGGTTTTCTTATTGAAAACCCTATAAGCCCGACTATGGCTACTGTAGCACATGAAGATGCCTTCGAAGAATTTTTCTCCGAATTTAGTACGTGGGTACTTCCCATTATTGAGTACATAGCATTGATGATTACAATTATGGTAGATTTTTATTGTAATAATTGTAATCATATCCACTGATTTCTACCTCTTTATTCAAGTAATTGCACTAAATAATTGAGAATTGGTATTGTCATGAATAGTAGAGCATAGTTTAAAGTTGTTACTATTTAATGTATTGAACTTCTCCCTTACTATGTCATTTTTCTAATGCAGGTACAACTAGCCAGTGGAACTAAAGTCTTGGAGCAAACAGGGGAGTTTACGGGGCCAACAGGACTGAACACAGGAGAAGATTTGCTCACACACGGGTAGGAACACGGCCGTGTGCCTACCCGTGTTCCTTCCCAGCTGAAGCAATTTTCCCAACCCCCGTGTTTGAAGAACATGAAGAACAACACGGCCGTGTTACATAACACGGCCGTGTCAGTACCCGTGTGATCCAACACGGCCAATGATCCAGCCCCCGTGTCTGAAGAACGTGAAGAACAACACGGCCGTGTTCCACAACACGGCCGTGTCAGTACCCGTGTGACCCAACACGGCCCATGATCAAACACGTCTTTTCGTGTGGAACTGCCCTGGAACTGCCGACACGGCCTGCAACACGGCCGTGTCGGAACCCGTGTTCGACCATGTTTGCTATTGGACTATAAAAACCTGGAGAAAATTTTATTCTGCACTTTTGGATTATTTTTGCTTGGAGATTTTTCTGGAGAACGAAAGTGGAGCATCCAAGAGAAGGAAAGCTTGAAGGAGATATTTGTATGCATTTATTCTTTAATTTATCTCTTTTAATCTTGTATCTCTCTTGGTAATCCAACTTTATTTATCTTTTAATTTTCATGAACAAAGTGTTTGAACAATTTAGTAATCATGTATCGTTTTGTTTTAATCAATTTCATCGTATTTTATTCGTATATGGACGTGCAAACATTGAGAATTATCCTTGTTATGAATGATTATGTATTTTCACATGAATTCCAAATGTCTAGATTGAGAAATTGGATTATTTGGATGATGGTTAAATCTTCATATTTATGTGTTATTTCTCTTTGTAATTCAAAACTCATGATCGAGAGATATGTTTCTTGGAAAATTAGAATACGAATGAATGGAAGTATGATATTTTAGAAATAAAGTTTCATGAATCCATGTATTAGATAGGGTATTTCATTCAATAAATATTTGAGTATTGTAAATTGTTCGAGAGAAAATTTACTTAACTTAACTTAGATTTTTAAATTGCTCGAGAGAGAATTTGATAATTAGTTTAACCCCTTACAATACAATGAATTTGATAGTCTTGTTATTTCGTGATTACTCAAATTGATTATGTTCATTGAATACTCTTAACTTTCGACTTGAAACTATTTTTATAACTCTCCAATACAATTTTTATCCAATTAGTCATAGTTAGGATTAATCTATGTTAGAACGCAACCTTAAGTTTAGGTATGATAATAGAGTGAGAGTGAGTACCAATAGTTGAAATGACCCTGTGGAATACGATACGAGATGTAGAATTCTCTTATACTATGATTGATAGGTGCACTTGCCTGAAAGATGATTCAATCTAGCTTATGCCCATCTACATAGTTATGATAAATTGTAGAATGAATCCGCATCAAGTTTAGACTTAGCGAAAATTCTCATCAAGTTTTTGGCGCCGTTGCCGGGGACTTTCAATATTTTGAAAGCTTTACCTTTATTAATCTACCATTATTGTTTACCAATAAATCTTTGTAGATTAGTTTAAAGTAAAATTATATTATTTAATCTCTGTTTTGTAGTCTGTTAGTCTATGACCAGGGCAAGAAATTCTGGGTTAGAACCATTTCATTCTGAACCGGAACGAATTATTCACAACACCAATCACAGAGACGTGGGTGTTAACACCACAGAAATTGTAGACGATCTGAGAGAAGAAGAAACAGTGAATCAAGGAGAACACCATCCTGAAAATTTAGATACCATGGCCAACCAAAATGAGCAAACCATGTCTGACTTTGCTAGACCCAATCTCCAAGGAACTGGGTCAAGCATTGTTCGACCACCCATTCCAACCAATAATTTCGAACTGAAACCGAGCGTGATACAAATGGTCCAACAATATGTTCAATATGATGGCTTACAAGACGAGGATCCCAATACACACTTAGCCGGATTCCTAGAGATATGTGATACTTTCAAGATTAATGGTGTCTCCAACGATGCCATTCGATTGAGATTGTTCCCATTCTCATTGAGGCATAAGGCAAAGCAGTGGCTCAATTCGTTACCTAAAGGATCCATTACTACTTGGGACATGATGGTTGAGAAGTTTTTGATGAAGTATTTTCCACCGGCAAAGACCGCAAAGTTAAGGAACGACATCTCTACGTATGTTCAAGTGGAGGCTGAATCATTGTACGATACTTGGGAACGATTCAAAGAATTATTAAGGAGATGCCCCCATCATGCCTTACCTTCTTGGCTTCAGATTCAGACTTTCTACAATGGTCTAAATCCAGCCACCAGACAGATGATTGATGCGGCTAGTGGAGGCACCTTGAACAATAAGACACCTGACGCAGCCCAGCAGTTGATAGAAGAAATGGCAATGAATAGCTACCAATGGACTACCGTGCGGCCAAAGTCTACCAAGCCCGCCGGAATGTATGAAGTGGATGCCGTTACAGCCTTAGCAATACAAGTGGAGAAGCTCCATCAAAAGATGGACAACCTTTCTTTAGCGCCACCCCCAATGGTACCTCAACAATGGGACCCCTCCCTTGTTGGAATCCCTAGTGGTGAACCTCAAGTGCAAGAACATGTAGACTACATGGGTAATAATCCTAGACCACCTTTTAATCCAGGAAACAACCCATATAGTTTTACATACAATCAAGGATGGAGGAACCACCCCAATTTCTCTTGGGAGGGCAAGGCAACCAAGGTAAACCACCCATGTTTGGACAACAACAACAACAACAACAACAATTGGAGCCAAGGAAGCCAACATTGGAAGATGTCCTTGCAAAGTTCATGCAAACTACCGATGTTGCCTTCCGTAATCAAGAAGGTTCTATTCGAAATTTGGAGAATCAGATTGGGCAGTTGGCAAGGATGGTATCAGAGAGACAACCAGGAACACTTCCAGGAAATACTGAGACAAACCCAAAGGAACATGCAAGAGCAATTCAGTTGAGGAGCGGGAAGGAGTTACAAGACCCAAGGCTTGCACCGGATGCACCTCAAGAGGAGTCTAGTGGAGAAGCACCGAACGTGACACCGATGGAATATCAACCAGCCGTACCATATCCAGCAAAGATGAACAAGGAGCGCATGGATGCGCAATACGGTAAATTTATTTCTATGATTAAACAATTACATGTTAATTTACCTTTTTCTGATATTATTCAAATGCCTAAGTATGCTAAATTTTTGAAGGATTTAATTTCTAATAAAAGAAAATAGAAGAATTATCGTTAGTCACACTTAGTGAAGAATGCTCTGCTATTTTACAAAATAAATTACCACAAAAACTTAAGGATCCCGGTTCTTTTTCAATTCCATGTTTAATCGGTGATTTGCAAGTTAATAAGGCTTTAGCGGATTTAGGAGCTAGTATAAATTTGATGCCTTATACATTATATTTGAAACTAGGCCTTGGAGAACTTAGCCCGACTAGGATGAGTATTCAATTAGCAGATCGGTCAGTTAAGTACCCAAGAGGTATAGTGGAGGATGTATTGGTTAAGGTAGACAAATTTATATTTCCTGCCGATTTTGTTATTTTAGATATGGACGAAAATATCGAAGTACCACTTATACTTGGTCGCCCATTTCTAGCCACTTCTAGAGCTCTTATTGATGTTTTTGATGGTAAATTAGTTTTGAGAGTAGGGGAGGATGAAGTCACTTTTCAAATTGGCAATACTATGAAACAATCTTTAGATAGTGATGATTATTGCTATTTTTCTCATGGTGTTGACAACTTATTTTCTTCTATTGATTCTAATTTTCATTATAAAGATCCTTTAGAAATTTGCATTACTAATTGTTTTCTAGAAGATGAAAATAGTAAAGAGATTTTTGATCATTTATTTTTTCTAGATAACTCTGTTTCGATGAATGGAAATACTGAATATAACTTACTTACAAAAGGAGATAATGAAGTTCATAAGAATAATACTAAGGATCCACCTGTAGTTGAATTAAAAAATTTACCGGATCATCTTGAGTATGCATTCTTAGGAACTAACTCTTCTTACCCAGTTATTATTTCTTCTAATCTTTCTGAAATTGAAAAAGCTAAATTAATAACTGTGTTAAAGAAATGTAAAGGTGCAATAGCATGGCAAATCTCTGATATAAAAGGTATTAATCCTAGTTTTTGCACTCATAAAATCCTTTTGGAAGAAAACTATAAGTCATCTATTCAACCGCAACGTAGGCTTAATCCTAATATGAAGGAGGTAGTTAAGACTGAAATTGTTAAATTATTAGACGCTGGTATGATATACCCTATTTCCGATAGTTCATGGGTTAGTCCTGTCCAAGTGGTTCCCAAGAAGGGTGGTTTAACTGTGGTAGCAAACGATAAAAATGAATTAATTCCGACGCGAACAGTAACAGGTTGGCGTGTCTGTATAGACTATAGGAAGTTAAACGATGCCACTAGGAAAGACCATTTCCCTTTACCCTTTATTGACCAAATATTAGAACGCTTGTCAGGACATTCATATTATTGTTTTCTAGATGGACTTTCTGGGTATTTCCAAATCCCAATAGCCCCAGAAGACCAAGAGAAAACCACGTTCACATGCCCATTCGGTACCTTTGCCTATAGGCGTATGCCATTCGGTCTCTGTAATGCCCCCGCCACTTTCCAAAGGTGCATGTTAGCTATCTTCAACGAGTATGTTGAAGATATTATGGAAGTGTTTATGGATGACTTCTCCGTCTTTGGAGATGCATTTGATTTATGTTTGAATAATTTAGAAAAGGTTCTAAGGAGGTGTGAGGAGACGAACTTAGTACTTAGCTGGGAGAAGTGCCATTTTATGGTGCAAGAAGGGTTAGTACTAGGTCATAAAATCTCAAATCAGGGAATTCAAGTAGATAGAGCGAAGATAGAAACGATAGAAAAGTTACCACCACCCTCATCCGTTAAGGCAGTGAGAAGTTTTTTAGGCCACGCCGGGTTTTACCGCCGGTTTATTAAAGACTTTTCAAAAATTGCTAAACCACTTACGAGACTATTAGAAAAGGATACACCGTTTATCTTTGATCAAGAGTGCCTACATGCTTTTGAGTTCTTAAAAGAGAGATTAGTTAATTCTCCTATTATGATAGCGCCTGATTTTACTCAGCCATTTGAAATTATGTGTGACGCTAGCAGTTTTGCGGTAGGAGCTGTTTTAGGACAACGCCGAAACAAACATTTTCATCCTATATTTTATGCTAGTAAAACACTTAATAATGCACAAGAGAATTATACTACTACTGAAAAAGAACTTCTAGCAGTAGTCTTTGCGTTTGATAAATTCAGATCCTATTTAACATTGTCCAAGGTGGTAGTTTATACGGACCACTCTGCACTTAAATATTTGCTAGCCAAGGCGGAAGCTAAGCCTCGTTTAATCCGTTGGGTACTTCTATTGCAAGAATTTGATTTGGAAATTAGGGATAAACGAGGAGCAGAAAACTTAGCGGCAGACCATCTTTCACGTTTAGAAAATCCGTTACGTGCAACGTTAGATGAGTCTGAGATTTCAGATACATTCCCTGAGGAATCGTTATTTGCCTTATCTTCGAAAATTAATAATGATTATCCATGGTTTGCAGATTATGCAAACTATCTTGTGGCTAAGGTCCTCCCAAAAGATTTTTCATACCAGCAGAAAAAGAAATTTTTCTCCGACTTGAAATATTACTTTTGGGAGGACCCTTTTCTTTTTCGGGTATGTGCAGATTCCGTGATCCGAAGGTGTGTATCCGCCGAGGAAGGGTGGAGAATACTGGAGCAGTGTCATTCTGGTCCTACTGGTGGTCACTATGGAGCAAATCGCTCTGCGAAAAAGGTTCTTGATTCGGGTTTTTATTGGCCCCTTCTATTCAGGGATGCCCAAAGGTATGTGCTTTCATGTGATTCTTGTCAAAAATCAGGTAATATTTCTAAATTACATGAAATGCCACAAAATTTTATCCTTGAATGTGAAGTATTTGATGTGTGGGGGATAGACTTTATGGGTCCCATTTCCAGTTTCATTCGGAATAAGTATATCTTAGTTGCTGTAGATTACGTATCAAAGTGGGTTGAGGCGCAAGCTTTACCTACTAATGATAGTAGAGTAGTAATCCAATTCCTGAAATCCCTATTTGCGCGATTTGGCACACCACGAACACTTATTAGCGATAGGGGTTCTCACTTCTGTAATCTACAGTTAGATAAGGTATTGCAGAAATATGGAGTCACACATAGGATAGCTACACCATATCATCCCCAAACTAGTGGCCAAGTTGAAGTATCCAATAGAGAACTTAAGCGCATCCTAGAAAAATCTATAGAGGGGAATAGAAAACAATGGTCTAGGAAACTAAACGATTGTTTATGGGCCTATAGGACCGCATTTAAAACACCTATAGGTACCACTCCCTTTAGATTAGTCTATGGTAAATCCTGTCACTTACCTATAGAATTAGAGCACAAGTCATATTGGGCAATACGCTCTCTAAATTTTGATACAAATTCTATAGGGGAAAAACGCAAACTTCAACTTAATGAACTAGATGAATGGAGAACTATGGCTTATGAGAACTCCAGAATTTATAAGGAGAAAACCAAACTATTTCATGACCGTCACCTTCGGAAAACTAAAACATTCAACAAGGGTGATCAAGTGCTCCTTTTTAATTCTAGACTGCGTCTATTTCCCGGGAAGCTTAGGTCTAAGTGGTCCGGACCGTTCCAAGTTAAAGAAGTTTTTCCCTATGGCACAGTTGAACTAACTCACCCTGAAAAGGGAGATTTTAAAGTCAACGGACACCGATTAAAGCTTTATAACAGTGCACTTCCCCAAGAACATATTCGATAGAATCATGCCTTCACCTAGACTAAGAGAATATATAGAATAGTATAGTATAGTATTTTGTCTATATAGGAGAATAAAAATTTTAATGAAACTTGAACTAAAAATAAATAAATTAAGTAATCAGGAGAAATCACCAAAGAAGAAGAGTACACGGCCATGCACACGGCCGTGTGCATGGCCGTGTCTAGCACACACGGCTGCCCACCCAGCCATGTGAGATCCCGTGTCGATACGGCGAATTTAATTGTTTCAAGTCAGAGAAGTACACGGCTTTCCACCAAGCCGTGTACATAGCCGTGTGTAATATACACGGCTGCCCACCAAGCCGTGTACATAGCCGTGTGTCATTTACACGGCTGTCCACCCAGCCAGGTGCGTACCCGTGTCAAAACGACGAATTAAATGTTTTCGAGTCAGAGAAGTACACGGGTTTCCACCAACCCGTGTTCTTGACCGTGTCCTCCAGGGTTGACCACACGGCCAGGGGACACGGCCGTGTTGTTGACCGTGTCCACCTGACACGGGCAGTTTCCCGCGATTTGACCACACGTCCCTTGAAGGCCGTGTTTCCCGCGCAGAAAGATTCCTCAACACGGGTACACACACGGCCGTGTGTGTACCCGTGTTCGACTTCTTTTTATAGGGGCCCGAATTCTCCATTCTCTTCATCACTTCCACTTCCTCCTCTTCCCATTCCTGCATCTATTCTAGCCGGGAAAGCCATCTCCTTCTCCAAATTTCGCGGAATCGCCTCATTTCTTCGCGCTCAACCTACTCGGTAAAACTCCTGGGTTATTTCCTCTTGATCATTTCTATTCCTATTCTCCTTCTGAAATTCATTTTAGATTTGTTTTTATTTATTTATTTTCAGATCATGGCCTCCTCTCGTAGCCAAGGTGGTCGCCGGCGCCGCCCGGATCTTCAAGCATTATCGACCGAGAGACGCGACGTCGCTCCGCCACTAGCTTTCACAGATCCTATCCACACAAACCGCTATAATCGGCTACAGGCAAAGAAGTATCAGGACATACGAATCATAGACTGGGATGTCCTCGAATCTATAGATCTAGCGGATACTGTGAGGGAGTTGATTTCTGTAGTGGGGTGGCAAGGGTTCTTTGCCATAGAAGAGATAGGATTTAGAGAGCTGACCCTCGAATTTTTTATCCACTTTCTATGTCAACCTTCGATCCTGTGTGGCCGATGATGGAAGACCTACAGAGGGGAATATTTCTTTTCGTGTGGGGGGCACCTTCTACACACTTTCTCTCCACCAGTTTACACGGTATTTAGGAGTATACGACGAGGCATTCCTCCTTAGTGCCGCCTACTCTGACTTGAAATTTGAACTCCCCAGTCGCGAGCAGGCAGGTAGCGTTTGGCGACATTTATCTTTCGACACCGGCGCCTACGAAGCAAAGAGGTCTAAGGCCTCCAAATTGGCCTCCCCCGCCGTGCATTATATTCATCACCTTCTTAGCCATACACTGAGCGGCCGGGGTGAAAGCTCCGGTGTTGTGAGTCGACAAGACATTCTTTATCTGCACAGCATGACAGCCCACTATCCTATCCATTTGGGCTATATGCTTGCTCATTTTTTTCTTCATCAGGCGGAGAATTCCGAGTCGGGTCTATCTGTGTAGCCCCCTACATCACGCGTCTAGCCAAGAATATGGGCATCTTTTTACATCTTCCCCCGATGGCGGTGGTAGCGAAAACTGTGCCTATCACCATGGCCAGTCTTCGAGCCATCCGCCTCGTTACTGCTCGTCAAGGCCGAGGCGGGACTATATATACCATTGCGCCTCGTGGCCTTCATATCCACGACGACGACGATGATGAGGTCGATCCAGATCTCGATGAGCCTCTCATTCCGCCGGCCCGTTCGACGCGTACTCAGGGGGAGTCATCATCTGCCCAGCCTCAGCGACAGTCTCGATTTGCGCAGGAGTTGCAGCGTTTTTATGACCTTCAGCTATCGCCGCGCCTTCAGCGTATCGAGGAGACGCAGCTGCGGACTGAGGACGCCATCTATCAGATCCGGCAGCACATGGGGATCACCAGCCCACCGCGACCAGCTCCTCGTCCATCTCACCCTCAGGATGATCCGCCTGATCACGATGACACACCGATGTATTTCTGATATATCTGGCTTAGCATATCTGGCTCTGTCATGCATTATCTTTAGTATTGTTGATCGGTATTTGTATTTGTATGATCGATATTTGTATTTGTATTTGTATCATTTTGTATTTGTATGATCGGCATATATATGAAAAAAAAAATTTTGTTTTATTTCAGATTTTGCTCCTGTTTCGTGTTGTGATGCTCTATATTCCTGCTCATCAGTTCTTTATCTAGTGCAATTTATGTCCCCTTGTTTTAATTTTTGTTTGCAATGAGGACATTGCAACTCAAGTCTGGGGGTATGCGGCATTTTTATAATGAGTATTGACAGTGGAATACATGATTACAATTACTTATTTTCTCTTTATCATAATCCTCTATATTTCCTTATACACCCCCTCGAAAAATTGAAAAATTGATTACTTCTCCTTAAGCTTTCATTACTTCACTCATTGGGAATATAACTATCTAATTCACTTTCGCACGCTGATTAAACCGAATTCGTGTTCAAATTTGTTGATTAGTAACTACGTATAGAAATTCATTAGATTACTTTTCTCCATATAATTTGGTTTAAAAAGATTGTCCTTTATATTATTAACTAATAATCACTCCATTTTAGAAAAAAATGTTCTTTATCTATACTAAAGTGAGTTGATGAGTGTAATATCTTGATAATTTCATATTAGTAGATCAACAATAACAAAAATTTTCTCTATTGGTGTCTAGAACTTACTAGCGATCCTCAAACCTTTTGCACATGTTAATTAGTAAAGGTGAAATGACTTAGGCCTCCTTTTGGATAGATTGAGCCGTTCAAACCCAAAACCTTAAACATTATACCTTTGCTCACCCAATTTGAAACTTATCCCTATATTTTTGTGGTATTCCAACTCTAAAATACACCAAGGCCAATTCTCGTCTAGTAGCACCTATCATTGAGTTCGTCATGAAATGATTTTTCATAGTGATATGTGGCCT
Organism: Platanthera zijinensis; assembly: GCA_039513925.1. Taxonomy (NCBI): domain Eukaryota; kingdom Viridiplantae; phylum Streptophyta; class Magnoliopsida; order Asparagales; family Orchidaceae; genus Platanthera; species Platanthera zijinensis. Next base: position 48,000,848 of record CM077098.1, on the reverse strand, counting down.
GAGTGCGTGTACACTTGCACCCATTCGGAATGATCCCTACTATGAAATCCCTACAAAAACATAGTGATATGTGGCCTGAGTGAGTGTACACTTGCACCCATTCGGAATGATCCCTACTATGGACCTTTGGTTAAGAAAAAAAAAAGAAAATATAAGGGAATGATAATACGTGCAAAGTCTGGAGGTGCTCTTAAAATATCAATGTATGTTAAAGGTCCTTATCATACAAAGGGCTCAATTGTGATCTAGTTTATTTGCTTACCCCACCTATAATCACCTATCCTAAGTCAAAACAATACACCACCATACAAGTCCTAAGGATCCAACTTTACTAATTCTCATGAGTGATATGGAGAGTGTGTAAAGGAAGTGTATGATTATCAATAGGGGGAATTTTTAATTTTGAAAGACTATGCATACGTTTATTAAGAATTGTTGGTTTTCTTACAATAGTTTTGGGATAACTATAATTATAATTCTAAGAAAGAGTGAAAAGTAGTTAAGATATGTAAATGGAAGAAATTTTAAGAAAAAAAGTTATATATACGAAAGTCTACTATACTATTTCCTATACAATTGCACATCAAATCTCTATTCGAATTCAAAACAAACAGTGTGTCGGAAGAAGAATTATGTATTGGTAACCAATTGTTTGAATTAGTTTGCTTAGGGACAAGCAAACACTTAAGTCTGGGGATGTGTGATGATTACAATTATGGTAGATTTTTATTGTAATAATTGTAATCATATCCACTGATTTCTACCTCTTTATTCAAGTAATTGCACTAAATAATTGAGAATTGGTATTGTCATGAATAGTAGAGCATAGTTTAAAGTTGTTACTATTTAATGTATTGAACTTCTCCCTTACTATGTCATTTTTCTAATGCAGGTACAACTAGCCAGTGGAACTAAAAGTCTTGGAGCAAACAGGGAGTTTACGGGGCCAACAGGACTGAACACAGGAGAAGATTTGCTCACACACGGGTAGGAACACGGCCGTGTGCCTACCCGTGTTCCTTCCCAGCTGAAGCAATTTTCCCAACCCCCGTGTTTGAAGAACATGAAGAACAACACGGCCGTGTTACATAACACGGCCGTGTCAGTACCCGTGTGATCCAACACGGCCAATGATCCAGCCCCCGTGTCTGAAGAACGTGAAGAACAACACGGCCGTGTTCCACAACACGGCCGTGTCAGTACCCGTGGTGACCCAACACGGCCCATGATCAAACACGTCTTTTTCGTGTGGAACTGCCCTGGAACTGCCGACACGGCCTGCAACACGGCCGTGTCGGAACCCGTGTTCGACCATGTTTGCTATTGGACTATAAAAAACCTGGAGAAAATTTTATTCTGCACTTTTGGATTATTTTGCTTGGAGATTTTTCTGGAGAACGAAAGTGGAGCATCCAAGAGAAGGAAAGCTTGAAGGAGATATTTGTATGCATTTATTCTTTAATTTATCTCTTTTAATCTTGTATCTCTCTTGGTAATCCAACTTTATTTATCTTTTAATTTTCATGAACAAAGTGTTTGAACAATTTAGTAATCATGTATCGTTTTGTTTTTAATCAATTTCATCGTATTTTATTCGTATATGGACGTGCAAACATTGAGAATTATCCTTGTTATGAATGATTATGTATTTTCACATGAATTCCAAATGTCTAGATTGAGAAATTGGATTATTTGGATGATGGTTAAATCTTCATATTTATGTGTTATTTCTCTTTGTAATTCAAAAACTCATGATCGAGAGATATGTTTCTTGGAAAATTAGAATACGAATGAATGGAAGTATGATATTTTAGAAATAAAGTTTCATGAATCCATGTATTAGATAGGGTATTTCATTCAATAAATATTTGAGTATTGTAAATTGTTCGAGAGAAATTTACTTAACTTAACTTAGATTTTTAAATTGCTCGAGAGAGAATTTGATAATTAGTTTAACCCCTTACAATACAATGAATTTGATAGTCTTGTTATTTCGTGATTACTCAAATTGATTATGTTCATTGATACTCTTAACTTTCGACTTGAAACTATTTTTATAACTCTCCAATACAATTTTTATCCAATTAGTCATAGTTAGGATTAATCTATGTTAGAACGCAACCTTAAGTTTAGGTATGATAATAGAGTGAGAGTGAGTACCAATAGTTGAAATGACCCTGTGGAATACGATACGAGATGTAGAATTCTCTTATACTATGATTGATAGGTGCACTTGCCTGAAAGATGATTCAATCTAGCTTATGCCCATCTACATAGTTATGATAAATTGTAGAATGAATCCGCATCAAGTTTAGACTTAGCGAAAATTCTCATCAAGCATCTGCAACCAAAAATCCTTAAAATAGGACATGGTCGGTTTTCCTGCCTTTCATAGCTCATAAGGCATCTTACGATGATTCTTGTTGATCAATGCTCGTTCTGCACATGACAAGCCGTATTAACAGCCTCTGCACAGAAGTACTCTGGAAGAGAAGCGTCATTCAACATTTCGTACATGCTTCAATGAGCGTTCTATTTCTCCTCTCTACAACTCTATTTTGCTAAGGATTACGGGGGAGGAAAACTCATGAAAGATACCATGTTCTTCACAGAATTCTTTCATAGCACCAGATTCGAATTCTGTTCCATGGTCACTTCTGATTTTGACCACGGATAAGTTAAGTTCGTTCTGAATCTGCTGATAAAATTAGTGAAGATGTCAAACGTATCTGACTTTCGTTTCAATAGAACACCCACGTAAACCGAGAATGATCATCAACAATCACTAGCCTATACGATTTGCCTCCTAAGCTATGAACTTGCACTGGACCGAACAAGTCCATATGCAGAAGGTAAAGACATCTGGAAGAGTATTTTTCTGTAATGCCCTTAAAGATAGCCCGAGTCTGTTTGCCCTTCTGGCATGCAGGACAAGGGCTATCTTTGATGCACTTAATAGTAGGGGCATCCCTTACTAAATTCTTGGAAAACAACATATTAATAGTCTTGAAATTAATATGTGTAATCTCTTGTGCCATTGTTCACAGAGAGATGCACTGCCTTTTGCTACTAGGAACACGGGGGAAGAAGAGTCTAAGCTAAGAAAATCTAAGCAAAAGATATTTTTGCTCCTAATGCCTGTTAATACCGTCTCCGAAGAGGCACACGATATAATCAAGCACTTCTCCTTGCAGAACTTAACGTCGTATCCTTTATCACACAACTGGTTTACACTGATCAGGTTATGGTTTAACCCTTCAACATAGGCCACGTCTGTGTAGAGAATACACCGTTGGAAATCATACCATAACCCCTGGTGACTCCTCGATCAGATCCTCCAAAGATGACTTTGGTCCATTTTCGATTGGGGAGTAATCACGCAACAGGCTTCTTGTCCCAGTCATATGCTGGGAACATCAACTGTCCAAGTACCAGATTGGAGTTTTGGTGGCCTTTGGACATACCTGCAAAATAGAATTAGTTTCCCTTAGGAACCCAATCACTTAGATCCTAGATTCCTTGTTAGCACACTCCCCCTCGGTTGGTTAACCCTACGAGTGGTCGGCCTCGCATTGCTAACAAAAGGAGTCTCATTGTATCTTGGATTAAACCAGCAATCCACGGCAAAGTGACCAACTTTGCCACAGCACCAACAGTCAAACCTGTTGTACCGGCTCCTAGGCTCCTGCTTCACCCTTGGAATGGTGGGTCCAGCCGGGGCCTTGGATCTGGAGGTGGAGGCATCATGATGATAGCAGTCACACGACTTCTTCACATCCTGTTACTTCAGTATGACAGGCTTGGCCTTTGGTGTCTGCTTCCTATTATGGCCGCTAGAGAAGTGGCCATAATTCTCCACTTGGATTTCCTCATAAGGTGCCTTGAAGAAACTCTCACCGTAGTTGTGGGGAAGGTCCAACCATCATACCGGCTCTTGAGCTTTTCAACCGAGGGCCAGAAGAAGTGACCATAGCTTGACTCAAAGTCCTGCTCATTGCAAGGAAAGCCAGGCTTTATGAATGAAACAGGACCGAGTGGAGCCTTTGCCTTTTCTGCAGCAGAGGCCTTCTTAGTAGTCTTATTTTTCCACCGATTTCTGTTTCTCCTGGATGATTTACCAGGCACATCCACATGCCCTAAGACAGCCCCCTTAGCCTGAGCAAAGAATTCATCAACCAAAGGAAGAACGGTCTTGGGCATAGAGAAGCTTTTGACAATCTTCCTCTCTGCCGCAAGCTGTTCTTCCAGCTTGTTGATTTCTTCATGTTTTTGGTCAAGGAGCCTTAGAGAATCTGAGTGCTCGGAAGTCCGGTCCAGGTGTTCCTGTCGGAGAGAAATCAAGCTAGTGATCTCTTCTCTTAGGGACACACCCTCAGCCTTAAGGAATTTGACTTCCTTTTTCTGAGCCCTCAACCTCTTACGACACTCTTCGAAAGTATTGAGCAAAAGCTCATACTTTTCGAGGAGTTCAGCCTCACGGGCAGATGGACTGTCCTCGTGGTCTTCTTTAGGAGACTCGAAGTCAGAGTCAGAGTCAGAGAGGGGGTGCGATCTTTTACCTTCCCAGTAAATGGGGGACAGTCTCCATCTGATTCGGAGTGACCCATTAGACCAAAGTAGGCTTCCTCATTATCACTGGAGTCTGAAGAGTCATATTCACTCAGTGTCTTTGGCTTTTTAGCAAAGTAGCTCCTCTCCTTCTTCTTATCTCTAGAGGACTTGTGCTCCACCCCCTTCCCCTTATCTCTCTTGCTTTGGTGGCAGTCAGCAACGATGTGGCCTAGCTTATTGCATCCAAAGCTAATAATGTCAGCAGAGCGATGCTTGTTCTGTTTAGATTCATACCTATCAGAAGAGTAATTCTTCTTCTGATGTCTGGAGGAGGAGCCGTCTCTCTTTATTTGATTCCTCATCTTGAGGAACTTCTTGAACTCTCGAGTGATGAAGGAGAATTCTTCTTCAGATAGCTCTGAGCCGGAAGAGCATGGCTCAGAGTCTTCTTCCTCATCCTTTTTCCAGGAGCGGGATGAGGCTGCACCCTTGCCTTTCCTTGAGTGATTGGCTTTCAGGGCTACAATCTTTTCTTTGGCAGCGGCTTTATCGGCTTCTTCTACAGCTTTTCTGGTGTTCAGCTGAAGCTCATAGGACATAAGCTTCCCAAACAGAATCTGGGGATCAGTTTTTGCCAGCTTGCCAAATTCTCTAATGATGCATATCTTGGTGTCCCATTCTTTAGTAAGGGATCTAAGGAATTTTTCATTTAGTTCACCATCGGTGAACACTCTGCCATAACCCTTTAGGGCATTGACGATCTTCAGGAAGTTCTTGAATGTCACTCCGATTTCTTCCTTGGGACCTTGCCTGAAGGCCATATACTTTTTGTTCAGAAGGGATCTTCGATCATCCCTTACTTTATCTGTGCCTTCCATCAGGATGATCAGGCAGTGCTATATGTCCTTGACAGTCCTGCAGTTGCTGAAATTCTACATCATGGAATCATCGACGGCGCTTACTAAGATGTTTTGAGCTTTCTTGTCTAGTCCGATAAGCACCATCTCATCCTTATCCATTTCGGAGAGCTTCTTGGGCACCATCTTGGTAGGATCAATGGTGGAGGCCTTAGTGGGGATATAAGGTCCCTCCTCCACTATCATGAAGAGTCGGGGGTCGACTGCTTCCATGTAGAACCTGATCCTTTCCTTCCAGATGGGAAAGTTCAGCTTAGTGCACACTGGGATCTTTCCTGAATACTTGAGTCCGTCCATTTCTAAGATCTTCTTTCTTCTTGACATTAGACACGGGATCTTACTAAAGGTGTTAACCTTATTGATGAGTAACCTCCCTCTTATACCACTTGAAAGTCCCTATTGTGACTAAATCCACCTATGGGGGGGGGGGGGAATAGGTGTCGTGCGGTCTTTTGCGGAATTAAATTAACCTGCACAAATTAACAAACACAGCACAAAAAACACACAAAGAGTTATAGTGTTTCCTCGATTTGGGTGTGTCCACTTTCCCCCTTCGACCTATCTCCCACCAAGGGACGACTCGGTCACTTCTCCAAACGGATTGAAATCCAATCCTCACACTACGGAAGGAACCCTTCCAACAAGGAGTCACAACTCCACAACCACGGGTTGCACCCAACCCTCACAACAAGGAATGAAAATTCCTTTACAACAAAACCAAAATAGAATGTAAAAGAAAATACAAACAAAGCTTTTGGAGATTCCGATGTCCTTCTTCGTTCGTTGAAGCTTTCTTGAAAGTTACGAAGAGTCCACAACCGGATTTCTCTCTTGGAGAGGATCTTGTCAAGATTAGCAGCGGCAAGAGAATGCGGCAGCAATACTTTATAGATCCAAACTTCTTGACGAAGCAAGCAAGGTCTACCAACGATCTCAGTTGGATCGATCGTCTCCACCGATTCGGAATGGAGAACTAGTCTCGTTCAATGAATCGAGAGACAAGAAATCTCAAGAGAGATGCGTGAGACGCTTGGCTTGCCTCGGTACTGTCGCCAAAAGATCAAAGAAGATCAGAGATTGGCGGTGACGATGAACTGCGAGCGGCGACAAGCGATCGGCGGTTTCCGCGATCGGCTAGGGCACGGCGTCGGCTACTTTTGATTTTACGTTAATGGATTTTGTAGAAGTTCAAAATACGCGAGTATAAATACTAGATCCAACCCTAATGACCAGTGTGGGGCCCACAAGAAGAAACCCTAGCCCCGACCTAAACAGCGCACGACAAGGATGTTCGGTACAGCAAACGAGAAAAATTGCCTAAGGCAAAATCAGCGGGAATCATTGGTGATTCCCGTCGTTGTCAGCGGGAATAACTCATGATTCTCATCGATTCTGCCTTGGCTGAATTCCTGTTGGAAAACTATCAGCCAGAGGAAGTCGGCGGGAATGCAGACTGATTCTCGTCGAATCGGCGGGAATCACAAACGATTCCCGTCGAAGTCGGCGAGAATCACTAAGTGATTCCCGTCGATTTTGACTTAGAGGAATTTTCTCTTCCTTCCTTTGATGACTTGGTCTTTGACCCATCTTTGCTCCTTCTTCTGCTCTTGATCTGCCTAGACCCTGCACTTGAAAATAAGTACACTCCAATAGAGAGAGCACACGTGAGTCAACACACTGATCTACTCAACTAGGGATTACGTTGCGCAGACCCGTGTATATTGACCCACTGCACCCTGACATTGGTGTTTACTTAGCATGGAATATCTGCAAGCACAACTTGATAGAAGATCGTCAAATACATTGTCAATTCAACTTAGCGTGTTCAGGGGCTTCTTCAAATCAGGTACATTGTGGATACAATACCCAGTAATTGGCAATTATTATAGCACTGGAGGAGTCTCAAAACATAGGAATGTCTCTGAACTTCATGTTTTAGTCTTAAAATTGATTCTTTATCCAGAGAACTTGTGCACAACAACTGTAAGACCCCATTTTTTTCTTTTTAAAACACCGGGGTCTTAGGCCCAAAACCGCCGCTTTGCGGTGACACCTTCACGCCGTGAAGGGTCATCACCGCGAAATGCCAATTCTGCCAGCTGATTCGATCACAGAAAAGCAATAAAGGTAGAGTAAACACAAGTAAGGCAAAAACTCTAACCATAAGTCCTCAATAAAATCACATCAGAGTAATAATATCTCCACGAAGGGAGAGTCCACAAAAGATAAATGTACTGAAAATAAGGGCTTAAGCCTGATACATCAAATCTTCACTACATAGTCACTCAAGCAGAAGAAAAGTAAAACACTACTAAGGTACGGGACTCACAGTCCTAGCTATTTGAACTCTTGAGGTAGACTACCCTATCTCCAAGCGGGCCGACCTCCGGTGCTGCTCCTCCATGCTGGGCTCCACGATCCCCCAAATGATGTGGTTCGAAAACCGTTAGTCTATAAGACTAAGCCCTATCATCCCCCACCCCTTCCCCATGGCCCCTAGGCATCGAGCGGAGAGGAAGAAAGGGGAGGACTTGAAGGTGGAGAGTTAACAAGAAACAGATGGCAGCGGACCTATACTAGCAATTTTATAGTACATGTGGTAGTAAAGTAAAGTATGAACAGTAACCTTAACTAATGTGCAGAAATGCATAAGCCAAGGGATCTTCTACATGGCTCCCATCGTATAAAGAGTCACATACATATTTATACGATGGGGTGTCGGTTATTAGCAGCAATATATATATGAAGAATTTGACCTTATGACGGAGCCGACCCTCTCCAACCCGCGACCATTGATGTTGAAGCGCTAACGGATGACACGCCACCACTACAAAGCAAAGATCTACGACGAAATACGGACGTGGGAGCGCGGCACCGCACCTCTCACCGCTACAATCTTCGTTCGCAAGATAATGACATCAAGTGACGTTGTTGTCATAAAAACTGCCGGGCTGCGGATAGCCATTTTTATGCTTATTTTGTTTAATTGGTGGCCTGCATTTAGCCTCCAATAGCTTTAATTTCTGAATATTTTATGTATGAACTTTTAATTAGAGTGGGCCATATATAAGGCATCCACTCCCTTGGTTTTAGGTAGAGAGAAAGAAAACCTAAATTTATTTCAGCTTTTGGAGAACTCCTCCTTCTTGTCGTTGCCCCCTCTTGTTCCTCCTCCTTAGAGATTTCGACCAAGTGAAGGCCCTCCTCTTCCGGCGTTGGAACTTCGCGAAGTGACTCCGTTGAAGGTGGACGTGCAAAGCTTCTTCCGGTGTGACTCGAGCGGAACCATGGTAGAGCAATTCTCCACGTGCAACTATCTACGAGTTGGGGTAACGATTCCTCTTCTCTACCTTATGTTACCTCTACATCTAAGCATATTTCTTGTGCGAAAGTTTTGGCCTGAAATCTGAAATTTTAATCGATGTATTTCCATTTGATTTCGTATTTGATTCTCTAAGTTTCTCGCATTCGAAGAAGGGTTGGGACCTTTGGTTTTCTTAGTCGGGGGAGATCAATCACTTTCTGAATCCTTTCATTGGTGGATCTCCTTGGTACGACTTAATTCGACCGAACCGTGTGGGTTCATTTCGCCGGAAAGGATAGTGGCCTCTAGTCACTATTTGATCCTAAGGGGGTTAGCGACCCTCAAGTCGTTGTGTGACGATAAACATTCATCTAAAACGTGTCTGCGCTTGCGTGTAGTGTTCCTAAATTAGATCGTGTGCGGGTAGATTTAGTCGCTAGAACGTGCCGGACAATTCACCCCGGTAGCCTACATCAATTTTGTATCAGAGCCAGGTTCGTGCCGGTTCCTAAATCGGCGCAATCCTTCTCCAATTGAGTAGGCTTCGATTTCGCAAAACAAATTCAGCAAAACCTGTATTTCAGCAAAATCACTATTTATGGTGTGCCAATAGCGGGAGAAAATCTGAATTTTTCTTCGAACACAAAATTTTTTTTCCTGGTACGCTCTCTTCACTTTAGGAAGAATTAAATTTAAAAAAAATCAGTTTGGTCCATCGATCGTGCGGGAAAAAAATTATTTCTTATAAAATTCTAGCCAGTCAGGGTGTTTAGGCCTCTTTTAGTGAAGAAAAAAAATTTGCATGCGCACAAGGCACGGCACCGAGTACACACCCTCTTCTTCCAATATGGGGGACGAGTGGCATGGAGGTCAAGAGCCGACTCCCATCGAGGCTCTTCGACAAGAGTTTAATGAGCACATCGCGAATCAAGAGCGTCGCATGAATGAGTTAACGGACATGATCGCTCAACTTACGCCTGCTAGAGCAGCTCCACCAGTCCCAACTAATCCACCTCTACCAATTAATCCTCACCTTCCGAACCACCACCAGCCCCGTTACCCTCATCGATTTGAGGAGGACTACGATGACCTTGCACCACGTGGTCCACACTATTATAATCGAGCTCCACAAGAGTTCAACATCACGAAAGTCATCCGTATAGAAGCACCTACTTACGACGGAATGGGGCAGCCCCAAATCTTTCTGAATTGGATAATGGATATCGAGTGCTACTTCGAGTGGCACAACTTAACCAATAGGCAAAAGGTCCAAGTCACTAGGTTAAATTTGCTAGACCGGGCCAAGGTATATTGGCTCAACGAGGAGAGACGCATGGGAGCACTTGAGGGATTGCCACCAATTGGTTGGCAGGTTATGAAAGCGATATTGTCGGATCAATACGTCCCCACATACTATCATACACAACTGTTTGACGATTTAGCCTCTCTTAAGCAAGGGAGTCAGTCGGTGTCTGATTACATGGGTAAACTTAAGGAAATGCTAGTACGCTGCGACGTTAAGGAGATGCCCGAAGTGACTCTCTTGAGGTTTCGGAAGGGGTTGGATCCGGATATTCAGCGCAAGCTTTTGCGTTATGGACATACGGATATAAACACCACGTACAACGCGGCCTTGGACATTGAGAAAAATATTGCTCTCAAGTCTAAAGCAAAATATTTCCAAAAGGGAAAGTCCGCGTATAAAGACAAAGGAAAGTTTAAGGCTACCGACACAAATTTGATATTCATCACCGCTAGGAATTCTAAGAATCCAACCGGAGAGCGAGTGCTAATTGGGAGAGTTAACAAGACGAATGCCACATGCTACGCTTGTGGAGTTCTAGGGCATTATGCGAGCGAATGCCCGACCAAGCCTAAGGCCTTAGCTTTATTGGAGGCTCCAAACGACCCGGCCAAAATAATTTATGAGGCCGACGAGGAGTCCGATGTTGAGGGAGTCTCGAGTGATTTAGAGGATGAACATAACCTCATGGTTATGCGTTGTATCTTGACGGTTCCCCGAATGCCTAACGATTGGAATAGGACGACCCTCTTTTCGACGATCTTTAAGAGCGGAGAAGAGTTATGTAAGCTTATCATCGATAGTGGGAGTTGTATGAACGTCGTTTCGGAGAGTGCGGTTGCAAGGATGTCATTAGTTGCCAAACCCCACCCCCAACCTTATCATGTAGCTTGGGTAAATAAGACTTCTCTTCCTATCACGAAGCGTTGTCTAGTTCCCCTTAACATCAAATCTTATTCCGAATAAGTATGGTGTGATGTCATACCCATGGATGCATGTCACGTCCTTCTTGGACGGCCTTGGCTATATGACCACGACGTGACCCACTTCGGTAGGGCTAATACTTATGAGTTTAAGTTTAAAGGGAAAATTATTACCCTTAAACAAACTCCACCTAAGGATCCGACTATTCCATCCAAGGATACCATTGTACCCGTGGAGAAGAAAACCTTGAGCTTAATAGGAAGAAAAGAGTTCACCCGCGACCCATTTCTAGATGGAGTGATCTATGCGTTAGTGCTCATGAGTAGTAAGGGGGATGGTGATAAATTAGTTGATATTCCCGAGGAATTAAATCAATTGTTGGATGAGTATAAAGATGTCTATCCGACCGAGTTACCCCCCATCCTACCACCACTACGTGACATCCAACACGCCATTAATTTCGTCCCGGGTTCCTCACTCCCAAATCAGCCCCATTATAGTCTCCACCCGGCGGCACACCAAGAGCTTCAAACTCAAATATCGGAACTCTGAACTAAAGGGTTCATCCGCCATAGTTTGAGCCCATGTACTGTTCCGGCCCTATTAGCTCCAAACAAATACGGCACTTGGAGAATGTGTGTCGATAGTAGAGCGATTAATAAGATCACTATTAAATATAGGTTCCCTATTCCCCGATTGGATGATCTTTTGGATATGCTTGCCGGAGCCACGATCTTTTCCAAGTTAGATCTTAGGAGTGGCTACAATCAAATTAGAATTCGGGAAGGGGACGAATGGAAGACGACGTTTAAACCTAAGGATGGTTTATATGAGTGGCTTGTCATGCCATTCGGGCTTTCAAATGCACCAAGCACATTCTCTCGGATGATGACTCAAATATTCCAACCCTTTATGGGGAAATTCGTGGTAGTGTATTTTGACGACATCTTGGTGTTTAGCTTGACGTCCGCCGAACATACAAATAACTTGAGGACCGTCTTAACTACTTTAAGGAACAAAAAACTATTTTTAAATTTGAAGAAATGTACGTTCCTTGTCCGTGAGGTTGAGTTCTTAGGATATATTGTAGGAGCAGACGGCATTAAAGTCGGCCCGAAAAAGGTGCAAGTTATTAGCGAGTGGCCGGAGCCCAAGTCCATCCCTGAAGTTAGAAGTTTCCATGGACTCGCTACTTTTTATCGGCGCTTTATTAGGAATTTTAGTAGTATCATGGCTCCATTAATGGAGTGCATGAAGAAGGGTGAATTCAAATGGACTAAATCCGCCACTCATGCCTTCCAAACAATCAAAACTCTTATGACGGAAGCACCCCTCCTATGCTTACCGGATTTCTCTAAGGTGTTTGAATTAGCATGCGATGGTCCAGGGTTGGGATTGGAGTATTAAGTCAAGAGGGTCACCCCATTTGTTATTTTAGTGAGAAGTTGTCCGGGGCTAAATTAAACTACTCCAATTACGATAGGGAATTTTATGCGGTGGTCCGATGTTTGCACTATTGGAGACACTATCTCCTTTCCAAGGAATTTGTGCTTCTTTCGGATCATGAAGCCTTACGTTTTATTAATTCCCAACATAAAATCAGCCCCCGGAACGCTAAGTGGGTGTCGTTCCTCCAAGTGTACACGTTCACTCTTAAGCATCTTAAGGGGACCAACAATCGTGTGGCCGACGCCCTTATCCGACTCTCGTTATTATTGTCCACCATGCAAGTTAAGATGATTGGTTTTGAGCGTGTTAAGGATGAATACGCGTCATGTCCGGACTTTAAGGACATCTACTTTGCCACCCAAGAGGAGTCTCCCTCCACTATTTCGGCATTCTACATCCGGGATGGTTACTTATTTAAGCACACGAAGTTGTGTATCCCACAAAATTCCCTCCGCCATCACATCATTTAGGAGCTTCATGGTGGGGGCCTTGGTGGCCATTTTGGTCGGGATAAGACACTAGCTTTAGTAGAGGAGAAATTTTATTGGCCGGGTTTGAAATCTCTCGTTGGTTAAATTGTTAGTAGTTGTCGTACTTGTCAACTAGCGAAAGGTAGTAAGACGAATGCCGGTCTATACACCCCTCTACCCATCCCTTCTATCCCTTGGGAGGATGTGAGTATGGACTTTATTTTAGGCCTCCCGATCACCTTCCGACGACATGACTCTATTTTGGTAGTTGTAGACCGGTTCTCGAAGATGGCGTACTTTATTCCGTGTAGCAAAACTAGTCACGCCTCACACATGACAAAAATTTATTTTAAGGAAGTTGTCGGGCACCGCGGGGTTCCAAAAACTATCATTAGTGATAGGGACGTCAAATTCACTAGTTATTTTTGGAAGACGCTTTGGAAACTTATGGGAACCAAACTTTTATTTTCGTCCGCCTATCATCCGCAAACGGATGGCCAAACGGAGGTCGTAAATAGGAGCGTTGGCAATCTTTTACGATGTCTTGTTGGAGAGCACAAAGGCACTTGGGATCTCATTCTCCCTCATGCACAACTCGCTTATAATAATTCTAAGTGTACAACCCCATATTCGCTGGGTGGAACCCTAAGGGTTCAGTGGTCAGGATGGGGCTAGCCTCAGGCTAGCCTTGGGTTATCCTTAGGACGAACTTATAGAGTTCTCGCCAGGCTTCGGGTTCCAGACTAGATAAGCTTCCGCCTGGAAGGAGCTCCCGCCAAGGGCAGGCGAAAGCGGGGGAAGCCAAAGCAGATAGTCGAGCTATGGAAGCTCCCGCCTCGAGGGAGCTCCCGCCTAGGGCAAGCGAGAAGGCGTTAAGTGAGCCTTCAGTCGCAATAGTATCAAGAACGTGAAGGGCGAGAACCTCCCCGGCAGGGGGGCTCGCCAAGGTTAGCCCAGTTGGGGATCCAGCGAGAGCCTTCTCGGCCAGGGTTCTCGCCAAGTGGGCCCACGGGTAGGGCCCGGCGCTCGAAAAGAGGATTATTTTTATTATTTCATTATTCGCAGGTAAAATTACCTTGGTGCCCCTGGGATGACAGCGGGATTTGGCTATTTGCAAACCCATCAGGGGTGTTTCAGTACTTTCAGGTCAACGGAAGACTATAAAAAGACCCATAGGGGCTCTTTGGAAGACAGGCTTTTCATTATTCTCCAACTTTAGTGCTTTCTGAAGAGCTCCCAGCCCGGCACTTGGCTTTGGAGGGGAAGCTCTCAGAGATCTTCCGGGTGTGAGGTGGGACCTCCCAGCTGAGGCTTTGGGTCAGTCTTAGGACCTTAGCAGCCAGTCAGGGGTCGAGATTTGGGAGAAGTAGGCGTTGGCTACACTTTGGTTCGTGAACATTCGTTGAGGTCAATTTTGGCTTCAACAGTTCTGGTGCGGTGAGCGTGGAAGTAGTTGGCGCAAGAAAATCTTGAGTTAAGTCCCATGGCAGGAGGTGAAGGTGAAGGATCTGGCGTAGGAGGATCCCCCACCCGGGTGGACGAGGCGACGAGGAAGATGTTTGAGGACTTCAGGCGAGAAGTCATGCAGACGATCGGCTTGGCCTTCTCGGCAAGGAACGAGTGGGAGACGCCGCAGGTTCCTGTGGAGGTGGTTCCGCTGTTCGGCGAGAACGCCCCAGGGCAGCGCCCCGGGAAGGAAGTCCTGGTGGAGGCAGGCGAGAGGGGCGTAGCCGCGCGGGAGCTTTTCCCACGCCAGCATCCCGAGAAGGAGGTTCCGGCGGATCTGGGCGAGAAGGAGGCGATAGTGCGGGAACTCTTCCCCGGGCATGGTCTCGCGGATCGGTCCAGCCAGCCGAGGTCGCGAGACGTGCCTTCTCGCCAGGCGGGAGGCGAGACCCCATTTAGCGAGCTCATCGTCTCGGCTCCAGTGCCGGAGGGGTTCCGGGAGCCAGATATGACCTACTACACCGGGAAGGATGACCCGGTTCAGCATGTGCAGTGGTTCGAAGACGTTGTGTCGATCAGGCAAATGTCTGATGCTTTTAAGTGTAGGCTTTTTGCCATCACTTTGAAGGAAAAGGCCAGGGATTGGTTCCACCAATTGCTGGCAAGCTCCATCTACAGTTTTGAAGATCTGCGCAGGGGTTTCTTGTTGAGATTCTCGACTTCAAAGAAGCGGAAGAAGGATGCTGAATGCCTGTTTGCAGTGAGGCAAGGGACGGAGGAGACGTTGGGTCACTATGTTGACCGGTTCCAAGAGGAGGTTCTCCTAGTCCAGGAGGTCCCGGGGTATGCGCTGATGCTTGCCTTCACCCTGGGGCTGAGGCCAGGGTTTTTCAGCATGGAGTTGAAGTGAGTGCCCCCTCTCTCTTTTGAGGAGCTCATGGAGAGGGCGGCTAAGGAGATAGACTTTGAGAGGGCTAACCCGACGTTTGCAAGGAAGTTGGCCAGGTTGGCCGAGGACGATGTGAAGGAGCCGGTGGCAGGAAGGCAGAGGGAGTTGAGGGAGCAGAGGGAGCAAAGAGAGGATAGGAGGAGAGAAGAACCCCGAGGGCAGGGGCAGCAGCATGGGGGGGCCAGGGAGCCAAACAACCGATTGGGTTGGAGGCCTCAGGAAGGTCGCCCCCAGGGCCAAGGGGGTCCTCAAGGAAGAGACATTTACCGGGAACCAAGAAGGTTGGAGCAAGGAGGATGGAGGCAGGGACCGAGGGGTCACTTCCCACCACCGCAGGAAGCCATGGAGGTGGGAAGAGGAAGAGGAAGAGGAATTCGGGGAGCCGGGAGAAGGGGAGGAGGAGTAGGAAGAGGGGGCAGGGTGGCGTTGCCCTATTGTGACTTCCATCAGGAGGAGGGCCACGCAATGGCCACCTGTATGGAGTTTCTGGAGATGAGGGAGGCCAGAGGTGCTGGGAGGCAAGATCTGCCCGCAAGGATCGTAGAGGTGCAGCGAGAAGAGGTTGAGGACAGATGTGAAGACAGGGTTGACGTGGGGACCCGAGGGGGGATCAGAGTGATCCATGGGGGAGTAGGGATCGAGGCAACCCGCAAGGGGAGCCTGCAAACCATGTTCCGCAGAGGGGTCGCCTCGACCTCCTTAGCTCCCCCCCAGAAGAAAAGATCATCTTCTCATCCGCAGATATGCCAGACTATGAGGATCCGTTTTGCGACTCGTTAGTGATCCAGACAGAGGTGGAGAACTTCACCGTCTCCCGGATACTGGTGGACAACGGGAGCTCGGTGAACGTGATTTTCAAGAAGGCCTTTGAAGAGATGGGTGTGGAAGGGAAAAGGGTCCTAGCTTCAGATGGACCACTTTTCGGCTTCTCTTGGGAGAGAAAAGAAGTAGAAGTGGGAGTAGGCATGCATGTAAGGCTTGGGGGCGTCTCACGGAACTGCAGGTTCGTAATCGTGGACGCCCCAAGTAGTTACAATGCCATCTTTGGACGTCCCCTCATCAGCGCCTTTCGCTGCGTACCCTCCTCATTCCATCAATGCCTCAAGTTCAACAATGGAGGGGTGCAGGTTAGGATCAGGGGGGATCCGAAGGTGGCGAGGCAGTGCTACGTGACGACAGTCAACACCGTGTCGTGGATGGTGGAAGCGGAAGAGCTGGAGAAGGAGATGGCTGAGCAGGAAGGAGGTGTTGGAGAAGGGGAGACAAGCCTGGAGGAGGCGATGGAGGTTGTCGAAGAGCAAGCGGAAGAGGTGCAGGAGGCGAGCCCGCAGGAAGCGGAGGAGTTGGTGGTAGAGGAGATGGAGGTAGAGGATATTGGCCTGGAAGAGGCAAGAAGGGCGGTAGGAGAAGGAGAGCAGAGGCAAGGTGAGAGCTTGGAGGAGGCGATGGAGGTTGGTGAGCTTGGAGGAGAAGAGCTTGAGCCAGAGGAGGCAAGGGCAGGTTGGGAACGGACGGGATTGGAGCCGGCCGAAGAGGTGATAGAGATGGAGGTGCACACCAGGGTGGGGCAAGTACAAAGGGTGCGGGTCAGCGGAGGCTTAAGCCTCGAGGATCAGGAGCGGATGCGAGCCTGCATACAAAGCAACGTCGACATCTTCGCTTGGAGCGCGGCAGACATGCCGGGCATCGACGCAGACGTGGCTTGTCATCGCCTGAACCTGGACCCCAGGACTCGCCCCATACGCCAGAAGATGAGGGCCATCGCCACCAAGCTGGAGGAGCCGATCCGGGAAGAGGTCAAGAAGCTCTTGTAGGCGGGCTTCATCTCGGAGATCCAGTATCCGGGCTGGATCTCCAATGTGGTGATGGTGAAAAAGGGGGGAGGAAAATGGCGCATGTGTATTGACTTTTCCTTGTTAAATAAATCATGTCCTAAGGATTGCTACCCCCTGCCTCGGATCGACGCGCTGGGTTACTCAGCCGTCGGTTTTTCTCTTATGAGTTTTTTAGATGCTTTTTCAGGTTACCATCAGATTCGGATGCACCCTCCCGATGTCAAGGATGTTTCCTTCATCACAAGAGAGGGATGCTTCAGCTACAAGATGATGCCCTTCGGGTTGAAGAACGCAGGGGCAACATACCAACGCATGATGGATCGAGTCTTTCGGGATCAAAGAGGGAAGAATCTAGAGGTCTACGTCAACGATCTGATGGTAAAAAGCAAATGCCTGGAGTCCCACCTACGGGACTTGGAAGAGACGTTTGCCACCCTACGGAGATTCAAGATGAGGTTGAATCCCTTGAAGTGTGTCTTCGGGGCCAGTCGCGGGAAATTCCTTGGACACCTCCTGACCCCGGCAGGGGTAGAACCTAACCCAGACAAGGTAAAGGCCGTCTTGGACTTGGAATCACCTCGTAATGCCAAGGAGGTCCAGCGCTTAACCGGAAGGCTGGCCGGGCTAAGCAGGTTCCTCTCTCAGTCCGGAGATAGGTGTTCCTCCTTTTTCAAGGTGCTCCGTGGTAATCAAGTGTTTGAATGGATGATCGAATGTGAAGAGGCTTTCCAAGGACTGAAGAGGCAACTCTCCCGGCTCCGCTACTCCAAAGCCCCAAGGAGGGAGAAGACCTGACCTTGTATCTCGGTGTGGGGGTAGAAGCTGTGAGCTCCGTCTTGGTTAGAGAAGAGGGGAAAAAGCAGCTGCCAGTTTATTATGTAAGCCGAATCTTAAAAAAGGCGGAGCTCCGCTACCCCATCCTGGAGAAGCTGGCTTATGCCTTGGTCGTTTCGGCAAGGAAGCTCCGTCCATATTTCCAAGCGCATTCGATTAATGTTGGGACCGATCATCCTCTTCGCAAGGTCTTCGAGGGGGTGGAGCATTCGGGAAGGTTGGCAAAGTGGTCCATCGAGCTTAGAGAGTTCGATATTTCTTTTGTTCCAAGGCTCTCCATCAAAGCCCAGGCCGCGGCAGACTTTCTGGCGGATTATGTCACCGAGGCCGAGGAAGAAGAGCCGAGGTCGCAGGAAGCATGGAGAATGATCGTCGATGGTGCTTCAGGAAGGCACTCCCTGGGAGGAGGTGTGGTGTTGGTAAGCCCTGTTGGTACCCTAGTTTGATTTGAGTTTAGTCTTCTCCTTTTGTCCCTTGACCCAAGAAATATCTATGGTCAATGGTTAGTGGTCTAGCTGTAGAGTCCCCGCTTTTCCAGATAAAGAATTTGGTTAAGTAGTTTGTTCGTTCGACTATAGTCGAACGCCGCTCGACTATCGTCGACTAACTGTTCGACGATCGTCTATCAGTTGTTCGACTTTCAGTCTACGAGGATAGTTCGACTATCGGTTGATAGTTCGACTATCTGCTTGGATAGTTCAACTATCTGATAGCTCGACTATCTGTTTGATAGGTCGACTATCTGCGTTGTTTGATAGCTCGACTATCTGTTGATAGGTCGACTATCTGCTTTCTTCTGATAGTTCGACTATCTGCTGATAGGTCGACTATCTATTCTGCGTTGATAGTTCGACTATCTGTTGATAGTTCGACTATCTGTTCTGCGTTGATAGTTCGACTATCGGTTGATAGGTCGACTATCTGTTCTGCGTTGATAGTTCGACTATCTGTTGATAGGTCGACTATCTGTTCTGCGTTGATAGTTCGACTATCTGTTGGTAGGTCGACTATCTGATAGCTCGACTATCTTCTGATAGTTCGACTATCTGTTATGATAGTTCGACTATCTCCTTTGATAGCTCGACTATCTGGATCGTTCGACTATCTGCCCGATAGGTCGACGATCTCCGTGCGTCGGTCGACGATCTCCGAGGGTCGTTCGACGTTTTCTGTCTGCCTTTTTATTTTGTATTTATTTATTATACTTAATTAATTAATACATTATCTGACATGTTTTATTGCAGTTGTTTTATGATAATATTTCCAGGCAATATCTGCTCCATCCCTTTTGCCTGAGTCAAATCTTTTCAGATAAAGTTGTTTGTCTTATTAGCTGACATTGTATTTTACTTTATCTGCTGTCAGTCCTTTATAGCCGTTAGACTGAAAAGTCTTTCTTCTGCTATAAAGAGTTTGTTTCTGATGTGACTTTATTTAGTACTTTATTATCAGATTGCTTCCTGCAGCTTCTTCGAAAGAGGTTTATTCCTTTTATAGAATGTTTTTGCTGCAGAGATTGTTTGTCTTTTTGATATTTGCAGCCCAGGTCTCAAGTTTCAGAAGAAGACAAACAGTTCAAATTGAAGAGAGCCGTTGCTTGTTGCTGCTATAAAAGGAATCCTTTGGAGAAGGATTTCAATTAGCTAACCAGTTATTCATTTAAGCATTCAAGCCTTCATCAAGTTCAAGTTTTCTGCTCTCAGCAATTTCCATTCATCTGAGAAGTGTTAAGCTCTTCTGCTCTTCTTCAACCTGAGTTCTCCTGCTTCCAGGAAGTTCAGACTCAGAGTTATTTTGAAGAAGAAGAAGAAGAAGACAGCTGCTTGAAGATTTCTAATTTTATTATTTATTATCTTCTTGTAGTTTTTCCTTCAGATCTTTCTGAAGAGTTTTCTGCACTGAAGCAAGACTTCACCTGGACATCTTTGAGCCAGGGGGAGCCATGATTCTTTAGAGCTTTCTAGCTCAGTGCAAGTCTTTGTGCTTCTCTAATCTATTGTAAAATAGAGAAGACATCTTAACCTTCTTTCCCCCTCCTGTATAGGGTTATTACTCCCTTCAAAAGTATCCCTTGGTGGCAGGGCACCTGATCAAAAACCTGTGTTCGGTTTTTAGACACCTGATCAAAAGTCTAAAGGGTTTCTGGATCTACCTGAAGCAGATCCTGTTGGTGGCAGGGCACCTGATCAAAAACCTATAGTGGATTCCTACCTTGTTGGTAGAAGAGTGGACGTACCCAAGTTGTTTGGGGAACCACTATAAATTCCTTGTGTCGTTTGGATTGCCTTGTTTAATTCCTGCATTGTGGCTGTGATTAGATATAACTAGGTCTGCTAGTTGCTGATTAGGATTTCCAAGCCTTAACTGTAATTACAGTTAGCTTGAGTTTGTGCACAACACTTGTGTTAGGCTTTAGGGTTATTTCTATATCTATAATCTTTTCATTCCGCATTTCACTCCAAGGGAGTTGGGTAGACTATTAAGTTTTGTCTAGTGCAAAATTTGATAACTCTATTCACCCCCCTCTAGAGTAGTATCTATCCCTTCACTTTCAATTGGTATCAGAGGGAGGTTGACTGACTGAATAGGCTAATACCTAAGTCACAAGATCCTGATAGATACCAAAGTTTATAGATATTCACTATCACTATCATGGCCCAGTCCAAGGATTATTCTAGCACCAGACCTCCAGCATGCAACTTAGCCAAGTTTGGCATCTGGAAGGCAAGGATAAAATTATATATGAATTCTATTGATGAAAGCATCTTTGCTTCTATTTTGTCAGGACCCCCAAGAGCACCTGCTGCTACTACTGCCTCATCATCTGATATGAGTGCAGTGCCTCCTCCAGATTACAACGATGAGTACAAGAAGGCAAAGATAGCAAATGCCAAGGCGATGAACATTCTGGCTCAGACAATGTCTGATGACGTATTCCAGAAGGTAGCTGACTGCTCTTCAGTAAAAGCTATGTGGGATATACTGAACCAGATTGTAGCTGGTTCAGCTGATGAAAGGAAGGACAGAAGGTCCAACCTTATCTCACAATATGAGAACTTCAAGAAAACTGATGCTGAATCAGTTGAAGACATGTATACAAGGCTCAGCTCAATCATCAATGAGCTGAGGACCCTTGACAAGGACATCTCATTGACAGAGGTCAATGATAAGATTCTTATGTGCTTCCCTACCACATGGGATCTAAGGATCTGGCCCATCAAGGAAGCCAGAAGTACAAATGAGATTTCAACTGAAGCCCTTCTCGGCAAGCTCAAGTCTTTTGAGCAAGTGCTGAAGACAAGGGAAGCAGAAGCAAAAGCAAAGACCCCTACTCCAACAAGAAAAGAGCAATCTCTAGCTCTTAAGGCTGCTGATGCTTCTGAAGGCAGCCAATCAAATGAGGAGCTAATGGCATTGTTTGCCAAGAGGTTTCTCAAGATGGGGAGAAAGGAATTCAGAAAGAAGTCTTCACGCTATGAAGACAAACCAAGGTATGACCGTTCTCCTGCTAAAGAAATTATCTGTTATGGTTGCAGGAAGCCTGGACACATCTTACCAGAGTGTCCAGAGGAGAAGAACAAAGACAAGAGGAAAGAAAAGGAACACCACAGGAAGCACTCCAAGCCATCCTCCTACAAGAACAAGAAGAAGGAGAGAGGTTTCATTGCTGAAACCTGGAGTGATACAGAAGAGGAATCTTCCTCCTCAAGCTCCAGTGAGGATGAGGAAGAGAAGAAGGCAAAGGAAGTTTGCCTGATGGCAATAGATGCCTGCAGCAATCACTCAGCTGCAGAGAGTTTAGATTCAGAAGAAGAAATGCCAACAGAAGATGAGGTACTATCTTCTTATGACTTCACTTCTGAAGAATTTAAATTAGATTTTAAATCCTTATGCTTAGACTTAATTAGTTCAGAAAAGGAGATAAAAGAACTTAGAAATAAGTTAGCTGACTCAGAATTAATTGCTACAGAAAATATTAAGCTAAAGGAAGATCTCACTACTTGTAGTGAAGAAATTAAATTTCTTAAAATAGAGTTAGCTAAGTCTAAAAGGTTAGAGGAATCTCTAAATGGTAGAAGCCTTAAGCTGTTAGAGATAACCAGCATGACTAACACTAGGTCAGCTAATAACAAATTAGGCTTAGGAGCTTCTTCCAGTGAACCCCCAGTTCTTCTTAAAAATAATCTTTCAACTCCAGTGAACTTCATTTCAGCTAGTGGAATGAAGAACACTGAGCAAGTAAACCTAGTTAATAAAACTTTAAATAAAGCAAAGAGAGAAAAGAGGAAGAAATTTTTTAAAGAAATGCAAAGAGCGTCGAACGCCGCTCGATGATCGAAAGCTCAATGGTCGAACGAAGCTCGACGATCTGAGCGCCCATCGTCGAACGTCGATCGACGTTTTCAATATGATTTTCAAAATCATAATCAAACCCGTAGAAACCTAAATGAAAATAGAAACCCTAGGTTTGTTGACCCATCATCTGCATGGAGAATCCCACCTAGGAGATCTCACCCATTAGGTTATCACCCTCAGCCTACATTTTCATTTATTTCTAGCTTTCCTTATTTGAAAAACAAGGGACCCAAGGTTACCTAGGTCCACTCTGTCTAAATAAATGTCTTGTAGGTGAAGGCCTATCCTATCACTCAAAATAAGTGGTATTTGGATAGTGGATGCTCCAAGCATATGACAGGAAATAAAAATCATCTGTCAAAATTCAAAGCTAAGCTCGGCCCAAAGGTTATCTTTGGAGATTCAAGCTGTGGTCAGACAGAAGGCTATGGCAGGATTACAATTGGAGATGTTACTTTCAAAAGAGTTGCATATGTGACAGGACTGAAGCACAATTTGATTTCAGTCAGCCAGCTATGTGATGCTGGCTACCAGGTTTCATTTTCTAACTCTTCTTGTAATATTACTTTAAATAATAATGTTGTTTTAGTAGGCATTAGAATAGGTAATATTTATTTAGTAGATTTCAATTCATCTCACTCTGAAATCTGTTTATTTAATGAAGTAACAATTAATAATAATTCTTTGTGGCATAAGAGGCTTAGTCATGTTAACCTTAAAAATATATCTAGGTTATCTAAACACAATCTTGTTAGAGGTTTACCTTCTTGCCCCTACAAGAAGGAGAGCCTATGCAAGGCTTGTCAGCTAGGCAAGCAAACCAAGAATTCTTTTAAATCTATAAATAAAAGTGATTCTCCTAGAATCTTGTACTTATTACATTTGGACCTATTTGGCCCAATAAATGTACAGAGTTTAGGAGGGAAGTATTACACCTTAGTAATTGTAGATGACTTCTCTAGGTTCAGTTGGGTTTTCTTTTTGAGAACTAAGGCTGATAACTTCAAAGCCCTTACAGACTTTCTACTATGTGTGCAGACTGAGTACTCTACTCATGTGGCCTCGATCAGAAGTGATCATGGTACTGAGTTTGACTCTCTTCTCATGCAAGAATTCTGTGAGAGAGAAGGTATCAAACATAGCTTCTCAGCTCCTAGAACTCCTCAACAAAATGGGGTAGTTGAAAGGAAAAATCGAACACTCATTGAAGCTGCTAGCACATTGTTGGCAGATGCTAATATGCCTCTCTCCTATTGGGCAGAGGTCGTTAGTACAGCCAATTATGTCTTGAATAGAAGTTTGATACACAAGCTTAAGTGTAAAACTCCTTATGAGTTGCTTAAAGGAAAGAAACCTAAAATTAATTATTTTAGAGTATTTGGTTGTGTAGTGTATGTTCATAATAACAATAAAGAATAACTTAGAAAGTTTGAAGCAAAAGCTTCAATGGGAATTATGCTTGGATATTCCCAAGTAAGCAAAGCTTATAGGGTTTATAACAAATCAACCTGTAAAATTGAAGAATCTGTGCATGTATCTTTTGATGAGTCTCAGATGTTTTACAAGGAGAAGGAAAATTCTCCTTCCTCTAGTTCTTTGCAGGTACCTGATGCTACTCAAGAAATTCTTCAACTATCAACTCTTCAGATCACTGAATCAGACAGTGATGAAGACATTGCAGAAGCTGTTGTTGTACCATCAACAGTAGATCAAATTCATCCTGAGGAATTAATCCCAACTGTTGCTGAAGATCACATCCCACCTGCTGATATTGTCACACTTAGAGATCACCCCACATCTCAAGTGATTGGAGACATATCAGCTGGTGTGCAAACAAGATACAAATTAAGACAGGATGTGATGCATGCTTGTTTCCTCTCACAGGTTGAGCCCCTCACCTTTAAAGATGCTGAGCTAGATCCCCACTGGATCATTGCTATGCAAGAGGAACTCAATCAGTTTGAGAGATGTAAAGTTTGGAATTTGGTTCCAAGACCTAAAGGCCAACTGATCATAGGCACCAAGTGGGTGTATAGAAACAAGTTGGATGCAAATGGAATTATTGTAAGGAATAAAGCAAGGCTTGTAGCTCAGGGCTACAGACAGGAGGAAGGTATAGATTATGACCAAACCTTTGCTCCTGTTGCAAGGCTAGAAGCAATAAGGATCTTCTTGGCCTATGCAGCCTACATGAAGTTTAAGGTGTTCCAAATGGATGTCAAAAGTGCATTCCTAAATGGTGAGCTTAAGGAAGAGGTGTTTGTTAAACAACCACCAGGGTTTGTTTCTTCAACACAGCCCTCACATGTGTTTAAGTTGCAGAAAGCTCTTTATGGACTAAAGCAAGCTCCCAGAGCCTGGTATGAGACTCTAGCTAGTTTCCTTTTAGAGCACAACTTTACTAGGGGAGTAGTTGATAGAACCCTTTTCTTCAAGCATCACAAGGACACAATCCTGTTAGTTCAAGTGTATGTGGATGATATTATATTTGGATCCACTGATCCCAAACTTTGCAAAAGGTTCTCTGACCTGATGCACTCTAAGTTTGAGATGAGTAGTATGGGTGTGCTGTCTTACTTTCTTGGTCTCCAAGTTAAGCAAGATGCTGATGGTATCTTCATCTCCCAATCCAAATATGTCAAGGAATTGGTAAAGAAATTTGGGATGGCTGATGCTTCAGCAATGCCTACACCTATGGCTACTAATATAGTTATTGATTCTGATGATCACGGCAAGCCAGTTGATCAAAAGAATTATAGGGCCATTGTTGGTTCCCTATTATATCTAACTACAATTAGGCCAGATATAATGTTTGCTACATGCCTTTGTGCTAGATTCCAGGTCAACCCCAAGGAATCTCATCTGATTCTTCTCAAGAGAATCCTGAGATACCTGAAGGGATGTCCAAATCTAGGACTTTGGTACCCAGCTGAGTCAGAATTTGAATTAATTGGATATTCTGATTCTGATTATGCTGGTTGCAGAGTTGACAGGAAGAGCACCTCAGGAACTTGTCAGTTCCTGGGAGAGAGATTGGTCTTTTGGTTCTGTAAGAAGTAGGCTTCTGTCTCAACTTCAACTGCAGAGGCTGAATATATAGCAGCTGCTAGTTGTTGTTCACAGATCCTATGGATTCAAAACCAGCTTGTGGATTATGGTTACTCACACATGAACACCAAAATCATGTGTGACAGTACTAGTGCTATCTCAAATTGCACAAAATCCAGTGCACCACTCTAGAACGAAGCACATTGAGATTCGGCACCATTTCCTGAGAGATTGTGTGGAAAAGAACAAGATTTGTCTTGAGTTCATATCCACTGAGTTTCAGAGAGGTGATATATTCACCAAGCCCTTAGATGAACAGAAGCATCTGTTCTTTTTAGTTCAACTAGGCATGATCAATGGAAGAGACTAAGTGTGACTATATCTGCCAATGTTGAAACCTGCTTGAAGATCGTCGAACGATGATCGAAGATCGTCGAACGGATCAAGCCTATCGTCGAGCTCTGGTTAATGATAGCTTATCTGTTTGAAGATCGTCGACCGGCGTTCGAAGATCGTCGAACAGGTCGAGCTTATCGTCGATCTCTGGATGACGACAGCTTGTTGTTTGAGAAGCCAGAAATAGTCGAACGATTGATCGACTACTCTGCTTCTGGACCGATCGTCGAACGGCCGTTCGACCATCGGGTCCAGTATCTTTTTAATAGATCGACTATCTCCGGTCTAATATAAAGCCGATAGTCGACCTAGGTTAAAAGATCTTTTGTTTTATCGTCGACGAAGCGTGACTTTTCGCATTCTGTCTTCCCGCTTGCGATTTTCGGCCGCTTCGTCTCCTTCGTCTTCTCCGTCTTTCTCGCGCATTCTCCAGCAATTCAATGGCGATTTCTCCAGCAGTGCTAGCTGTTGTAAAGTTCGATGCCGGTTTCAGCGTCGATTTTGACGCATTCAGTTGCTGTGAAGCAGGGATTGTGGAAATACTTCAGTTATGCCGAGATCAAGGTCTAGAAAGATTAATGTCTACAAGGATAAAGTTAAATGTTCCCGAGATTAAGGAATGGGCTTTCACTTCGTCCTCCTCTGACGATTCGATGACTGGCACTATTGGCGGAGAAGAGGTTATTTTAACTCCCGCCATTCTGACTGATGTTTTTGGCTTGATTAATGGCGAAGAAGATTATGAGCAAGATGCTCAAGAGTTTGGAAGAATGCTTACTGAGCTGGGACATGCCGAAGGCATTCCCTCCAAGCTGCTCAAGGTCAATTTCCCCTTTAAGATTAAATTTCTTGCTGAGTTAGTTGGAAAAGTGCTTCTTGGAAAGCACTCCGCCCATGACAACATTACAAGGCAACAATTTGCACTGATGTGTGCAATTGTAAATCAGAAAAGGATTGATTTGGCAGGAGTTTTGTTCGATTTAATAAGGAAAAAGAACAGTAAGAAAGAGGGTGGTTCATCATAAGAATTTTTTAAATTTTTCTCTTTTTCAAAAACAAGATTTTCATACTTTTTCCTACTACATGCAAAATTATTTTCAACATTTTCTTGGATCGACATCACCGGGTTGTCAAAATTATGTGAAAAGATTTCAGAAAACGAAGATGAAAATTCATTGGGAGAAATGTTGGAAAGGGAAAGGGAAGAGTCTTCATTTAGAACGTCAACAAAAAAACAAGAGTCATCATTTTTTAAGGAGTTTTCATGGATTGATTTATAGAAAATGTGACCTCATCATCTCCCACACGCAAAAACAACTTTCCGTTACTAACGTCTATAACTGCTCGAGAGGTGGCTAGAAATGGTCGTCCAAGGATAAGAGGAACCTCGACGTCTTCTTCAATATCAAGAATGACAAAATCCACCGGGAAGATGAATTTGTCGACCTTTACTAGCACGTCCTCAACGATACCTAGTGGATACTTGATAGACCTATCAGCTAATTGGATACTCATCCTTGTAGGGCTCAGAGTGCCCAATCCGAACTTCTTAAATAGTGAAAAAGGCATCAAGTTGATGCTCGCTCCTAAATCTGCCAACGCATGTTTAACAAATAAATCACCAAAGACACAAGGAATAGAAAAACTACCCGGATCGTTTATCTTTTTAGGCAGATTAGAATTTTTAACGACTGCCGAGCATTCTTCATTCAATGTTACATGTGATAAGTTCTCCAATTTCGTCTTGTTTGTTAATAAGTCCTTAAGATATTTTGCGTACTTCGGCATTTGACTAATCGCTTCATGAAATGGCAAATTAATGTGAATTTGTTTGAACATTTCAAGAAAGCGTTGGTACTGATCATCTAGTTTGTCTTTCCTAAGTCTAGCCGGATAAGGAGGTGGCGGGAATTCTTTTAGGACAACAGGAGCATCATTTTGAAAATCATCTTTTTCTTTTTGAGAATCAGAAATAATAGAGCCATCGTTTTCTTTTTCAAATGTAGATTTTTCTTTTTCAGAATCTAAGTTGTCATTTTCTGTGGGGGTAAAAACTGGAGGAGCAATCACCCTTGGCTCTTCCCTTGTGGTGGGCTCGTTAACAACTTTACCGCTCCGAAGGGAAATCGCATTTGCGTGCTCCCTTGGGTTAGGCTCAGTGTTCGAGGGAAGAGTTCCAGGTGGTCTCTCGGAAAAGGCCTTGGCGAGTTGGCCAACTTGATTTTCTAAGTTTTTCATGGATCCTGTTAAATTTCTAATAGTGGCATCGTTCGAGCTTATATATTTAGCGAGGATCTCTTCCAAAGGGGAAGGTTTTTGAAAATTTTGTTGCGGTGGTGGTGGTGGTGGTGTAAAATCGTGCGGTGGGCGTATTACGTTAGCATTATTACTCCAAGAAAAATTAGGATGGTTACGCCATCCGGGATGATAAGTGTTCGACGAAGCAGAAAAACCAGGAGGAGAAGAAAAATTCGAAAAAGCAGAAAAATTATTCGCAGAGATATTTTGAGCAGGCCTGGGTATGTTCCCCAGATAATCCACCTGCTCGGCAGCAGCCGCATTTTCATATACCTTAGCGGTGGAGGGAGCAGTCATCTCCGAGATCTTCTTGTTGAGCATTTCCACTTGCATCGCTAGTTGCGTCACCGAATCCACTTCATAAATACCTGCAGGTTTAGATGGGCGAGACCTAGACGAATTCCACTGATAAGTGTTCATCGCCATGTCATCGATAAGCTCAAGAGCGGCTTCCGGAGTTTTTCGGTCTAAAGAACCAGCGGAAGCGACATCTATCATTTGCTTAGTCACTTGGTTTAGCCCATTATAGAATGTCTGAACCTGCAACCATACAGGCAGAGCATGATGTGGGCATCTTCTCAAAAGTTCTTTGAACCTCTCCCAAGTGTCATAGAGGGTCTCAGAATCAATTTGAGAATATGAAGTTATATCATTTCGAAACTTAGCAGTTTTGGCGGGGGGAAAATAACGAGAAAGAAATTTTTCAGTTAAAATGTTCCAAGTAGTGATTGATCCTCTTGGAAGAGAACTCAACCACTGTTTGGCTTTAGTCCTTAAGGAGAATGGGAAGAGTCTTAGCCTTATCGCATCGTCCGAGACACCATTAATCTTGAAGGTGTCACAGATTTCAAGAAAATTAGCAATATGCAAGTTCGGATCTTCATCTTGTGATCCGTCGAACTGTACATATTGCTGCACCATTTGAATGATGCTAGGCTTAAGCTCGAAGTTATTGTTCGCAATAGCGGGACGAACTATGCTAGATTTTGTACCCTCCAGGTTTGGTCTTACATAATGGGACATAGTCCTTTGCACGACTTCCTCTTGGTTGGGTCTTTGCAAGACTACATCTTGGTTGGGATTGTCCATTCTTAAGGTAGAATATGAATCGGAATGTTCGACCGGTATTTGAAGAGTCGGGCCTTGAAATCGCAATCTTCTCCGAAGAGTACGCTCGATTTCGTGGTCCAAGTCCAAAATAACCGACGGACTTCCCCGGGTCATGCACTGGAAGAAGAAAGAGAGAAGTATTGCTTATTATTATTATTATTATTAATATTTTGTTTTTTTTTAAGTATATATATATATATATTTTTTTTGATGTTTTAGCTCCCAAACTTCCCAAGGACTACCCGATGAAGGGTTCGCAAGGTACTAGACAAGATAGCGGCACTTAAAACCGCATTACCCTTTTTGAGAGGATTTTGTTGGTGTAGGAAACTTGTGATGTGGGTATCTATTGAAAATGATTATATTTATTATTATTATTATTATTTTTTTTTAAAAGCGATTTTTTTTCTTTTTGGTTTGCAATAAGGAAGATAAAAGTAATAGATTCGTGTTTTCAATATATCAACAAGAGCTGATCCCCGGCAATGGCGCCAAAAACTTGGTGTCTACTAATCGTGAAGAAAATAAAAGCAACCGAACTAGCAATCCATCTAGGCAAGTATACCTATCGAATTGTAGCTAGGGGACACAAGTGTCGTATTAAAATCCGGGAACTGCTGAATACACTTACTCACACGAAGACTATTATTTTATCGGAGGAAAATCTTGAGGGCTAAAAAGGAAATTGCAATTAAGAAAGGAAATATAGTTAATCGCTAGAAAGAGAACCACTGCTTTAAGTTAAAGAACTATTAGACGCGATTACGATAAAGTGTTAAAGAACTACGACAAAGGGATGGAAATGTACTCGATCAAGAATCACCTCGGCCAGAGTAATAAAGAAATGCGATAAAAGCCTAAACTTAATAGGGAAGAGTTTCTTGACCGTGGAGGTTCCTAAAGCTTAAACACGCTTCTCTCGAAGTCGTGTCCGACTGAGTTTAGGAAGGTCCGACCGACTTTCGTCTGAGTCAGAGGCCTAAAGCTCGCTTTACGCGGTGAACCCCACTATTAGATTTTACTCCAATCCGGGGGATTTGAATGTCTGCCTCTCTCGAGGGGTGCATACCAATCCCTTTCCTCTTGAGTGCTCACTTCAAACTATCGGCCTTTCGGCTAGCCAAGCATGAAAGCTAAGGCGGAGAGTATACATCGATGATATGTCTCCAACCCAAAAGAATTCAAGAGCAATTCAAGGTTAAACCCCTAAAAAGGAAAGGTAAAATTAAAGCATCATAACTTAATCACTCAAACCTCAGATCATCAAGATCGAGTACAAGGAGGATTTAGTTATTCATGGTATAGAGAATGAAGATCATATTAATAGTATGGAAAATAACACCGAGTAGAAGGGAAAGAGAATAGCGAACTAATTTATTTCGTAATGTGGAGGAATCACAAGTAGGGCACACAGATACTATAAGAACACTTTCTACGATGATTACAAATGTTGTAAAAAGGAAGTACAGAAATGCGAAAAAGGCTTGCATGAAAAGAAACTCAATTACTTGAAGTAAAAAGGAAGAGACAAGTTTAAGACATAAAAACTAAAATAGCAGCACTTCTTCTTCTCTAATCTCTCTCAATCTGCCCCAAACACTAGAAGATGATCCCTATTTATAGAGTTTTTTCGGGCTGGGTCACGCCCTATGACACGCCCATGGAGGGCGTGACCATAGGGCGTGTCTGATTCGGTGCGACATCTGGAGCGTTGGCATTTAATTCTGGCGTGGTTGTTGAGTTACACGCCCATCGAACACGCCCCTGGAGGGCGTGACATATGGGCGTGTCGGATTCGGTGCGTTGAAATTGAGCTCGGTACTGACTTCTCGGGACTTGGCGGGTCACGCCTGTCAGACACGCCCGTGGAGGGCGTGTCAGTGGGCGTGTCGGAGGGCGTGACAGCTAGTTTCTGGTGGAGATTGACTTCGGACCGGCGGCTTCATTCCACTAGGTTACACGCCCTTGGTACACGCCCTAGGAGGGCGTGACCATGGGGCGTGTAACAGCAAAACTTGTAAAATCCTGCAAAAAGAAGGGAAGATGTTAGTGACAATAATATATACAAAAAAAAGTCAAAATATAAGCATACAAGACATGCTTTGTAAATTGAAAGCTAGAAAATACCATAATAGTTTAGGCTATAAAACGGACTATCAGCATACAACAACATAAAATTATAATAATACTTAGAACTTTAAGCTACTAAATTACCCAAAAAAGGATGACTAAAAAGTAGTCATCAAACACCCCCATGCTTAGACATTTGCTTGCCCTCAAGCAAATAAAAATGAAAACTAGGGAAGGAAATAGAAAATAAACAAAGCTAATTTAGGTTTCATAATTAAGAAAAACAAAACATGGAAAATTAAACTATCCTAATATTCATATTATCAACTAGTGGGGTGAGAAGTGCACAATAGAAGATTTGAAAGGGAAAGCCTAAAAATCTCATTAAAACATAAGAGAGGTCTACTAATTTCTAAATCTTAAAAACAAGGCATCCAAAATAAATGAAAATAAGGAAAACAAAAGTAGAAGTTCTAAATAAACGGCGCATTAACAAACTACTAGGTTGCTAGATAAACATTAACCCTAAAACACTCCAAGATAACCTCCAAAGAAATCCATCAATGATGGTGGCCATAGGCTTGTACGTTCACACTTTCTCCACTACGCGAAATTAAGTTCTAAGATCATTAGGACTTCTACTAGGCATTAAAACTTGGCTTAGGTAAATGATTAGGAAGTGGAATCAAAGGTAAACATGAAGGTTTTAGGCACTAAACCAAGGTGAGCTCAAAAATAACCAAAGCATAAAAAAAATGAGAAATAATAACTATGTCATTTCTCCAATATGAAACTACAAAAACAAGGCCATGAATTATTTCTTTTATAAACTTGGCCAAACATAAACGTTTTGCATTCATTTTTTTTTTTTTTTGATTTTGTAATGATATTTTTTTCTCAAATTTTTTTTCTTTTGAATAACATTTGATAAGAAAGCTCCAAAAATAAGCTTGAGAATTTCCTATTTATTTCAAAAATAATACCCTTCCCACAAAAATAATTTTTAAGCTCAAATTTATAGTGCAAAAATAGGAAAGATATTTGGCTTTGGTGAACATAATGAAATGAAAGGTGGAGCTAAAAACAAAGAAAATAAGGAAAAAGGCCCAAAATTGTTTTGCAAGGGTTTTGTTTTTGGTGGACAAGAAAAGCTCAAACTATTCAAATGGTGGCCTAAATCATTTCTAAAGAACGAAAAAACGGCGCAAATGCTTCGAAAGTAGCTTGGTACAAGTTCTAGACACCAAGAAAGACTACCCCGCAAATGAAAAAGGACTAAAGATACCTAGCAACCATTCGTAAGTAACTAACCGAATAAAAAGACATAACTACGCATTGCTAGCTTATAACTTAAAAACCGGATGCCTATATTTAAGAAAAAAAAAACTAGTAGAACTAAACTATGTTAAAATGATAGGTTCAGAAAAACATTTTCAAAGTAATCTATATAGAACTAAGAAACCGCATGGGCCTACACTTCACTAGAAGCAACATGAAAATAAAGATAGAAAATAATTTTAGGTTTTGTTTTTTCAAATAGATTTTTGCACAATTTATTTTTTGGATTTTAGCACAGTTTTTTTTTTTGAAAGAAAAAGAACAAAAAGAAGAAGCCAAAAGAAACTAGACCCCCCCCCATGCTTAAAATATTTCATTGTCCTCAATGAAAGGAAAAAGAGAAGGAGACTGAGAAGGAGAGATAAAAGAAAATGCAGAAAGTAAAGTAAATAAGAACAGGACTTCCCCATGTTCGTGAGATGAAGGCGGATGTCGCTCCCCCATGCTTGCTCTTTAGCGCACTTGATCGTCAGCAGGTTTGACTTGATCCATCTTGAAATCAGCAACGGTGGAGCGGCGACCACGATCATGGACTTGATTTGCCTCCGGCGGAAAGAGAAAAATAAAAGCAAAAAGATAGAGTCCATGGGCAGATGCCCGATAATGTTTGTTTATTACAAGAGTTCAAATAAAAGGGTTTCATAATAATAAGTCCAAAAAGTGGAATAAAAATGTCCATAACAAAATAAAAATGTCCATCAGAAATAAAAAACTAAGAATCAAAAAGAAGATTCTCCTTTGCAGGAGTCACAGAATCATTAGAGAAATAGAGTTTAAGTCTATGGCCATTAACTTTAAAGTCCCCCTTATCGGGGTGTGAAAGTAGCACAGTGCCGTAAGGAAAAACATCCTTGACCGTGAACGGTCCGGACCATCTAGATTTAAGCTTTCCCGGGAAGAGACGTAAACGCGAATTAAAAAGAAGAACCTGATCGCCTGGTTTAAAAGTTTTAGGGTGGCGCAGGTTCTTATCGTGATACAATTTCATGCGTTCTTTATAAATTTTATTATTTTCATAGGCGTACGCTCGCCACTCGTCAAGCTCATTTAGTTGGTTTTTTCTATGCTCGCCGACCGAGTGCGGATCGAAATTAAAAAACTTCAACGCCCAATACGCACGGTGTTCTACTTCTACCGGAAGGTGACACGATTTTCCATAGACTAATCGGAAAGGAGTACAACCGATGGCGGTTTTGTACGCTGTCCGATAGGCCCATAAAGCATCGTCCAATTTTAAAGACCAATCCTTACGAGAAGTAGAAACGTTTTTTTCCAAAATTCGTTTAAGCTCGCGATTGACTACCTCGACCTGACCGTTCGTTTGGGGGTGATAAGCAGTGGACAATTTATGCGTAACGCCATATTTGGCTAAAGCCTTAGTGAGCTGAGCGTTGCAAAAATGACTTTCCCTATCACTAACGATCGCTCGAGGAAACCCAAAGCGAGAAAATAATTTTTTGAGAAAATTGACAACTACGCGAGCATCATTATTTGGTAGAGCTTGGGCTTCTGCCCACCTAGAAACATAATCGACTGCGACTAGAATATATTTGTTTCCTAAGCTGGAGGGAAATGGGCCGACAAAGTCTATGCCCCATAGATCAAAAACTTCGCACTCGAGAAAGTAATTTTGCTCCATTTCATTTTTGTTAGAAATATTTCCAGTCCGCTGGCATCGATCGCACCCGCCCACAAAGATTTGTGCATCTTTAAATATGCTTGGCCAATAGAAGCCAGCACTAAGCACTTTGTGGGCGGTGCGGTATGCTTGATAATGCCCGCCAGTCGGACCTTCATGAACATGTTTTAAAATTTGGTGCCCCTCTTCCTGTGAAACGCATCTCCTTACCACTTGGTCCGCACAAATGCGAAATAGAAATGGGTCTTCCCAAAAATAATACTTCAACTCCGAAAAGAATTTCTTCTTTTGGTGAGTGGAGTATTCTTTTGGAAGGACCCGGGCCACAAGATAATTGGCCAGATCGGCAAACCAGGGGGTAGAAGATGAAGAAATATTAAAAAGACGCTCATCCGGAAAAGAGTCATTAATAAAAGTTTCATTTAATAAATCAAGTTTGGGATTTTCAAGGCGAGATAGATGATCCGCCGCTAGGTTTTCCGCTCCTTTCTTATCCCGAATTTCCAAGTCGAATTCTTGAAGTAAGAGGATCCAACGGATAAGACGCGGCTTGGCATCCGGTTTAGAAAGGAGGTACTTCAAAGCGGAATGATCCGTGAAAACAATAACCTTAGATAGAGTAACATACAGTCAGAATTTATCAAAAGCAAAAATAACTGCTAAGAGCTCTTTCTCCGTCGTGGTGTAATTTTCTTGCGCAGAAGTAAGAGTTTTACTAGCGTAGAAAATCGGATGAAAGTTCTTAGCGATTCGTTGACCTAAAACCGCACCTACCGCATGATTACTCGCATCACACATAATTTCGAAAGGTAAATCCCAAACTGGGGCGATCATAATAGGAGCATTTATAAGTTTCGATTTTATTAATTCAAAGGCCTCGAGACAAGATTTATCAAAAACAAAAGGAATGTCTTTTTCGAGCAAGTGGGTGAGAGGTTTAGTGATTTTTGAAAAGTCCTTAATAAATCTACGATAAAAACCCGCATGACCTAAAAAACTTCTAATCGCTTTAACGGTTAGAGGGGGCGGTAACTTTTCAATTACTTCAATTTTTGCCTTGTCCACTTCAATTCCCCTAGCGGAAATGTTGTGACCAAGGACTAAGCCCTCATGTACCATAAAGTGGCACTTCTCCCAATTTAAAACTAAATTTGTCTCCTCGCAGCGTTTTAAAACTTTTCCTAAATTTTCTAAACATAGATCAAATGAGTCGCCAAAAACGGAAAAGTCGTCCATAAAAACTTCCATAATATTTTCTACATATTTATCAAAAATAGCAAGCATATACCGCTGAAAGGTGGCGGGTGCGTTGCATAATCCGAAAGGCATTCTACGGTAGGCAAAAGTTCCGAAGGGGCAAGTGAATGTCGTCTTCTCTTGGTCCTCGGGTGAGATAGGGATTTGAAAATATCCCGAGAGACCGTCGAGGAAGCAATAAAAATTGTGCCCGGACAAACGTTCTAAAATTTGATCGATAAAGGGGAGGGGGAAGTGATCTTTTCGAGTGGCATCGTTTAGTTTACGGTAATCGATGCACATCCTCCATCCCGTTATCATCCTAGTTGGAACTAAATCATTGTTTTCGTTTGGTACTACCGTGATCCCACCCTTCTTAGGAACAACCTGAACTGGACTTACCCACTGACTATCGGAAATAGGATAAATTATCCCTGCATCTAATAACTTAAGCACCTCTCCCTTCACAACCTCTTTCATATTTGGATTAAGACGACGTTGTGGTTGAACTACACCCTTAGGATTATTTTCAAAAAATATGTTGTGTGTGCAGAAAGAGGGACTTATGCCAGGAATATCACAAATTTGCCATGCTATAGCTCGGCGATGCTTTTGTAGTAGTTCGATCAATTGATCGTTTTCGGATTGGGAAAGAAAAGCCGAGATTATAACGGGCAATTTTGAATCTTTTGCAAGAAAGGCATATTTGAGGTGGTCAGGTAGTGGTTTTAAATCAAGCTGGGGTGGTTCGTCATAAGAATTTTTTAAATTTTTCTCTTTTTCAAAAACAAGATTTTCATACTTTTTCCTACTACATGCAAAATTATTTTCAACATTTTCTTGGATCGACATCACCGGGTTGTCAAAATTATGTGAAAAGATTTCAGAAAACGAAGATGAAAATTCATTGGGAGAAATGTTGGAAAGGGAAAGGGAAGAGTCTTCATTTAGAACGTCAACAAAAAAACAAGAGTCATCATTTTTTAAGGAGTTTTTCATGGATTGATTTATAGAAAATGTGACCTCATCATCTCCCACACGCAAAAACAACTTTTCGTTACTAACGTCTATAACTGCTCGAGAGGTGGCTAGAAATGGTCGTCCAAGGATAAGAGGAACCTCGACGTCTTCTTCAATATCAAGAATGACAAAATCCACCGGGAAGATGAATTTGTCGACCTTTACTAGCACGTCCTCAACGATACCTAGTGGATACTTGATAGACCTATCAGCTAATTGGATACTCATCCTTGTAGGGCTCAGAGTGCCCAATCCTAACTTCTTAAATAGTGAAAAAGGCATCAAGTTGATGCTCGCTCCTAAATCTGCCAACGCATGTTTAACAAATAAATCACCAAAGACACAAGGAATAGAAAAACTACCCGGATCGTTTATCTTTTTAGGCAGATTAGAATTTTTAACGACTGCCGAGCATTCTTCATTCAATGTTACATGTGATAAGTTCTCCAATTTCGTCTTGTTTGTTAATAAGTCCTTAAGATATTTTGCGTACTTCGGCATTTGACTAATCGCTTCATGAAATGGCAAATTAATGTGAATTTGTTTGAACATTTCAAGAAAGCGTTGGTACTGATCATCTAGTTTGTCTTTCCAAAGTCTAGCCGGATAAGGAGGTGGCGGGAATTCTTTTAGGACAACAGGAGCATCATTTTGAAAATCATCTTTTTCTTTTTGAGAACCAGAAATAATAGAGCCATCGTTTTCTTTTTCAAATGTAGATTTTTCTTTTTCAGAATCTAAGTTATCATTTTCTGTGGGGGTAAAAACTGGAGGAGCAATCACCCTTGGCTCTTCCCTTATGGTGGGCTCGTTAACAACTTTACCGCTCCGAAGGGAAATCGCATTTGCGTGCTCCCTTGGGTTAGGCTCAGTGTTCGAGGGAAGAGTTCCAGGTGGTCTCTCGGAAAAGGCCTTGGCGAGTTGGCCAACTTGATTTTCTAAGTTTTTCATGGATCCTGTTAAATTTCTAATAGTGGCATCGTTCGAGCTTATATATTTAGCGAGGATCTCTTCCAAAGGGGAAGGTTTTTGAAAATTTTGTTGCGGTGGTGGTGGTGGTGTAAAATCGTGCGGTGGGCGTATTACGTTAGCATTATTACTCCAAGAAAAATTAGGATGGTTACGCCATCCGGGATGATAAGTGTTCGACGAAGCAGAAAAACCAGGAGGAGAAGAAAAATTCGAAAAAGCAGAAAAATTATTCGCAGAGATATTTTGAGCAGGCCTGGGTATGTTCCCCAGATAATCCACCTGCTCGGCAGCAGCCGCATTTTCATATACCTTAGCGGTGGAGGGAGCAGTCATCTCCGAGATCTTCTTGTTGAGCATTTCCACTTACATCGCTAGTTGCGTCACCGAATCCACTTCATAGATACCTGCAGGTTTAGATGGGCGAGACCTGGACGAATTCCACTGATAAGTGTTCATCGCCATGTCATCGATAAGCTCAAGAGCGGCTTCCGGAGTTTTTCGGTCTAAAGAACCAGCGGAAGCGGCATCTATCATTTGCTTAGTCACTTGGTTTAGCCCATTATAGAATGTCTGAACCTGCAACCATACAGGTAGAGCATGATGTGGGCATCTTCTTAAAAGTTCTTTGAACCTCTCCCAAGTGTCATAGAGGGTCTCAGAATCAATTTGAGAATATGAAGTTATATCATTTCGAAACTTAGCAGTTTTGGCGGGGGGAAAATAACGAGAAAGAAATTTTTCAGTTAAAATGTTCCAAGTAGTGATTGATCCTCTTGGAAGAGAACTCAACCACTGTTTGGCTTTAGTCCTTAAGGAGAATGGGAAGAGTCTTAGCCTTATCGCATCGTCCGAGACACCATTAATCTTGAAGGTGTCACAGATTTCAAGAAAATTAGCAATATGCAAGTTCGGATCTTCATCTTGCGATCCGTCGAACTGTACATATTGCTGCACCATTTGAATGATGCTAGGCTTAAGCTCGAAGTTATTGTTCTCAATAGCGGGACGAACTATGCTAGATTTTGTACCCTCCAGGTTTGGTCTTGTATAATGGGACATAGTCCTTTGCACGACTTCCTCTTGGTTGGGTCTTTGCAAGACTACATCTTGGTTGGGATTGTCCATTCTTAAGGTAGAATATGAATCGGAATGTTCGACCGGTATTTGAAGAGTCGGGCCTTGAAATCGCAATCTTCTCCGAAGAGTACGCTCGATTTTGTGGTCCAAGTCCAAAATAACCGACGGACTTCCCCGGGTCATGCACTGGAAGAAGAAAGAGAGAAGTATTGCTTATTATTATTATTATTAATATTTTTTTTTAAGTGTATATATATTTTTTTTTTTGATGTTTTAGCTCCCAAACTTCCCAAGGACTACCCGATGAAGGGTTCGCAAGGTAATAGACAAGAGAGCGGCACTTAAAACCGCATTACCCTTTTTGAGAGGATTTTGTTGGTGTAGGAAACTTGTGATGTGGGTATCTATTGAAAATGATTATATTTATTATTATTATTATTATTTTTTTAAAAGCGATTTTTTTTTCTTTTTGGTTTGCAATAAGGAAGATAAAAGAAATAGATTCGTGTTTTCAATATATCAACAAGAGCTGATCCCCGGCAACGGCGCCAAAAACTTGGTGTCTACTAATCGTGAAGAAAATAAAAGCAACCGAACTAGCAATCCATCTAGGCAATTATACCTATCGAATTGTAGCTAGGGGACACAAGTGTCGTATTAAAATCCGGGAACTGCTGAATACACTTACTCACACGAAGACTATTATTTTATCGGAGGAAAATCTTGAGGGCTAAAAAGGAAATTGCAATTAAGAAAGGAAATATAGTTAATCGCTAGAAAGAGAACCACTGCTTTAAGTTAAAGAACTATTAGACGCGATTACGATAAAGTGTTAAAGAACTACGACAAAGGGATGGAAATGTACTCGATCAAGAATCACCTCGGCCAGAGTAATAAAGAAATGCGATAAAAGCCTAAACTTAATAGGGAAGAGTTTCTTGACCGTGGAGGTTCCTAAAGCTTAAACACGCTTCTCTCGAAGTCGTGTCCGACTGAGTTTAGGAAGGTCCGACCGACTTTCGTCTGAGTTAGAGGCCTAAAGCTCGCTTTACGCGGTGAACCCCACTATTAGATTTTACTCCAATCCGGGGGATTTGAATGTCTGCCTCTCTCGAGGGGTGCATACCAATCCCTTTCCTCTTGAGTGCTCACTTCAAACTATCGGCCTTTCGGCTAGCCAAGCATGAAAGCTAAGGCGGAGAGTATACATCGATGATATGTCTCCAACCCAAAAGAATTCAAGAGCAATTCAAGGTTAAACCCCTAAAAAGGAAAGGTAAAATTAAAGCATCATAACTTAATCACTCAAACCTCAGATCATCAAGATCGAGTACAAGGAGGATTTAGTTATTCATGGTATAGAGAATGAAGATCATATTAATAGTATGGAAAATAACACCGAGTAGAAGGGAAAGAGAATAGCGAACTAATTTATTTCGTAATGTGGAGGAATCACAAGTAGGGCACACAGATACTATAAGAACACTTTCTACGATGATTACAAATGTTGTAAAAAGGAAGTACAGAAATGCGAAAAAGGCTTACATGAAAAGAAACTCAATTACTTGAAGTAAAAAGGAAGAGACAAGCTTAAGACATAAAAACTAAAATAGCAGCACTTCTTCTTCTCTAATCTCTCTCAATCTGCCCCAAACACTAGAAGATGATCCCTATTTATAGAGTTTTTTCGGGCTGGGTCACGCCCTATGACACGCCCATGGAGGGCGTGACCATAGGGCGTGTCTGATTCGGTGCGACATCTGGAGCGTTGGCATTTAATTCTGGCGTGGTTGTTGAGTTACACGCCCATCGAACACGCCCCTGGAGGGCGTGACATATGGGCGTGTCGGATTCGGTGCGTTGAAATTGAGCTCGGTACTGACTTCTCGGGACTTGGCGGGTCACGCCTGTCAGACACGCCCCTGGAGGGCGTGTTAGTGGGCGTGTCGGAGGGCGTGACAGCTAGTTTCTGGTGGAGATTGACTTCGGACCGGCGGCTTCATTCCACTAGGTTACACGCCCTTGGTACACGCCCTAGGAGGGCGTGACCATGGGGCGTGTAACAGCAAAACTTGTAAAATCCTGCAAAAAGAAGGGAAGATGTTAGTGACAATAATATATACAAAAAAAAGTCAAAATATAAGCATACAAGACATGCTTTGTAAATTGAAAGCTAGAAAATACCATAATAGTTTAGGCTATAAAACGGACTATCAGCATACAACAACATAAAATTATAATAATACTTAGAACTTTAAGCTACTAAATTACCCAAAAAAGGATGACTAAAAAGTAGTCATCAATATCTGCTCCTAGTTTTGATTTGATAGGATCTGAGAGGACTCCAACACCTCGTCAGTCCCCTATTCGTTCTCCAGTTCATTCTCCACATCATTCTCCATCTCCTGTTCATTCTCCAGTTCAACAGGAATACATTCCTCCTGCTGATCTTCCATCATCTGCAGTTCCCCCCACATTCCTTTGAAGTCACTCCAGCATTCATATCCAGCATTTTGGAGTTGATTACCCCTTCAATCAAAATCATGATTGAAGAGGCAATTGCTCCACTTGCCTCCTCTATTGCTACCTTGACTACTACCATCCAATCCCTCTCTAAATCTGCTGAGCCCTCTTCTTCAAGGGGCCTGGTTTCAGTTCCCACTGAAATCAGGCAGGGGGAGATGTTCTGTGAAGATGCCTCAGAGCTTCCAGCCTCCCTTCCAGCAGATCTTCCAGCAGTGACAGATTTAGTGATGACAGTTCAAGATGAATCAGTTTCAGTGTTATCTGACAAAGAAATATCTGATGCAGTTATGTTATCAGAATTTGCTGTAAAAGTTTGTTTAGAAGATCTTACCACTCCCTTGGTTGCCCGTTTCCTAGAAGGCATTATTACATCCTATCTAGATGAATCCTGGGAGTTGGTAAAGTATGAAGGTAATTCACTCATCCGTTTTATTGACGAGTCAATTGATTTGCTAGCTTGTGAATACCTAGAAGGAATGCTTTTAGCTTATTTAGCAGATTTGTGTTCATGAATCTACAGATTATATTAAAGAAGATATAGCTGCTCAGGTTATAGTAGTTGTTTCAGAAGCTGCTCCAGATGTTCCTGATGTTCAAGTAGATCCAGAACTGGATTCCTTTTTAGATGATATAGAAGATGTGTCTGAAAATCAAGATGAAATCAAAGAGAAAGCTAAAGCTGCTTGGCAATTAAGAGTACAATCTTTGTTAGAAGAAAAAGAAAAGGATTTACAAGTTGAAAAATCAACTGTTTGGGATGATTCTCCAGGACTTGGCCTGGATTCCCTTCTGGCTCAGGATGCCATAGAAGAAGAAAAGGAGAAAGCTGCTTTAAAGGAAAAGGCTGTTTCTGAAGCCTATGACCCATATGACAATCCTCCATCATCTCACTCTGAAGATGAAGAGGATTCAGATTGATCTGAGAATTCAAAGAAAAAGAAAGCTGCACAGAAGAAAAAAAAAGCTGTTGCTCCTCCTCCTCTCAATCGTGATAATGACACTCCATATTATATTCTGAAAGGAATTGACCCCAAGTCAAAAGAGTTTCAACATTGGATGTGGTTCTCCAAGAACCAGCAAAAAGAGAGAAAGAGATATAAGAAATATGATAGTCCTACCCCCAGATGGAATCCCAGAGGTCCTCCTCCTCCACCTCCCGGTGCAGGAGCCTCTGGCATCCTTTCTGCTAATCCTTCTGCTCCGTCAGCAAAATCTGCTCCTTCTCAGTCTTCTTCAAGGAAAAGCTCTCAAGGTTTTCAAGGTAAATCATATTCTGGCTATCAAAGAACTGATACAGTGAGAGAACAAGTGAAGGAGGTTGTGTATCAAAGACCAACTTTTTCCCCTCCTCCTTCTCCAAAGAAAAGGGTTTCATCTCCAATGCCAGTGCATTCTGAAAAAGTTGTTTCAAAAGGTAAGTAGTTTATTTTGTTTAAAAATTCTAGCAAGAACTTTGCTAAGTCTGCTCCCCTGTCTTATCTAGTTAATCAAGATAAAGAACCAGATGATACTCCTTCTGAGACTGTTTATGAAAGTCCTGAGCTTGATCCTAACTTTAGGATGGCTCATTTTCTCGAATTGGTTGGAGCAGCTCAAATCAGGAAAGCAAAAGCTGAAGGAAAGGACACTACTGGATTAACCACAATGTCTACATTCAGAAAGAAGGAGTTCGAAAAGTTCCAGGTTAGTCCTGAAGTTTTTGATCCTTCTAAATATATGGAAAAGCACCCAGAAGCAGTTGTTCCAAGGGCTGCAGAATTAAAGATTATTGGCGCGCAAGACTTGAAGATGTCTAAGAAAGAGGCTATTGATCCTTTGAGGAAAGTTTCCTTTGTTCCTAGCTCTTCTAACCCTAAGCCAGACTCTGTAGACTCTTAATTTTGTTTGACTGTTGTTATTTATCTGATTGACTGTTAATTGTTTATCTATTTCCTGTATTAATTTTATTGCTCTATAGTTAGTTCTGTGTTTTAGTTTTTGAGAGACTTAACTCAAATAGGGGGAGATTGTTGGTACCCTAGTTTGATTTGAGTTTATTCTTCTCCTTTTGTCCCTTGACCCAAGAAATATCTATGGTCAATGGTTAGTGGTCTAGCTGTAGAGTCCCCGCTTTTCCAGATAAAGAATTTGGTTAAGTAGTTTGTTCGTTCGACTATAGTCGAACGCCGCTCGACTATCGTCGACTAACTGTTCGACGATCGTCTATCAGTTGTTCGACTTTCAGTCTGCGAGGATAGTTCGACTATCGTTTGATAGTTCGACTATCTGTGTGCTTTGATAGTTCGACTATCTGCTTGGATAGTTCAACTATCTGATAGCTCGACTATCTGTTTGATAGGTCGACTATCTGCGTTGTTTGATAGCTCAACTATCTGTTGATAGGTCGACTATCTGCTTTCTTCTGATAGTTCGACTATCTGCTGATAGGTCGACTATCTGTTCTGCGTTGATAGTTCGACTATTTGTTGATAGTTCGACTATCTGTTCTGCGTTGATAGTTCGACTATCGGTTGATAGGTCGACTATCTGTTCTGCGTTGATAGTTCGACTATCAGTTGATAGGTC
Organism: Platanthera zijinensis; assembly: GCA_039513925.1. Classification (NCBI taxonomy): domain Eukaryota; kingdom Viridiplantae; phylum Streptophyta; class Magnoliopsida; order Asparagales; family Orchidaceae; genus Platanthera; species Platanthera zijinensis. The sequence goes on along the minus strand of CM077098.1, from coordinate 47,957,215 downwards.
GACTATCTGTTCTGCGTTGATAGTTCGACTATCTGTTGGTAGGTCGACTATCTGATAGCTCGACTATCTTCTGATAGTTCGACTATCTGTTATGATAGTTCGACTATCTCCTTTGATAGCTCGACTATCTGGATCGTTCGACTATCTGCCCGATAGGTCGACGATCTCCGTGCGTCGGTCGACGATCTCCGAGGGTCGTTTGACGTTTTCTGTCTGCCTTTTTATTTTGTATTTATTTATTATACTTAATTAATTAATACATTATCTGACATGTTTTATTGCAGTTGTTTTATGATAATATTTCCAGGCAATATCTGCTCCATCCCTTTTGCCTGAGTCAAATCTTTTCAGATAAAGTTTTTTGTCTTATTAGCTGACATTGTATTTTACTTTATCTGCTGTCAGCCCTTTATAGCCGTTAGACTGAAAAGTCTTTCTTCTGCTATAAAGAGTTTGTTTCTGATGTGACTTTATTTAGTACTTTATTATCAGATTGCTTCCTGCAGCTTCTTCGAAAGAGGTTTATTCCTTTTATAGAATGTTTTTGCTGCAGAGAATGTTTGTCTTTTTGATATTTGCAGCCCAGGTCTCAAGTTTCAGAAGAAGACAAACAGTTCAAATTGAAGAGAGCCGTTGCTTGTTGCTGCTATAAAAGGAATCCTTTGGAGAAGGATTTCAGCTAGCTAACCAGTTATTCATTTAAGCATTCAAGCCTTCATCAAGTTCAAGTTTTCTGCTCTCAGCAATTTCCATTCATCTGAGAAGTGTTAAGCTCTTCTGCTCTTCTTCAACCTGAGTTCTCCTGCTTCCAGGAAGTTCAGACTCAGAGTTATTTTGAAGAAGAAGAAGAAGATAGCTGCTTGAAGATTTCTAATTTTATTATTTATTATCTTCTTGTAGTTTTTCCTTCAGATCTTTCTGAAGAGTTTTCTGCACTGAAGCAAGACTTCACCTGGACATCTTTGAGCCAGGGGGAGCCTTGATTCTTTAGAGCTTTCTAGCTCAGTGCAAGTCTTTGTGCTTCTCTAATCTATTGTAAAATAGAGAAGACATCTTAAACTTCTTTCCCCCTCCTGTATAGGGTTATTACTCCCTTCAAAAGTATCCCTTGGTGGCAGGGCACCTGATCAAAAACCTGTGTTCGGTTTTTAGACACCTGATCAAAAGTCTAAAGGGTTTCTGGATCTACCTGAAGCAGATCCTGTTGGTAGCAGGGCACCTGATCAAAAACCTGTAGTGGATTCCTACCTTGTTGGTAGAAGAGTGGACGTACCCAAGTTGTTTGGGGAACCACTATAAATTCCTTGTGTCGTTTGGATTGCCTTGTTTAATTCCTGCATTGTGGCTGTGATTAGATATAACTAGGTCTGCTAGTTGCTGATTAGGATTTCCAAGCCTTAACTGTAATTACAGTTAGCTTGAGTTTGTGCACAACACTTGTGTTAGGCTTTAGGGTTATTTCTATATCTATAATCTTTTCATTCCGCATTTCACTCCAAGGGAGTTGGGTAGACTATTAAGTTTTGTCTAGTGCAAAATTTGATAACTCTATTCACCCCCCTCTAGAGTAGTATCTATCCCTTCACTTTCAAGCCCTCAAGGGGTTATCATAGAATAGGCGGTGGCCTTCCACTTCCCTGTGACCAATAATCAAGCGGAATATGAGGCCGTGATAGCCGGCCTTCGGTTGGCCAAGGAGCTGGAAATTCGGGATGTGGAGGCCTTCACCGACTCGATGGTAGTTGCGTCACAAATCCGTGGGGAGTTTGAGGCTCGGGAGCCCACCCTCGCGAGATATCTATCCAAGGTAAGGACTATCATCGGAGGTTTCCGTTCTTTTTCTATTCAACATGTTCCCAGGGAGGAAAGCATGGCAGCTGACCGGTTGGCGAAGCTCGGGCCTCGGGGAGGGGGAACCCAAACTGAACTTTTCCGACCGGCGATTGAGGAAGGGGAGCTAATGGAGGTGGGTCGACGATCCTCATGGGTGGACCCATTGGTGGCATTCCTCACCTCAGGCGAGCTACCTGAGGGGATCAGGGACGCGAAGAGCTTTAGGCGAAAGGTAGCCCACTACATGATGATGGATGGGGGCTTACACCGAAAGATGTTGTCAGGGCTCCTCGCGAGATGTGTGACCGAGGAGAAGGTCCCAAGGATCCTAGAAGAGGTGCATTCGGGAGAATGCGGCAGCCACTCAGGGGGCAGAACATTGGGGGCAAGGGTGATAAGACAAGGGTATTTCTGGCAGACCTTGAGAAAAGATACGGTTGAGTTTGCAAAGAGATGTCAAAAATGTCAAGTACACGCTCCACTCCAGCTCCTACCCGCCCAAAGGCTCCGAAGCATCATAGTGCCGTGGCCCTTCGCTATTTGGGGGATGGATCTAGTCGGGCCCTTTCCTCCAGCTAGCGGGCAAAGGAGGTTCCTCCTCGTCATGATCGATTACTTCTCGAAGTGGCTGGAGGTCAAAGCTCTAGCCAAGGTTACCTCTCAGGTCATCAGGAACTTCATTTGGGGGGAAATCATCTGCAGGCATGGGTTACCCCAAGCAATAGTGACGGACAACAGTCCTCAGTTTGCCAGCGAAGAATTCATCAGTTTCTGCGCCCAATCGAGGATTGACCTCAGGTTTGCCTCTGTCCATCACCCTCGAAGCAATGGCCAGGTAGAAGCGGCAAACAAGATTATTGTCAACTTGCTCAAAAAGAAGGTGGAGAACCTGAAGGGTAACTGGGTGGAGCGACTCCCTTCCGTCCTGTGGGCCCTGCGAACAACTCCGAACACGGCCACAGGGGAGACCCCCTTCAAGCTCTCTCATGGGTGCGAGGCAGTCCTCCCGGTGGAGTTCGAGGTTCGGTCTCCGCGGGTCGCGGCCGCAGGTAAAGGAAGCGAAGCTTGGAGGCTGGAGAACGAGGAAGGGTTGCGCCTCTCGCTGGACATGGCGGAAGAGCTACGAGACATCGCTGCCATCAGGCAAGAAGAGATAAAGCGGCGGATGGCCAAGTACTTCGATAAGCACATTCGGGTCAAGCAATTTGCCGAAGGGGACCTCGTGCTGAGGAAGGTCGACGCAGCAGGAAGATCGGCCCCTGTCGGCAAGCTCAACCCTAGCTGGGAAGGGCCGTATATAGTAGAGAAGGCTCTGGTCAATGGAGGTTACTACCTCCAGGATGTGGAGGGAAAGACCTTGAGCCGTACTTGGAGCGGTGATGATCTAAAGCGCTTCTACCCGTAAGGGGAAAGAAGGATTGTAACGTTGTAAATAACTATTGCCATTTCAATAAGTTCATTTCAGAATATTGATTCTCTAAGTATGCAATCGCAATGCCTTTTGTTTTAACCGGCTATGTCTTCTCATCTTCATGATAGAATAGGTCCGGTTGACGGAATCTTCATCAACACCCCGAGCTCGGCTCGGCCCCAGGTAGACCCGCTGCGCAGGCTCCCATCTAGCTGGCAGGTCCGAAGGCTCTCCTGTGGGGGAGAGGTTTGGAAATCTTCATCAACACCCCGAGCTCGGCTCGGCCCCAGGTAGACCCGTTGCGCAGGCTCCCATCTAGCTGGCAGGTCCGAAGGCTCGCCTGTGGGGGAGAGGTTTGGAAAGATTCATCAGCACCCCGAGCTCGGCTCGGCCCCAGGTAGACCCGCTGCGCAGGCTCTCATTAAGCTAGCAGGTCCGAAGGCACGCCTGTGGGGGAAAGGTTGGCTCTTGCGATACTTTGTTCTTAGCCACTTCTACGACATCCCGAGCTCGGCTCGGCCCCAGGTAGACCCGCTGCGCAGGCTCTCATCAAGCTGGCAGGTCCGAACGCTCGCCTGTGGGGGAAAGGTTGGCTCTTGCGACACTTTGTTCTTAGCCACTCCTACGACACCCCGAGCTCGGCTCGGCCCCAGGTAGACCCGCTGCGCAGGCTCTCATCAAGCTGGCAGGTCCGAAGGCTCGCCTGTGGGGGAAAGGTTGGCTCTTGCGACACTTTGTTCTTAGCCACTTCTACGATACCCCGAGCTCGGCTCGGCCCCAGGTAGACCCGCTGCGCAGGCTCTCATCAAGCTGGCAGGTCCGAAGGCTCGCCTGTGGGGGAAAGGTTGGCTCTTGCGATACTTTGTTCTTAGCCACTTCTACGACACCCCGAGCTCGGCTTGGCCCCAGGTAGACCCGCTGCGCAGGCTCTCATCAAGCTGGCAGGTCCGAAGGCTCGCCTGTGGGAGAAAGGTTGGCTCTTGCGACACTTTGTTTGTAGCCACTTCTACGACACCCCGAGCTCGGCTCGGCCCCAGGTAGACCCGCTGCGCAGGCTCTCATCAAGCTGGCAGGTCTGAAGGCTCGCCTGTGGGGGAAAGGTTAGCTCTTGCGATACTTTGTTCTTAGCCACTTCTACGACATCCTGAGCTCGGCTCAGCCCCAGGTAGACCCGCTGCGCAGGCTCCCATCTAGCTGGCAGGTCCGAAGGCTCGCCTGTGGGGGAGAGGTTTGGAAAGATTCATCAACACCCCGAGCTCGGCTCGGCCCCAAGTAGACCCGCTGCGCAGGCTCCCATCTAGCTGGCAGGTCCGAAGGCTCGCCTGTGGGGGAGAGGTCTGGCTAGCTTCATCTAGTTGGTTGAAAGATATACGGGCAGGACTCGGGCCCGGACCGGAGGCAAGGCCCCAAAGGTCTCGGCCCAAAAGGGTCTCGGCTGAAAGAAGCCTCGACTCGAAGGTCTCGGCTAGGGGGTTCTTGCAAAGGAAGGCTCCCTGGCCGACCTAGGCAAGATAACTCAATCAACAGCGCAAGGCTCCCGCCCGGTCGATCCCCAAGGAAGGTTAACTTAAAGAGACTAAGGGTCTCGGCGGAAGCCCGCGTGGAAGCCACTCGGCTGACTAATCTACTCGTTCGAACACACACCGGCAATAAAAATAAAACATTGCATTATACTCAACGATTACAGGGGTTTAGAGCTTCTCGCTCGTTACAAAAGAATATCAAAAATAAGAAGGCGCTTCACGGGGATGCGCTGTAATCCCCGCTGGTGCTCTCTCCAGAGTCCTCGCCAGAGCTCGCTTCAAACGTCTCGCCGGCCTCGGTGGAAGACTTCGGGACATCTGAGGGAGGAGAGTCCGGCGCGCCCGGGGGCTTCGGCACTGGGTCGAACAGCCAGGGGAGGAGTTGGCGAGCGTTGATGGTTGCGTCATCCTCCCGAAGCAGCTTCGCGTCTCGCAACGTCTCGACGGTCAGCTTGACGGTGGCCTGAGTATTCGCCTGCAGCAGCTTGTCGATGTCGTACACTGAGAACTGGCGGCTCTTCAGTCTTTCGTCAAGCGTTGGAGGTGGGCCTTTCGCCGCTTCTGCACGCTGGAGTTGGTCCCTCAGCAGGACGTTCGCGTATCGAACATCAGCCAACTCCGCGCGAAGCGTCGCGGCTTGGGCGGAATCCTGTGAAGAAGAAATCAGCTCAGTAAATATTGCGCAAACGAGACTTCGAGAAGCGAGAGCGGGGGCCGAGAAGATCTCGCTTACCTCGACGGCGGGACGCAGAGACAACGCCTCTAGAGCTTTCGCCAACTCTTGGTGAGCACTCGCAAGCTCTGTCTCCGAAGCGCGTGCTCGGGCCACCGCCTCTTCCCTCGCCTTGTACATGTCGGCGAAGTTCTTGTCGATGCTGATGCTTCGACGCGCGCACATATGCGCAAGCTCGAACCCACGCAGTAGGGCCCGGATAGAATCGAAAGCCAGGAGCCGGGTGGGCATCTGGTAGAAGATACTAGCGTCCTCTCGGCTATAGAGGCCATAGCCAAGCGAGAAGGCTTCGCCAGTAACCTCCTCCCGCTCCACCCAATTGGGAAGGAGCGTTGAAACCTTGACCAGGTTGGCTTCGGGATCTCATTGGAGCAGGGGCTTCCCCTCGGCGTCGGTGTGCTTCACGCCGAAGCCGTAATTTTTGTGCCCTTTCAGCACTTCCTTGGGCGGGGTCCGGGCGGAGGTCTCGACGACCGCTCCCTCTCCTTCCGCCGCGTCAGCGGCCGGCGGGTTCTCAGCAGCAGCCTCGGTACGCCTCCTGGCGGCAGCGACCATCTCGCTGGCTGTCCGGAGCAGTCCTTCGAAGGACTCGCCCGGGGCGGGAGGCTGGGCAGGCGAGACGGCCAAGCCCTTACCCTTATCCGCAGCGGATGGCTTCGGCCTCTTCAGCGGTCGCGGGGCGGGAGTGGGGCCTTTCCGCTTCTTTGCTCCAGTCGATAAGGTTAGAGCAAGCTCATCTCGGCAGGCGGTAGCGCTAGCCTCCGCGAGAGCGAGAGAGCCTCTCGCGGCCAGACCCTCGGCTCCTCGGACTTCAGCAAAGGGTTGGCGCAGGGGGACCTCCCGCTCTCCTGCAAAGTTAAAATACTTCAGCACAAGAAGATCCTTGACAAGGGATTGAATCTGGGGCGAGACCGTACCTTCGCCCGGGTGGACAGGTGGAAGGGTGTCGACGTCTCGCCTGAGGAAGAGAACGTCAAACTCCTTGGTTCCAAAGAATTCAAGGATTGCGCTCTCGTGCGATCCCAGGGTAGGCAGTTTGTAGGCGGTGTTCTCGTATTGTACAGGCTGAAGCGGGACGTTGCCGAAGTCCCTGCTGACATAGACGAACTTCTCGCCCCAGTGATGATGCTTGTTGGCAAGACTGGTGGTCTTGAGCAGCTGCCCGGAGAAGAAGACCACCCCTCCCTTGGCGCGGAAGTTGAACAACTTCCGGAAGATTGACAAACTGAACTCGATCCTCTCGGATCGCATGTAGCATATGAATGCTATAAGGATCGCGACTGAGTTCGGGTTCAGTTGGGCGGAAGCCCACCTCGAAATGCTCGAGGGGGATGGCGAGCTCTCCCGCCTCCGGAGTATTCAGCTTATCGTGATTACCCGGGTTCCGCGCCGAGAAGCCAGCGGGAATGTAGCGGTTGACGATCAGGTTATATTCATCTAAGGTGAGCGTGCAGGAAGGGAAGAGGTGTTTTCGGAAGGCTTCCGCGCAGTGGGCGCGACCCTCGTTCTCGCCAAGCATAGTGGGTTTGCGAGTGAGAGCGAGAGCTGAAGAGAGGTGAAAGCGGAAGCAAGAACGCAAGAACAAGAAAAGGGGGTTGAGATTCCGGGTCAGAGAAATAAATGCGATTGGTAGGCATCCCTATTTATAGGGAACTATAATCATGGCGGCTCCGTCCGATAGAGAGAGAAAAATGACGGCGGAGCGCAGCTGTCACGATCTGAACCGGCGACGCCTCGGTTTTCCCCCTCAGAATGACAACAGTCGACGATCGCCTCTCATAGGCGCGAGCCTCTTGGTTTTGGCGCAAGCTTCTTAGCTTTGGCGCAAGCGACCTAATTCTAGCATGTTCTTAAAATTCACAGCGTAATGAAGGGAGAGATAAGTAATAGCGTGCTCTCGTGGCCGAGAGCTGGATAAAGTTAACAATAGCAGTTATTACAGAGGCTTAAGGGTACATGGCGGAAGGGAAGGCTAAAGAGGAAGAAGGGGCGAGACCTAGAAGAACTAATACGGCTCCCAGCGCCATCGTCCTCGTTCTCGCCGCCTGGTTCGCGGAGGGGCCAGCGGGTTGAAATAAGAGGACAGCGTGGTGCACCCCAGGTTGATCCGCCTGGCGTGATCTCGGATTTGCGCGATGCATCTCCCTGGCGAAGACTGGGCGGTAGGTCCTCCCGGCCGATCAGCCTCGCCCAAGAAGAAATCCCGTTCCAGGGCCTCCAACCTTTGTTCCACGGACTCGCGGAACGCTTTTGCCGCGGCAGCATGGGCGCGGTCTCGCCGGATGAGCTTGGCCAAAATGGCCGAGATCTTCTTCCTCCGCTCCTTCGCATTCTCGGCGCCGTTCAAGGTTTCCTCTATCTCGCCAGACGAAGGAGAAAGGGAATCGTCTTCCTACTCTTCTTCGTCTTCTTCTTCTTCTTCTCCTTCTTCTCCTTCTTCTTCTTCTCCCTCCTCGTTAGCTCCCGGCTGAGAGCTGGGGTCCCCTACGAAAAGTGCGCTCAAGGTTATGATTAAGGCTTAACGATCAGCCGACAAAAATGTCTCGCATACCTGTAGTCTGGCGAGACCCATGGACTGGCAACGGACGAGGAGGCCCGACCCCTCCGTCAGTACCATAAAGAAGGTGGAGAGGCTTACCCCGCCCTGGACGGAAGGGTTCATGCACAGGGGCCCCGGCCGGGCCGGAAGCATGGAGAGGGTTGTCCTCTCCCGAGGGATGATCGGCATCCTTAAGGGTAGTGAAGGGCTCAAGGGCCACCCCTCCCGCCGGCAGGGCGGGATTTGCCGCAGAAGAAATTGTCGCACCGGTTCTCACTTCATCTTCCCGGGTGGCGAAACCCAGGAGAGCGGAAGCTGGCTCTGCGAGAAGGCAGTTCAGAAAGGGAAAGGCATGATTGAACTAGCGAGAAGTAGCGAAAAGCGTACCTATCACCTGGGTCCCGGCCGGAGGAATTTCCTCTGAGACCCTCGTTCGACCCTCGGGAGGGGGAGCTGACAAATCGGGGGGAATCGGGGAAGACCCGACGTCGTCATTATGAAGGGATTCCTGCGAGAGGCCACGTTAGCTGTCGGGCCTGTAGCATAAGCATCTTGGTGAGCATGGCTGGAAGGCATACCTTCTGCGGGGAGAGGGCCTCCGCGGGATTGGGAGTAGGAGAAGGGGGATCCCTATTCTCGCAAGCAAGGTCTCGCCGGACCACCTTCGCTTTTCGTTTCCCCTTTTTCTTTTTCGGCTCCGAAGGACCGGCGTTTGGAGATTTCCTCGAGAGCCAGGGCGCCACCGCAGCGCAGTTAGCTATGGCTCGTGCTTGAGCCGCGGCCAACCGATCCTGAAGGTCCTGCGGAAGTGGCTTGCCGGCGCGCTTAGCATACATCTTGGTATCGCACAGAAAGCCCCAGGCGAGAGCTCAGTAAAGAAGCAGTAGATCGGAGGCTAGACTTTGGGTCACCCGACGACGTGTATTTATAGCCGCAGTAGGGCCCGCCAAAAGATTCTCTTGGCTATCAGGCACGTGTCCAGCGAATATTTCGGGGTTGGACTTGTCTTGTCAAGCGCAGGGCTGGCTCGAAAAGAGCGGGGATTGTGTACAACCTCATATTCGCTGGGTGGAACCCTAAGGGTTCAGTGGTCAGGATGGGGCTAGCTTCAGGCTAGCCTTGGGTTATCCTTAGGACGAACTTAGAGAGTTCTCGCCAGGCTTCGGGTTCCAGACTAGATGAGCTTCCGCCTGGAAGGAGCTCCCGCCAAGGGCAGGCGAAAGCGGGGGAAGCCAAAGCAGATAGTCGAGCTATGGAAGCTCCCGCCTCGAGGGAGCTCCCGCCCAGGGCAAGCGAGAAGGCGTTAAGTGAGCCTTCAGTCGCAATAGTATCAAGACCGTGAAGGGCGAGAACCTCCCCGGCAGGGGGGCTCGCCAAGGTTAGCCCAGTTGGGGATCCAGCGAGAGCCTTCTCGGCCAGGGTTCTCGCCAAGTGGGCCCACGTGGTAGGGCCCGGCGCTCGAAAAGAGGATTATTTTTATTATTTCATTATTCGCAGGTAAAATTACCTTCGTGCCCCTGGGATGACAGCGGGATTTGGCTATTTGCAGACCCATCAGGGGTGTTTCAGTACTTTCAGGTCAACGGAAGACTATAAAAAGACCCATAGGGGCTCTTTGGAAGACAGGCTTTTCATTATTCTCCAACTTTAGTGCTTTCTGAAGAGCTCCCAGCCCGGCACTTGGCTTTGGAGGGGAAGCTCTCAGAGATCTTCCGGGTGTGAGGTGGGACCTCCCAGCTGAGGCTTTGGGTCAGTCTTAGGACCTTAGCAGCCAGTCAGGGGTCGAGATTTGGGAGAAGTAGGTGTTGGCTACACTTTGGTTCGTGAACATTCGTTGAGGTCAATTTTGGCTTCAACACTAAGAATATGTCTACCGGGTTGTCGCCAAATGAGATTGTGCCCGGTTATAAGGCGCCCGTGCCACTTGATTTGATTCCCCTACCGCCCACTTATAAATCAAGTCACTTCGCATAGGAATTTGCCCAACACATTCAAAATTTACATAAACACATACAAGAAGTGTTAGCCACGCAATATGCGTCCGATCAGTCACACACGAATTTGCGCCGTCGAGCTGTCCATTTTAATGTTGGTGATTTGGTCTTGGTTCGTCTCATTCCCGAGCGGATGTCTACGGGTACCGTCAAAAAGTTGGCCAATCGGAGAGCCGGCCCATTTTGAGTTGCTAAAAAATTAGGAAACAATGCGTATCTTTTGGATTTACCGTCCGATTGGGGTATATCCCCCATTTTTAATTTTTCCGATTTAACACCTTATACTTCTCCGCCGCTTGAAATATGCAACTCTCCTTTTTCTTCTTCCTCTCGTTCTTCTCTTGGGCTTGTGGGGGAAAGGTCCCTTGAATCTCCTCTTACTATGGATTCCGTTCGAGGTACGTTGGTTGATGATTTTGCTTCGGTCTTACCTTTTTCGACTAATGTTTTTCCTAGTTTTCCCAAGACTTCTTTCTTACTAGACAGGATACTTGTCGATGATGTTCTCCCATCCCCGCATGGTACCTCTCGCCGCTATTTGGTCCACTAGCGTGATCGCCCATCCTCCGATGATTCATGGGTTCCCGAAGATGAAGTGGCTCGCTTGGATGATGCTCTCCTTCGCTGCTACAAAGACGCCAACTCCTCGGTGATGAGTCCTTTTGAGAGGGGGAGGATTGACGGAGCCGACCCTCTCCAACCCGCGGTCGTTGATGTTGAAGCGCTAACAGATGACACGCCACCACTACAAAGAAAAAATCTACGGCGAAATAAGGACGTGGGAGCGCGGCACCGTACCTCTCACCGCTACAATCTTCGTTCGCAAGATAACGCCATCAAGTGATGTTGTTGTCATAAAAACTGTCGGGCTGCGGATAGCCATTTTTATGCTTATTTTGTTTAATTGGTGGCCTGCATTTAGCCTCCAATAGCTTTTAATTTCTGAATATTTTATTTATGAACTTTTAATTAGAGTGGGCCATATATAAGGCATCCACTCCCTTGGTTTTAGGTAGAGAGAAAGAAAACCTAAATTAATTTCATCTTTTGGAGAACTCCTCCTTCTTCCCCCCCCCCCCCCCCCTCTTGTTCCTCCTCCTTGGAGATTTCGGCCAAGTGAAGGCCCTCCTCTTCCGGCATTGGAACTTCGTGGTGTGACTCCGTTCAAGGTGGACGTGCAAAGCTTCTTCCGGTGTGACTCCAGCGGAACCGTGGTAGAGCGATTCTCCACGTGCAACTATCTACGAGTTGGGGTAACAATTCCTCTTCTCTACCTTGTGTTTCCTCTACATCTAAGCATATTTCTTGTGCGAAAGTTTTGGTGTGAAATCTGAAATTTTAATCGAAGTATTTCCATTTGATTTCGTATTTGATTCTCTAAGTTTCTCGCATTCGAAGAAGGGTGGTGACCTTTGGTTTTCTTAGTCGGGGGAGATCAACCACTTTCCGAATCCTTTCTTTGGTGGATCTCCTTGGTACGACTTCACTCGACCGAACCGTGTGAGTTCATTTCGCCGGAAAGGATAGTGGCCTCTAGTCACTATTTGATCCTAAGGGGGTTAGCGACCCTCAAGTTGTTGTGTGACGATAAATGTTCATCTAAAACGTGGTTGCTCTTGCGTATAGTGTTCCTAAATAAGATCGTGTGCGGGTAGATTTAGTCTCTAGAACGTGCCGGACAATTCGCCCCAGTAGCCTACATCACCTTAATTTATACTCTCCCACACAAGCTTATAGACCAAGAGGTCGTTTTGCAAGTCCTATTATGTAAGCGTCCCATACCACTTACATAATAGGTGACAGGGGTTATATGCAATGAATATGTTATGACATGCAAGTGGGTATGATACGATCATGCAAGTGCAACTCACCCACCCGACTCTGTGTACACAAACCTTTTGTTCCCCCTTTCTGGAGCCTCACCTCCCAGGATTCCTCCGTACTGGAAGACGGAAGCAGTGGGTTGGGCCTCTCCCACCTCTAAACCAGTAAAGCACTACCAGTCATATCTTTCGTACGCCTCAACGTTTGGTGCACCGGACTTCTGTTGGCGAAGTGTTAACCACACTTGCTGAGCCAACGTATTAGCGTCGGTGCATCAACCACTAACACTGAGGGCCCACCACCTTATAACTTAGGCACATGTAATATTAATATGTTTCCCACCGAGCCAAAGCTCACCAGGCCAACCTGCCTATCTCCAAAACCCCCAGGGCATCAGCCCTCATGAACCAACCTAGTATTTTGAGACATCAAGGCGAGTGAAAGTGAATTCCTCATTATGCTAGTTGCTCTTTATGGTTTATCACTCCTAAAGTTTACGTTAGCCCAGGACTGCCCCCTGTATACCCCGCGAAGGGTTCTCAAAGGGCACTAGGAACTATGATGGTAGCTGAAGCCCATCGTTCCCTTTCACAAGGAACTTATTTTTATTGGTTTCTTTCCTTACCCATTCCCATTTCATATTACGCTAGATCTATCCTAGGGTGATTTTGACCTTCCCACTCCACGGGATAAGACGATCTTTTATCGGTCCCGAGCACCACCTACACTAGTCAACACCTCACCTTAATCAACCTATCTTCCAAAGGTGACCCCAATTACTTATCCAAACCATCAGACTATAGAAATCCCAAACCTTAGGCCTACACACCCACATCAACTATTTTCTGTCTTTTTTTTTTCTAATCGCAGACTATACTTAGCAATGCGAAGCACATATTAGGTAGCACAACAAATAATCATCCAAATGTCTCAAGATAATTAATGGGGGTCTCACCTAACCTGAATAGTCTAAACCCAATAATTTATAATTTTCCTAATTAATCTGGCATTTTTTTAATTTTCTTAAAATTCCAAGTGCTACCAATTTGAACGTCAAGTATACAATAGAGTCATGCATGATGCTTAGGAAAATCATGATAATTTCTAGGCTATCCCAAAACTATAAATCAAGAGTATGCTAATTTTTCGAGAAATTTATGGACCATAAAATAATTTTGATAATATATCCTATTTTCCTTTGTTAATGAAGTAAGTGCAGTAAATAATCATCCAAAAATTGTGAATTAATTTTTCTTGGGCAACTACTATCATACCATCACCACTGACCAAATTTCATAATTTTTCAACTGATAATTAACTCTAAACAATTTAATGACCATAATAGCCCTTTTAAAAATTTTGTGAATAAAGTACTGAAATAAATCAACAAAAATTTATAATAAAAATAATTGGAAACCATTTGGACCTAAAATTTCTACTTTCAGAGTTTCATGGGATATAGTGATCTTAATAAATCAAATATCACCTAGGGCTACATCATTCCTAACAAAGGAAGTGCTGAAAATATTACTCTTAAAAATCCAATAAATTTACTAAGGGTTCTACCTAACCTAGAACCCATGATACCTAAGTTTAACACTCCTCAAGGAAGTTATAGTGGCTTATTTTATACAAAAGTGATTCTACCCTAAAAATAGGGTTAGGGTTTTGAGGGGGTCAAAGGCTTCCAAACTCACTAAAATTTCAAACAGAGGGCCATAGCTACCCTATGATCCCTTCCACCAAGTGTCAAGTCATTCGAAGGTCATTTAGCCCCATGACCTTCAAACCCTAGAAATCTCCATAAAGGGGCCTACCCTAGGTCCCTAGGGCTACCCAACCCCAAACCACCCCAAATCCAATAGGAGGGTGTTACAAGCCATATACAATTAGTGGTCCAAAAATAGGCTTCTGTTGAGGTGATTGGACCACTTAAACATCAAAATAGCATTTGGACCAAATTACCCTTATTATAGCAAGACTAGGGTTTGCAAGCTTCCAATTCAAACCACCTCCAAATGTCATAAAATTTTAACCAGAGGTTAATAATGACCCCATGCATCATCCACCAAAATTTTGATGAGTTTGGAGTTCATTTGACCCAAAAATTAATTTACCATAAAGAAATTAAATTATGCACAAAACTATAGAAAAATTGTTCCCAAAAATTCCCATTTTTGGGCCGTGTCTAGATAAGGTCTAGGGTGACTCCCTTCCAAAATTTTAGGTCATTTGGAACAAATATGAGGTGTGGGCAGCCATTTCTATTTCTTCCCAACAATATGTATAGATCCCACAAAAATGAGTGCCCTGGTCAAACCAGGCACCCAAATTGGTTCAAACCAATTTGGAGTAAACTAGACTAATCATGCTACAATTTTTATGTTGACCATTTCCTCTGAAATTACCTCTAAGTATTTTTTAAAATTAAAGACATTAAATACAAAAAGTGTGACAGAATGAAATAAAATGAAATATATAATCCTATAGTTTGAAATCAAACGCGGCACGAATCTTGGCGCGGATCATGCGGCCCGGGCTCATCGTCTACCTCCAGCAAATCATCTCAATTGCGCTACCAGTCAAGCAAGGAAGTTTTCGGCTCGAAACCATGAAAATCAAGATTTTGGTTCGGGCTCAATTGAGCCCGAACCTTGAACCGAAGCATTCCTATGATCTACCCATGAGACAAGGAGAGGAGGAGGACCTTGCCGGCGGCGTGAAGGCGCGATGATCGTCGGGAAACCATTTCCGATTGTGGCGCCGCTCGACTTCTGCAACAGTACAGTGGGAGGGCTCGAAATCTTCAGTAAAAGGTTGGGAAATGTTCCTTTTGGGCCACTGATGGTGTTTAAAGGTTAAGTTGAGGAGGGGAGAGGCCAAAGCATCAATGGCCATTAATGCCATTGAAAGCTTGGGCTCGGGTTTGGGGGAGGGGGCTGAATCAGCCACTTGGTGGCTGGGAAATGGCTGGAAACTTCTCCCCTTCCACAGGGGAGTTGAATCCATCCATTAAGGGTGGCCTTTGGCCTCCCTTGGCCGGGTTTGACTTGCCCCTTCACTCTCTCTTTTTCTCTCTCCTCCATAACCATGGAAATGGAGCTTCTCTCTCTCTCCTATTCACTAGGTTGACTTGGTCAACCTTAGGGTCTATTGGCAGCCCACACATACACATAATATTCCTAATGAAGCTATATGAGAGGGCTTGAGCTTATGCTAGCTCATTTTGGCTAGGTTGACCCAAAGTAGGCTTGGGTTTACTTTGGTCCTTTGGACCTTTAGGGTTTCCCCTAATGGGTCCCTGGTGATCCATTAGTCTTACCTAAGGTTTAGGTGGGGTGGGACTGGACCTACTGGGCATCTTGAGGGTCATATGACCCTTGGTAAGGGCACTTTGACCACTTTGGGGCAAGAGTTGACTTGGGTCATCTTGGACCCTAGGATTGAACCCAATGTGTCCTTGGTGACCCATTGACACAACTTTAGGTCTAGGAAGGCCTGGGAAGGGTTGGTTGGGCACATTTGAGGCCAATTGCCCTTAGTTAGGACACCTTGCCCAATTTAGGCCTTTGGTGGTCCTAGGTCAAATTGGCCATTTTAGGGAGACTCTAATGGTCCCTTAAGGCACTAGTGGACCCTTTAATAGGCTAGTGATGTTGTGGTGGGGTCATGGAGTCTTGGTGAAGCATTAAGGTCAATTCATAGGTTTGGTGATGAGGTTGTGCCATTGGCAGACCAAAGTGATTCTCAGCTTGGCCTTTGATTACCTACCCCTTTTTAGCTTCCTAGGGTTTTGTCATGACCTAGTCATGACCCAAAACCATTTTTAGGGGTCTAGTTAGAAAGTGGATGTTACAAATCCCAATAAACAAAACAAAGATTTCGTCCCCGAAATCAAGGTTATGCCTATGGGGGCTCCTATCGAAGAAAAGAAGCTTGTAACATCCCATGAGAAGTGAAAGGTTACATCATGATGCCATGTTTGCTAAGTGTGGTTTAAAGGGAAGCTCAAATCTATGAATAATTTGCCCAATTGGCAAAGTCTAGACCCCAATAAACAAAAGATTAACCCCTACTCTTAAAACTCCAGTCCTACTAGTTTAAAACAGGAAGGTAAATCGAACATCCTGAGAGGTTGTGAGGTATACCTGACTGAACAGCTCTGGATACTTTTGTCACATCAGGTCCTGCAGCTCCCAGGTATGCTCCTCCTGGCCATGGTTCCTCCATAGGACTTTGACTAACGGAACCTTCTTGCGACGAAAGATCCGTACTCCTCTATAATCGATCCGAACCGGCTCCAAGTGAACTGACCGGTATGAAGCTACCGACCAATCTATGGTCGAAATCTACTGCTCCGGGCGTAGTAGAGCCCTCCTAAGTGAAGAAATATGGAACACGTCGTGTAAGCCTGCCAATTATGGTGGCAACTCCAGCCTGTAAGCTAGGGGCCCGACCCGCTCTATGATCCTGTAAGGGCCCATATACCTAGGGCTGAGCTTCTTCTTCCGTGAAACTCCGTGCATGGGCCGGATCTTCAAGAAAACCTGGTCTCCCACCTGAAACTCTACCTGACGGTGTCGGGCATCGTAGTACTTAGCCTGTCGGCTTTGTGCTTCCAGCATTCTATCATGTATCAGTCTCACCTGAGCCTCGGTGTCTTCGACAAAATCCGATCTCAACACCTTCGGATCCTCGTCCTGAATCCATGAAAGCGGAGTCCTGCATCTCCTTCCGTACAAGGCTTCATAAGGAGCCATCCTTATGCTTGACTGGTAGCTGTTGTAATAGGATAACGCGACTAGTGGTAAAAGCTTCTCCCAAGGTTCATTTCGATCCAAAATGCATTGCCTTAGGAGGTACTCCAATGTACAGTTAATGCGTTCCGTCTTCCCATCCATCTGGGGATGAAAAGCTGTGCTGAAGGTCTGCCGTTTGCCTAAGTAAGTCTGCACGGATATCCACTCCCTGGATGTGAACCGACCATCCCGATCCTACATGATCATCCTGGGCACCCCGTGGTAACGAATGAACTGCTCTACGAATTTTCGCACTAGTACCCCCACCGAGTCATCTTTTTTGATCGGAATGAATCTGGCCACCTTTATCAGCCGATCGACGATGACCCAAATCGAATCGTTTCCCGTCCGTGATTGGGGGAGGCTATAAATTAAATCCATCGCAATATCCTCAAATTTCCACTCCGGCACCGGAAGTGGCTGTAGAAATCCTGCGGGGTTTCTGCACTCCGCCTTCACAAGCTGCCATGTCTTGCAATGAGTCACGAAGTATGTAATGTCCTTCTTTATCCCCGGCCAGAACATCATCTTTTTCAAGTCTGTCATCATCTTGGTGATCCCCGGGTGTATAGAATATCTGCTACAATGTGCTTCTGCCATGATGTCCTCCCAAATCTGACCTCCTGCGGGTATATAGACCCTACCTCTAAAATATAGCAATCCATCTCTCAGTGAATAATCTCCCGTCGAACCCTCCTCCAAGGCTTGGAATATCGGCTCTGCCTATGCATCTATCTTCTGTCCGTCCCGGATGCGGTCCCAAATATCATCTATGACAACCATCGATGCTAGATACTCCATATACAGCTCTGGATCATTTTCGGACACTAGGGATATCTGCATTTCTCTAAAAGACCGGACTAGCTCCATGGACATCAGTTGTGGTCTCTTCCCTGAGGTATCTCCTCTTCGGCTCAGAGCATCTGCCACCACGTTCGCTTTCCCGGGATGGTAGTGCATGGTGTACTTGTAATCCGACAGGAACTCCACCCAACATCTCTGTCTGATGTTGAGTTCCTTATGTGTGTCCACGTATTTCAAATTCTTGTGATCTGAGAAGATGTCACAGTGAACCCCGTAGAGGTAGTGTTGCCAAATCTTCAGAGCAAAGATTACTGCACCCATCTCTAGATCATGCACCGGATTGTTCTTCTCATGTATCTTCAGCTATCGGGAGGCGTAGGCTATTACGTGCCCGTTCTGCATCAGAACGGCACCCATCCCCTGGTAGGAGGCGTCCGTGTACACCTGGAATCCCTCCCTTCCTGACGGAAGAGAGAGAATGGGAGCTGAGGTAAGCCGGCCTTTCAACTCCACAAAGGCCGCCTCACATTATGGCGTCCAAACGAAAGGGGATTCCTTCTTCGTCAGGGATTTAAGAGGGAGTGCAATCCGGGAGAATCCTTTGGTGAACTTCCGGTAATATCCGGTAAGTCCCAGGAAGCTCCGTACATCCGTGGTTGTCTTCAATGGTGGCCAATCTTAAATTGCCTGAATCTTGACCGGGTCTACTGCCAACCCAGCACTGCTGATAATATGACCTAAGAATGCCACCTCCTTTAACCAAAACTGGCATTTGCTGAACTTCGCATACAACTGGTGCTCACGTACCCTCTCTAGAGTCAAAGTCAGGTGTCTTGTATGCTCCTCCTCCGTCCTTGAGTAGATGAGGATGTCATCAATAAATACGATGACGAATACATCCAAATACTCCTCGAATACCCTATTCATGAGGATTGTAAATGCTGACGGCGCATTTGTGAGACCAAAGGGCATCACTGTAAACTCAAATAGTCCGTACCTACTACTGAAGGCAGTTTTTGGAATGTCCTCCTCTCGAATCCGTAGCTGGTAATAACCTTACCTCAAGTAAAGTTCCGAGAAGAAATGCGCTCCTTCCAGTTGATCGAACAACTCATCAATCCGTTGCAGTGGGTATGTATTCCGGACCGTCAGTCGGTTCAGCGATCGATAATCAATACACAAGCGGAGACTTCCGTCCTTATTCTTGACGAATAGCACCGGGGATCCCCACTGTAAAGAGCTTGGCCGGACAAACCCTTCCTCTACTAGTTCCTGCAACTGACTTCGGAACTCTGTCAACTCTTTCGGGGCCATACAGTAAGGAGCCCTAGATGCCGGCTTGGCCCCCGACACAAACTGTATCTGGAAGCCCTGCTCTCGATGCGGAGGTAGTCCTGGAAGTTTCTCTGGAAAGACGTCAGAAAAATCTCGCACCACTGAGATGTCAGTCACAGACTCCTTAGCCTCCGCCATCTCAAATAGAATCTGATAGACCTCCTCTCCCTGTAGATGGGCCTTAAGGCCTGTACTGAAGATAAGAGTATACGAGAGGCAGGTCTTATACCTTCGATGATAATGAAAGAGTCCTCGTGCCTCACGGTGATCCTCTTTTCTTGGCAATCAATCTGGGCCATGTTCCAGTGCAGCCATACCATGCCCAGGATCAAGTCGTAGTCCGTCAACTTCAAAAGCGTCGCTGGAGCCTCAAATGCCTTTCCACCTATTTCTACCTCCATGTTGCAATGGTCCGAGGTAAAGAGTTCAGATCTATCGGGTAGTCGCACCCTCATCTCCGAGCCCGTGAATCGCTCCACGCCTTCCAATCCTTCTACGAACGTCTCCGACACGAAGGAGTGAGAAGCTTCGGTATCAAAAAGCGTGCAGGCAGGCTTGCCGCTGATGAAGACTATACCTGGTGTAGTTAAATGTCTTAGGATTCTATAACGAGTTTTTCTTTCCTATTTATTCTATCTAGTGCAGTTTTACAAATTTGTCAACAGAGAAAGGGGAAATTCTTTTTAAACAATTAAACATCTTGGCGTACCTACTATAACCTGCTCTGGGTTCCGAGGCTGCACAAGGTCTAAAGCATACACCTGCTCCCTTTCTTGTCTACGATCTCCCCCCTGGTATCCACGTCCTCGGCCATGAACTCGGCCTCCAAAATACTGCGCTGGCTGGGCAGTCGGTGGAGCTTGTGGGGGTACCCCTCTCATAGGGAAATTTTTGTGGATGTACCCAACCTGATGGCAGTGGAAGCACTCTGGCGGGGGATATTCCATTCCCCCGAGTCTTTGGCCCTCCCGTGTCTGAAGAGGTGGTGGAGCCACCACCACTAGCTCCCTTGTTTCCTGTCTTACCTTTTGACGAGGCTGGTCCTTGACCCTTCTCCCGTCCGTGATACGGGCTCGTCTCTGATCGTTCCGTGCTCCTCGACCCTGATCCTCCGCTGGCCGTTTCCGACTTCGAGTAGCTTGCCAATCAGCCTCTATCCTCTTGGCCATCTTTAACATCCCAGGTATTGGCCCGTCAGATACGAATAGTAGGGCCTCCCTCAAGTCCTACCGCAGGCCCTTATAGAACCTCTTGATGTATCCTGCCTCATCCAGCTGATAGGAGTCGACAAAATGGGCTAAATGGTTGAACTCCCGGTGGTACTCTACCACTATCTTATTTCCCTGCTTTTGCTGCAGGAACCTGTCCTCCAACTCATCCTTAGCCGAATGTGGAACAAAATGCTCCAGTAGCGCGGCCCTGAACTCCTCCCAAGTAATCTATGCAATCTCCATATCTGCAAAAGTCATGTCCAGTGACGTCTTCCACCATCTCTTGGCGTAAGACTCCAAGCAAGAGACCACCAATGACACTCTCTCCTCCCAGGGGCACCATATCCCGGTCAACATCTCCTACATAATGTCCAGCCATTCTTCCGTCCGGACAGCTGACTCTATCCCTAAGTAGGATGGGGGAGAGAGTCCTCGGAAGATGCTCAGCCAGTTGGCCCCCGGGTTTTGCTGCGGGACCGGAACCTGCTGAGCCCTGAAAGCCTCTAGAATGGCTGTCAGAGTCTGCCCCATCTCCGACTGCAGGAACGGAGTGGGGACCGGTGGAGGTGGTGTAATATTTGGAGTCTGCTGGACTCCGCCCTGTGGTGTAGGCTATGTTGGAGGCTGCATATCAAAAACCATCTGTAAGCAATTGACTCAAGCCTAATTAGCAGTGGACAATTACATGTGATTCCCCACATAGGCACAACACGCTTCTGCTTCTTAGTTTGTCTTCAAACTAAACCTGCGTGGGCGTGACCCAGGGATTTGTGGACTGGTACTTTTTCGATCGAGGTTCCTCTGATACCACTTGTAAGACCCCATTTTTTTTCTCTTTAAAACACCGGGGTCTCAGAACCGCCGCTTTGCGGTGACACCTTCACACCCTGAAGGGTCATCACCGCGAAAAGCCGATTCAGCCGGCCGATTCGATCACAGAAAAGCAATAAATGTAGAGTAAACAAAAGTGAGGTAAAAACTCTAACCATAAGTCCTCAATAAAATCACATAAGAGTAATAATATCTCCACGAAGGGAGAGTCCACAAAAGACAAATGTACTGAAAATATGGGCTTAAGCCCGATACATCAAATCCTCACTACATAGTCACTCAAGCGGAAGCAAAGTAAAACACTACTAAGGTCAGGGACTCACATTCCCAGCTGTCTGAACTCCTGAGCTAGACTGCCCTATCTCTAAGCGGGCCGACCTCCGGTGCTGCTCCTCCATGCTGGGCTCCACGATCCCCTTAATGATGTGGTCTGAAAGCCGTTAGTCTATAAGACTAAGCCATATCATCCCCCACCCCTTCCCCCATGGCCCCTAGGCACCGAGCGGAGAGGAAGAAAGGGGAGGACTTGAAGGTGGAGAGTAAACAAGAAACAGATGGCAGCGGACCTATACTATCAATTTTATAGTACATGTGATAGTAAAGTAAAGTATGAACAATAACCTTAACTTATGTGCGGAAATGCAAAATCCAAGGGATCTTCTACAGGGCTCCCGTCGTATAAAGAGTCCCATACCAATTTATACGATGGGGTGTTGGTTATTAACAGTAATCTATATATGAAGAATTTGACCTTAATTTATAAACTTGCCCACACAAGCTTATAGACCAAGGGGTCGTTTTGCAAGTCCTATTGTGTAAGCATCCCATACCACTTACACAATAGGTGATAGGAGTTATATGCAAGGAATATGTTATGACATGCAAGTGGGTATGATACGATCATGCAAGTGCAACTCACCCACCCGACTCTGTGTACACAGACCTTTAGTTCCCCCTTTCTGGAGCATCACCTCCCAGGATACCTCCGTAGTGGTAGACGGAAGAGGAGGGTTAGGCCTCGCCCACCTCTAAACAAGTAAAGCACTACCGGTCAGACCTATCGTACGCCTCAACGCTTGGTGCACAAAGCGGACTCCTGCGTACTCTTGCCGGCAGACGCACCGGACTTCTGTTGGCGAAGTGTTAACCACACTTGCCGAGCCAACGTATTAGCGTCGGTGCATCGACCACTAACACCGAGTGCCCACCACCTTATTACTTATGCACATGCAATATTAATACGTTTCCCACCGAGCCAAAGCTCACCGGGCCAACCTGCCCATCTCCAAAACCCCAAGGGCATCAGCCCTCATGAACCAACCTAGCATTCCGAGACATCAAGGTGAGTGAAAGTGAATTCCTAATTATTCTAGTTGCTCTTTATGGTTTATCACTGTAAGACCCCAAAAATCTCAAAATTGGATTTGAGGTGCAGGCTGTTTGACACGGCCTGGGACACGGGCGTGTCCCAGGGCGTGTCGGGGGTACACGGCCTGGGACACGGGCATGTCCCAGGGCGTGTTCAGGATAGTCGACGATCGGTGGTCGACTACAGTCAAGCCTGGGACACGGCCTTCGACACGGGCGTGTCCCAGGGCGTGTCACTCAATAAATGGCCGGACCGAGTCAGGGAAGTACACGGCCCGGAACCAAGCCTTGAACACGGCCGTGTCAGGTTTGACACGGGCGTGTCCGGGGGCGTGTGCCTACCCGTGTACTGCTCTGTTGGTTTTAGAGCTCGTTGAGTACCGTGTAACAGGGGTGACATGGGCGTGTCATTTGACCGACACGGGCGTGTCAGGTTCGACACGGGCGTGTCGCTGCCCGTGTTCTGGTAGTTTTCAGTCGGTATGTGTGCCGCGTGTGCCGCTTAAGGGTACACGAGCGTGTCACAGGCCGTGTCGGCCAAAAAGTATAGTTTTTCAGGCAGATCTTGGCCGTTCATTTTCCTTAAAGAAGATCCTGTGGCTGGGGCTCATTCCTGGTCTGATAAGGCCGGGAAAGGAGAAGGAAAGGCTCATTTTTGAGTTCATACTCTCTTTCTAACTTTAAGAGAGAGGTGAGAGCAAGGTGAGGAAGAAGAAGTGGAATCCGGCTGCCGGTGGTGCTACGGTGGTCCAAATCGCGAGCCGAGTTCGGATTTGCGATGGCAACGCTGCTGCGAAGGCTTTCATCCGTCTCAATTTCTCTCCATGGCTCCGAAGCGAGTTCCTAGGGTAACGATTTCCTGCTTGGACATGTGAAGTCCTTATTTCCTGCATTGCATAGGGAAAACCCTTCCCCGCGAGTGTGCGGTGGGTTGTGGCGTCCCTTGGGGTAGATATATGAAGTCCCCCTTATTAGAGTCCGGAATTGGAGTACGGATCTAGGCATGCTGTGTGAAGCCCATCTAGACATATTGGTCTGGATTGGTGATGCTTGTTTGCATATCGGAGAAGACTCCGTGATTATTGCTTGTATGCGTGATGGATAAAGTACTGGAGGAAGTCCAGGAAATTGTGAGAGTTGGGTGCAACTCTTGTGGCCGTGAGTTGCCACTTTGTGTGCGGTTGAGCGTTGGGCTACAACTGTATGAAAAGGCTTCGTGCCGAACAGGCAAGGTGAAACTGACCCGCGCCTTTAAATGTGGCCTCAGGTACTATGTACTTGGTTGGGCAAGGCGATTTGAGCAACGGGGGGTGGCTGATCTGTACCTGCGTTATGTAGGCTGGACATAAGAGCGCCAAGGCATTGGGCTTTCGTCAGCGGCATAATGAGAGTCCTGGGCCTGCGTGCCGGACTAAATGCTCAATGGTGAGATCCGGTGTTTCCGGTGCACCCGAGAGTGCCATGAGTGCATGGGACGTTGGGCCGTCGTGCCGGCGTTTGTGATATGTGACTGTGCGGTCGTGCACGTCTTGCTTGAATTACTATATATCATATTGGACGATTGCTATGCAGGGATGGAATTCCGCTGCCCCGTGCCAGGGGCAGGGTCGTTATAATTGGTCAGCTGAATGCTGACCGTTGCCCTGTTTTCCACCGCTTGGTGGATTGATTCTTACAGGTACTGGAGGTGCTGGTCCGAGCGGGACTTAGCGGGCTGAAGCCCAAGCTGCGCTGCTGCCCTCGAAGGCATTGTTTTGTTTCTTTTGTTCATGTGTGGCCGGCCTGCGTGCCGATGTCTATAATCCACACTCTTGTTAAGAGAAATTATTGTAAGGCCTTATGGCCAGACTCTTTTGATGTTTGTATACATTCCTATGTTATAGTGGACAATGTTCTTTATCTTGAGTTCAAAGATTCAACCGTAAAACTTCCGCTAGAATGCTCTGTGTTAGGATGCGTTGGATATGCTATTAGTTCGTAGCGTCTCCGCCTGTTTGTGGAATATGGTGTGGGGCCCCGGCCGGACCCTCTTTTATATTCTTCTTGACGGGTAGAGGTGTTACAATTTGGTATCAGCTTGTTGGTCGATCTCTTCCGAATTCGCGGACGAATTTTTTTGAGAGGTGACGAGCACGTGTCAGTGTTGTCGTTATAACACTTAACTTGAACTCAAGATTGTCCACTTAGGAATGCAAATACACTTGTTTGTTGAACTTGTGTATTCTTTTTGTTTGGTTGCCGTTTTCATTGGTCGTTAAACTGTGTATTTTACACATATAGGTGACCAGAAGTGTTGCGGGTCAATCCGAACCACAACGTTCTGTTGAGAGTGCGGCACCAGCCGAGGTGCCCACAACTCCTCCATCCGCTGAAACAGTCCATCTCATCACGAAAACGGTACTTGCTGTGATGAATGCTCAGCAGGCTGGGCAGGCACGTCCTGCAGTGGTGACAACGCAAGCTGGGGTACGGCAAGAACCGGTAGAAGCCGAAGTTGAACCGCGGGTAGCAGATCAACAATGGAAGCAATTCTTGAGCTTCAACCCTCCGCAGTTTCATGGGGCGAGTACACCGGCCCAAGCAGAGGATTGTCTTGCAAGGATCAAGAGGATTATGAGAGCTATCAAGGTTGAGGAGGAACAGAAAGTCATGTTAGCCACTTTCCTACTGGAAGGAGAGGCGCGATTGTGGTGGGATGAGATTGAAATGCATCACTTGGCCGGCAGGCAATTGGCAGAGATTACAATGGAAGAATTTTCTCGATTGTTCTTAGCACAACATCTGCCGATGCAGCAAAGGATATCGATGGAAATGGAATTTCAACCGTTAGCACAGGGAGATCGAAGTGTGGATGACTACCTGCATGAGTTCACCCGTTTGGGCAGATATGCGGGCACGATCTTCGCCGAAGAAGAGCGTAAGACTAATCGGTTTTATGCTGGACTGCGAGATGAACTGCGGTATTTGCTCTCGAGTTCTGTGAGTCAGGGATTTCAAGCCTTAGTCTGTACGGCTCGTTCTTTGGAGACGGACATGAAACGGGGGCAAGCAAAGGGCAACTTGACTGTTGTGAAGCCAGAGTTTAAGCCGCCGCGTCCGGACAAGTTTGGCTACCGAAAGAGATGGAATAAGAAGTCTAAGTCTTCTGGACAAGCTCCTTCTGCGACTGTGACGGATACATCAGGGTAAGGATCTCGTTCTTGTTTTACGTACGGGAAGGTTGGACACTTCGCACGTGAATGTCGATCTGGTCCTCCAAAGGGTGAT
The DNA here is from genome assembly GCA_039513925.1 of Platanthera zijinensis. Taxonomy (NCBI): domain Eukaryota; kingdom Viridiplantae; phylum Streptophyta; class Magnoliopsida; order Asparagales; family Orchidaceae; genus Platanthera; species Platanthera zijinensis. Next base: position 47,931,743 of record CM077098.1, on the reverse strand, counting down.
AAGAAGACGGGAGCGTCTTATGCGGAGAAGGGGAAGGCTGTGGTGGAGTCTTCTGCCTCGCACGCGCAGCCCAGGGTCTTCAACCTTGGACAATAGGAGGCCATTAAGCAGGCGGATGTCGTCACAGGTACGCGTAGGTTTTAATGTTCTTGTTTTTGATGTGTTGTGCTTGTTTTAATTGTAATGTTATAGGGTTTGTCCTTATACGAGAGTATCCGGCACGAGCACTGTTCGACATAGGTGCTTCACATTCGTTTCTGTCTGAGGACTTTGTCTTTCGTGTCGGGGTACCTATCCGGACCACGACAGACAGTGTAAAGGTGTTGTTGCCTAACGGATGTTTGATGTGCGCGGATCGATCTTACGGTCTTGAGGTCAAGATAGGGAGTCGGGACTTCAAGGTGGAAACATTAGTATTACCGATCAACGAGTTTGATATAATCTTTGGTATGGACTGGCTTTCAGAGCAGCGTGCCTGTATAGATTACACTTCAAAAGAGGTCACACTTGGGCAAAATACCGAACAAGAGACCAAGTTCATTGGTATGCAAGGGATGAGTGGGATGTTGTTATCCGCTCTCCAAGTTGTTAAGGCAGTTCGGAAGGGTGCGGAGTTGTTCTTCACACTCATAGAGGCGGTGGCACCGAAGGCCAGTGTGAGTGAAGTGCCGATTGTGTCGGACTATGCTGATGTGTTTCCAAAGGACCTTCCGGGGTTACCTCCCCAAAGGGAAATCGACTTCGCTATCGAGCTGGTGCCGGGTGCGAAACCTGTGGCCCGTTCGCCGTATCGGGTAGCGCCAAAAGAAATGGCCGAACTGTAAGTTCAGTTGCAAGAGTTGTTGGAGCAGGGATATATACGCCCAAGTATGTTACCTTGGAGCGCGCCTGTTCTTTTTGTGAAAAAGAAAGACGGTGGTTTGCGACTATGTATTGATTATCGCGAATTGAACAAGCTGACGGAGAAAAACAAGTATCCAATTCCACGGATCGATGACTTGTTCGACCAGCTAGCAGGCTCAACCGTCTATTCAAAGTTGGATTTGAATTCCGGGTATTACCAGTTGCGGATTAGGGAAGGTGACATTCCCAAGACAGCGTTTGGCACACGCTATGGTCATTATGAGTTCACAGTGATGCCGTTCGGCTTATGTAATGCGCCTTCGGTCTTCATGGATCTCATGCATCGAACGTTCCGTGAATACCTGGATCTGTTTGTGATTGTGTTTATTGATGATATCCTTGTATATTCACAATCGGAGGAAGATCATGCAAACCACTTGCGACTGGTATTGCATACCTTGCGAAGGAATAAGCTGTATGCCAAGTTCTCTAAGTGTGAGTTCTGGCTCTCGTCGGTGGCTTTTCTAGGCCATGTGGTAAGTGGAGAGGGCATAACGGTGGATCCGGCTAAGATAAGTGCCATTCGTGATTGGCCAGTGTTGTCTTCGGTGGCCGAGGTCAAGAGTTTCCTTGGACTGGCGGGCTACTATAGACGGTTCGTGGAGAACTTCTCCCGGATTGCTTTTCCTCTGACTACGTTGACGAGAAAGGATCAGAAGTTCGTTTGGACACCGGAGTGCGCACGAGCTTTTGATGAGCTGAAGAGTCGTTTGACCACGGCGCCCGTTTTGACATCGCCATGTGGTACAGATGGTTTTGTGATATACATCGATGCGTCAGGAAGCGGCTTAGGCTGCGTTCTCCTACAGTTTGGCAAGGTGATCGCCTATGGCTTACGTCAATTGAAAGTGCATGAGCGTAATTACCCCGTCCATGACTTGGAGTTGGCAGCGGTGATCTTTTCGCTAAAGTTATGGTGGCATTATCTTTATGGCGTGAAGGTGGATATTTATACAGATCATAAAAGCTTAAAGTATCTGCTCGATCAAAAAGAATTGAATATGCGATAAAGGAGGTGGATGGAATTCCTTGGGGATTATACCTTCGACATTCACTATGTTCCCGGAAAGGGAAATGTGGTCGCTGATGCCTTGAGTCGTCGGACTCCGGTACGGGCAAATTGGTTGCGGATACATGATGAGCGGTTAATCTAGGAGTTGGAAGCTTTGGAGATATCTTGTGTGGAAAGAGATTCTTCGACTAATGCATGCGTGAACTGGTTGGAGGTTCAATATGACCTTGCTGACAGGGTTCGGCGGGCAACGGAGTTGGATGAAAGTCTCCAACGCTATGCAAAGGAGGGGTCTGGTGATCAATTCTCCTGGGATGACGGTTTATTACGGAAAGATGGCCGATTGTGCGTCCCTAGTGCGGGTAAATTGCGAGAAGGATTACTATATGAAGCACACTTTACAAAGTACTCAATTCACCCTGGGAGCACAAAAATGTACAAGGACATGAAGAAACTGTTATGGTGGCCTGGTTTAAAGAAGGACATAGCCGCGTATGTGGCTAAATGTCGTACTTGTGCTTTGGTAAAGTCAGAATGTCAACGGCCGAGTGGTTTCCTAAAGTTGTTGCCGGTTCCGCAATGGAAGTTTGAGGATATTTCAATGGATTTCGTGCACGGATTGCCGAGATCTCAGCGTGGCCATGACTCAATCTGGGTGATTGTAGACCGGTTGACAAAGGTGGCTCACTTTATACCGAACAAGCGGGACGATTCAGTGGAAACGTTGGCAAAGCTCTATGTGGAGCAGATTGTTCGATTGCACGGTTTTCCCCGGAGCATTGTAAGTGATCGAGATGGGCGCTTTACCTCGAATGATGGGAGCTCCGTATGTGCGCCCTAGACTTTGGTAAGAATTGGGAAGAGCATCTTGTTATGGTGGAGTTTGCCTATAATAATAGCCATCAAGCGAGTATAGGCATGGCCCCGTTTGAAGCGCTGTATGGTCGTAAGTGTCATACACCGCTAGCTTGGGCAGAAACTGGCGAGACCAAACTTTTAGGCAAAAAGGAAGTCGAGGATGCTACCTCAACAAAGATTAAGCCCTTCAAAGGCGTATCTCGGATTTGGCGGTTGAAAAAGCTAAGTTCGCGATACCTTGGTCCGTTTGAAGTGGTGGAGCGAGTTGGGGAAGCTGCCTATCGGCTAGCTCTTTCATCGGAATTGAGTGGATTGCATGATGTGTTTCACATCTCGGTGCTATGCAAAGCAGTTAAGGATCCAGCTTAAGTAATTGACAATGATCGAGTGCCGGTTGAGTATGGGCTAACGACAAAGGTGAAGCCTATACGGATCGAGGATCGAGCCGAGAAACAGTTGCGGAACAAAGTGATCGGGATGGTCAAAGTCCGATGGGATAATTGTGGCCGAGAAGAGCTAACATGGGAGCGCGAGCAGACCATGCGAGCCGAGTTTCCCGAGTTATTTTCGTAACTTGTTCGCTTGTTGTATATGTAATAGAAACATATAAGTGTTTTGTTATTTTCTCCCTACTGTCTTCAAATTTCTGGACGAAATTTTATTAAGGAGGGGAGGATTGTAACACCCCAAAAATCTCAAAACTGGATTTGAGGTGCAGGCTGTTTGACACGGCCTGGGACACGGGCGTGTCCCAGGGCGTGTCGGGGGTACACGGCCTGGGACACGGGCGTGTCCCAGGGCATGTTCAGGATAGTCGACGATCGGTGGTCTACTATAGTCGAGCCTGGGACACGGCCTTCGACACGGGCATGTCCCAGGGCGTGTCACTCAATAAATGGCCGAACCGAGTCAGGGAAGTACACGGCCCGGAACCAAGCCTTGAACACGGCCATGTCAGGTTTGACACGGGCATGTCCGGGGGCGTGTGCCTACCCGTGTACTGCTCTGTTGGTTTTAGAGCTCGTTGAGTACCGTGTAACAGGGGTGACACGGGCGTGTCATTTGACCGACACGGGCGTGTCAGGTTCGACACGGGCGTGTCGCTGCCCGTGTTCTGGTAGTTTTCAGTCGGTACGTGTGCCGCGTGTGCCGCTTAAGGGTACACGGCCTGTGACACGGGCGTGTCACAGGCCATGTCGGCCAAAAAGTATAGTTTTTCAGGCAGATCTTGGCCGTTCATTTTCCTTAAAGAAGATCCTGTGGTTGGGGCTCATTCCTGGTCTGATAAGGCCGGGAAAGGAGGAGGAAAGGCTCATTTTTGAGTTCATACTCTCTTTCTAACTTTAAGAGAGAGGTGAGAGCAAGGTGAGGAAGAAGAAGTGGAATCCGGCTGCCGGTGGTGCTACGGTGGTCCAAATCGCGAGCCGAGTTCGGATTTGCGAAGGCAACACTGCTGTGAAGGCTTTCATCCGTCTCAATTTCTCTCCATAGCTCCGAAGCGAGTTCCTAGTGAGAGGACTTAGCGCAACCACTCGCACCAAAAGCCCGGACTGTTGGAGGACGGCGCCACTAATCTTTATATCAAAGGTCCTCGGGCGGATCCACGGGGCAGCCAGTTAAGCCATTACCGCATAGCACCGCAGCGCGGGGGCGATTCCGGACCGCAGCCCCAACAATCCCCCCCCGGAAACGACCCCGGGGTTTCGAACCCGCGACCCCCTCTGATACCAATTGAGAGGACTTAGCGCAACCACTCGCACCAAAAGCCCGGACTGTTGGAGGACGGCGCCACTAATCTTTATATCAAAGGTCCTCGGGCGGATCCACGGGGCAGCCAGTTAAGCCATTACCGCATAGCACCGCAGCGCGGGGGCGATTCCGGACCGCAGCCCCAACACCTAGGGTAACGATTTCCTTCTTGGACATGTGAAGTCCTTATTTCCTGCATTGCATAGGGAAAACCCTTCCCCGCGAGTGTGCGGTGGGTTGTGGCGTCCCTTGGGGTAGATATGTGAAGTCCCCCTTGTTAGAGTCCGGAATTGGAGTACGGATCTAGGCATGCTGTGTGAAGCCCATCTGGACATATTGGTCTGGATTGGTGATGCTTGTTTGCATATCGGAGAAGACTCCGTGATTATTGCTTGTATGCATGATGGATAAAGTACTGGAGGAAGTCCAGGAAATTGTGAGAGTTGGGTGCAACTCTTGTGGCCGTGAGTTGCCACTTTGTGTGCGGTTGAGCGTTGGGCTGCAACTGTATGAAAAGGCTTCGTGCCGAACAGGCAAGGTGAAACCGACCCGCGCCTTTAAATGTGGCCTCAGGTACTACGTACTTGGTTAGGCAAGGCGATTTGAGCAACGGGGGGTGGCTGATCTGTACCTGCATTATGTAGGCTGGACATGAGAGCGCCAAGGCATTGGGCTTTCGTCAGCCGCATAATGAGAGTCCTGGGCCTGCGTGCCGGACTAAATACTCAATGGTGAGATCCGGTGTTTCCGGTGCACCCGAGAGTGCCATGAGTGCACGGGACGTCGGGCCGTCGTGCCGACGTTTGTGATATGTGACTGTGCGGTCGTGCACATCTTGCTTGAATTGCTATATATCATATTGGACGATTGATATGCAGGGATGGAATTCCGCTGCCCCATGCCAGGGGCAGGGTCGTTATAATTGGTCAGCTGAATGCTGACCGTTGCCCTGTTTGCCACCACTTGGTGGATTGATTCTTACAGGTACTGGAGGTGCTGGTCCGAGCGGGACTTAGCGGGCTGAAGCCCAAGCTGCGCTACTGCCCTCGAAGGCATTGTTTTGTTTCTTTTGTTCATGTGTGGCCTGCCTGCGTGCCGATGTCTATAATCCACACTCTTGTTAAGAGAAATTATTGTAAGGCCTTAAGGCCAGACTCTTTTGATGTTTGTATACATTCCTATGTTATAGTGGACAGTGTTCTTTATCTTGAGTTCAAAGATTCAACCGTGAAACTTCCGCTAGAATGCTCTGTGTTAGGATGCGTTGGATATGATATTAGTTCGTAGCGTCTCCGCCTGTTTGTGGAATATGGTGTGGGGCCCCGGCCGGACCCTCTATTATATTCTTCTTGACGGGTAGAGGTGTTACAATCACTCCTACAGTTTATGTTAGCCCAGGACTGCCCCCGGTATACCCCATGAAGGGTTCTCAAATGGCACTAAGAACTATGATGGTAGCTGAAGCCCATCGTTCCCTTTCACAAGGCACTTATTGTTAATGGTTGCTTCCCTTACACATTCCCATTTCATATTACGCTAGATCTTTCCTAGGGTGATTTTGACCTTCCCACTCCACGGGATAAGACGAAATTTTGTCGGTCCCGAGCACCACCTACACTAGTCAACACCTCACCTTAATCAACCTATCTTCCAAAGATGACCCCAATTATTTATCCAAACCATCAGACGATAAAAATCCCAAACCTTAGGCCTACAGACCCACATCAACTATTTTCTGTCTTTTTTCTAATCGCAGACCATACTTAGTAATGCGATGCACATATTAGGTAGCACAACAAATAATCATCCAAATATCTCAAGATAATTAATGGGGGTCTTTCCTGACCTGAATAGTCTAAACAAAGTAATTTACAATTTTCCTAATTAATTTGGCATTTATTTAATTTTCTTAAAATTCCAAGTGCTACCAATTTGAACATGAAGCATACAATAGAGTCATGCATGATGCTTAGGAAAATCATGATAAATTCTAGGCTATCCCAAAACTGTAAATCCAGAGTATGACAATTTTTCCAGAAATTTATGGACCATAAAATAATTTTGATAATATATCTTATTTTCCTTTGTTAATAAAGTAAGTGCAGTAAATAATCATCCAAAAATTGTGAATTAATTTTTCTTAGGCAACTACTATCATACCAGCATCACTGACCAAATTTCATAATTTTTCAACTGATAATTAACTCTAAACAATTTAATGACCATAATAGCCCTTTAAAAAAAATGGGAATAAAGTACCTAGGGCTAAATCATTCCTAACAAAGGAAGTGCTTAAAATATTACTCTTAAAAATCCAATAAATTTACTTAGGGTTCTACCCATGCTACCTAAGTTTCATACTCCTCAAGGAAGTTATAGTGGCTTACTTTATACAAAAGTGATTCTACCTTAAAACTACGGTTAGAGTTTTGAGGGGGTCAAAGGCTTCCAAACTCACTAAAATTTCAAACAGAGGGCCATAGCTACCCTATGATCCCTTCCACCAAGTGTCAAGTCATTCTAAGGTCATTTGGCCCCATGACCTTCAAACCCTAGAAATATCCATAAAGGGGCCTACCAAATGTCCCTAGGGCTACCCAACCCCAAACCACCCCAAATCTAATAGAAGGGTGTTATAAGCCATATAAAATCAGTGGCCAAAAAAATAGGCCTCTGTTGCGGTGATTGGACCACTTAAACATCAAAAGAGCATTTGGACCAAATTACCCTTATTATAGCAAGACTAGGGTTTGCAAGCTTCCAATTCAAACCACCTCCAAATGTCATAAAATTTTAACCAGAGGTTAATAATGACCCCATGCATCATCCACCAAAATTTTGATGAGTTTGGAGTTCATTTGACCCAAAAATTAATTTACCATAAAGAAATTAAATTATGCACAAAACTATAGAAAAATTGTTCCCAAAAATTCCCATTTTTGGGCCGTGTCTAGATAAGGTCTAGGGTGACTCCCTTCCAAAATTTTAGGTCATTTGGAACAAATATGAGGTGTGGGCAGCCATTTCTATTTCTTCCCAACAATATGTATAGATCCCACAAAAATGAGTGCCCTGGTCAAACCAGGCACCCAAATTGGTTCAAACCAATTTGGAGTAAACTAGACTAATCATGCTACAATTTTTATGTTGACCATTTCCTCTGAAATTACCTCTAAGTATTTTTTAAAATTAAAGACATTAAATACAAAAAGTGTGACAGAATGAAATAAAATGAAATATATAATCCTATAGTTTGAAATCAAACGCGGCACGAATCTTGGCGCGGATCATGCGGCCCGGGCTCATCGTCTACCTCCAGCAAATCATCTCAATTGCGCGTGCCTGGGCCAACTTCAAACCTCCACAGCCGACCATCCGACCACCTCCCTGGCCAGCCACCGCCACCAACACCTCCGTTGAGGTGGTGGCTATCGACTGGCGGCGGCGCAGCCGCCGGAGGGGCGGATTCCGGTGGTTCTGCAAGGAAGTTTTTCGGCCCGAAACCATGAAAATCAAGATTTTGGTTCGGGCTCAATTGAGCCCGAACCTTGAACCTAAGCATTCCTATGATCTACCCATGAGACAAGGAGAGGAGGAGGACCTTGCTGACGGAATGAAGGCACGACGATCGTCGGGAAACCATTTCCGATGGTGGTGACGCTCGACTTCTATAACAGTACAGTGGGAGGGCTCGAAATCTTCAGTAAAAGGTCAGGAAATGTTCTTCTTGGGCCACTGGTGGTGTTTAAAGGTTTAGTTGAGGAGGGGAGAGGCCAAAACATCAATGGCCATTAATGCCATTGAAAGCTTGGGCTCGGGTTTGGGGGAGGGGGCTGAATCAGCCCCTTGGTGGTCAGGAAATGGCTGGAAACTTCTCCTCTTCCCCAGGGGAGTTGAATTAAGCCATTAAGGGTGGCCTTTGGCCTCCCTTGGCCGGGTTTGACTTGCCCCTTCACTCTCTCTTTTTCTCTCTCCTCCATAACCATGGAAATGGAGCTTCTCTCTCTCCTAGTCACCAGGTTGACTTGGTCAACCTTGGGGTCTATTTGCAGCCCGCACATACACATAATATTCCTAATGAAGCTATATGAGGGGGCTTGAGCTTATGCTAGCTCATTTGGGCTAGGTTTACCCAAAGAAGGCTTTGGTTGACTTTGGTCCTTTTGACCTTTAAGGTTGCCCCTAATGGGTCCCTGGTGTTCCATTAGTCTTCCCTATGGCTTAGGTGGGGTGGTACAGGACCTATTGGGCACCTTGAGGGTCATATGACCCTTGGTAAGGGCACTTTGACCACTTTGGGGCAAGAGTTGACTTGGGTCATCTTGGCACCTAGGACTGAACCCAATGTGTCCTTGGTGACCCATTGACACCACTTTAGGTCTAGGAAGGCCTGGGCAAGGTTGGTTAGGCACATTTGAGGCCAACTGCCCTTAGTTTGGACACCTTGCCCAATTTAGGCCTTTGGTGGTCTTAGGTCAAATTGGCAATTTTAGGACGACTATAATGGACCCTTAAGGAACTAGTGGACCCTCTAATAGTGTAGTGATGTTGTGGTGGGGTCATGGAGTCCTGGTGAAGCCCTAAGGTCAATCCCTAGGTTTGGTGATGAGGTTGTGCCATTGGCAGACCAAAGTGATTCTCACCTTGGCCTTTGATTACCTGCCCCTTTTTATCTTCCTAGGGTTTTGTCATGACCTAGTCATGACCCAAAACCATTCTTAGGGGTCTAATTGGAAATGGGATGTTACAACAACTGCCTGCAGAAATATTTTCTGACTTGGTGATTGACATTGTAACACAATTATGTTTTTTGCTACTCCAAGATATGTGCCTTCTTCCTAGGAATTGGAAAGTCCCGGAAGTGCTCTTTCTATTGTCTTTGCTACCTGCAAAGTCAGCATCTAAAAATCATATTATTTTTTTGTCATTACTTCTTGAGTACCATAAGTTTAAATTTGGTGTTCCCTTGAGGTATCTCAAAATTTGCTTTGCAGCTATGTAGTGAGATTTCTTAGAGTTCACCTGATATCTAGCACACACACATGTTGAAAACATTATGTCAGACATGCTGGCAGTAAGATAGAGCAAGGATCCAATTATGCTCCTGTACTTGGTTTCATCAAAAGGTTACCCTTTCTCATCCTTGTTCTGAGGCATAGCTGAACACATTGGAGTCCTCATAGAGGTTGCATTCTCCATTCCGAATTTCTTTAGCAACTCTTTGGTGAACTTCGTCTGAGAGATGAAAATTCCATTAAGATTGCTTCATTTGAAGTCCTAAGAAATACTTCAGCTCGCCCATATTGCTCATTTCAAACTTCCCTTGCATAAGTTCGGAAAACTTCTTACAAAGGTTGTCATCAGTAGAGCCAAATATAATGTCGTCGACATAGATTTGCACTAGCAAAATCTTGCCTTTTACTTCCCTAAGAAATAATGTCTTATCTACTATTCCCCTTGTGAACTTGTTCTCCAAAAAAAAGTTAGACAGCGTTTCATACCAAGCTTGTGGAGCTTGTTTTAAACCATATAAAGCTTTAAATAATAAATAAACATACTCAGGATGGTTAGGATCAGCAAAACCTGGGAGTTGTTCCACATATACTTCTTCCTTTATTTTACCATTGAGGAAGGCTGACTTCACGTCCATTTGATAGACAATGAAGCCCATGAGAGCAACATATGCGAGGAACAACCTGATGGCTTTGAGTCTTGCCACTAGAGCATAGGTATGATCAAAATCGATTCCTTCTTCCTATCTATATCCTTTAGCTACGAGTCTGGCTTTGTTTTTTTAACATCGTTCCTTCTTCATCCATCTTGTTCTTGTAGACCCACTTTATTCCAATCATATTTTTTCCTTTGGATCTTGGTACAAGCTTCTAAACTTGGCAGCGTTTGAACTGATTGAGTTCTTCTTACCTTGCTACTATCCAAGATGAGTCTTGATTTGCTTCTTTGAATTTCTTTGGTTCAACATGCGAGAAAAAACTCAAATGCATATTTTCATTAATAGTACCTCTTCGAGTTCTTACACCATCACAAGGATCTTCTACGATTTGATCAATTGGGTGATCCCTCAAGTGTCTGAGCTCTAGGGTCCTTACATCTGGAGCTTCTACTATTTCTGGAGTTTCTTCTTCAACTTGGATGACTGCTTCATCTTGGTGATCTTCTTCTCCATTTGAGGTTGGAGGAGTGATCTTTATGAACTTTTGAGTATTTTCTTCAACTGTCTCATCCAAGCTTAACTCTTTACGCCTTGAACCTGCATCCTCAACAAAAACACTGGAAGAGCTGTTATATAGTATGCTCGTCTCATCAAAAATAACATTAATTGACTCTTTTACCACCAGAGTTTTCATATTAAAAATTCTATAAGCCTTACTATGACTACTATAACCTACAAAAAAACCTTCAAAACATTTTTCTCCAAACTTTGGATGCTGATATTTCTCATTATTAAGTACATAACATTTGCTGCCAAAGATCCTGAAGTAGGACACATTCGGTCTCTTGCCTTTCAGTAGCTCATAGGGAGTCTTACGATGATTCTTGTTAATCAACGCTCTATTTTGCACGTGACAAGCTGTATTGACGGCCTCAGCCCAGAAGTACTCTGGTAGAGAGGATTCAGTCAACATTATAGTATATGCTTCAATGAGTGTTCTATTCCTTCTCTCTGCAACTCCATTTTGTTGTGGAGTACGCGGGGAGGAAAACTCATGAATGATACCTTGACTTCCATAAAATTCTAACATGGCACCCGATTCAAATTCTGTTATATGGTCACTTCTGATTCTCACCACTGAACAGTTTAATTCATTCTGAATTCGCCTGACAAAATTTAAGAACACATCAAAGGTATCTGACTTTCATTTCAGAAAGAACACCCAAGTAAAACGTGAGTGATAAATAATTACAAGCGTATATGACTTACCTCCTAAGCTACAAACTTGCATTGGACCGAATAAGTCCATGTGCAGTAAATACAAACACCTTGAGGAATCTTTATCAACAATACCCTTAAATGTAGTGAAAGTCCACCTAGTGCCAACTAGCTTCACCTATGGGGGGGATAGGTGTCTTGTGGGGTTTTTGCGGAATTAAAAACTGTACTTGCACAAGTAAATTAAACAACACAGCACAGAAAAGACTCAAGCAATTTATAGTGGTTCCCCGATTTGGGTACGTCCACTTTCCCCCTTCGACCTATCTCCCAACCAGGGACGACTCGGTCACTTCACCAACAGGATTGAAATCCAATCCTTGCACTAACGGAAGGAACCTTTCCACACGTAGGAGTCACCACTCCCACAACACGGGTTGCACCCAACCCTTACAACTAGAGACCAATCGTTCCTTTACAAAGATATTGAAAATAGATTGTATAAGAAATACAAACAACTTATGGAGACTAAGGTGTCCCTCTTCGTTTGACGACGTGTTCTTGAAGTCAACGAAGAGTCCACAACCCTAGATCTCTCTTGGAGTGAATCTTCCCGTAACCGGCGGCGGCTTGGAGCGGCGGCAAGGTTCTCGGAATAAGCGGCGGCTACAGAGAGCTGCTGTAGTGCTAGGGGATTCAAACTTCATAGCAAAGGAATCAAGGTCTTCCAATGGTCACACTAGGATCGGTCGTCTCAATCGATTCAGAAGGGGAAGGTTTTTCCCGATCAACGAATCAAGAGACAAGGGATCTCTGGTTAGACGCGTGAGATGCTATGCTAGCCTAAGCTTCTATCGCCGGAGATCTAGAAGAACTTGAGATCAACAGCGGCGACAACTGCACGAACGGCGGAGACGGTCGGCGGAGCAAGATCGCGATCTAGGTCACTTCGGCGGCTGTTCTTTTGAATTCGCGTATTTCGTGTTTTGTTCCGCTCATACATACGGAGGTATATATACCTTAGTTCAAGCACATGACCGTTGTGGGTCCCACCAGCAACAAGACCTAAGACCGGTTCGAAATACCACAGGTAACATGGACCGGTCCAGACAGAATCGGAAAATTGCCTAAGTCAAATTCGACGAGAATCGTAGGTGATTCTCGACGAATCGGCGAGAATTACCTACGATTCTCGCCGAATACTACTTAGCAGAATTTTGGCTGCACTGATATAGAAGCGGGGGAGAATCGGCGGGAATCACACTTGATTCTCGACGATTCTGCCTTAGAGAAATTTCTGGCGCGTCGAGACAGCCAGCTCCAACCGGCGAGAATCAACCAGTGATTCTCGACGACTCGGCGAGAATCACTACTGATTCTCGCCGAATCGGAGTGATTCTCGTCGATTCTTACTTAGACAATTTTTCCTCTTTCTTTCCGAGAGCTGGTCTTTGGCCCATCCTTTCTCCTTGTCTGCTCTTGCTCTATCATAGCCCTGTACTTGAAATTAAGTACACTCCAATAGAGAGATTACACGTAGGCCAACACACTGATCTGCTCAACGAGGGATTACGTCGCGCAGACCCGTGTATATTGACCCACTGTACCCTGACATTGGTGTGTACTTAGCGTGGAATAACTGCAAGCACAACTTAAAAGATTTCATCAAATACATTGTCTATTTACCTTAGCTTGTTCAGGGGCTTCTTCAAATCAGGTACATTGTGGATACAATACCCAACAATCTCCCCCTATTTGAAGAAGCCTAAACCCTACAAGCTAAGGTGAATAGAGCGTATGGGAATGAAAATCATAAACTTAAAATTGAGTTGAGAGAGATATTCATTACCAATTTCTTGAGAGCAACCTTGGAGCCACCTTAGCCTTAGCCGAGAGGGTAATCTCCCCCTTTTCGGCTTCTGCAAATCTGGGTCTGGTGCATTTGACACCATGATCCCCCTCAATTCTTGCACCCTTGCTTACACTTGAGTTCCTGGCAGATGCTCCCCCTAGATGCACGAGCCAGGAGCTTCTGTAGTCTTCATTCCTCATAGTTTAGCATCCCCAATTCAGTTTTGAAGAGACTGAACTTGGCCTCGTCTAAGGGCTTTGTGAAAATATCTGCAATCTACTTGTCTGTGGGGACATAGCAGAGAGAGATGTCCTTGTTCTCCACGTGCTCCCGAATGAAGTGGTAGCGCACTTCAATATGCTTCATTCTGCTGTGCGATACCAAATTGTTGGCAATAGCAATTGCACTGGAGGAGTCGCAGTACATTGGTACTTCCTTGAACTGAAGGTCATAGTCTGTTAACTGATTTCTGATCCATAGGAGTTGTGCGCAACAGCTGCCAGCCGAGATGTACTCAGACTCTGCTGTGGAGGTTGCTACACAATTCTGCTTCTTGCTATTCCATGAGATGAGCCTTCTTCCGAGGAATTGACACGTCCCGAAAGTGCTTTTCCTGTCATCCCTACTCCCTGCAAAATCAGCATCTGAAAAACCTATTAGCTCGACATCATTGTTTCTCAGGTACCACAAGCCAAGATTAGGGGTACCTTTAAGGTATCTAAGAATTTGTTTTGCAGCGACATAATGAGATTCCTTAGTGTTCACCTGATATCCGGCACAAACATATATGGAGAACATGATATTCAGTCTACTTGCAGTAAGATAGAGTAAGGACCCAATGATGCTTCTATATTTGGTTTCATCAAAAGGTTTCCCTTTCTCATCCTTATCCAGAGACATGGTGGATCCCATTGGAGTCCTCATAGAGGTTGCATGCTCCATTCCGAATTTCTTGAGGAGTTCATTGGTGAACTTTGTTTGAGAAATGAAAATTCCTTCCTCAGACTGTTTCACTTGAAGTCCCAAGAAATACTTTAGCTCTCCCATACTGCTCATTTCAAACTTTCCTTGCATAAGTTTAGAAACTTCTTGCAAAGATTGTTGTCCGTTGACCCGAATATAATGTCATCGACATAGATTTGCACCAGCAAGATCTTGCCTTTGACTTCCCTGAGAAACAATGTCTTGTCTATTTTTCCTCTAGAGAACTTGTTCTCAAGAAGAAAACTAGACAAGGTCTCATACCAAGCTCGAGGAGCTTGTTTTAACCCATATAGAGCTTTATTGAGAAAGTAGACATGATTAGGATAAGTAGGATTGACAAAACCTGGAGGTTGAGCGACGTATACTTCCTCTTTCAAGTCTCCATTCAAGAATGCTGATTTTACGTCCATCTGATAGACAATGAATCCTTTATGAGAGGCATAGACTAGGAACAGACGGATTGCCTCGAGCCGTGCAACTGGCGCAAACGTCTGGTCGAAGTCAATCCCCTCCTCCTATCGGTATCCTTGAGCCACCAGCCTGGCCTTATTCTTTATGATGACACCATGTTCATCCAGTTTGTTTCTGAAGATCCACTTGGTGCCGATCACGTTCTGCCCCTTTGGTCTGGGAACCAGCGTCCAGACGTTGCATCTTTCAAATTGATGTAGTTCATCTTGCATGGCCAATATCCATGCTGCATCTTTGTTCGCCTCGTCGAACTTCTTTGGCTCAACCTGTGATAGGAAACTAAGATGCAAAATCTCATTAATAGTACCTCTTCGAGTTCTGATACCATCGCGAGGATCTCCGATGATCTGATCTCTAGGATGATCCCTCACGTGTCAGAGCTCTAGAAGTCTTGCATCAGGAGCTCTAGCAATTTCTGGGGCTCCTTCCTCTTCAGGGAGAACTGCTCCATCCTGATTGTCATCCTCTCCGATTGGCGTTGAGGTGGAGACCTTGACGTATTTTGGAGTTGCATCTTTCTCGGGCTCATCCAGGTGTAGCTTTTCGAGTCTGGCACCTGCATCTTCAAGAAGACCACTAGAAGACTTGCAATTAAGCAAACTTCCTTCATCAAATACAACATTTATTGATTCCTCTACCACTAGGGTTTTCTTATTGAAAACTCTATAAGCCCGGCTATGGCTACTATAGCCCATGCATATGCCTTCGAAGCATTTTTCACCAAACTTAGTACGCGGGTACTTTCCATTATTCAGTACATAACATCTGCAACCAAAGATCCTTAAATAGGACATGGTTGGTTTCCTGCCTTTCAGCAGCTCGTAGGGCGTCTTACGATGACTTTTGTTGATCAACGCCCGATTTTGAACATGACAAGCCGTATTGACAGCCTCGGCCCAGAAGTATTCTGGGAGTGAAGCGTCATTCAACATTGTCGTGCAGGCTTCAATGAGTGTTCTATTTCTCCTCTCCGCAACTCCGTTTTGTTGAGGAGTGCGCGGGGAGGAAAAATCATGAAACATACCAAGTTCTTCACAAAACTTTGTCATAGCACCAGACTCGAACTCTGTTCCATGGTCACTTCTGATTTTGACCACTGAGCAGTTAAGTTCGTTCTGAATCTGCTTGACAAAGCTAGTGAAGATGTCAAACGTATCAGACTTGCGTTTTAAAAAGAACACCCAAGTAAATCGAGAGTGATCATCTACAATCACTAGCGTATAAGACTTCCCTCCTAAGCTATGAACTTGCATTGGACCAAACAAGTCCATGTGCAGAAGATAAAGACATCTAGAGGAGTCTTTGTCTGGGATGCCCTTAAAGGTAGCCCGAGTCTGCTTGCCCATCTAGCATGCAGGACAGGGACTATCATTAATGCACTTAATAATGGGAGCATCCCTTACCAAGTCTTTGGAAAACAGCATATTAATTGTCTTATAATTAATATGTGCCAATCTCTTATGCCATTGTTCACAAAGAGATGCACTGCCTTTTGCAACGAGGCATACTGGGGTAGAAGAATCTAGACTGAGAAAATCTAAGCAGAAAATATTTCTGCTCCTAATGCCAGTTAATACTGTCTCCGAAGAGGCACATGATATTATCAGGCATTTATCCTTGCAGAACTTAACGTCATACCCTTTATCACATAACTGGCTTACACTGATCAGGTTATGATTTAAACCCTCAACATAAGCTACGTTAGAGATAGAGAGTATACCGTTGGAAATCGTACCATAACCTCTGGTGACTCCCCGATCAGATCCCCCAAATATAACTTTGGGTCCATTCTCGACTGGAGAGTACTCCCGTAGTAGGCTTCTTGTCTCAGTCATATTACGGGAGCATCCACTGTCCAAATACCAAATGGGAGTTTTGTTGGCCTTTGGACATTCCTGCAAAACAGAGTTAATTTGCCTTAGGAACCCAATCAAACTTGGGTCCTAGATTTCTAGTTAGCATACTCCCCCTCGATTGGTTAACCCTACGAGTGGTCGGCCTCGCACTACCAACATGAGGAGTCTCGTTATTCATTGGATTAAACCAGCAATCCATGGCAAAGTGACCAACTTTGCCACAGCACCAGCAGTCAAACCTGTTATACTTTCTCTTAGGCGCCTGCTTCACCCTTGGAATGTAGGGTTCAATCGGGGCCGTGGACCTGGAGGTGGAGGCATCATGATGACCACAGTCACATGATTTCTTCACCTCTTGTCTTTTCAGTGTGACAGGCTTGGCCTTAGGTGCCTGCTTCCGATTATGGCCGCTAGAGAAGTGACCATAATTTTCCACGCGGATTTCCTCAAAAGGTGCCTTGAAGACACTCTCACTGAAGTTGTGGGGAAAGGTCCAACCATCATACCGGCTCTTTGGCTTTGCAACCGAGGGCCTGAAGTGATGGTCATACGTTGACTCAAAGTCATGTTGGTTACAGGGAAAGCTGGGCTTTCTGAACTCAACAGGCTGAGTGGGGCCTTTCCCTTTTCAGCAGCAGAGGCCTTCTTAGCAGCCTTATTCTTCCTCTGGTTCCTGTTTATCCTGGAAGAGGAACGAGGTACCCATACGTGCCCCAAACCAGCTCCTTTGGTCTGAGCAGTGAAGGTATCAACTAGTGGAAGAACTGTCTTAGGCATAGAGAAGCTCTTAACGATCTTCTTTTCTGCCGCAAGTTGTTCTTCCAACTTGTCGATTTCCTCTTGCTTAAGATCGAGGAGTTTAAGGGACTCTGAATGCTTTGAAGTCAGGTCCAAGTGCTCCTGTCGGAGGGAGATCAAACTGGTGATCTCTTCCCTCAGGGATACACTCTCACCTTTAAGGAATTTAACTTCCTTTTTCTTAGCCTTCAGTCTCTTTCGACATTCCACGAAAGTATTGAGCAGAAGCTCATACTTATCGAGGAGTTCAGCTTCACGGGCTGAAGGGATATCCTCAGGGTCATCATCCTGAGACTTAGGATCAGAGTCAGAGTCGGAGAGAGGGGTGTGAGCTTTTACCTTCCCAGTAAATGGGGGGCAATCTCCTTCCGAGTCACAGCGACCCATTAGCCCAAAGTAGGCTTCCTCGTCATCGCTGGTGTCTGACATGTCAGATTCACTCAGCGTCTTTGGCTTCTTCGCGATGTAACTCCTCTCCTTCTTCTTGTCTTTTGAGGACCTGTGCTCCTCTCCCTTTCCCTTCTCCCTCTTGCCTTGATGGCAGTCGGCCACGACGTGTGCTGGCTTGTTGCAACTAAAGCAAATAATGTCAGATGAGCGGTGTTTGTTCGGTTTGGAAACATACCTGTCAGAAGAATAGTTCTTCTTATGATCCCTTGAGGAGGAGCCGTTTCTCTTTCTCTGATTCCTCAGCTTGAGGAACTTCTTGAATTCCCGTATGATAAAGGAGAAGTCTTCCTCAGACAATTCTGAGCCGGAGGAGCTTGGCTCAGAGTCTTCCTCTTCATCCTTCTTCCACGCACGGGAAGAAGCAACACCCTTACCCTTTCTGGAATGAATGGCTTTTAGGGCCACGGACTTTTCTTTGGCTGCGGCTTTCTCTGCTTCCTCTTCGGCCTTCCTTATGTTCAATTGAAGCTCATAGGACATGAGCTTCCCGAACAGAATCTGAGGGTCGGTTTCCGCAAGTCTGCCAAACTCTCTGATGGCGCAGATCTTCATATCCCATTCCTTAGTAAGGGACCTAAGGAACTTATCATTGAGCTCACCGTCAGTGAACACTCTTCCATATCCCTTGAGTGCATTGACGATCTTGAGGAAGTTTTCGAAGGTAACTCTGATCTCCTCCTTGGGCCCTTGCCTGAAGGCCTCATATTTCTGGTTGAGGAGGGATCTTCGATCGTCCCTCACTTCATCTGTGCCCTCCATTAATACAATCAGGCATCTCCATAGATCCTTGGCTGTCCTGCAGTTGCAGAAGTTCTGCATCATAGAGTCATCAACCGTGCTTACCAGGATGTTCTGAGCTTTCTTGTCGAGTCCGAACAACACCATTTCGTCCTTGTCCATTTCCGAAAGTTTCTTGGGCACTTTCTTGGTAGGATCAATGGTGGAGGCCTTAGTGGGAATGTAAGGTCCCTCCTCCACTATCATGAAGAGTCGGGGGTCGACTGCTTCCATGTAGAATCTGATTCTTTCCTTCCAGATAGGAAAGTTCAGTCTGGTGCACACTGGGATTTTGCCGGAGTGCTTGAGTCCGTCCATGGAAGATATCGGCCTTCTTCTTGACACTGGTGGCAGTATTCTACTGAAGGTGTGAACCTTTTTGATGAGCAACCTCCCTCTGATACCACTTGAAAGTTCACCTAGTGCCAACTAGCTTCACCTATGGGGGGGGGGGGGATAGGTGTCTTGTGGGGTTTTTGCGTAATTAAAAACTGTACCTGCACAAGTAAATTAAACAACACAGCACATAAAAGACTCAAGCAATTTATAGTGGTTCCCCGATTTGGGTACGTCCACTTTCCCCCTTCGACCTATCTCCCAACTAGGGACGACTCGGTCACTTCACCAATAGGATTGAAATCCAATCCTTACACTAACGGAAGGAACCCTTCCACACGTAGGAGTCACCACTCCCACAACATGGGTTGCACCCAACCCTTACAACTAGAGACCAATCGGTCCTTTACAAAGAAATTGAAAATAGATTGTATAAGAAATACAAACAACTTATGGAGACTAAGGTGTCCCTCTTCGTTTGACGACGTGTTCTTGAAGTCAACGAAGAGTCCACAACCCTAGATCTCTCTTGGAGTGAATCTTCCCGTAACCGGCGGCGGCTTGGAGCAGCGGCAAGGTTCTCGAAATAAGCGGCGTCTACGGAGAGCTGCTGCAGTGCTGGGGGATTCAAACTTCGTAGCAAAGGAAGCAAGGTCTTCCAACGGTCACACTAGGATCGGTCATCTCGATCGATTCGGAAGGGGAAGGTTTTTCCCGATCAACGAATCAAGAGACAAGGGATCTCTGGTTAGACGCGTCAGACGCTATGCTAGCCTAAGCTTCTATCGCCGGAGATCTGAAAGAACTTGAGATCAACAGCGGCGACAACTGCACGAACGACGGAGACGGTCGGCGGAGCAATATCGCGATCTAGGTCACTTCGGCGGCTGTTCTTTTGAATTCGCGTATTTCGTGTTTTGTTCCGCTCATACATACGGAGGTATATATACCTTAGGTCAAGCACATGACCGTTGTGGGTCCCACCAGCAACAAGACCTAAGACCGGTTCGAAATACCGCATGTAACATGGACCGGTCCAGATAGAATCGGAAAATTGCCTAAGTCAAATTCGGCGAGAATCGTAGGTGATTCTCGACGAATCGGCGAGAATTACCTACGATTCTCGTCGAATACTACTTAGCAGAATTCTGGCTGCACTGATATAGAAGCGGGGGAGAATCGGCGGGAATCACACTTGATTCTCGACGATTCTGCCTTAGAGAAATTTCTGGCGCGTCGAGACAGCCGACTCCAACCGGCGAGAATCAACCAGTGGTTCTCGACGACTCGGCGAGATCGGCGAGAATCACTTAGTGATTCTCGTCGATTCTTACTTAGACAATTTTTCCTCTTTCTTTCCGAGAGCTGGTCTTTGGCCCATCCTTGCTCCTTGTCTGCTCTTGCTCTATCATAGCCCTGTACTTGAAATTAAGTACACTCCAATAGAGAGAGTACACGTAGGCCAACACACTGATCTGCTCAACGAGGGATTACGTCGCGTAGACCCGTGTATATTGACCCACTGTACCCTTACATTGGTGTGTACTTAGCGTGGAATAACTGCAAGCACAACTTAAAAGATTTCATCAAATACATTGTCTATTTACCTTAGCTTGTTCAGGGGCTTCTTCAAATCAGGTACATTGTGGATACAATACCCAATATGTAGCCCTTATCTGCTTGCCCGTTTGACATGTGTGACATAGACTCTCTTTAATGCATTTAATAGTTGGTGCGTCACGTACTAGGTCTTGATAGAATTACATATTAATAGCTTTGAAAATAATATGTGCTAGTCTCTTGTATCATTGGTCACAAAGAGATGCACTATCTTTTATAACAAAACACATTGGTGTAGAAGTGTCTAAACATAGAAAATTAATACAATAGATATTTTTACTCCTAGTGCCTGTTAATACTGTCTTCATAGTAGAGGCCGATTTTATAAGTCATTGATCCTTAGTGAAAGTAACAATGAAGCCTTTATCACATAACTGACAGATTATGTTCTAATCCTTTCACATAAGCCACATCAGTGAATGAGACTACACCATTAGAAATCATACTGTAGCCTTTTGTAATTCCCCGGTTAGAACCACCAAAGGTAACCTTTGGACCATCTTTGACTGGAGTATAATTTTGAAGTAGGCTTCTTGTCCTGGTCATATGCCGAGAGCATCCACTGTCCAAATACCAGATAGGCATTTTGTTGGCCTTTGGACATACCTGGAAAGATAGATCAATTTACCTTAGGAACCCAAATGTATTTGGGTCCTTGGTTCCTGGTCAACATGATCCCCCTAGGAACATTAAGATTGCGAGTGGTAGGTATCGCATAACTAACTCATGGGGTTACAAAATTGGTAGGGTTATACCGACAATCTGCGCCAAAGCGACCAATTTTGCCGCAGCACTAACAGTCAAATCTGTTTTACCTCCTTTTGTACTCCTGCTTTACCATTTGATCATGAGGTCTAGCAGGGAAAACATTCTTAGAGAAGGAGACCTCCTGGTTGCAGTATACTCAGGAGATCCCCATCTCTTTAGCCTTAGGCAGAATAGTTTTGGCTTTTGATGCCTTCTTATTGTTATGACCATTAATATATGGACAATAGCTCTGTAGAGTGATCTCTTCATTAGGTGCCTTGAAGACACTTCCACCTAAGTTTTGAGGACGAGTACAACCCTTATAGTCCTTGACAGGTTCAACCTGAATTTGTCTTGTCAAGTTACCATAGGAGCTATCAAAATAAAATTCGTGGGAAGGAAAAATAACCTTCTTAAACGTGGTCTGACTGATAGGGCCCTTCCCTTTCTCTTCAGCGGTTGCTTTTGTAGCCGCCTTATTTTTCTTTTTAGCCTTGGCCCTCCTGGAAGTTTTTTTAGGAGCAGCCATATGACCTAAGCCAGCTCCTTTAGCCTGAGCTGAGAATTCAGCAACAAGTGGAATTATTGTCTTGGGCTTGGAAAAACTTTCAATAAGTTTCTTTTCAGCGACAAGCTATCCTTCCAGCTTCTAGATGATTTTCTCCTTTAGGTTAAGGAGCTAATGTGAACTTTTGTTATCATCGGCAAGGGAGTGGAGTTCCTCACTAAGTGAGTTCATTCTGGCAACTTACTCCCTTAGAGTGATCTCCTCAGCCTTAAGGGATTTGATCCTATTAGCCTGAGTTCTAACAACTTTTCTACACCAATCATATGCCTTGATCAACTCTTTATACTGAGCCATGAGTTCGGATTCATCATCAGAGGAACAGTTCTCATGAACATCGTCTGGAGCATCAAACTCTAAAAGAATAGTGTGAGAATTTACCTCCCCATGAAATTGGGGGTCAACTTCTTCTTCGTCGGAGTGAGCCATGAGCCCAAAGTAGGCTTCTTCATTCTCACTTGACTCAGATGAGTCAGTGTCACTGAAGGTCTTCTGCTTCTCTGCCATGAAGCTCTTCTCCTTTT
Source organism: Platanthera zijinensis (assembly GCA_039513925.1). NCBI lineage: Eukaryota > Viridiplantae > Streptophyta > Magnoliopsida > Asparagales > Orchidaceae > Platanthera > Platanthera zijinensis. The sequence continues at coordinate 47,909,352 of CM077098.1, read as the reverse complement.
TTTTATCGTGAAAGGACTTATGTTCTTCTCTTCTTCCACCCTCCTTCTTCTTATGAGGGCAGTCGGTGATCACGTGACCTGGCTTATTACAGCAATAACACACAATATTAGTTGAAATATGTTTGTTATATTTAGTATTATACCTATCATTTGTGTGGCATTTATTTTGATGATCACCATCGTGACGTGATCTTCTGTAAGAGTAGTCTTTGCCTCTCATCTGTTTTGTTGGAACACCCTTTTTATATTTGGGTCAGGATAACTATGCTAAGGATGTTGACCTAATTGTATAGCATAGGTCATTGAGTGTGAGTTTAGAACTTAGGTTATTTGAGATTTAGTTCTGCTCAGCTCGACGGAGAGTCGACCCCAGCTCGACGTAGAGTCGTCCTCAGCTCGACGCATAGTCGACCGCTGCTCGACGCACAGTCGATCGCAGCTCGACGCAGCGTCGTTCTCAGTTCGACGTAACGTCGAGTTCTGCTCAACGTTTTGGCGTGTATCTCTCTGCTTCAATCTTACTCTCTGATCGACGGTCAGTCGAGCTCAGATCGACGCTTCAGGATGAGTTCGACGTTTTAAGTTCTCCCTTCTGTCGACATTTGAAATTCAAATGAGAGATTTTTCAAGCAATTATTGCAAGAGATCCCCTGGCCGTTTCAAGACTTAATTGCTCCATATCTCAAGGAATTTTCAATGGAAATCAATTAAGGCTTTCCTTCTAGGCATGGACAGTTATGGAATACATTAAATGCCCTGCCAACGGCTATAATCCCATTTTTCTCAGAGATCTATTCAGGAGAGACAAGGAGAACAAAAAGGACATTCATTCTGACAACACAGAGATCATCCATCTTCATCTCTCTCTCAAGAAATCAGTCTGCAGAGAATTTACAGAGAAGAACTACACTCAGAGAAACATCTTGATCAACATTCTCTGAAACCTCTTCAGCCTCTGCATTCAACTCTTCTCAATTTGCTTTCTACCTTCAGACATCAAACACTCAGTTTCTGAGTCATCTATTGCTGAAGAAGGACAAGCAGTGAAGAACCTGTCACCCTTGTGCAAAGCTTCTTCTACCTGAACTTCTATATCTCAGGGGGAGCTTTGACAACATCTACATCCACTAGCTTCTCTCTGATTGTTGACAGAGAAGCAAACTCAACCCTTCTTATTTTACCTCTTCTGTACAGGGTTTTAACTCTCTTCAAAAGTTACCTTTTGGTTAGCTGAGACCTTGTCAAAATCAGTGGTGGCAAGACACCTTATCAAAAAATCTGGTGGTGCCCAGGACACCTGATCAAGCATCCTGCAGTGGATTCCTATCAAGGGGTGATAGAAGAGTGGACTACCCAAGTTTGGGGAACCACTATAAATTTCCTTGTGTCTTCTGTGGATTGCTTTTCTTCTTGCTTGTGTACTGTGTGATTTTACTTTAAATATATTTATCTGTTTGCATCACTCACTACCTACACTAAGTAAATCTAAAGGTTTTAAATATATCAATTTATTTGAACTTACTCTATTCACCCCCCCTCTAGAGGCTGTTAGATCTTATCACCTAACTTTCAATTGGTATCAGAGCGAGGTTGGTCTTTACTTCAGGCTAACACCTGGACCACAAAGATCTTTGATAAGATCAAACCCTATAGAGTGGTTACTTTATTTTGTTTTGTTATAAATTGTTTTTATAAAACTCATGGCACAAAACAAGGAGTATGCAAGCACAAGACCTCCAGTGTGCAATCTTTCCAAGTTTGGACTCTGGAAAGCAAGGATAAAACTTTACATGAATTCTTTTGATGAAGATATCTTTAATTGTGTCTTAACAGAATGTCCAAGACCTCCTACTTCAACAAGTACTTCAGCTGTTCCACCTCCTGCAGGAACAGACACTGATATAAAGAAGTGGAAAGTTGCTGATGCAAAAGCAATGAACATATTGGCACAAACTATGTCTGATGACATATTCCAAAAAGTTGCTGAATGCAATTCTGCCAAGGAAATCTGGGACAAATTAACTGAAATAGTCTCAGGTTCAGCTGATGAAAGAAAGGATAGAAGAGCTCAACTGATAACACAGTATGAGAACTTCAAAATGGCTCCAGCTGAATCTGTGGCTGACATGTACAACAGATTCAGTCTCATTGTCAGTGAGTTGAAAACTCTGGACAAGGATATATCTCTCACTGAGATAAATGATAAAATTCTCATGTGCCTACCTAGCACTTGGGATTCAAGAATCTGGCCAATCAAAGATGGCAGAAGTCAAATTGAGCTATCCACTGAAGCTCTCTTAGGCAAGCTCAAGTCCTATGAGCAATTTGTCAAGACAAGAGAAGGGGAGCAAAACACATCTTCTCCTGCACCCAAAGTGGAGAAGACAATAGCTCTCAAAGCTTCAGAGGAAGTACCTAAAGAGAAGGAGATAGTCAATGAAGAACTTCTAAGCCTACTAGCCAAAAGATTCAACAAAATGGCTAGGAAGAATTTCAGAAAATGGTCTTCTAAGGACCAAGACAAGCCAAGGTATGATAGATCTAATAATAAAGAAATTACTTGCTATGGCTGCAGGAAACCAGGACATATTGCACCAAACTGTCCTGAGAATCAAGGCAAAGACAAGAAAGATAAGAGAGAAAGAAAAGACAAGAAAAGAGAGAAAGATTCAAAGAAATATTATGAGAAATCCTCTTCCAGAAACACCAAAAACACAAGGAAAGGATTTGTTGCAGAAACTTGGAGTGATACTGAAGATTCTGAAGAATCATCCAGCACAAGTGATGATGAGGATGATGCCACAGAAAAAGGATTCTGCATGATGGCAATCAATGCATCACAAAGCAGCTCAGATTCAGAGCATGAATCTGAATATGTGACTGATCAGGAATTGAGTGAAGATCAGGTACTTGACTCATTTGATTTTTCTTCTGATGATTTCAAGTTGAGATTTAAATCAATGTGCATAGACTTGCTGACAGCAGAGAAGACAAATGATTCTCTTAGAAGTCAACTGTCTGATTACAGCACATTAAGTGCAAATAATCTCAAGCTCTCTGATGAGTTAGAGTGCTGTAGGGAGGAGATAGCTTCACTAAAGAGTGAGCTATCCAAGGCTAAATAGCTAGAGGAAACTCTCAATGGGAGGAGCCTCAAGCTAATAGACATCACAAGCACAGTGAACTCAAGAATGAGTGGTTCAATAGGTTTGGGTGCCTCTCCAAGCCAACCTATAGTGCTAACAACTCCCATAAAATTTACCAGTAACAAGGGTAAAGGAATTATGGTAGTAGCCAGAAAAAATTCTGATCTACCTAAGCAACTTCAAGTTCAACAGAAAACGTCGAACAGAGCTCGACGTCCTTCGACCAGAGCTCGACGCCGTTCTAACAAGAATCAGCAACACCTTGCTAAAGCGTCGAACTCAGGTCGACACACGTCGAACTCAGGTCGACTTGCTGTTGTCCCTGAAAGTAGGCCTGTTCAAGCGTCGAATGGAGCTCGACGTCCTGAAACTTCAGCGTCGAACTTAGGTCGACGTGCGTCGAACAGAGCTCAGAGTTCTGGGCTGTCTGCACAGGATAAATCTAAATTGAATATCAAGTATCCTACATCCCAGCCTAACTCTTATGCTGAATGGGTGATTCCTCCTAGGAGATATCATCCTGAAGGCTATAAGAGTCAGCCTGAAATGTCATTCATTTCTGATTTCATTGGTTATCAACCTCAACCCAAGGTAAACTGGGTGAAAAACAACTAAGCTGTTACATGTGCAGATGAAGAGCTATCCAGGGGTGAACCAGCATTGGTACCTGGATAGTGGTTGCTCCAAACATATGACAGGAACCAAAAGCAATCTTTCATCCTTCAAAGCAAAGCTTGGACCAAGAGTAATCTTTGGTGACTCCAATTTTGGACAAACCAAGGGATATGGTCAAGTCAAAATAGGCTCAATCACTTTCAAGAAGGTAGCCTATGTGGAAGGACTGAAGCACAACTTAATCAGCATCAGTCAACTTTGTGATGCTGGTTATCAGGTTTGGTTCACTGATCTAGTATGTAATATTGCTCTAGATAATAATATTGTGTTGATTGGAAATAGGCAAGATAACATATACCTAGTAGATTTTAATTCTTCTAAAGTAGACATATGCCTTTTTAATTCCCTTAGTAAGCCAAATGAGCTTTGGCATAAAAGATTAGGACATGTTAACCTTAGAACTATTGCTAGGTTGTCTAAACTCAACCTTGTTAGAGGACTACCTTCTGGTCCCTACAAGAAGGAAGGACTCTGCAAGGCTTGCCAACTAGGAAAGCAAACTAAAAATAGTTTCAAATCACTTAACAAGAGTGATTCACCTAGGGTTTTGTATCTGTTGCACATGGACCTTTTTGGACCTACTACAGTACAAAGTCTAGGGGGGAAATCTTATGCCTTAGTGATTGTAGATGACTTCTCAAGATTCACTTGGGTGTTCTTCCTAAGAAAGAAGTCTGATAACTTCAAAATTTTGACAGATTTTCTCAAGAGCATACAGATTGAGTTCAATACTCATATAGCCCTGATCAGAAGTGATCATGGGACAGAGTTTGATTCTCTTCTTATGCAAGAGTTCTGTCAGAATGAAGGGATCAGGCACACTTTCTCAGCTCCTAGAACTCCTCAACAAAATGGGGTAGTTGAAAGGAAAAATAGAACCTTAATTGAATCAGCCACAACATTATTGACAGATGCTCATCTTCCTCTAACCTTTTGGGCAGAGGCTGTGAACACCTCCAATTATGTTTTGAATAGAAGCCTGATACATAAACTAAAGGATAAGACTCCTTATGAATTGCTCAAAGGGAAGAAACCTAAAGTTAGCTTTTTCAAAATTTTTGGTTGCATTTGTTTCATTCACAATAATGACAAGAGATATTTAGCAAAATTTGAAGCTAAGGCTGATGAAGGAGTGTTTCTGGGATACTCTTTGAACAGCAAAGCTTATAGGGTGTATAACAAATCATCTCATAAAATTGAAGAGTCCATGCATATTACCTTTGATGAATCTAATATGTCTTATAAGGAGAAGAATTCTTCTACCATAGATCACTTACAGGTACAATCATTAGCTGAAAATATTAATCAGTTAACCATCATGGATGAGGGAAATCTATCTTCAACAACTCAACAAGAAGCTGCTAGCAATAAGAGTGAAGATACAGATCAAACTTCAGAACCAAATGGAGAGCCAGTTGTTGTTCCACAAGAGGAAACAACAACACAGGTTGGTGAACAATCAACACCCACTGTTGATTTAGTAACAATAAGAGATCATCCAATCTCCCAAGTGATTGGAGAAATTTCAGAAGGTGTGCAAACCAGAAATCAGATAAATCAACATCTGATGCACACCTGTTTTCTCTCCCAAATAGAGCCTCAAACTATTCAAGATGCAGAGCAAGATCCAAACTGGATCATTGCAATGCAAGAGGAACTAAACCAGTTTGAAAGGAACAAAGTATGGGAATTGGTTCCAAAACCAAGAAACCATCAAATTGTTGGAACTAAGTGGGTTTTCAGGAATAAGCTAGATGATCAAGGGATCATTGTGAGAAACAAGGCAAGGCTTGTTGCTCAAGGCTATTGTCAAGAAGAAGGGATTGATTATGACCAAACCTTTGCACCAGTTGCAAGGTTGGAGGCCATAAGAATTTTCCTTGCTTATGCTGCACACAAGAAGTTCAAAGTTTTCCAAATGGATGTTAAAAGTGCATTTCTCAATGGAGACATTAAGGAAGAAGTCTATGTCAAGCAACCTCCAGGTTTTATCTCTTCAACCCTTCCTGAACATGTTTTCAAATTACATAAGGCTTTATATGGCCTCAAGCAAGCTCCAAGAGCATGGTATGAGACCTTAGCCTCCTTTTTGCTTGAAAATGATTTTAAAAGGGGTAGAGTAGACCAAACTCTTTTTATTAGAACCCATAAGTCCCATATCCTACTAGTACAAATATATGTAGATGATATAATATTTGGGTCTACTGATACAAGCTTATGCAAGAAGTTCTCACAACTTATGCACTCAAAGTTTGAAATGAGTAGCATGGGTGAGCTTTCCTTTTTCTTAGGATTGCAAATCAAACAACATGCTGATGGCATATTCATCTCTCAAACCAAGTATGCAAAAGAATTGGTTAAGAAATTTGGTATGTCAGATGCATCTTCTATGAAAACACCTATGCCTACTAATGCTGTCTTAGATGCTGATGAATCTGGTAAACCAGTTGATCAGACTAATTTTAGAGCAATCATTGGCTCTCTTTTATATCTTACAGCTAGCAGACCAGATATTATGTTTGCTACATGTGTATGTGCTAGGTTCCAAGTGAGCCCTAGAGAGTCACACCTCACATTAGTTAAGAGAATTCTTAGATATGTAAAAAGCTGTCCAAATCTAGGTCTCTGGTATCCACATGATTCAGGATTTGATCTCACTGGATTTTCAGATGCTGATTATGCTGGATGTAGAGTAGACAGGAAAAGCACCAGTGGAACCTGTCAATTCCTGGGTGATAGACTTGTCTCCTGGTTTTGCAAAAAGCAAACATCTGTGTCTACATCAACTGCTGAAGCTGAATACATGGCTGCAGGAAGTTGCTGCTCACAGATATTGTGGATTCAAAACCAGCTCCTAGACTATGGTTACAACTTAGAGAAGTCAAAAATTCTTTGTGATAATACTAGTGCAATTTGTATTGCTCAAAATCCAGTTCTCCATAGTAGGACAAAGCACATAGAGATCAGACATCATTTCTTAAGGGATAATGTAGAAAAGAATAAAATAGCACTAGAGTATATTTCTACTGATTTACAAAGGGGAGATATTTTCACCAAACCTTTGGATGAAAAGAAACACTTCTTCTTCCTTAATCAGTTGGGAATGATAGATGGAGATAGCATAAATTAATTTACAAGATTTTGAAACCATAAAAATAACAAAATCTAGGCAAATGTATCTCTTCCTTAAGGATCTAGAGGCTGTTAGATCTAGAGGTTCTGTCTGAACTCTGCTCGACGCTCGACGCTTTTCACTTGAAAACGTCGACCGGAGATCGACTGACCGTCGACCGCTAAATAGCGTCGACCGTCGACCTCATCTTTTGCGTCGACCAGAGATCGACTCTGTCTAGAGTTTGTTAAGTTTCTGTTACGGTCGACGACGTTAATTGACGTCGACCAGAGCTCGACGTTCAGCATCCCTAATAGCGTCGACCGTCGACCTTCAAACCGTCGAACGTCGAACTCAGCTGAACACCATCGAGTCTCTTCGTTTCCCCTAGAGCCTCTTAGCGTCGAACTAAGCTCGACGTTATTTCCTTTTCTGCGTCGAACCCTAGTATAAAATCATCTTCTCGGCGTCGATGTCATTTGCGCTTTCGTATTTCCTGCAACTACATTCTCCCTCCAAAGCTTTTACACTTGTTCTTGAGAGGTATTCTGCAGATAATGGCGATTCCAGCAAACATATTGACGGCAATGAAGTTCGATTATGGTTTCGACATCGACTTGGATTCCTTTGAAGGTTCCTCACAGAATTTTCTGGATATCCTGGAGCTATTTAAAGAACAGAAACTAGTGAAGTTTATGTCAACAAGAATGCCCATGGCAGAGACTGAAATTAAAGAGTGGATATATACAGCAGCTAATACAAATGAGAGCACTATTACTGGTTCTATTTCTGGAACTCAGGTATCAATATCTCCTGCTACTTTTACTGAAGCTTTTGAATTAGAGAATGGAAATGACAGCTTGGATTTGTCAAATGAGGAGTATGCTGCAATGCTAGACAGAATGGGTCATTCTTCTGAGAATGCCTCCAAATTGCTGAAAGTGGATCTTGCCATTGAATTTAGGCTTTTAGCTGATGTGGTAGGCAAGGTCATCTGCGCTAAGAGGACAGCACATGATGCTATTACCAGGCAACAATTCTGCATCATGGCTGCCCTCCTAGATAAAAAGCACCTAAATTGGGGAGAATTACTGTTTGATTTAGTGAAGAAAAAGGTCAATAAGACCTATGTTCATTTTGGAAGGACTTTGGGATTGTTGCTTCATCATGTCTGCCCACAGCTTCTGGTAACCTCCAAGCACATTAATGCTTCAAAGAGGTTGACCTGTGCCCTGATTGGAAAATGGGACAGGAAGATTGTAAATCCCAAGGCTGCTGCAGCAATGAAATCCTCTACTGAAACAAGGGCTGTTGTGGCCACTCACCCTCAGTCAACTGACCTAGTAGAAGAAGCCAGGCCATCAATCACCATCTCTCCTTCTTTCAGCTTTCCAACCACCTTCACTCCATCAACTTCTCAGCTCTCATCCCCTTTGCAAACATCATCCATTGACACTATTGCATCTTCTCTTCGTCCATCCATTACCACCACTTCTGAAGTATTTGATCCTCTTCATTACTTCCCTCCAATGGACACTGAGATCAATCAAGATGATTCCTTCTTGGATGATTCACATGATAACATTGCTGAGCCATCATTCTCAGACCTCATCATGTCCTCCATTATTGAACCCTCCATTCCTCTTCCTTCTATAACATCATCTTCTCCTGCTGCATCTGTTTCTCTCCCCTCTACCTCTGCTCAACAGTCTGAGCAAGTAGATCTGCTTCCCTTGGCTAATAAGCTCTATGAGCTCTTGGCTCCAAGGTTGTCCTCCTTATTGGATGCTTCCCTAGCTCCAATAATCAGATCTTTGGACTCTATTTCTTCAAAGCTCTCTTCCCTCTCTCCTGCTGTGGCTGGCCCTTCTTCTAGGGGCCTAGAATCAGTTGCTACTGAATCTAGGCAGGGGGAGATTTTGGTAGAAGAAGAGCTGCCTTCTGTTGATTGTGAAGAGATGCTATTTCAGATGTTCAGATTGCAGATAGAGAATTCAGTCCACCTCCAGTTGAAGATTCTATTGTGACAGTACCAGCATCATTTTTCAGAAAATCCTTCAGCTCTCACAAGTTACTGCTTGCTGAAGATCTGTCCAGGGCCATCATTCCCTTTGCTGCTGCTGCTGTTGGTTGTGATAAGATGATTCTTGAAGATGATGTAGTGGTAGCTGATGCTCCTGCAAATGAGTCTGTTGCTCATATTTGTTTTGATTCTGTTGATATTATTGATGATGATCAGTCTGTTGATAACATGACTGTTGATAAGGTTCTTAACACTTCTGATGCAGTGGAAGCCCTTGCTCCTGCTGAAGTTGTTGTTTCTGAGGCAGTGGTAGCTGTTGCTCCTGCCAGTTCTTTTGTTTCTTCTGTTTCTGATGCAGTGGTAGCCTCAGCTCCTGCTAATGAAAGTTATCCAGCCATTTCTATTGAGGCTGTGATTTCTGAAGTCTTGAGTGACTTAGCTGATTCAGTGCCTGCTGCTCCTGAAACCATTTCTTTCCCTGCAGTGCTAGATAAGTCATCTACACTGGCAGATGCTCCTCCTTCTGTTTCAGAAAGTGCATCAAAAGATGATTATTATGATCCCTATGATCATATCCAAAGCAGCTCCTCTGATGAGTTTGCAACTAGTTCTGATGACTCTTCTGCAACTATTGCTAAAAAGAGGAAAGCTAGAAGCAAAGCTCTAAAGAGAGTTCCAATGGAAAGGGCTACTGACCATGACATCCCTTATTACATACAGCACAAATGCAAGATTACTGAGCCATGGATGCAGTTCTCTAAAAATCAGCTCAAGGCAATAAGAAAGAAAAAGAAGTTCAAGAAAGGAGATTCCAAGTCTTTTGACTTTCCTCCTCCTCCACCTCCTCCTTCTCCAGGTGCAGGAGGCAGTGCTAACCCAGTAAGCAAACCTCCAACATCCTCCTTCCAAGGCAAGACTTATCAGTCAAGGAGAGGACAAGGAGGTGGCCAATCTAGAGGTTATCAATCAAGAGGAAATCAATCCAAAGGATCTTCTAGAGGTAATCAAGCTAGAGGTCAAGCCAGAACCCAACCTTATCAAAGGGAAGGAAAGACCATTGCTTCAACCACTGGTCCCTTTCCCTTTAAGCTCAATGAGGGTGTAAGGCAGAAACCTATTCCTTCAGATCAAAGCAATAAGTATGAGCCTCCTATTCCATATGATGATCCAGTTAACAACCCTACTGCATGGAAGGCTAGGATGACTGAGCTTGCTGCCCTAGACCTAATTAAGAAGAACAAAGAAAGGGGACTGGACACATCCAACATAAGCACAATGTCAGACCAAAGAAGACAGGAAGTAGACAAATATCATTCTAGCAAATTCTTTGATGCTGATAGATACATGGAGTTACATCCTGCTGCTGTTCCTCCCTCTGGAAAGAGCATAACTTCATTGGGGACTTCTGAAGATTACAGATCAAAGAAAGACATTGCCAACCCTCAAAGGGAAATCAAATTCAAGAAAGGCTCTGAAGAAGAGCCTAAGAAGAAGTAAATGTAAGATGGCTTATCTTCTATGCTACTGCCATAAACATTTTTGATAGTTGCTTATCTGCTCCTGCTTCCATCTGTGTTCTTGATTTTCAGTATTTCAAATGTCTGTATGCATTTTTTAATTTCCTTAAATTCATGTAAATAGTAATCCTAATCCAAATAGGGGGAGATTGTTGGAACACCCTTTTTATATTTGGGTCAGGATAACTATGCTAAGGATGTTGACCTAATTGTATAGCATAGGTCATTGAGTGTGAGTTTAGAACTTAGGTTATTTGAGATTTAGTTCTGCTCAGCTCGACGGAGAGTCGACCCCAGCTCGACGTAGAGTCGTCCTCAGCTCGACGCATAGTCGACCGCTGCTCGACGCACAGTCGATCGCAGCTCGACGCAGCGTCGTTCTCAGTTCGACGTAACGTCGAGTTCTGCTCGACGTTTTGGCGTGTATCTCTCTGCTTCAATCTTACTCTCTGATCGACGGTCAGTCGAGCTCAGATCGACGCTTCAGGATGAGTTCGACGTTTTAAGTTCTCCCTTCTGTCGACATTTGAAATTCAAATGAGAGATTTTTCAAGCAATTATTGCAAGAGATCCCCTGGCCGTTTCAAGACTTAATTGCTCCATATCTCAAGGAATTTTCAATGGAAATCAATTAAGGCTTTCCTTCTAGGCATGGACAGTTATGGAATACATTAAATGCCCTGCCAACGGCTATAATCCCATTTTTCTCAGAGATCTATTCAGGAGAGACAAGGAGAACAAAAAGGACATTCATTCTGACAACACAGAGATCATCCATCTTCATCTCTCTCTCAAGAAATCAGTCTGCAGAGAATTTACAGAGAAGAACTACACTCAGAGAAACATCTTGATCAACATTCTCTGAAACCTCTTCAGCCTCTGCATTCAACTCTTCTCAATTTGCTTTCTACCTTCAGACATCAAACACTCAGTTTCTGAGTCATCTATTGTTGAAGAAGGACAAGCAGTGAAGAGCCTGTCACCCTTGTGCAAAGCTTCTTCTACCTGAACTTCTATATCTCAGGGGGAGCTTTGACAACATCTACATCCACTAGCTTCTCTCTGATTGTTGACAGAGAAGCAAACTCAACCCTTCTTATTTTACCTCTTCTGTACAGGGTTTTAACTCCCTTCAAAAGTTACCTTTTGGTTAGCTGAGACCTTGTCAAAATCAGTGGTGGCAAGACACCTTATCAAAAAATCTGGTGGTGCCCAGGACACCTGATCAAGCATCCTGCAGTGGATTCCTATCAAGGGGTGATAGAAGAGTGGACTACCCAAGTTTGGGGAACCACTATAAATTTCCTTGTGTCTTCTGTGGATTGCTTTTCTTCTTGCTTGTGTGCTGTGTGATTTTACTTTAAATATATTTATCTGTTTGCATCACTCACTACCTACACTAAGTAAATCTAAAGGTTTTAAATATATCAATTTATTTGAACTTACTCTATTCACCCCCCCTCTAGAGGCTGTTAGATCTTATCACCTAACTTTCATGTTTCTTCTTACTGAGAAACTTCTTGAACTGTTTTGAGAGAAGAGAGAACTCTCCATCAGATAACTCTGAGCCCGAGGTGCTAGGCTCCGAGTCTTCTTCTTCACTTTCTTCCTAAGTGGGAGTAGGAGGTGCTGCTTTAGACTTCCTTGAGCTCTCTACCTTCAGTGCAACCAACTTCTCCTTTGATGAAGATCTAATGCCCTCTTCTTCAGCCTTTCTGGCATTGATTTGAAGCTCTTAGGACATAAGCTTCCTGAAGAGGTTCTGGGGGATAGTGTCAGCCAATATCCCAAACCCCCTGATAGCACAAAATTTGTTATCTCATTCCTTAGTTAAGGATCTTAGAAACTTATCGTTAAGCTCTCCATTAGTGAAAGCCCGATCGTAGTTTTTCATGTCGTTGATGATCTTCAAGAAGTCCTCAAATGTATCAGCTATTGTGTCCTTGGGGCCTTATTTGAAGGCCTCATACTTCAAATTTAGAAGGGATCTTATATCATGCCTTACTTCTTCGGCGCCTTCCATCAAGACAATTAGAGACTGTCACATGTCCTTGGCAGATTGGCAGTGTAATAGGTTCTGCAACATTGAATCATTGACTGCGCTTGCAATGATATTCTTGGCTTTCTTGTCTAGAGAGATAAGGGCAATCTTGTAAGACCCCCATTTTTTTTTCTTTTTCGACACCAGGGTCTTAGGCCCAGAACCGCAGCCTTGCGCTGATACCTTCTCACCCGGGAAGGTCGTCACTACAAGACACCGATTATGCCGGCCAAATCGATCTCTACTGTAGCATGAGTATAAAAGCAAGTCCACAGAAATCACATATATAGAAAAATAAACTCCACGAAGGGAGTGTCCACAGATAGTACATATAATGAAAATCTCGGGCTTATGCCCGGAACATCAAGTCCTCACTACAAATCACTCATCGCGGAAGCAAACTAATACAACTACTAGTGTTCGGGACTCACAGTCCCTGTTGTCTGGACTCCGGTACTAGACTGTCCGATCTCCAAGCGTGCCGACCTCCGGGGCTGCTCCTCCATGCTGGGCTCTGTGGTCCCCTAAATGATGTGGTTCGAAAACCGTTAGTCTAAAAGACTAAGTCCTATCGTCCCCCACCCCTTCCCCCATGGCTCCTAAGTACCGAGCAGGGAGAAGGAAAGGGAAGGACTTGAAGGTGGAGAATAGTCAAATTGCAGATGGCAGTGGAACTAAACTAACAGTGTAAGCATGATAATATATAAAATTAAATAAGTAACCTTAACTTATGTGAAAACACATAAGCTAAGGGATCTCTTGCAGGGATCCTATCGTATAAAAAGTCTCATACCGATTTATACGATAGGGTGTCGGTTTTACTAGCAGGCATAACATATAAATAATACTGAAAGAGAACCTTGACTTATAAGCACGCTCGCACGAACTTATAGGCCAAGGGGTCGTTTTGCAAGGCCTAGTGTATAGAGCGTCTCATTCCGCTTATACATTAGGTGTCAGGTTATATGTAATGGTTATGCTATGAAATGCAAGTATGCTATGATGTGAACATGCAAGTGCAACTCACCCACTCGACTCTGTGTACACAGACCTTTAGTTCCCCCTTTCGGAGCCGTTACCTCCCAGGATACCACCGTAGTGGCAGACGGAAGCGGTGGGTTGGGCCTCGCCCACCTCTAAACCAGTAAAGCACTATCGGTCAGACCTATCGTACGCCTCAACGCTTGGTGCACTACGCGGACGCCTGCGTACTCTTGCCGGCTGGCGCACCAGACTTCTGTTGGCGAAGTGCTAACCACACTTGCCGAGCCAACGATATTGATGTCGGTGCATCGAACTCCCCAATATCGTAGACCCACCACCTTAAACCTTTTATGTACATGCAATAGTTATGAGTCAAGCAAACAACCGAGCCGAAGCACACCGGACAATCCCGTCCATCATAATCTATAACCGAGCCTAAGCTCCCCGGACTATCCCATCCGTCACAATCTACCATCGAGCCAAAGCTCTCCGGACTATCCTGTCCGTCATAATTAACAACCGAGCCGAAGCTCGCCAGGCTACCATACCCAATACCATAACTACCGGGCTTATTGCCCAAGTAACCCATACTATTTCCCGAGACACTGGGGTGTGAAAGTGTGAAACCCTAAGTTTACTATTTACTTTATGCCTACGACTTAGGTTTTACCCATTTCATTTCCGTATTACAGTAAACTAAACCTAAGGTGATTTTGACCTTCTACTCCACGGGAAAGACGATCTTTCGTCGATCCCAAATACCACCTAACTTTTAGTCAAACCCATCCCTAGCTCATCTAACCCTGAGTGATAAACTCGTTCCTATAACCACTAATTTTTTACTTATGTGCCTAACTTGTACTCCAGATTATTTCTGTAGATTTACTATATGCAGACCACCAAGGTTTAATGTTATGTAAAATGGAAAGTATATCAAGTAATCATCCAATACTCCTATAATAATTAATGGAGGTCCATTATGACCTTTATTGTCCAAATCCAGAGTTTTACAATTTTCCTATTTATCTAGGAATTTATTAAATATTTATAGTGGCCAAAGTCTCCAAGATTGAGCTGAAGGTACCAAATTTTGACAAGATAAAATCTCTCCAGATTTATGTTATACTTAATATAATCATTTAACCTAAGATACAAAATCTCTTAGTTTTTCAGCAAGGTTCGGGCCACTGATTTTTATTTAAATGGTATATTGCAATAATTCATAAAAATAATAAACAGGGCAATATTATTTTTGAAAATTCAAGGATAACTCTAACATGATTGCAAGGGACCATAAATACTCTGGGTCAAATATCACCAGTGATTAAGGTGTGATAAGCTTCAAAAATACAGTTTTCCAAAATTACTAAATGCAGACCACCATGTCAAACTTCATGTAAAATAGGAGGTACATCAAATAATTATCCAATACTATTATAATAATTAATGGAGGTCCATTATGACTTTTAAGCCCTAAATCCAGAGATCCAAAATTTTCCTTATTTATTTAATAATTTATTTAATTATTCTATTGACTAGACTTTCCAATAATGAACATGAAGTACCATTTTCAGTCAAGATATCATTCTACAATTTTTATATGTTATTCAAAATAAGGCTATATCTCATCTTCCAAAATATCTAAATTTTTCAGTAATGTTTTATTCCCAAATCATTATTTTATTTTAATCCTTAAAGATTCATTTAAAGAAATATAAAATACTATATGGCTTCCAAAAATTCAGAGAAAATTCAAGTATGAATCTAATGGCATTTAAATAGTTTGGGCCAAATTTCAAAATTTATTTGTCGGACTAATTTAAATTATTGAATAATTTCATCATTTATCAAGCTTGTGAAGTAAGTATCTCAAATATATATCCAAATATCTTAATAAATTTTATATAAGCTTATAATGGTTCAAAACATCCTCTGCCAAATTTTCATGACCTCCCAAGGGTCAGAGGGACCATAATAATTAGTTTATTAAAATGAGGCATCCCTTGTGTTACAAAAGAAGTGCCATAAATATTATCCCAAAAGTCCCAATTAAATTACTAGAGACTAATAATATCCTTATGACCATTATACTAAAATTTTACCTTATTTGGAGGAGTTTAACTAGCCTATTCTAACCCTACAAAGTTTGTGCCCTAAACTAGGGTTAGGGTTTTGTGGGTCCCAAACATTTCAAAACACCCTAAGATTTTTACCAGAGGGTTATAGTTACCCTAAAACCATCCCTACAAAGTTTCATAGTCATACAAGGTGTTATGGCCATATGTCCTTCACAAGGTACAAAAGCCCTTCCTTAGGTTTTGACCTAGGATCTTGGGCCAAATCAACTCCAATGCTCCCAAGTTTTCATTGGAAGGTGTATAAAGTCATGCCAAGTCAGTGTCCCAAATTTGAACCTCTGTTGAGGTAAATTGGACACTCAAAACCCAAAATTACATTTTGGACCAAAATGCCCTTCTTAGGGCAAGGCTAGGGTTGCTTGATTCCCATTCAAATCAACTCCAAACTTATTGAAATTTTAACCAGAGGTCTATATTGACCTCATATACATTCCACCAAAATTTGGATGAATTTGGAATTCATTTGACCCATAATTTAATTTACCCTAGCATAATTAAATTATTTACAAAAATATAGGAAAATTATTCCCAAAAATTCCCATTTTTGAGAAGGGTCTAGATATAGGGTAGGGTGCCTCCCTGACAAAATTTCAGACCATTTGGACTAAGGATGAAGTGTGGGCAACTAGTTTAATGACTGCCTAGTCATTTGTATAGACCCCACCAAAATGAGTGCCCTGGTCAAACCAGTCACTTAAATTGGTCCAAACCAATTTTGCCTGAAAGTAGACCCATAGGGCTACATTTTATGTGCTGATTATTTATTCTGAATTGAAGCTTATGTATTTTTAATAATTAAAAACATTAAATACATTAGGTTTGACAGAATTCATTAAAATGAAATATATAAACCTATAGTTTGAAATCTAATGCAGCACGAATCTTGATGTAAGGTGGACGACATCTGGTCATCTTCAAGCTCTAGCCGACGGCCCAGATTCGTCCCGCCTGGGCCATCTTCCAGCGGCTGCCGCCGGCGATCCGGCCACCTCCCCGGCCGGCCACCGCCGCCAACACCTTCGTGGTGGTCGGGGCTACCTCCAGGCGGCGGCACGGCCGCCGGGGAGCACTATTTCGGTGAACTCGATAAGCTCAAAACCATGGAAAAATCACGATTTTTCTGAATTGGATCGGGCTCAATTGAGCCCGAACCTTGGACCTAATTATTTCTAAGGTCTACCCATGGGTTAAGGAGTAGAGGAGGACCTGTGGTGGCGGCTGTAGCCGTGCTGATCGCCGGATTGGCATGGTGGTGGCCGGTGGTGGTCGGATTGTTCAAAAATACAGGAAACTTGCTGGCTCCTTCAGGAAAATGGTGGGAATTACTCATTGGAGTCCAATGGAGCTTTTAAAAGGGAGAGGGGAGGTGTTAGGTAGCTGAATTGCCCTATGCCATTTTTGGCCTAAGTCAACAATGGCGGCTTGGTTGGTAGGGGGTGGAGCTTGCTCTAACCAGTCCACAATGGCTACTGCACTCCCCCTTGTCCTTCTGAAGTTAATGGGGAGGTTGGGGAGGGGGGAGGAGGAGCACAAAGTCCTCCTTCCTTCTTCTTCCTTCTCTTTCTCTCTCCTCCATGGGTGACTTTCTCTCTCCTAGTCACCAAGCCTGAATTTTGGCTCCTACATGTCCCATGGCAGCCCACAAGTTCATTTGGTCACTTAAGTCATGGTTAGCCCAATTGAAATGGGCTTGAGCTTGAGTTAGCCCATTTGGGCTAACTTGACCCAAAGTTGGACTAGGGCCCACTTAGGTCAATTTGGTCCTTGAGATTTCTTTAATGGGTCCTTGGTGACCCATTAGCCTCCCATAGGGTCAAGGTGGGGTTGGATTGGCCCTTGGAGGTCACTTGGCCCTTAGCTAGGGCACTTTGACCATTTTAGGTCAAGAGTTGACTTTGGTCAACCTAGTCTTTATGATTGGTCCCAATGAGTCCTTGGTGACCTATTGGCCTCTCACTAGGCCTATGAGGGTAGGGGTGGGGTCCATTTGGCTAAGGGACTGCAATTGACCCTTGTGTAGGTCAATTTGACCTATTTAGGGTTAGAGTTGACTTTGGTCAACTTAGCTCCTTTGACTACCCTCCATGGGTCCTTAGTGACCCATTGACCCCTACCTAGGGTTATGGAGGTATGGGTGGGGTATATTTGGCTAATAGACTGCAATGGACCCTTGTGTAGGTCAATTTGACCTAGCTAGGGTTATAGTTGACTTTGGTCAACTTAGCTCCTTTGACTACCCTCCATGGGTCTTTTGTGACCCATTGACCCCCTTCTAGGGTTATAAGGGTATGGGTGGGGTCTTGGAGTCTTGGTGAAGCCCTATGATCACCTTTAACCAAGGTTTAGAAATCTGCTAAGCGCAGACCATAGTGGCCCTATCCACACCACCAGGTCCACTTGACCCTTTCTTGGGCTTCCTAGGGTTTTGTCATGACAAAACCACTCTTAGGGGTCTAGTTGGAAATGGGATGTTACAAATCCCAATAAACAAAACAAAGATTTCGTCCCCGAAATCAAAGTTAAGCCTACGGGGACTCCTATCGGGAAGAAAGAAGCTTGTAACATCCCATGAGAGTTGAAAGGTTTACGTCACGACACCATGTTTGATTATATGAGGTTTAAAGGTGATAGTCAAATTTAAGAACAAATCCCCCAATTGGCAAAGTCTAGACCCCAATAAACAAAAGTTTAGCCCATATCCTTGAAATTTCAGTTCTACTAGTTTAAAATAGGAAGGTAAATTGAACATCTTGGGTGGTTGTGAGGAATACCTGACTGAAGAGTTCTGGGTATCTTTGTCACATCAAGTCCTGGGGCTCCCATGTGTGCTCCTCTCTTCCGTGATTTCTCCACAGGACCTTGACTAACGGAACCTTCTTGTGGCGTAAAACTCGTACCCCCTTATCGTCAATCCGGACCAGTTCTAGGTGAACTGACCGATCAGATGCTATCGGTCCATCTGTAGTTGTAACTTGCTGCTCTGGGCGTAGTAGAGCTCTCCTAAGAGTGGATATATGGAATACGTCGTTCAAACTCGCCAGCTCCGGTGGTAGCTCCAGCCTGTATGCCAAGGGACCGATCCGCTCCTGGATCCTATAAGGCCCCATGTATCTTGGACTAAGCTTCTTCCTCTGTCCGCGTACCCGAGTAACTCCATGCATTGGTCGGATCTTCAAGAACACCTGATCTCCCACCTGGAATTCCACCTGACGGTGTCGAGCGTCGTAATACTTAGCTTGCCGGCTCTGTGCTTCTAGCATCTTGTCCCGTATCAATCTCACCTGAGTCTCGGTGTCCTCGACAAACTCCGAATCCAATGCCTTAGGGTCCTCGTCCTGTATCCATGACAGCGGAGTCCTGCACTTCCATCCGTACAATGCCTCATAAGGAGCCATATTTATACTAGACTGGTAGCTGTTATTATACGAGAACTCGATCAGCGGTAACAACTTCTCCCAAGGTTCACCGCGATCTAATATGCAGAGTCGTAGTAAATCCTCCAGAGTCTGGTTGGTTGTTTAGTCTGTCCATCCGTCTGGGGGTGGAAAGCCATACTGAATGTTAGTCGAGTGCCTAAGTAAGTCTGCACTGACCTCCACTCCCTGGATGTAAACCGTCCATCTCGGTCTGACACAATCGACTTGGGTATGCCATGATAGCGGACGAATTGCTCCACAAACTTTCGGACTAACATGCCCACCGAGTCATCCTTCCTGATTGGAATAAACCTTGCTACCTTTGTCAGCCAGTCAACGATCACCCATATCGAATCATTCCCTGTCCTTGATCGAGGAAGTCCGTGTATAAAGTCCATGGCGATATCATCGAACTTCCACTTTGGTACTGGGAGTGGCTGTAATAATCCTGCGGGGTTTCTGCATTCCGCCTTCACTAACTGGAATGCCTTGCAATGGGTCACGAAGTAGGTGATATCCTTCTTCATACCGGGCCAGAACATAGTCTTCTTCAGATCTGCAGTCATCTTCGTAATCCCCGGGTGTACCGAATATCGACTGCAATGAGCCTCCATCATGATATCCTCCCGGACCTGGCCTCCCTCTGGTATGTAGACCCGTCCTCTAAAGCATACTAAGTCATCCCTCAGTGTGTAATCTCCCGCAGTGCCTGCTTCTAAGGCCCGGAATATTGGCTCTAGCTGGGTATCCTGTCTCTGTCCATCCTTGACCCGATCTCGTATATCATCTGTGGCGATTAATGACGACAGATATTCTCGGTATAACTCAGGGTGATCCTCAGACACCAGGGATATTTTCATCTTATCAAACATCTGTATTATCTCCAAGGCCATCAATGGTGTTCCTGTTCCGGTGTTTGCGGTCTTTCGGCTCAATGCATCTGCTACCACATTCGCCTTTCCCGGGTGGTAGTGCATCTCGTACTGGTAGTCTGCCAAAAATTCCACCCATCGTCTCTGTCTGATATTTAGCTCTTTCTGCGTGTCCACATACCTCAAATTTTTATGGTCGGAGTATATGTCGCAGTGGACACCGTACAGATAGTGATGCCAGACTTTTAGTGCAAAAATGACAGCTCCCATCTCTAAGTCATGGACTGGGTAGTTTTGCTCG
The DNA here is from genome assembly GCA_039513925.1 of Platanthera zijinensis. Taxonomy (NCBI): domain Eukaryota; kingdom Viridiplantae; phylum Streptophyta; class Magnoliopsida; order Asparagales; family Orchidaceae; genus Platanthera; species Platanthera zijinensis. Next base: position 47,889,127 of record CM077098.1, on the reverse strand, counting down.
TGCTTCTTCAGCTGCCGAGAAGCGTAAGCTATCACATGGCCATTCTGCATAAGTACTGCACCCAAGCCCTGGTAGGAGGCATCGGTGTAGACCTGGAATCCTTCTTTGCCTGAAGGGAGGGCAAGTATAGGAGCCGAAGTGAGTCGCACCTTTAGCTCTTGAAAGGCCGCCTCACACTGTGGGGTCCAGATAAAGGGAACCTCCTTCCTTATCAGAGATGTGAGTGGAAGGACGATACGAGAGAATCCCTCTACGAACTTCCGGTAGTAACCGGCGAGTCCTAGGACACTTCGTACATCTGTGGCCGTCTTCAACTGTGGCCAGTCCCGGACTGCTTGGATCTTGGCCGGGTCCACTGCCAACCCAGCACCACTGATGATATGGCCTAGGAAGGCCACCTCCTTCAACCAAAACTGGCATTTGCTGATCTTCGCATAGAGCTTGTGCTCCCGTAGTCTCTCCCGAGTCAGCATTAGATGCCGAGTGTGCTCCTCTTCCGTCCTAGAGTAGATCAGGATGTCGTCTATGAATACTATGACGAACACATCCAAATAGGCCTCAAAAACCCGGTTCATGAGGCTCATGAATGCCGACGGAGCATTTGTGAGCCCGAAGGGCATCACTGTAAACTCATATAGCCCATATCTGCTACTGAAAGCAGTCTTTGGAATGTCCTCCTCCTGGATTCGTAACTGGTAGTAGCCCGACCTTAGATCCAATTTGGAAAAGAAATGCGCACCTTCTAGCTGGTCAAACAACTCGTCTATCCTTGGCAGTGGATATGTATTTCGGACTGTCAATCGTTTTAGTGCTCGGTAGTCGATGCATAGTCTCAGAGTTCCGTCTTTCTTTTTAACGAACAAGACCGGGGCTCCCCAAGGCGAAGAGCTCGGTCGGACAAATCCAGCCTCCACCAGTTCCTGGAGTTGGCTTCGAAACTCTGTCAACTCTTTCGGGGCCATCCAGTAAGGGGCTCTAGCTGCCGGCTTAGCCCCTGGCACCAGCTGTATCCGGAAATCTTACTCCCGGTGCGGGGGTAGTGAAAGTTCACCAAGTGTCAACTACCTTCACCTATGGGGGGATAGGTGACTTGCAGCGTATTTGCGGAATTAAAAGTGTACCTGCATAATCAAAACAAAACACACAGCACAGAGAATAACACAGGAAATTTATAGTGGTTCCCCGATTTGGGTACGTCCACTTTCCCCCTTCGACCTATCTCCCAATCCAGGGGCGACTCGGTCACTTCACCAATAGGATTGAAATCCAATCCTTGCACTATCGGAAGGAACCCTTCCACACGTAGGAGTCACACTCCCACAACACGGGTTGCACCCAACCCTACAACTAGAGACCAATCAGTCCTTTACAAAGAATTGAAAATAGCTTGTAAGAAATACAAACAACGTATGAAGACTAAGGTGTCCCTCTTCGTTCGACGACGTGTTCTTGAAGTCAACGAAGAGTCCACAACCCTAGATCTCACTTGGAGAGAATCTCCCCGAGACCGGCGACGGCGACGAGCGGCGGCAAGGCTCTCGGTGTTGGCGGCGGCAACTGAAGACAGCTGCAAAGCACTAGAGATTCAATCTTCTTAGCGAAGTCGGCAAGGTCTTCCAACGGTCACACTAGGATCGATTGTCTCGATCGATTCGGACGGGGATGGATTTCCCTATCTCAAATCAAGAGACAAAAGATCTCTGGTTAGACACGTGAGACGCTATGCAAGACTTGGCTTCTATCACCGTGGATCTGGAGAAGATCAAGATCAGCAATGGTGATCACTGTACGAGCGGCGGCCACGGAGAAGGTTCGCGAAATTAGGGTTTGACGGCCGCTTCCTTTCGTATTCTTGATTCCCTTTTTTTAATGTACACCAATACCTGTGTATTTATACACTAGGTCATAAAGATGACCGTTGTGGGCCCCACCAAAGCAAAGACCGAAGTCCGGTTTGAAATACCGCTTGAAACCTGGACCGGTCCAGGAAATGTTGGAAATTTGCCCAAGTCAAATTCGGCGAGAATCGTAAGTGATTCTCGACGAATCGGCGAGAATCACTTGCGATTCTCGCCGAATCCTACTTGGCGAATTCTGGCATCACAGGTTATAGAGGCCGGGGAGAATCGGCGGGAATCACATTAGATTCTCGCCGAATCGTCGAGAATGCAAAGACATTCTCGACAAATCGGCGAGAATCACTTAGTGATTCTCGACGATTCTGCCTTTAGAGAATTTTCTGGCTACGTTGAGTCAACTGGCCTCAACCGGCGAGAATCATCTAGTGATTCTCGACGACTCGTCGAGAATCACAAGTGATTCTCGAGGAATCGGCGAGAATCAAATAGTGATTCTCGACGATTTACACTTGGACGATTTCTCCTCTTTCAACCCGTGAGCTGGTCTTTGGCCCATCCTTGCTCCATGTCTGCTCTTGCTTTATCATAGCCCTGTACTTGAAATTAAGTACACCCCAATAGAGAGAGTACACGTTGGCCAACACACTGATCTGCTCAACAAGGGATTACGTCGCGCAGACCCGTGTATATTGACCCACTGCACCCTGACATTGGTGTGTACTTAGCGTGGAATAACTGCAAGCACAACTTAAAAGGAATTTATCAAACACATAGTGAATTCATCTTAGCTTGATAGGAGGCTTCCTCAAATCCAGGTGATTGTGGATACAATACCCAACAGGTAGCCATGACAGTTTCTCTGGAAATACGTCGGCAAAATCTCGCACCACCGGAATACCCGAGGTGGAGACCTTGGCCTCAGTCATTTCAAATATTACCTCATACACTGAAAGTGAGAGTAAGATCTATCTCAACTCTAGAGGGGGGGGGGTGAATAGAGTTTATTTAAATTAATTTCACTGTTTTGAAATAATCAGCACATATAAAATTCAATTTATAGTATAGTGTAGAGTGCTAGTAAAGAGTTAAAAACAACTAAGTAAAGAGCACAGCACACAGCAAATCAATCACACAAACAAGCCAGAAGACACAAGGAAATATAGTGGTTCCCCAAAAACCTGGGTACATCCACTCTTCTACCACCCTTGGTAGGAATCCACTCAGGATGAGTTGATCAGGTGTCCTGACACCAATGAGCTTTTGATAAGGTGCTCAAAAATCAAAACTGGATTTTTTGATAAGGTGTCTTGCCACCACTGAGTTTTGACAAGGCTCTCAGAACCAGACAGAACTTTTGAATGGAGTTCAAGAACCCTTTTACAGCAGAAAAAGAAAATATAAAGAGGTGAAGTTGTCTTCTCTGTTCTCAAATCAAATGAGAGAAGACTAGTGGATCTTTTGTTGTCAAAGCTCCCCCTGAGATGTAGACAAGTTCAGGAATGGAAGCTTTGCTCTAGGGTGATAGGTCTTCAGAAGTTTAGATCTCCAGCAAAAGATTGTTTCAGCAAAAGGAGGCTGAAAGATGAGGTGTCTGGAGTTCTTGAGATGAAGCTATGATCACTTTTCTGTAAGCAAAAAGCTTGTTATTCTGATTCTTCAGAATTGATCACTTGTTATATGTCATAGCTTAATTCTTGTTGTTGTGCTCTCTGTGTATCTTATTGTATATTCTATCTGACTGAAGATAAAAAGGAAGATCTGATTCTCAAAAAAAAAAATTCTTGTCAAAGATAGCCGTTGGCAGTCATAAATGTCTTCCATAAAAAGTCTTGCCTTCTAGAGGAAGGTCCAATAAAACATTCCCTGAATAATTCCTTGAGACTTGCTCCAGAATAAAGACAAACGGCTGGTAGATCTCCTTGACATAAATGCTGAGAGAATTCAAAAACATTCCAAAGACTGGCAGCATTTGAATCCTTAGAATCGTTGATCTCTCAGAAAAGAATCATCGATCTGAGCTCTACGATCGTCGAACTGAGCTCAGAGATGGAATAAGATCAACAGACAGAAAACGTCGAACTGAGCTCGAAGATCGTCGAACCGAGCTCAGTGACCTGAAGAATAGCTGAAGAGAGATCGTCGACCTGAGCTCGAAGAACGTCGACCGGAGTTCGACGATTTATCCAAGTTGAGCTCAGAGAGCGTCGAACCAAGTTCGACGTTTCGTCGACCGGAGCTCGACAAAAATTGCCTTAGACTTGGCTCTATATCCTTGATCTTGGAATGGTCCTGGGGGAAGCTTCAAACCTAAGTTCTAAGCCCTAGACTCATTCTAATGTTGACCTTTACAACTATACAACTAGGTCAACCTGGTTTCCTAAGACAAACATAGTGATCTTTACCCAAATTAGTAATAGGGTGTTCCAACAATCTCCCCCTATTTGGGTTAGGATTACTATTTATAGACAGAATTAGGAAATAAATAAGCATACATTCAAAACAGAAGCTAAATCAACAATGCAATAAGAAAGATATAGTAGCAATGCAGATCACAGATAAAAAGTCAGCAAATATCCAGAGGAGGATGATTGTTCAGCTTACACAATTCACTTCTTCTCATTTCCCTTTTTAAACATAATTTCTCTGTTGGGATTGAGGGCTTCTTTCTTGGATCTTCTATCATCTTCTGCACCTAAGGAAGTTTGAGATCTGGGCCTTGGAACTACAGCCTCAGGGTGCAGCTTCATATAATCTTCTGGATTAAAGAATTTTCTTGATGCATATCTCTCCAGTTCTTTCTTTCTCTGATCTGATAGAGTTGTTATGTTGGAAGTGTCCTTGCCTTGCTCTCTGTCCTTTTTCATTTGATCAAGAGCAGCCAACTCTTTCATTCTAGCTGTCTAGGACAAGGGGTTGTTCTCAGGATCCTCAAATGGAACAGGAGGTTCATATCTGTTGATGGATTCAGAATCAGAAGGAGGAGTCCTGGAGACAACGCATCTTTTAGCTTATAAGGGAAAGGACCTGAAGTAGAATCAGTATGGCCTTGTCCTTCCCTTTGTTGATATCTGTGCCCTCTCTGGCTTCCTCTATATTGACCCCTTCTAGATTGATATCCCCTTTGATGTTGCCCCCTTTGATAGTATCTCTGATAAGACTGGGAGGAGCTTTGTCTGGAAGCTGGAGCTTGAGAGGCTGAGCCTGAACCAGAATCTGGAGGAGGAGGAGGAGGAGGCTGATACTGAGAAGATCCTTTTTCATACTTATCCAGCTTCCTTCTCTTCTTCATAGCCTTTTGTTGGTTCTTGGAATACTGCATCCAAGGCTCAGATATGGGGCAGTCATGTAGAATATAGTAGGGAATGTCATTAGAATCCTTTGCCTGAGCTGGGGGGACTGTCATCATGGCCTTGCTTCTGGCCTTCCTCTTCTTGGCAATAGTATTTACAGAGTCATCTGATTCAGTTTGAAATTGATCACTCTCTGAACTTTGAGGTCTGTCATACAAATCATCAATGCTTTTTATGTATTTCTCTTGTAACTTCAACTGATCAGGAGTCAGGGCAGGAGCAGCAGCAGCAGTAGAAATTTGAGCAGAAAGAGCTTTTGAAGCAGAAACAACATCAGGAGATGGAGCAGAAGCAGCAGCAGCAATAGGAGCAGAAACAACAGCAGGTGCAGGTTCTTCCAGGTAAGAAGCAAGTTCTTCAGCAGCAGATGTATCTTCAATTACAGGAACCATTTCAGTATCTTCAGTAACAGCAGCAGCATCTTCATCAACAAGAGGCACAATGGCCTTAGTAGCAGCATCAGAGATGGAAACAAAAACATCCACAGCCTTCCAGGAATTTACATATGCTTCAATTTGGCTGGGATCACAGATAGAAATAGACACAATGTCCTTAGACAAGTCTTCAGTATGTGGAACTGGCAAAGATCTGAAGTAAACTGTATCAAACTCAGAGAGCAGGCTCTGGAGATCCATTGCAAAAGCCGGAGCAGGAGCAAGAGCTGGAGCAGACTCAGGCACAACCACTACTTCAGAAGGCATCTCCTCCTGCCTGGATTCAAGGAGAACTGAATCAAGGCACCCAGAAGAGGTAATTGCCTGAGAGGGAATGAAGGAGGAGAGCTGGGAAGACAGCGCCTTGACATGGGTCAGGAGTGGAGCCAGAGTGGTCTCCAGTAATGAGGTTAGCTTAGGAGCTAACAGCTCATATAACCTGTCTGCCAGGGCTGATAGATCTGCATGCTCAAGAGGGGCTTGAGCAGAGGTAGGAGAGAAGGTTGTTGGAAGGATGTTGGCTGGAGCTGGTGGCATGGAGAATGTGGAGATAGGAGGTGAGGGAATGGATGGCTCTGAGAGTGGAATGGTGAAGATAGAGGTTGTTGAGATGGAGCTAGATGAGGCAAGAGATGTGGTGAAGGATGGTTGAGAAAGAATTTCGTGCAGCATTTGTTGGAATGAGGAGGTAGAGGGAGGCTCAGGAGGAGAGGAAGGAGAATCATCCATAAAGGAATCATCTTCAAGAGAAAATGATGGTGAGGTGAAGATTGGATAAGAGAAAAGAGGATGGAATTCCACTGAGGTAGATGCTGGAGGGGTGAAACTGGTGAAGAAATGGTAATGGGGGAAGATATGGCTATGGTGGTGATTGGAGGTGAGGATGAAATGGCTGGGGTAGAGACAGCTGGAGGAGGAGGAGAAGCAGGCAACACTTTTGCTAGGGCAGATACCAGAGGTGGAGTGACTGAGGCAGTCCTGGTGCCTGAAGTCAGTGGTGCAGCAGCTCTGGTAGGGTTAACAATCTGCCTATCCCATTTGCTAAAAAGGGCACAGGAGAGCCTCTTGGATGCATTAATGAACATCCCAGAAGAGGTTAGCAGCTCAGGGTATCTGGAATGCAGATAGACCCCTAGAATTCTCCCAAAACTGACAGCAGTCTTATTCATCTTTTTCTTAATCAGGTTGAAGAAAATTGATCCCCAGTCTAGATGTTTCTTATCAAGCAGAGCTCCCATTAGACAAAATTGATATCTTGATATGGTATCATGGGCTGAGTGCTTGGCCAGAAGCACTTTCCCAACTACATCAGCCAAAAATTGAAATTCTATCGACAGATTTTTCTTCAGCAGCTTGTTAGGGTTCACAGCATTGTGACCCATTCTATCAAGCATGGAGTCATACTCCTCTCCAGATAACTCTATGGAATCTTCTCCATAACTAAGATGAAAAACTTCAGTTAAAAGAGCCGGGGACAATTGTACCTGAGTCCCTTTTATGAGGCCGACGACAGAGTTCTCATTCTCATCTATCGTTGTATAACACCATTCTTTTACTTCTTCTGATGCAATCTTCATTCTTGTAGTCATTATATGGGATAACTCCTATTCTCTGAATAGATTGAGAATGTCTTTGAAGCGCTGATCGCTTCCATCAAATGAGTTCATGTCAATATCAAACCCGGTGTCGAATTTCATTTTGGAAATCGCAGCACTGGAGCCAGCCATTTGTACCTGCAACAAAGAACCAAACACGACCAAGCGTAGAAGATTTGGAGGGAAAAAGAAGAAAGTTGCAGAGAGTATGAAAGCGCAAAGATGAACGACGGCTGAAGAAATGATTTTATATTAGGGTTTGACGGCGAAACGGAAAATCGTGGAGCTTGGTTCGACAAAACTTCGATCTCAGCTCGACGATTTGGGCTACAGAAGGAATCTGAAGAGACTTCAATATCGTCGATCTTCGTTCGACAATGTTGAAAAGCGTCGAGCTCCGCTTGACGACCTTTGAACAGAAAGAGAGAGAACCTGGAGCTAACGGAGGCGCTGAACTCAGATCGACGATTTCGGAAACGTCGATCTCTGGTCGACATTTTTAGAAAAATGTCGATCTACGTTCGACGATTTCTGGGAAAGCGTCGAGCGCAGTTCAGAGACAAAGCCTATTCTACAGACACAAAAAGGACTGAATTTTTTAGCCTAGTCTTGGTGTGTTTTAACTTTTCAAAAATCTTGTAAATTAGTTTAGGCTTCCTCCATCTAACATGCCTAACTGATTTAGGAAGAAATTGTGCTTCTTTTCATCCAAGGGCTTGGTGAAAATATCTCCCCTTTGCAAATCAGTTGGGATATATTGAAGTTCTATTTTGTTTTTCTCTACATTATCCCTTAGAAAATGATGTCTAATCTCTATATATTTTGTCCTACTATGGAGGACTGGATTTTGTGCTATAGAGATAACACTAGTATTATCACAAAAAATTTTAGACTTCTCTATGTTGTAGCCATAGTCTATGAGCTGATTTTGTATCCACAATATTTGTGAACAGCAACTGCCTGCAGCCATATATTCAGCTTCAGCAGTTGAGGTTGACACAGATGTTTGCTTCTTACAAAACCAAGAGACAAGTCTGTCACCAAGGAACTGACAAGTTCCACTAGTGCTTTTCCTGTCTACTCTGCATCCAGCATAATCAGCATCTGAAAATCCAGTTAATTCAAATTCTGAGTCTTTTGGATACCAGAGTCCTAGATTTGGACAACTTTTTACATATCTTAGAATCCTTTTAACTAGAGTTAGGTGTGACTCTCTAGGGCTTACTTGGAATCTAGCACATATGCATGTAGCAAACATTATATCTGGTCTACTAGCTGTAAGGTACAATAGAGAGCCAATCATTGCTCTATATGTTGTCTGATCAACTGGTTTCCCATGTTCATCAGCATCCAATACAGCATTGGTAGGCATGGGTGTTTTCATACAAGATGCCTCAGACATACCAAATCTCTTAACTAATTCTTTAGCATACTTGGTTTGGGAAATAAATATGCCCTCAGCATGCTGTTTTACTTGCAATCCTAAGAAGAAGGAGAGCTCACCCATGCTACTCATTTCAAATTTGGAATGCATCAGGTTGGAAAACCTTCTGCACAAGTTTGAATCAGTGGATCCAAATATGATATCATCTACATAAATTTGTACTAGTAGGGTATGGGACTTATGGGTTCTAATAAAAAGAGTTTGGTCTACTCTCCCCCTAACAAAATCATTTTCCAGAAGAAAGCATGCTAGGGTCTCATACCATGCTCTAGGAGCTTGCTTGAGACCATATAATGCTTTATGCAATTTAAAAACATAATCAGGGTGAGTTAGAGAGATAAAACCTGGAGGTTGTCTAACATAGACTTCCTCTTTGATGTCCCCATTGAGAAATGCACTCTTCACATCCATCTGGTAGACCTTGAATCCCTTGTGAGCAGCATAAGCTAGGAATATTCTAATGGCCTCTAACCTTGCAACTGGTGCAAAGGTCTGGTCATAGTCTATTCCTTCTTGTTGAGAATAGCCTTGAGCAACTAGCCTTGCCTTGTTTCTGACAATAACTCCTTGATCATCCAGCTTGTTTCTGAACACCCACTTTGTTCCAACAATGGAGTGATCCTTTGGCTTAGGCACTAGTTCCCAAACTTTATTTCTTTCAAATTGATGCAACTGCTCTTGCATTGCAATGATCCAGTATGGATCTTGCTCTGCATCTTGAATGGATTGAGGCTCAACTTGAGATAGGAAGCAGGTGTGCATCAGGTTTTGGTTGACCTGATTTCTGGTTTGCACACCAGCTGAGATGTCTCCAATTACTTGGGTGATTGGATGATCTCTTATTGTTACTAGATCAACAGGGGATGTTGATTGTTCACCAACCTGTGTTGTTGTTTCCTCTTGTGGAATAACAACTGGCTCTTCAGGATGATTTTCTTCAAGAGGTTGAACTTCTTCTTCATCATCACTGCTCTCATTCTTTTGCAGAATAGGTTGAGTGGCTGTATCCTCTTCTTTAACCTGTAATCTGTCCATACTTTCTGAAATAGAGTGTACCTACAAAGGTTCTATGGTAGAAGTAAACTTCTTCTTATAACACATGTTAGTCTCATCAAAAGTGACATGAACAGATTCTTCAATTTTACAGGAAGATTTATTATATACCCTATAGGCCTTGCTGATCATGGAGTATCCCAGAAACACTCCTTCATCAGCTTTAGCTTGGAATTTTGCTAGATACTTCTTCTTATTATTATGAATATAACAAGTACACCCAAAAATTTTGAAATAATCTATTTTAAGTTTCTTCCCTTTGAGCAATTCATAGGGAGTCTTGCCCTTTAGTTTATGTATCAGGCTTCTGTTTAGCACATAGTTGGAGGTGTTCACTGCCTCAGCCCAAAAGGATAGAGGTAGGTGAGCATCTATCAACAATGTAGTAGCAGATTCAATTAGGGTTCTATTTTTCCTTTCAGCTACCCCATTTTGTTGAGGAGTTCTAGGAGCTGAGAAAGTGTGTCTGATCCCTTCAATTTGACAGAACTCTTGCATAAGAAGAGAATCAAACTCTGTCCTATGATCACTTCTGATCAGGGCAATGTGAGTGTTGAACTCAATCTGTATACATTTGAGAAACTCTGTCAAACACTTAAAGTTATCAGACTTCTTCCTCAGAAAGAATACTCATATGAATCTAGAGAAGTCATCTACAATCACTAAAGCATAAGATTTCCCTCCTAAGCTTTGTACTGTAATGGGTCCAAAAAGATCCATGTGCAACAAATACAGAATCCTAGGTGAATCACTCTTATTAAGTGACTTAAAGCTATTTTTAGTTTGCTTGCCTAATTGACAAGCCTTGCAAAGTCCTTCCTTCTTGTAGGGGCCTGAAGGTAGTCCCCTAACAAGGTTGTCCTTGGATAGCCTAGCAATGGTTCTAAGGTTTAGATGACCTAATCTCTTATGCCATAAAACATTTGGCTTAGATATGGAATTGAATAAACAGATATCTACTTTAGATGAAAGAAAATCTACTAAGTAAATGTTACCTGTTCTTTTACCTATTAACACAGTTGTGTTATCCTCTGACTTGATCTTGCACAGGGATTTGTTGAAAGTCACCTTGTATCCTTCATTACATAGCTGACTGATACTTATCAGATTGTGCTTCAGTCCTTCTACATATGTCACCTTCTTGAAAGTGACTGAGCCTATCTGAGTAGCACCATATCCTTTGGTTTGGCCAAAATTTGAATCACCAAAAATCACTTTGGGTCCAAGTTTGGTTATGAAGGATGATAGGTTCTCCCTGTTCCCTGTCATGTGCTTTGAGCACCCACTATCCAGATACCATTGTTGGTTAGATACTGGATAGGTCTTCACCTGCACATGAACAGCTTATTTGTTTTTGACCCAGTTAACCTTGGGCCTAGGTTGATATCCCTTGAATTCAGAAATGAAAGACATCCCTGGTTGACTCTTATAACCTTCAGGATGGTATCTCCTAGGAGGTACTATCCATTCAGTATAGGGGTTAAAGCCTTGGGATGTGGGGCTCCTGGGATTGAATCTAGATGTGCCATTGAAGGATTGTTCACAAACCTAATCTCTGTTCGACGATCGTCGAGCTGAGGTCGACGATCTTGGGTCAGATCGTCGAGCTCTGTTTGAAGATCGATTATTCTGGAGTTCAGAGTTTGGATATCGTCGAGCTGAGGTCGACGATCTTGGGTTAGATCGTCGAGCTCTGTTCGAAGATCGTCGAGCTCTGCTCGACGCAATCTGTTGAACTGAATTTTTCTCTGGCAGATCTGCATTTTTCCTAGCTACCTCTACTACTCCCTTTCCTTTGTCGGAGACAAATTTGATTGGAGTTGTTAATATTATAGGTTGGCTGGATGAGGCACCCAAGCCCAGTGTACTATTAAATCTAGAGTTCACTGTGCTTGTAATGTCCACCAGTCTGATACTTCTCCCATTTAGGGATTCTTCAAACTTTTTGGCCTTTGATAGTTCACTTTTCAGTGAAGCTATCTCTTCCCTACAGCATTCCAACTCCTCAGAGAGTTTGAGGTTCTCTGATTTTATAGTGCTATACTCAGATAGTTGTTTTCTGAGGGAAGGGATTTCCTTCTCAGACTCCAACAGATCTAGGCATAGTACCTTAAACTCATGTTTAAAATCCTCAAAACTGAAATCAAATGAGTTGATTACCTGATCTTCTTCTAGTTGAGCTTCTGAATCTGATTCTGACTCTTCTGCTTCTGAGTCTGTTTGAGAGGCATTGATAGCCATCATGCAGAATTCCTTTTCATCAGCATCATCCTCATCATCACTGGAGCTGGATGAGGCTTCAGAGTCCTCTTCAGTTTCACTCCATGTCTCAGCAACAAATCCCTTCCTTGTATGTTTGTTCTTGCTGAAGGAGGGTTTGTCTGAGCTGTTCTTTCTGAAGTCTTTTTCTTTTCTTCTTTCTCTTCTATCTTTCTTGTCCTTGTTCTTATTTTCTGGACAGTCAGGCACAATATGGCCTGGTTTCCTGCAACCAAAACATATGATTTCTTTATTGTTATTTGATTTATCATACCTTGGTTTATCATGACCCTTGTATGATCTCTTTCTGAAGTCTTTTCTGGCCATCTTGTAGAATCTTTTGGCCAGTAGACTTAGGAGCTCATCATTTCCTATAGCTTTATCTTCAGGCTCCTCTTCTGCAGCTTTGAAGGCTATGGTCTTTTCTTTCCTTGTGACCGGAGAAGTAGCCTTTTGTTCTTCTTCTCTATTTTTAATGAGCAGCTCATAGGATTTGAGCTTGCCCAGGAGAGCTTCAGTGGTAATCTCAATTAGACTTTTGGCATCTTTGATTGGCCAGATTCTTGAATCCCAAGTGTTGGGGAAGCACATTAGAATTTTGTCATTAAGCTCAGTCAATGAGATTTCTTTATCCAAGGTCTTCAGCTCATTGACAATCAGACTTAATCTGTTGTACATGTCTGCAACTGACTCAGCTTCTCCTTTCTTGAAGTTCTCATATTGGGTTATGAGGTGAGATCTTCTGTCTTTCCTCTCATCAACAGACCCTGAGACAATTTCAGAGAGCTTGTCCCAAATTCCTTTGGCTGAGTTGCAGTCAGCTACCTTCTGAAATATCTCATCAGACATTGTCTGAGCTAAGATGTTCATGGCCTTTGCATCTGCAGTTTTCCATTTCTTTATGTCTGCATCTGTTCCTGAGGGAGGTGGAATAGCATTTGTGCTTGAGCTTGCTGGTGGACTTGGACAAACTGTCAAGACAGAATTGAAAATATCTTCATCAATAGAGTTCATATATAGTCTAATCCTTGCTTTCCAAAGGGCAAACTTAGATAGATTGCACACTGGAGGTCTGGTGCTTGCATAATCCTTGTTCTGTGCCATGTCTTTGAATAATATAAGATATGAAGAAAATAACCCTCTTAAGAGATTGATCTTATCAAGGATCTTTTGGTTCAGGTGTTAGTCTGTATGAGCAACCAACCTGCCTCTGATACCAGTTGAAAGCGAGAGTAAGATCTATCTCAACTCTAGAGGGGGGTGAATAGAGTTTATTTAAATTAATTTCACAGTTTTGAAATAATCAGCACATATAAAATTCAATTTATAGTATAGTGTAGAGTGCTAGTAAAGAGTTAAAAACAACTAAGTAAAGAGCACAGCACACAGCAAATCAATCACACAAACAAGCCAGAAGACACAAGGAAATATAGTGGTTCCCCAAAAACCTGGGTACATCCACTCTTCTACCACCCTTGGTAGGAATCCACTCAGGATGAGTTGATCAGGTGTCCTGACACCAATGAGCTTTTGATAAGGTGCTCAAAAACCAAAACTGGATTTTTTGATAAGGTGTCTTGCCACCACTGAGTTTTGACAAGGCTCTCAGAACCAGACAGAACTTTTGAAGGGAGTTCAAGAACCCTTTTACAGCAGAAAAAGAAAAGATAAAGAGGTGAAGTTGTCTTCTCTGTTCTCAAATCAAATGAGAGAAGACTAGTGGATCTTTTGTTGTCAAAGCTCCCCCTGAGATGTAGACAAGTTCAGGAATGGAAGCTTTGCTCTAGGGTGATAGATCTTCAGAAGTTTAGATCTCCAGCAAAAGATTGTTTCAGCAAAAGGAGGCTGAAAGATGAGGTGTCTGGAGTTCTTGAGATGAAGCTATGATCACTTTTCTGTAAGCAAAAAGCTTGTTATTCTGATTCTTCAGAATTGATCACTTGTTATCTGTCACAGCTTAATTCTTGTTGTTGTGCTCTCTGTGTATCTTATTGTATATTCTATCTGACTGAAGATAAAAAGGAAGATCTGATTCTCAAAAAAAAAATTCTTGTCAAAGATAGCCGTTGGCAGTCATAAATGTCTTCCATAAAAAGTCTTGTCTTCTAGAGGAAGGTCCAATAAAACATTCCCTGAATAATTCCTTGAGACTTGCTCCAGAATAAAGACAAACGGCTGGCAGATCTCCTTGACATAAATGCTGAGAGAATTCAAAAACATTCCAAAGACTGGCAGCATTTGAATCCTTAGAATCGTTGATCTCTTAGAAAAGAATCGTCGATCTGAGCTCTACGATCGTCGAACTGAGCTCAGAGATGGAATAAGATCAACAGACAGAAAACGTCGAACTGAGCTCGAAGATCGTCGAACCGAGCTCAGCGACCTGAAGAATAGCTGAAGAGAGATCGTCGACCTGAGCTCGAAGAACGTCGACCGGAGTTCGACGATTTATCCAAGTTGAGCTCAGAGAGCGTCGAACCGAGTTCGACGTTTCGTCGACCGGAGCTCGACGAAAATTGCCTTAGACTTGGCTCTATATCCTTGATCTTGGAATGGTCCTGGGGGCAGCTTCAAACCTAAGTTCTAAGCCCTAGACTCATTCTAATGTTGACCTTTACAACTATACAACTAGGTCAACCTGGTTTCCTAAGACAAACATAGTGATCCTTACCCAAATTAGTAATAGAGTGTTCCAACATACACTTCTTCCCCCTGTAAGTGAGCCTTGACGGCCTGTACCGATGACAGCATGAGAGGGGGAATAGATCTAGTACCTTCAATGACGAGGTAGGAATCTCCATGTCTCACGGTAACTCTCTTGGACGTGCAGTCAATTTGAGCATGATTCCAGTTCAACCACGTCATTCCTAGGATCAAATCAAAGATTGGCATCTTTATAATCGTTGCTGGAGCTTCAAATATCTTTCCGCCGATCTCCGCCTCCATATCGCAGTGGGCCGAGGTGAACAACTCTGATCCGTCGGGTAATCGTATCCTCATCATCTGACCCGTGAATCGCTCCACGCCTTCCAACCCTTCTACGAAGGCTTCCGATACAAACGAGTGCGAAGCACCCGTATCAAATAGCGTATAAGCGGGTTTGCTGCTGATGAAAACTATTCCTGGGGGTGGGGAAAGTTAAATGTCTTAGAATCTAGCTATGGTTTTCTTCCCTAGATTATCACTTCTATATAAACTTAAAGGTCGTGAGGAAAATAAGTTTACAATTTTCTGATGTACCAGTGATTACTTGCTCCGGGTTCTGAGGTTGAGCCAAATCCAGTGCATAAATTTGCTCCCTTTGCTGCCTGTGATCTGCACCTTGGAAACCACGTCCTCGACCACATCCTCGTCCTCCAAACTGTTGGGCATGCGGGGCATCCTGGGGTGCTGGTAAGGGTGCTCCCCTCATGGGGCAGTTTCTCCGAATGTGTCCTACCTGATGGCAGTTGTAGCACTCCAATGGGGGAAATGCCATACCCCCGGGTCTCGGTGCCTCCCTCATCTGAAGAGGCTGAGGGGCCAATATCACCTGCTCCCTCGGCTCCTGCATCACTTCCTGACGAGGCTGGTCCTCTGTCCTTCTCCCACCTGGTATAGCACCTTGCCGCTGATCATTTCTGGCTCTCCGGCCCTAATCCTCCGCTTGCCGCTTCCGGCCCCGAGTGGTGTGCCAATAGGCCTCGATCCTCTTTGCCATTTCCAAAATCCGGGAGATAGGCCCGTCGGATACAAACAACAAAGCCTCCCTCAAGTTCTCCCGCAGGCCCTTATAGAATCTCTTGATGTATCCCGCTTCGTCCAGCTGGTAAGAATCTGCATATCGAGCCAAATGGTCGAACTCCCGATGGTACTCTACCACTGTCCGGGTGCCCTGCTTCAGCTGAAGGAACCGCTCCTCCAACTCATCCCTGGCCGACTGTGGAACAAAATGCTCTAGCAGTGCAGTCCTGAACTCTTCCCAGGTAACTTCCGCAACCTCCCTATCAACAAACCTTGTGTCCAGCAGCGTCTTCCACCACCACTTGGCATGGGACTCCAGGCAGGAGACGACCAAGGCCACCCTCTCCTCCCAGGGACACCGTATCCCAATCAACATTTCGTACATAATATATAGCCATTCTTCTGTCCGTACAACGGATTCTGTCCCTAAGTAAGATGGAGGGGAGAGTCCTCGAAAGATGCTCAGCCAATTGGCCCCCGGGTTTGGCTGCGGAGCCGGAACCTGCTGAGCCCTGAAAGCATCTAGAATGGCCGTCAGCGTTTGACCCATCTCCGATTGTAGGAATGGAGTGGGGACCAGGGGAGGTGATGCAACAGTCGGAGTCTGCTGAACTCCGCCTTGTTGTGTTGGCTGAGCTGGGGGCTGCGTAATAGAAGTCAAATATAAGAAGTCTCACAGATTTAACTAAAAGTGGACAATTTTCATGTGATTTCCCATATGGGCCCACCACTGCTTCCGCTGCTCAGTTTGTCCCCAAACTAAACTCGAGCGGGGGTGTCCCAGGGTTAGTGGACTTCTACCTTGCGATCGATATATTTCCCTCTGATACCACTTGTAAGACCCCCATTTTTTTTCTTTTTCGACACCGGGGTCTTAGGCCCAGAACCGCCGCCTTGCGGTGATACCTTCTCACCCGGGAAGGTCGTCACTACAAGACGCCGATTCTGCCGGCCAAATCGATCTCTACTGTAGCATGAGTATAAAAGCAAGTCCACATAAATCACATATATAGAAAAATAAACTCCACGAAGGGAGTGTCCACAGATAGTACATATAATGAAAATCTCGGGCTTATACCCGATACATCAAGTCCTCACTACAAATCACTCATCGCGGAAGCAAACTAATACAACTATTAGTGTTCGGGACTCACAGTCCCTGCTGTCTGGACTCCGGTACTAGACTGTCCGATCTCCAAGCGTGCCGACCTCCGGGGCTGCTCCTCCATGCTGGGCTCCGTGGTCCCCTAAATGATGTGGTTCGAAAATCATTAGTCTAAAAGAGTAAGTCCTATCGTCCCCCACCCCTTCCCCCATGGCTCCTAAGTACCGAGCGGGGAGAAGGAAAGGGAAGGACTTGAAGGTGGAGAATAGTCAAATTGCAGATGGCAGCGGAATTAAACTAACAGTGTAAGCATGATACTATATAAAATTAAATAAGTAACCTTAACTTATGTGAAAACACATAAGCTAAGGGATCTCTTGCAGGGCTCCTATCGTATAAAAAGTCCCATACCGATTTATATGATAGGGTGTCGGTTTTACTAGCAGGCATAACATATAAATAATACTGAAAGAGAACCTTGACTTATAAGCACGCTCGCACGAACTTATAGGCCAAGGGGACGTTTTGCAAGGCCTAGTGTATAGAGCGTCCCATTCCGCTTATACATTAGGTGTCAGGTTATATGCAATGGTTATGCTATGAAATGCAGTATGCTATGATGTGAACATGCAAGTGCAACTCACCCACTCAACTCTGTGTACACAGACCTTTAGTTCCCCCTTTCGGAGCCGTTACCTCCCAGGATACCTCCGTAGTGGCAGACAGAAGCGGTGGGTTGGGCCTCGCCCATCACTAAACTAGTAAAGCACTACCGGTCAGACCTATCGTACGCCTCAACGCTTGGTGCACTAAGCGGACGCCTGCGTACTCTTGCCGGCTGGCGCACCGGACTTCTGTTGGCGAAGTGCTAACCACACTTGCCGAGCCAACGATATTGGTGTCGGTGCATCGAACTCCCCAATATTGCAGACCCACCACCTTAAACCTTTTATGCACAAGCAATAGTTATGAGTCAAACAACAACCGAGCCGAAGCTCACCGGACAATCCCGTCCATCATAATATATAACCGAGCCCAAGCTCCCCGGACTATCCCATCTATCACAATATAGCATCGAGCCAAAGCTCTCCGGACTATCCCGTCCGTCATAATTAACAACCGAGCCGAAGCTCGCCAGGCTACCATACCCAATACCATAACTACCGGGCTTATTGCCCAAGTAACCCATACTATCTCCCGGGACACTGGGGTGTGAAAGTGTGAAACCCTAAGTTTACTATTTACTTTATGCCTACGACTTAGGTTTTACCCATTTCATTTCCGTATTACAGTAAACTAAACCTAAGGTGATTTTGACCTTCTACTCCACGGGGAAGACGATCTTTCGTCGATCCCAAATACCACCTAACTTTTAGTCAAACCCATCCCTAGCTCATCTAACCCTGAGTGATAAACTCGTTCCTATAACCACTAATTTTTGACTTATGTGCCTAACTTGTACTCCAGATTATTTCTGTAGATTTACTATATGCAGACCACCAAGGTTTAATGTTATGTAAAATGGAAAGTATATCAAGTAATCATCCAATTCTCCTATAATAATTAATGGAGGTCCATTATGACCTTTATTGCCCAAATCCAGAGTTTTACAATTTTCCTATTTATCTAGGAATTTATTAAATATTTATAGTGGTCAAAGTCTCCAAGATTGAGCTGAAGGTACCAAATTTTGACAAGATAAAATCTCCCCAGATTTATGTTATACTTAATATAATCATTTAACCTAAGATACAAAATCTCTTAGTTTTTCAGCAAGGTTCGGGCCACTGATTTTTATTTAAATGGTATATTGCAATAATTCATAAAAATAATAAACAGGGCAATATTATTTCTGAAAATTCAAGGATAACTCTAACATGATTGCAAGGGACCATAAATGCTCTGGGTCAAATATCATCAGTGATTAAGGTGTGATAAGCTTCAAAAATACAGTTTTCCAAAATTACTAAATGCAGACCACCATGTCAAACTTCATGTAAAATAGGAGGTACATCAAATAATTATCCAATACTCTTATAATAATTAATGGAGGTCCATTATGACTTTTAAGCCCTAAATCCAGAGATCCAAAATTTTCCTTATTTATTTAATAATTTATTTAATTAATCTATTGACTAGACTTTCCAATAATGAACATGAAGTACTATTTTCAGTCAAGATATCATTCTACAATTTTTATATGTTATTCAGAATAAGGATATATCTCATCTTCCAAAATATCTAAATTTTTCAGTAAGGTTTTATCCCCAAATCATTATTTTATTTTAATCCTTAAAGATTCATTTAAAGAAATATAAAATACTATATGACTTCCAAAAATTCAGAGAAAATTCAAGTATGAATCTAATGGCATTTAAATAGTTTGAGCGAAATTTCATAATTTATTTGTCAGTAAATGGACTAATTTAAATTATTGAATAATTTCATTATTTATCAAGCTTGTGAAGTAAGTATCTCAAATATATATCCAAATATCTTCATAAATTTTATATAAGCTTATAATGGTTCAAAACATCCTCTGCCAAATTTTCATGACCTCCCAAGGGTCAGAGGGGCAATAATAATTAGTTTATTAAAATGAGGCATCCCTTGTGATACAAAAGAAGTGCCATAAATATTATCTCAAAAGTCCCAATTAAATTACTAGAGACTAATAATATCCTTATGACTATTATACTAAAATGTTACCTTATTTGGAGGAGTTTAACTAGCCTATTCCAACCCTACAAAGTTTGTGCGCTAAACTAGGGTTAGGGTTTTGTGGGTCCCAAAAATTTCAAAACACCCTAAGATTTTTACCAGAGGGTTATAGTTACCCTAAAACCATCCCTACAAAGTTTCATAGTCATACAAGGTGTTATGGCCATATGTCCTTCACAAGGTACAAAAGCCCTTCCTTAGGGTTTGACCTAGGATCTTGGGCCAAATCAACTCCAATGCCCCCAAGTTTTCATTGGAAGGTGTATAAAGTCATGCCAAGTCAGTGTCCCAAATTTTAACCTCTGTTGAGGTGAATTGGACACTCAAAACCCAAAATTACATTTTGGACCAAAATGCCCTTCTTAGGGCAAGGCTAGGGTTGCTTGATTCCCATTCAAATCAACTCCAAACTTAATGAAATTTTAACAAGAGCTCTATATTGACCACATATACATTCCACCAAAATTTGGATGAATTTGGACTTCATTTGACCCATAATTTAATTTACCCTAGCATAATTAAATTATTTACAAAACTATAGGAAATTTATTCCCAAAAATTCCCGTTTTTGGGCAGGGTCTAGATATAGGGTAGGGTGCCTCCCTTACAAAATTTCAGACCATTTGGACCAAGGATGAAGTGTGGGCAACTAGTTTAATGACTGCCTAGTCATTTATATAGACCCCACCAAAATGAGTGCGCTGGTCAAACCAGTCACCCAAATTGGTCCAAACCAATTTTTCCTGAAAGTAGACCCATAGGGCTACATTTTATGTGCTGACCATTTGTTCTGAATTGAAGCCTAAGTATTTTTAATAATTAAAAACATTAAATACATTAGGTGTGACAGAATTCATTAAAATGAAATATATAAACCTATAGTTTGAAATCTAATGCAGCACGAATCTTGATGTAAGGTGGACGACATCTAGTCATCTTCAAGCTCTAGCTGACGGCCCAGATTCGTCCCGCCTGGGCCATATTCCAGCGGCTGCCGCCGGCGATCCGGCCACCTCCCCGGCCGGCCACCGCCGCCAACACCTTCGTGGTGGTCGGGGCTACCTCCAGGCGGCGGCACGGCCGCCGGGGAGCACTATTCCGGCGAACCCGACAAGCTCAAAACCATGGAAAAATCACGATTTTTCTGAATTGGATCGGGCTCAATTGAGCCCGAACCTTGGACCTAATTATTTCTAAGGTCTACCCATGGGTTAAGGAGTAGAGGAGGACCTGTGGTGGCAGCTGTAGCCGTGCTGATCGCCAGATTGGCATTGTGGTGGCCGGTGGTGGTCGGATTGTTCAAAAATACAGGAAACTTGCTGGCTCCTTCAGGAAAATGGTGGGAATTACTCCTTGGAGTCCAATGGAGCTTTTAAAAGGGAGAGGGGATGTGTTAGGTAGCTGAATTGCCCTATGCCATTTTTGGCCTAAGTCAACAATGGCGGCTTGGTTGGTAGGGGGTGGAGCTTGCTCTAACCATTCCACAATGGTTGCTGCACTCCCCCTTGTCCTTCTGAAGTTAATGGGGAGGTTGGGGAGGGGGGAGGAGGAGCACAAAGTCCTCCTTCCTTCTTCTTCCTTCCCTTTCTCTCTCCTCCATGGGTGACTTTCTCTCTCCTAGTCACCAAGCCTGAATTTTGGATCCTACATGTCCCATGGCAGCCCACAAGTTCATTTGGTCACTTAAGTCATGGTTAGCCCAATTGAAATGGGCTTGAGCTTGAGTTAGCCCATTTGGGCTAACTTGACCCAAAGTTGGACTAGGGCCCACTTAGGTCAATTTGGTCCTTGAGATTTCTTTAATGGGTCCTTGGTGACCCATTAGCCTCCCCTAGGGTCAAGGTGGGGTTGGATTGGCCCTTGGAGGTCACTTGGCCCTTAGCTAGGGCACTTTGACCATTTTAGGTCAAGAGTTGACTTTGGTCAACCTAGTCTTTATGATTGGTCCCAATGAGTCCTTGGTGACCTATTGGCCTCTCACTAGGCCTATGAGGGTAGGGGTGGGGTCCATTTGGCTAAGGGACTGCAATTGACCCTTGTGTAGGTCAATTTGACCTATTTAGGGTTAGAGTTGACTTTGGTCAACTTAGCTCCTTTGACTACCCTCCATGGGTCCTTAGTGACCCATTGACCCCTACCTAGGGTTATGGAGGTATGGGTGGGGTATATTTGGCTAATAGACTGCAATGGACCCTGGTGTAGGTCAATTTGACCTAGCTAGGGTTATAGTTGACTTTGGTCAACTTAGCTCCTTTGACTACCCTCCATGGGTCCTTTGTGACCCATTGACCCCCTTCTAGGGTTATAAGGGTATGGGTGGGGTCTTGGAGTCTTGGTGAAGCCCCATGATCACCTTTAACCAAGGTTTAGAAATCTGCTAAGTGCAGACCATAGTGGCCCTATCCACACCACCAGGTCCACTTGACCCTTTCTTGGGCTTCCTAGGGTTTTGTCATGACAAAACCACTCTTAGGGGTCTGGTTGGAAATGGGATGTTACAAATCTGATCTTTGTCAAGATCCATCAGTTTCTTCGACACTTTCTTGGTTGGATTGATAGTTGAAGAAGTCAAGGGAACGTAGGTACCTTCTTCCACTATCATGAAGATACGGGGATCAATTGCTCCATGAATAATTTTAATCTCTCTTTCCACATGGGAAAGTAAGCCTTGGTGCACACTAAAAGCTTTGCAAAATCCTTGGATCTGTCCATGCTTGATAATCTCTTCGACAACTAGATGATGATCTATTCAAGGTGTGAACCTTTTTGTGAACAACCTCACCCTCTGATACCAATTGAAAGTATCTAGTTGCCAACCTAAATCACCTAGAGGGAGTGAATAGGTGAGATCTGTGTCTTTTGCGGAATAAAAACTTGAGAGGAACAACACAGAAAATAATCAAGCACAATCCAGACAAAACAAGGAATTTATAGTAGTTCCCTAATATTGGGTACGTCCACTCTCCACCTCCCCTATCTAGCACCACGGCTAGCCTCGGCTACTTCACTATATCTCAGATTTTAACAATCCTACACCTCGGAGAAATGCTCATACAACTTGGAGATAATACACTCCTACAAACTCGATCCCACAAAACGGAATCAACACTCGAAATAACAAACTTCTTACAATCTCGGAGACAAAGCTCCTACAAGAGTTAAAGTAAATGTTTACAATCAACAATAAAAATGTTTACACTTCCAGATCTGAAAACTTCAAGGTTCTTCCTTCTTGAAAGAATGACAATCTCTGAGAAGATGTTGAGGAAGAAATCCCGAAAGACATGATCTAAAAAACTTAGTATCCGACACGATCAATTTGATGTTTGAAGAATCTTGAATATGTGATCTGTCAAATCTTTTCTCCTTTTGAATCGCTGGATCGAGAGAGGAGCGGCAGAGAAGAACAACGTTGAAGATGGGCTTCTCCTAATATTCAAAAATGTGGTGCGATTCGATTGCTGTAATTATTAGGGTTAGCGATTCCCTTGAAAGGACTTTATATAGAACATTGTCTAACCGCCTGAAATCATTAAGGAATGATCCACGTGGACCAATCATGAAGAACATAGATTATATCTAAATCCGTCAGACGTTTAAGAAAGAAATTTTCCGCAACTTCATTTCTCGAGAAGACTTGTAATTTCTCGAGAAGGATGTGCTTTCTCAAGAAATGACATGCCTTTCTCGAGGAATTTACTTAACCCAAATTCTTGAACTGAAGAACTGATTTTTCGAGGAAGATTTGATTTCTCGAGAAAAGATTTGCTTTCTCGAGAAATGGCCTAGTCTTCTCGAGAAAAAGTATTTAACATAAATTCTTGGAACTGAAGTATTGATTTCTCGAGAAAGATTTGATTTCTCGAGAAGAATACTTTGCTTCTCGAGAAATGATTTTGACATCTCGAGAACTACTTTCCTTTCTCGAGAAATGAACTTGGTTTCTCGAGAAATCCTCAGGGCCTTTCTCGAGAAAAAGGACTTAGATAGTTTTTGAGAATTTTTCAAGAAGTCTTAAGGTTTGTCGAGAACATCTTTGCTTTCTCGAGAAATATACTTAGACTTCTCGAGAAACACATTTCATTTCTCGAGAAATGGACTTAGAAATTTTTAGAAAAAAGTTTCTTTTATTCTTTGTTGAAAACCAGCATCCCTTCCTTTCTTTCGGCTTTAGTACTTGAAAATGAAGTGCATCCTAATAGAGAGGTTACACAAGAGTCAATACCATTGATCACACAATGAGGGATTACATTGCATGGTCATGTGTTTAGTGACTCATTGTAAACTGACATTGGTCTACACTTAGCAATAATGACCTTCAAGCACTCAACTAAAGAATATCATCAAATACATACTTAATTCATCTTAGTTCAAGGGTGACTTCACACAAATCTAGGTTATTGTGGATACAATACCCAACAGAATGCTTTAACTGTTGTGGCATGCCCGTGAACTGACGTTCATGCCCCACTGTCATGCCCGTGAACTGACGGTCATGCCCACTATCATGCCCGTGATAGGGGCGTGCAACTTTAATCTAAGGTGGATTTATGACTTAGATCTTCCGGGGGAGTTACAACCCATGACTATGGTGATGCCACCTATCACGCCTATAACTCGGGAGCATCTGTAACACCTCACCTATAAAGACCATATAATATGGGTCCGGCCGGGGCCCCACAACATACGGACGCCACAGCTTTAGTATTAAAAGATGATATGAAACTACCCAATCTCAAAAACTCCAGACACACACAGCGGAAACAGAACAAATTCGCAAAAGTTATCCACTAATGATAGAGTATCAAATGGCCTTAAGGCCTTACACAATAATAGTCCAAAACATATAAATGTGCCAAGCACTCCTAGGCTACCTCGGCATGCAAGCCGGACATAAACATAACAAAAGTAGCAAACACAAAAGGAGAAACCAAGCACAGCAACACTTCATGAGGCTTAGGGCTTTTCGCCCGGCGCGCTAGCTCCCGCATGCGATCCTTGCCCTGTAAGGATTTGAAGTAACGTGGGTCAGCAAAGGCTGACCTCTACTGTGTAACAAACACATCTCCTCCCGGCCGTCCCTAACGGACCCCGGGGTACCACTCCACCTGCAAGTTAGCACTTCGTATACCAAAAGAGCATATATATTAAAGCGGTAAAATAGGCTTGGATGTCTCATACAACATACATGTTCTCTACGTTTTGTACAAAGTGAAAGGGGCCTACTATGCAACATGAATGCAACCCGAGTTTCACCCAAGGCACCCTAGCTCGTATGCATCTAGCACAACATCAAACACTGGGTACTTCCGTTTCCCCATTGGCTTAAAGCCGCAAACACAAGGGAACCACCATGACCCTAACGTCACACACGTCATCACACGGAACCTTGTAAAGGCCCCACCCGCACGAGGGTCATATACCCCGGGGCTTGCCCGCACATTCTGACTTCGCACGTCAGGGTTCCGTCTCACACTGACCGATTCTAAGAAGCCTTGTTGGACCCCACCCGCTCATGGCCACATTGCCCGGGCTTGTCCTCCGCTCGACATTCTCGTCAGTCCACACAAGGGGCTAGTCTCGCCGGGACACTTCCCCCACATGACTTGCGCCTCACGGGATAGCCAGCCGACCACGGAGACATAGCCGCGCCTTTGCACAGCACAAACAAAGGTTTCCCCACCCCAATCACCATTCGCACCGTGTCTTTCCCGTGCTCCAAGGAAATCATCTACCGCACAACATGGAGCTAACCTTGTC
Organism: Platanthera zijinensis; assembly: GCA_039513925.1. Lineage (NCBI taxonomy): Eukaryota > Viridiplantae > Streptophyta > Magnoliopsida > Asparagales > Orchidaceae > Platanthera > Platanthera zijinensis. The sequence goes on along the minus strand of CM077098.1, from coordinate 47,863,824 downwards.
CGGTTCCGACCACGAGTACTCACTCAAATGTAAGGGGGAAAACACATACATACAACGGCGTATTGCCGCAACGGATTTCTACCGAATCCCCGAAGCTCGCTATGCAACATCACCGGGTCGGACTAACGGTCGCGACCACGGCTTCACCCACAATGCCTAATCCGCTAACGGAGCGGATCTCTAATGCAAAGCATGCCAGGATGAACATACTCAACCCGGAGGTTCCTCTTGAACCGCTACACGAATCCCTCTCATTTGAGAGATTCGGCGCTCAAAATACGAAAGGAAGGGGATGCTATTCATGCATCCTAAATCCTAAAAACCGAGAGGAGAAGTATCGTTACCTTCCGTCTCCTCTTCCTAGCCATGGAGAAGATTTGCTCGGTTGAACACCACTACAATGCTCCCACCTTCGCGGATCTGAACTCTGCTCGCGAAACGAACCTCCGAAGCTTCGTTGGCGGCCGGATCTTGGCCTCCTTGCTCTCCCTTCTCTCTAGAACTTAGAGAGATAAAAGAAAGTGGGGAATGAGGGTTTGGAACCCTATTCCTGGCCTTAAACCGCCCAGGGAGGCCCCCCACCGTTGGATCTTCCAAAGAAAAGAACGAACGGCCACGATCGGAACCCAAATTAGAAAATCTGGGCCGAACACGGGTTGCAACACGGCCGTGTGCATGGCCGTGTTAGCCATTCGCCGTCTCGACCGAGTCGAAAAACCAGCACACGGCCTTTGACACGGCCTCCGACACGCCCGTGTCACCTGCGACATGCCCGTGTCGGGACCCGTATCACGCCCCCCGTGTGCACTCGACCAACATTTCACAGTCAGAGAGGTACACGGCCTTGTGACACGACAACATACACGCCCGTGTCAAATTTGACACGCTCGTGTTTGTGCCCGTGTCACGGCCCGTGTACCACACTTGCAGAATCCCTAGAGTGACACGGCCTGGGACACGCCCGTGTCCTAGGTCGTGTTCTACAACTCGACTAGCGTCGACCGCCAAAGCGTCGACCGCACAACCCGAGGCCGAACACGCCTGTGTCACGCCTGTGACACGCCCGTGACACGCCCGTGACACGCCCGTGACACGCCCGTGACACGCCCGTGACACGCCCGTGACACGCCCGTGACACGCCCGTGACACGCCCGTGACACGCCCGTGACACGCCCGTGACACGCCCGTGACACGCCCGTGACACGCCCGTGACACGCCCGTGACACGCCCGTGACTCCTGCTCCAAAAACCAAACTGGGCTTAAAACATCACCCGTCCCTCTTTTGAGTTTCGGGGTGTTACAACTCTCTCCCCTTTAAAAGAATTTCGTCCCGAAATTTAAAACATGGAAGGTAAACAAAACTAAACAGTACCTGAGGAGAAAAGCTCGGGGTACTCCTCTAGCATGGCCTGCTCTCGCTCCCATGAGAGCTCCTCGCAACCACAGTTGTCCCAACGGACCTTTACGAGTCTGACCTCCTTGTTCCGCAATTGCCGAACCTCTGAGTCTTCTATCCCGATTAGACGAACTCGCGTCCTCAAGTCTTCCTCTACCGGCACCGCCGTCGGCTCAATCACCACGCTGGCTTCTAGCAACGCTTTCCTTAGGACGGAGACTTGAAAATCATCATGCAATCCACTTAGCTCTGTGGACAACGCCAACCGGTACGCTGCCTCTCCCACTCGCTCGATGACCTTGAATGGTCCAAAAAATCTCGGACTCAGCTTCTTGATTCGGCGAATTCGCGAAACGCCTTTAAACGGCTTGATCTTAAGATACACCCAGTCGCCCACAGCGAATTCCATATGCCTGTGGCGAGCATTGAAATACTTCGACTGCCGATCTTGAGCTACCTTCATGCGCTCTTGGATGGTCCGCACTAGCTCACTATCGTCGGCTACCACTTCTTTCCCCAAAAGCTTGGTGTCACCCGCCTCTGTCCAAGACATCGGTGTTCGACACCGCCTCCCATACAGAGCTTCGTATGCCGCCATCTTGATACTAGCTTGGTAACTATTGTTATACGCAAACTCCACCATGAAGAGGTGATCCTCCCACTTCTTGCCGAAGTCGAGAGTACACATCCTTAGCATATCTTCCAAAGTACGTTTCGTTCTCTCAGTTTGCCCATCGGTTTGAGGATGAAAAGCCATACTGAACTTGAGTTTTGTGCCCAAGCTCTTCTGCACCAACCGCCAATCCTTAGACATGAAACGTCCATTCCGGTCGTTGACTATACTCTTCGGAATCCCATGGAGTCATACAACATTGCGGACATACAACTCCACCAACTTTTCCACACCGTCCTCCTTCCGGTTTGGGATGAAATGTGCCACTTTGGTCAAGCGGTCCACAATCACCCAAATGGCATCATTACCCTGCTGCGATCTAGGCAACCCATGCACAAAGTCCATGGAGATGTCATCAAATTTCCATTCGGGGATTGGAAGAGGCTTCAAGAACCCGCCCGGCTTCTGACATTCGGCCTTCACCAAGGCACATGTTTGGCACCGACTCACACACAAAGCTACGTCTCGCTTCATCCCAGGCCACCAATAGGACTTCTTCAAGTCCAAGTACATCTTTGTACTACCCGGGTGAATGGAGTACTTAGTGAAGTGGGCCTCAAACATCAACTCCTCGCGGAGCTTGCCGAACTGCGGTACACAAATCCTTCCGCCCTTCCTCAGAATCCCATCAACCATCCCCCAGGCGCTACCCTCACCCTTTAGAGCTTCCTCCACGAAAGGTTGGAACTCCACATCTACATGGGTCGCTTCCCGAATACGATCGCATAAGTCACTCTGCATCTCAATCCAATTTAGTCGAGCCACGCTAGACTCGCCTCTTGCCACACATTCCAAACCAAGGGACTCCCAGTCCCGCCTTAACCGCTCATCGTGAGCTTCAATCCAATTTCCTTGCCCCGAGTATTTCCTACTCAAAGCATCTGCCACCACATTGGCTTTCCCTGGCGTGTACTGAATCGCCACCTCGTAGTCCCCCAGGAACTCGACCCACCTACGCTGCCGCATATTTTGGTCCTTCTGATCTAGGAGATACTTCAGACTCTTGTGGTCCGTGAAGATCTCCACCTTTGCACCATAAACGTAGTGCCTCCACAACTTCAAAGCAAAAATTACCGCCGCCAACTCCAAATCATGGACGGGGTAATTTCTCTCATGAGGCTTCAGCTGCCTCGACCCAAAAGCTATCACACTACCATGCTGCACCAACACGCACCCTAAACCACATCCGGATGCGTCGCTGAAAATCTGGAATCCTTCGGTCCCCTTTGGTAGACTTAGGATCGGCGCCGTCATTAGCCTCTCCTTCAGGGTTTCAAATGCCTGATTGCACTCTTGAGTCCATACAAACTTCTGATCTTTGCGAGTTAGTGAAGTGAGGGGTAGAGCTATCCGCGAAAAGTTTTCCACAAACCTTCGGTAGTACCCGGCTAGTCCAAGAAAACTCTGGACTTCCGCCACGGTCCTCAAAACTGGCCACTCTCTGATGGATTCTACTTTCGTTGGATCCACTGCCACCCCGTCCCCACTGATTACATGGCCCAAAAACGCCACCTTCTCCAACCAAAACTCGCATTTCAAGAACTTCGCATAGAGCTGGTTCTCTCTCAACACTTGTAACACTATCCGCAAGTGCGACTCGTGCTCCGCTTCCGACTTGGAATACACCAATATGTCATCGATAAAGACGACTACGAACCAGTCCAAATATTCGCGAAACACTCGGTTCATTAAGTCCATGAACACGGACGGCGCGTTCGTCAGCCCGAACGGCATCACCGAGAACTCAAAATGACCATACCTCGTACCAAACGCGGTCTTGGGTATGTCTTCGTCACGAATCCATAACTGATAATACCCGGACTTCAGGTCCAACTTGGAGTACACCACCGACCCCACCAACTGGTCGAAGAGATCGTCTATCCGAGGAATCAGATACTTATTCTTGACGGTCAATTTGTTCAACTCTCGGTAGTCTATGCACAGACGCATACTACCGTCCTTCTTCTTTACAAATAACACCAGCGCACTCCACGGTGAAGAGCTGGGCCTGATATACCCTTGCTCCAAAAGCTCCTACAACTGAACCTTGAGCTCGGCCAACTCCTTTGGTGCCATCCTGAATGGTGGACGCGACACTGGTCTAGCCTCGGGCACCAACTCGATGGAGAAATCAATCTCCCGCCGAGGAGGTGCTCCCGGTAACTCCTCGGGAAATACATCTCCAAACTCCGCCACCACGGGCACTTCTCCAAGAGACAGCCTGGAAAGGCTAACCTCCAACAACGCTACTAGAGCTACACCTCCCTGGTTAACAGCTCGCACTAACTGAAGTGCCGAAACTAGGGAACAGGCCACTCCATGCAGGCCTTCAAACTTGACTTCCGCTTGCCCCACGCCCCTCAGGGTTACCACCTTGGACAAACAGTCGATACTGGCTCGCTGCTCCGCTAGCCAATCCATCCCCAAAATCACATCGAACTCGGACAACGGCAAGATCGCCGCTACCAATACGAAGTCGACTCCCTCAAGACTCCAACAAATCCGGCCTCTAGCCCTGGTAGTCATAGATGACCCATTGGGCATGCACACCTTCAACTCGGAGTCCGTCGAGAAAGACTCCACTCCGATCCTCCGGATAAAGCCTTCCGCAAGGAAGGAGTGCGACGCTCCCATATCAAAGAGTACCCATGCGGGGTACCCAGATACCATTACAAAGCCTACACACATGCAACAAACATAAAGGCTTGAAAGACAAGAATCTAAGGTGCAGGTTGACCTCTCGTACCTGTCACCACATCGGGTTGATAGATTGCTTCTTGTTGCCCAAGGTTGTAGGCCCTTGGCTGCACTGGTTGAAACCGAGAAGTACTCGACTCCGCCATCTTCCCTTTCTCTGCGGCACTGGGGCCGGAGCGCACAGTTTGCTCCTGCCTTGGCTCTTGCTCAGTGCCCCCTTGGGTACAAAATCTTGCTATGTGGCCCGGCTTGCCACAACTATAGCACGTCTGAGGGCCCTTAGAGCGTGACCCTCCGGACGTCCAATTACTTTTCTCGCCCGACTTATATGGGGAAGGCTTCTTCTTCCATCGGCTCCCTTTCGCCTTTCCATGGGACTGAGCAGGCTTCTTCTCCTCCCCCTGTTTGGGTGTGAAACCCTTGCGACGCTGAGATCGCTCCATGTCACTCTCCAAAATTCGGGCCGCCTCCACCAATTCGTTGAAACCCGCACGTTTCATCGATATGAGGGGTTGTCTTAGATTCTCCCTCAGTCCATGATAGAAGAGATTGTCCCTCTCTTCATCGTCTGCCATGGTCGTCCCTGCATAACGACCTAAGCGAGTAAATTCCTAAACATACTCATCCACTGACTTGTCTCGCTGCACCAGATGTAGGAACTGTCTCTGGAGGGCTAACCTCGTTGAGGCGGGTATGTACTTCTTCAGGAAGGCATTCCCAAACTCCTCGATGGACGGTGTGCGTCCCAGAAACTGCCGGCCACTGTGGCTTACCCACCATAACTTGGCATCTCCCTCCAACATAAAGGCTGTGAACTCTGCCTTTTTCTCATCTGGCACCTCTGCCGCCCTCAGAAGCTCCTGAATTCTAGCCCACCAATCCTCTGCATCTGTGGGTGTGCCTATTCCCTTGAAGGTTGGAGGGTGGAAACTCAGAAAGTACTTCATTTGCCGGTCCCCATGCCCGACAACCACTCTCTCGGCCTGCGGCTCTGCCCGCCTGGCTTCCTCAACCTGCACGGTCGTTGTCATGTCCGGGGTAGCAGGAGTTGCTACCTGAGCAACGGGGGCTGCTACCTGTGCTGTCGCTGCAGCTTGGGCCGCCACCATCGCTTCTGCAAGCATACGACAGAAGTCGGCCGGTGTGACCCCCATCCCTAGCGGACCTTGCGCAGTCGCACTACTTGCCGAGAGCTCTTCTCTTGGCCTCGAGGTCCCAGCCTCGTTGCTTGCACTCTAAACACAAGCAAGAAAACACAAATCAGTCTCTAATCGTAAGACTCGAACACCAGGACACTCATGGTCCTGCGATACTCCTATGTGGATAACTTCTTATACGCGACTCGACTTATACTTTCGACCGCGAAACTTCTCGTTGGAAAGCGAACCTCCCTCTGATACCAAATTGTAACACCTCCCCTGTAAAGACCATATAATATGGGTCCGGCCGGGGCCCCACAACATACGGACGCCACAGCTTTAGTATTAAAAGATGATATGAAACTATCCAATCTCAAAAACTCCAGACACACACAGCGGAAACAGAACAAACTCGCAGAAGTTATCCACTAATGATAGAGTATCAAATGGCCTTAAGGCCTTACACAATAATAGTCCAAAACATATAAATGTGTCAAGCACTCCTAGTCTACCTCGGCATGCAAGCCGGACATAAACATAACAAAAGTAGCAAACACAAAAGGAGAAACCAAGCACAGCAACACTTCATGAAGCTTAGGGCTTTTCGCCCGGCGCGCTAGCTCCCGCATGCGATCCTTGCCCTGTAAGGATTTGAAGTAACGTGGGTCAGCAAAGGCTGACCTCTACTGTGTAACAAACACATCTCCTCCCGGCCGTCCCTAACGGACCCCGGGGTACCACTCCACCTGCAAGTTAGCACTTCGTATACCAAAAGAGCATATATATTAAAGCGGTAAAACAGGCTTGGATGTCTTATACAACATACATGTTCTCTACGTTTTGTACAAAGTGAAAGTGGCCTACTATGCAACATGAATGCAACCCGGGTTTCACCCAAGGCACCCTAGCTCGTATGCATCTAGCACAACATCAAACACTGGGTACTTCCGTTTCCCCATTGGCTTAAAGCCGCAAACACAAGGGAACCACCATGTCCCTAACGGCACACACGCCGTCACACGAAACCTTGCAAAGGCCCTACCCGCACAAGGGTCATATACCCTGGGGCTTGCCCGCACATTCTGACTTCGCACGTCAGGGTTCCGTCTCACACTGACCGATTCTAAGAAGCCTTGCTGGACCCCACCCGCTCATGGCCACATTGCCCGGGCTTGTCCTCCGCTCGACATTCTCGTCAGTCCACACAAGGGTCTAGTCTCGCTGGGACACTTCCCCCACATGACTTGTGCGTCACGGGATAGCCAGCCGACCACGGAGACATAGCCGCGCCTTTGCACAGCACAAACAAAGGTTTCCCCACCCCAATCACCATTCGCACCGTGTCTTTCCCGTGCTCCAAGGAAATCATCTACCACACAACACGGAGCTAACCTTGTCCGGTTCTGACCACGAGTACTCACTCAAATGTAAGGGGGAAAACACATACATACAACGGCGTATTGCCGCAACGGATTTCTACCGAATCCCCGAAGCTCGTTATGCAACATCACCGGGTCGGACTAACGGTCGCGACCACGGCTTCACCCACAATGCCTAATCCGCTAACGGAGCGGATCTCTAATGCAAAGCATGCCGGGATGAACATACTCAACCCGAAGGTTCCTCTTGAACCGCTACACGAATCCCTCTCATTTGAGAGATTCGGCGCTCAAAATACGAAAGGAAGGGGATGCTATTCATGCATCCTAAATCCTAAAAACCGAGAGGAGAAGTGTCGTTACCTTCCGTCCCCTCTTCCTAGCCACGGAGAAGATTTGCTTGGTTGAACACCACTGCAACGCTCCCACCTTCGCGGATCTGAACTCTGCTCGCGAAACGGACCTCCGAAGCTTCGCCGGCGGCCGGATCTTGGCCTCCTTGCTCTCCCTTCTCTCTAGAACTTAGAGAGATAAAAGAAAGTGGGGAATGAGGGTTTGGAACCCTATTCCTGGCCTTAAACCGCCCAGGGAGGCCCCCCACCGTTGGATCTTCCAAAGAAAAGAACGAACGACCACGATCGGAACCCAAATTAGAAAATCTGGGCCGAACACGGGTTGCAACACGGCCGTGTGCATGGCCGTGTTAGCCATTCGCCATCTCGACCGAGTCGAAAAACCAGCACATGGCCTTTGACACGGCCTCCGACACGCCCGTGTCACTTGCGGCACGCCCGTATCGGGACCCGTGTCACCCCCCCCCCCCCCCCGTGTGCACTCGACCAACATTTCGCAGTCAGAGAGGTACACGGCCTTGTGACACGGCAACAGACACGCCCGTGTCAAATTTGACACGCCCGTGTTTGTGCCCGTGTCACGGCCCGTGTACCACACTTGCAGAATCCCTGGAGTGACACAGCCTGGGAAACGCCCGTGTCCTAGGTCGTGTTCTACAACTCGACTAACGTCGACCGCCAAAGCGTCGACCGCACGACTCGAGGCCGAACACGCCTGTGTCACGCCCGTGACACGCCCGTGACACGCCCGTGACACGCCCATGACACGCCCGTGACACCTGCTCCAAAAACCAAACTGGGCTTAAAACATCACCCGTCCCTCTTTTGAGTTTCGGGGTGTTACAACATGCAACATGGATTTTTTTGCAGAAATAACCCAATTATTCCCCTGAACATGGATGTGAGCTAAAATCTACTGTTAACAATCCAGATTTACTTGAAAACATAAAATAAGGCAAATTAGACATATATTAATCTAAAATAAATAAAAGATATTTAATTACTAATAAAATATTATATAAAATAACTATAAATTATGTACTGTCAAATTCCTCCAAACTTAAGCTTTTACTTCTCCCGAGCAAAACTAATTCACAAGTATGAGAAGAATTCATATGACATTCTAAAAATATTTACTCCTAATTATGTACTCTAATTAATATATGATTCAAATCAAAATAAATTAAGGAATAAAATTTAGACTTATAAGAAATAACTCATAATTCATAAATTGAAATGATTAGAAAAAAATTTAGTTTACAAATTCTCTATCTAAATCTTTTTAATCAAAATTGTATTGAATTAAGCAAATAATCCAAGATTAAACTAATAGAAATTTCAAACTTCATAAGAAACTTTTAGAAAACTACAAAAATTAACTAAGCTCTCTCATACATAAGTCTTGGATAAGCAATGAAATTGGCTAAAGGGGGTAAAATTGTCATAGATGAAGTTACTTTGATTGGGAAATAATGAATTTTATTCTCACATTTCCATTTTTAATTAATTTTCTTCGTCTTTTAAATAACCAAAATGTATATGTTAAGGAGTGATGAATTTTATCCTCTATACTCCATGCTATATAATCTTTTACTGATTTGGGTGCATATATTTAGGAATGATGAATTTTATCCTCTCATTCCATGACATATGATTTTTTGACTTTTTTTAATGACAAACAAAGGGGTAGGCTAAAAGATAGGGCAAGGGCTATGATTTTTGTTGGGTACATTGACCACAATGTCCTAAATTTGAAGAACATCATAAGTCAATAATATACAAAAACATGTATTTGATATTTGTATAAGTTTACATGTGCAAAATAGTGATTATTATACGATTATATAGGTTAAGTATATCAGAAGTACAGCTAGAAAGTAGTCAGCATGGTCAAGGAAGTCAGGAAAATTACTAAGTTCAAAAGCGTTGAGTGTCTACACATCACTCAATGCATGAGTCCAAAAAGTGCCGACAGTTCAACTATCACTCAAAGCCTCAATGGAGAAGCTCAGAAATCTGGCTAAGTACAAAAGTATCGAGTGAAGGACTTACACTCGACACCTTGTCAAAGAAAGTCTGCTAAGTATAGAAGCGTCAAATGAAGGACTTACACTCGACGCCTTCTCAAAGTAAATCATGTCAAGTTCAAATGCATCGAGTGAAGGACTTACACTCGACGCCATCTCAAAAAAGCTGTTAAGTTCAAAAGCATCAAGTGAAGGACTTTTACTCGATGCCATATCACAGAAAGTCTGTTAAGTATAAAAGCATCAAGTGAAGGACTTACAATTGACACCCACTCAGTAAAAGGTGTAAATTACAAAAGCATCGAGTGAAAAACATTCACTCAATGCCACTACAGTCTGACAAGAATTGGCTAAGTATAAAAGCATCGAGTGTGGGCCATTCACTCAACGCCTCTAGAGTTAACTGTCAAAACCATAATTTGTTGAGGCATAAGGCATCACTCAACGCCTGTACAAAATCATAAAATATTCTAAGTGTTTTTGGCGCCGTGTCAAATCTGATGACGTCGTCCTTAAATTCAAATCGATGCAATCTCACGCTAAATGACAAAGACCGTCGTATTGTCCGAGCAGTGATATCCTGGAATCAATCTGCCATTAAAGCCGGCTATGCTGATTACCGAAGGAGGAAATAGCCATTGTTGTTATCAAGACATAAAAGGGAAGTTGAGATCATATTTTCAGAGACTTCTTGGAGGACTTTATGATGATAACTTTTCGAAGAACTTTTACCAATCTCTCAAACCCTAATTCTCGCAAAAGTTGGCTAGCAGAGCTAAAGTATTTTCTAGTTATATTCAAGTCTACAATACAAAATAACAATATTTATCCAGCTTGAAGAAGAAGCAGAGCTCTACAAAAGTTCATCACAACATAGGCTGGATCAAAGCTGAAGAAACTTATTCCTGTTGTTCTGAAGAAGGAGGACTGTCTATTGTACAGTCCAGGAAGGAGACTGGAATTTTCTCTGGAGTTATTTTTACTCAAACTCTTATTACTTCTTGTAGGATTTCACTAGAATCTAAGTGTAAGACTATTTTATAAAGGCAGAGTGTAGGAGTGTATGCACTTTGAGTTGTAGGATCCTGTGTAGGATCTGAGGAAAGGCTTGTTGTAACACCTCTACCCGTCAAGAAGAATATAATAGAGGGTCCGGTCGGGGCCCCACACCACATTCCACAAACAGGCGGAGACGCTACTAAATAATATCATACAACCCAATGAATCCTAACACAGAGCATTCTAGCGGAAGCTTCATGGTTGAAACCTAGAACTCAAGCAAAACAAGAACTGTCAACTAACAAAATAGGAATGTATACAACCAAAGTATCTGGCCTTAAGGCCTTACAAATTTCTCATAACAAAAGTGTATTTTATAGACATCGGCACGCAGGACGGCCACACATGAATAAGAAGAAACAAAATAAAGCCTTCGAGGGCAGCAACGCATCTTTTGCTTCAGCCCGCTAAGTCCTTCTTGGACCAGCACCTCCTGCACCTGCAAGAACCAATCCACCAAGCGGTGGCAAACAGGGCAACAGTCAGCATTCAGCTGACCAATTATAACGACCCTGCCCCTGACACGGGGCAGCGGAATTCCATCCCTGCATAGAATTTTTCCAACAGTATGTATAGAAAACAATGCAATACGTGCACGACCGCACAGTCAATATATATCACAAACGCCGGCACGACGGCCCGACGCTCCGTGCACTCAGGGCACATTCGGGTGTACCGGAAACACCGGATCCCACCAATGAGCATTTAGTCTGTCACGCAGGCCCAAGACTCTAATTATGTCGCTGACGAAAGCCCAATGCCTTGGCGCTCTCATGTCCAGCCTACATAATGCAGGTACGGATCAGCCACCCCCCGTTGCTCAAACTGCCTTGCCACTACCAAGTACATCGTACATGAGGCCACAAATAAAGGCGCGTGTCGGTTTCACCTTTCCTGTTCGACACGAAGCCCTTTTTATATAGTTGCACCCCAACGGCTCAACACCACACAAAGTTATAACTCACGGTAATAAGAGTTGAACCCAACTCTGACAATTTCCTGGACTTCCTCCGGTACTTCCTGCAGCACCAAGCGACAGGTATGCAACATATATTGCACACAAATAATCAAATACTCGGAGGCTCCTCCGAATGCAAACAAGCATCACCAATCAATACCAGCATGTCCAGATGGGCTTCACACAGCATGCCTAGATCCGTACTCCGATTCCGGACTGTAACAACGGGGACTTCACATATCTACCCCCAAGGGACACAGCAACTCACCGCAGACTCGCAGGGAAGGGTGTTCCCTATGCAAATGCAGGAAAGTAGGATTTCACATGTCCAAGAAGGAAATCGTTACCCTTAGAATTCGCTTCGGAGCCATGGAGAGAAAGCAAACGGATGGAAGTCTTCGCAGCAGCCTTGCCTTCGCAAATCCAAACTCGGCTCGCGATTTGGACCACCGTAGCACCACCGGCAGCCGGATTCCCTTTCTTCTTCCTTCTCTTGCTCTCCTCTCTCTCTTAGCTTTTAGAAAGAGAACACACAACTCAAATGAGCTTTCTCAACTCAAATCCCGGCCTTATCAATCTAGGGAACAACCTAAGCCATTGGATCTTGGTCAAAGGAAATAGAAGGCTCAGATTAGCCTTGAAATTGATTTTCCTGGGTCGAACATGGGTTTTGACATGCCCGTGTCATTAGCCGTGTTCCTGAAGCGGTGACAAATCGACTGAAAATAAACCAGAACATGGGTTTTGACATGCCTGTGTCAAGCCTAACACGCCTGTGTCACCCAGCACACAGCCGTGTATTTGGCTGTGTTACCCCAGTAACATGATCTCCAAAATCACCCGAGCAGGACATGGCAAAGGCACACGCCCGTGTCTATGGTCGAGTTCCCAACACACCCCTGTGACACGCCCGTGTCACAAGCCGTGTCTCCTCTCAATGATTAGCTCCTTATAACTCGAGTCGACGTCTCGAGAAAAGAGTACACTCCCTGGGACACGCCCGTGTTCCGGGCCGTGTACACCTGACATGCCCTGAGACACGCCCGTGTCTCAGGCCGTGTCAGCCAACCTGAATCCTAATTTTGGCTTTTGAGATTTTTTTGGTGTTACAATCCTCCCCTCCTAAAAATAAATTTCGTCCCAAAATTTGGATACAGTAGGGAGATAAAAGTATAACACAATATATGATAACGTTATGTTGCTACAACATGTACAAACAAGCCAACAGGTTACAAAATAACTCGGGAAACTTGGCTCGCATGGTCTGCTCTTGCTCCCATGTTAGCTCTTCTCGGCCACAATTGTCCCACTGACTTTGACCATCCCGATCGTTTTGTTCTGCAACTGTTTCTCGGCTCGATCCTCAATTTGAATGGGCCTCACCTTTGTCGTTAGCCCATACTCAACCGGTACCCAATCATTCTCAATCACTTGAGCTGGATCTTTGACTGCTTTTCACAGTACCGAGATGTGGAACACATCATGTAGTCCACTCAATTCCGATGAAAGAGCTAGCTGATAGACAGCTTCCCCAACTAGCTCCACCACTTCAAATGGACCAAGGTATCGCGGGCTTAGCTTTTTCAACCGCTGAATCTGAGATACGCCTTTGAAGGTTTGAATCTTCAAATAGACCCAGTCGCCCACCGCGAACTCCACGTTCCGGTGCTTAGCATTGTAATTCTTGACTTGCCGATACTGGGCTATTAGTAGCCTCTCTCGAATAGAGCGTATTGTTGAGTTAGCATCCTCGACTTCCTTTTGTCCCAAAAGTTTGGACTCGCCAGTTTCTGCCCAAGCTAACGGTGTACGGCACTTGCGACAATACAGAGCTTCAAACGGTGCCATACCGATGCTCGCTTGGTAGCTATTATTATAGGCAAACTCCACCATAACAAGATGATCTTCCAATTTCTTACCGAAGTCCAGGGCGCACATACGGAGCATATCCTCCATCGTCCTATTGGTTCGTTCAGTTTGGCCATCCGTTTGAGGATGAAAGGTCGTACTTAATGCTAACTTAATGCCCAACAGCTGATTGATTAGCCTCCAATCTTTCGAAGAAAATTGCCCATCTCGGTCACTTACGATTCTCCGAGGAACACCATGCAATCGAACAATCTGCTCTACATAGAGCTTTGCCAACATTTCCACAGAATCGTCCCGCTTGTTCGATAGAAAGTGAGCCACCTTTGTCAACCGGTCTACAAACACCCATATTGAGTCATTCCCGCATTGAGATCTCGGTAATCCGTGCACGAAATCCATAGAAATATCCTCAAACTTCCACTGTGGAACCGGCAACGATTTTAGGAAACCGCTAGGCCATTGACATTCTGCCTTCACCAAAGCACAAGTACGAACTTAGCCACATACTCGGCTATGAACTTCTTTAAACCGGGCCACCAGAACAATTTCTTCATGTCCTTGTACATTTTTGTGCTCCCAGGGTGAATTGAGTACTTTGTAAAGTGCACTTTGTATAACAATTCTTCTCGCAATTTACCCGCACAAGGGACGCACAATCGGCCATCCTTCCGTAATAAACCGTCATCCCAGGAGAATTGGTCACCAGACCCTTCCTTTGCATAGCGCTGGAGACTTTCATCAAACTCCGTTGCCCGCCGAACCCTGTCCGCAAGGTCATATTGAACCTCCATCCAGTTCAAGCATACATCGGCCGAAGAATTCCTTTCCACACAAGATATCTCCAATGCTTCCAACTCCATGATTAGACGCTCATCATGTATTCGCAACCAACTTGCCCGCACCGAAGTCCGACGACTCAAGGCATCAGCGACCACATTTCCCTTTCCGGGAACATAGTGAATGTCGAAGGTATAGTCCCCTAGGAATTCCATCCACCTCCGTTGTCTCATATTCAAATCCTTCTGATCGAGAAGATACTTTAGACTCTTATGATCTGTATAAATATCTACCTTCACGCCATAAAGATAGTGCCGCCACAACTTTAGCGAAAAGATCACCGCCGCCAACTCTAAGTCGTGGATGGGGTAATTACGTTCATGCACTTTCAATTGACGTGAACCATATGCAATCTCCTTGCCAAACTGTAGGAGAACGCAGCCTAAGCCGTTCCCTGATGCATCGCTGTATATCTCAAAACCATCTGTACCACATGGCGACGTCAAAACAGGCGCAGTGGTTAAACGATTCTTTAGCTCCTCAAAAGCTTGCGCGCACTCCGGCGTCCAAACGAACTTCTGATCTTTTCTCGTCAACGTTGTCAGAGGCAAAGCAATCCGGGAGAAGTTCTCAACAAATCGTCTATAGTAGCCTGCCAGTCCAAGAAAACTCCTGACTTCGGCCACCGAAGACATCACTGGCCAATCACGAATCGCACTTATCTTTGTCGGATCCACCGCTATTCCCTCTCCACTTACCACATGGCCCATAAAAGCCACCGACGAGACCCAGAACTCACATTTAGAGAACATGGCATACAGCTTATTTCTCTGTAAGGTATGCAATACCGACCACAAATGGTTTGCATGATCTTCCTCCGACTGTGAGTACACGAGGATATCATCAATGAACACAATAACAAATAGATCCAAGTATTCGCGGAACGTTCGATGCATGAGATCAATGAATACCGAAGGTGCATTACATAAGCCGAACGGCATCACTCTAAACTCATAATGACCGTAGCGTGTGCCAAACGCTGTCTTGGGAATGTCACCTTCCCTAATCTGCAATTGGTAATACCTGGATTTCAAATCCAAATTGGAATAGACAGTTGAGCCTGCTAGCTGATCCAACAAGTCATCGATCCGTGGAATCAGATACTTGTTTTTCTCCGTCAGCTTATTCAGTTCGCGATAATCAATACATATCCGCAAACTACCGTCTTTCTTTTACACAAAAAGAACAGGCGCACTCCAAGGTGACATACTTGGGCGTATGTATCCCTGCTCCAAAAGCTCTTGACCCTGAACTTTCAGTTCGGCCATCTCTTTTGGCGCTACCCGATACGGCGAACGAGCCACAGGTTTCTCACCTGGCACCAGCTCGATAGCGAAGTCGATTTCCCTTTGGGGAGGTAACCCCGGAAGGTCCTTTGGAAACACATCAGCATACTCCGACACAATCGACACTTCACTCACACTGGCCTTCGGCGCCACCTCCTCTACGAGTTTGAAGAATAACTCCACACCCTTCCGAACTGCCTTAATGACTTGGAGAGCAGATAACAACATCCCACTCATCCCTTGTATAACAATGAACTTGGTCTCTTGTTCGGTATTATGCCCGAGTGTGACCTCTTTTGAAGTGCAATCTATACAGGCACGCTGCTCTGAAAGCCAGTCCATACCAATGATTATACCAAATTCTTTGATCGGAAATACTAATGTTTCCACCTTGAATTCCCGACTCTCTATCTTGACCTCAAGGTCGTAAGATTTATCCGCGCACATCAAACATCTGTTAGGTAAAGTCACCTTTACACTGTCTGACGTGGTCCGTATAGGTACCCAGATATGAAAGACGAAAGCCTCAGACATAAACGAATGTGAAGCACCAATATCAAATAGTGCTCGAGCCGGACAGTCCCGTATAAGGACAAAACCTATAACACCAAAATTAAAAACAAGCACAGCAAACAATCATATAATAATATCAAAACCTACGCGCACCTGTGATGACATCAGCCTATTTAATGGCCTCCTGTTGTCCAAGATTGAAGACCCTGGGCTGCACGTGCGAGGCAGAAAACTCAACCACAGTCTTCCCTTTCTCCACATAAGACGCTCCCGTCTTCTTATCACCCTTTAGAGGACCAACTCGGCAATAACGTGCGAAGTGTCCTAACTTCCCGCACGTAAAACAAGCGCGAGATCCATACCCAGATGTCTCAGTCACAGTCGCAGAAGGAGCTTGTACGGTAGACTTGGACTTCTTTATCCATCTCTTACGGTACCCAAACTTCTCCAGACGTGGCGACTTGAACTCTGGCATTGTCACAGCCAAGGTCCCCTTTGCTTGCCCCCTTCTCATGTCCGTCTCCAAAGATCGAGCCGTACAGACTAAGGCTTGAAATCCCTGAATCACAGAACTCGAGACCAAATACCGCAGCTCATCTCGCAGTCCCGCATAAAACCTACTAGTCTTACTCTCTTCTTCGGCGAAGATAGTACTCGTATATCTTCCCAAACGTGTGAACTCATGCAGGTAATCATCTACACTATGATCTCCTTGAGTTAACCGTTGAAATTCCATTTCCATAGATATCCTTTGCTGCATTGGTAGATGTTGTGCCAAGAACAAACGAGAAAATTCGCCCATCGAGACCTCTGCCAATTTCCTGTCGGCCAAGTGATGTAGTTCAATCTCATCCCACCATAAATGAGCCTCTCCTTCCAGTAGGAAAGTGGCCAACATAACCTTCTGTCCCTCCTCAACCTTGATAGCTCTAATGATCCTCTTGATCCTTGCAAGCCAATCCTCTGCTTGGGCCGGCGAACCTGCCCCAGTAAATTGCGGAGGATTGAAGCTCATGAATTGCTTAAATTGTTGATCTGCTGCCCGCGGATCAACTACAGCTTCTACCGGTTCTTGTCGTACCACAGCATGCGTTGGCACCACTGCAAGACGTGCCTGCCCAGACTGCTGAGCATTCATCACAGCAAGTACCGTTTCAGTGATGAAACGTACCATTTCAGCGGATAGAGGAGGTGTGGGCACCTCAGCTGGTGTCGCACTTTCTACAGAATGTTGAGGTTCGGATTGACCCGCAACACTTCTGGTCACCTATATGTGTAAAACACACAGTTTAGCGACCAAGTAAAACGACAAACATACAAAAAGAATACACAGGTTCAACAAACAAGTGTATTTGCATTCCTAAGTGGGCATTCTTGAGTTTAAGTTAAGTGTTATAACGGCAGCACTAACACGTGTCCGCCACCCCTCAAAAGAATTTGACCACAAATTCAGAAGAGAAAGACCAACAGTCTGATAACAAATAGTAACACCTCTACCCATCAAGAAGAATATAATAGAGGGTCCGGTCGGGGCCCCACACCATGTTCCCCAAACAGGCGGAGACGCTACTAAATAATATCATACAACCCAATGAATCCTAACACAGAGCATTCTAGCGGAAGCTTCATTGTTGAAACCTTGAACTCAAGCAAAACAAGAACTATACACTAACAAAATAGGAATGTATATAACCAAAGTATCTGGCCTTAAGGCCTTACAAATTTCTCTTAACAAAGGTGTGGTTTACAGACATCGGCACACAGGCCGGCCACACATGAACAAGAAGAAACAAAAAAAGCCTTCGAGGGCAGCAACGCAGCTTGGGCTTCAGCCCGCTAAGTCCTGCTTGGACCAGCACCTCCTGCACCTGCAAGAACTAATCCACCAAGCGGTGGCAAACAGGGCAACGGTCAGCATTTAGTTGACCAATTATAATTACCCTTCCCCTGGCATGGGGAAGCGGAATTCCATCCCTGCATAGAATTTTTCCAACAGTATGGATAGCAAACCACATAAGACGTGCACTACCGCACAATCAATACATATCACAAACGCCGGCCCGAAGGCCTGACGCTCCGTGCACTCAGGGCACATTCGGGTGTACCGGAAACACCGGATCCCACCAATGAGCATTTAGTCTGGCACGCAGGCCCAAGACTCTCATTATGCCGCCAACAAAAGCCCAATGCCTTGGCGCTCTCATGTCCAGCCTACATAACGCAGGTACGGATCAGCCACCCCCCCGGTTGCTCAAACCACCTTGCCACTACCAAGTACATCGTACCTGAGGTCGCAAATAAAGGCGTGGGTCGGTTTCACCTTTCCTGTTCGGCATGGAGCCCTTTTTATATAGTTGCAGCCCAACGGCTCAACACCACACAAAGTGAAAACTCACAGTCACAAGAGTTGAACCCAACTCTCACAATTTCCTGGACTTCCTCCAGTACTTCCTGCTACACCAAGCGACAGGTATGCATCACAGATTGCACACAAAAAATCAAATACTCGGAGGCTCCTCCGAATGCAAACAAGCATCACCAATCCAGACCAGCATGTCTAGATGGGCTTCACACAGCATGCCTAGATCCGTACTTCGATTCCAGACTCTAACAAGGGGGACTTCATATATCTACCCCAAGGGACACCGCAACTCACCGCAGACTCGCGGGGAAGGGTTTTCCCTATGCAAATGCAGGAAAGTAGGACTTCACATGTCCAAGAAGGAAATCGTTACCCTTGGAATTCGCTTCGGAGCCATGGAGAGAAAGCAAATGGATGGAAGTCTTCGTAGAAGCCTTGCCTTCGCAAATCCGAACTCGGCTCGCGATTTGGACCACAGTAGCACCACCGGCAGTCGGATTCCATTTCTTCTTCCTTCTCTTGCTCTCCTCTCTCTCTTAGCTTTTAGAAAGAGAACACACAACTCAAATGAGCTTTCTCAACTCAAATCCCTGCCTTATCAATCCAGGGAACAGCCTAGGCCATTGGATCTTGGTCAAAGGAAATGGAAGGCTCAAATTATCCCTGAAATTGATTTTCCTGGGCCGAACACGGGTTGTGACATGCCCGTGTCATAGGCCATGTTCCTGAAGCGGTGCACAACCGACTGAAAATAAACCAGAACACGGGTATTGACACGCCCGTATCAATCCTGACACGCCCGTATCACCCAGCACACGGCCGTGTATCTGGCCATGTCACCCCTGTAACACGATCTCAAAAATCACCCAAGCAGGACACGGCTAACGCACACGCCCGTGTCCATGGTCGTGTGCCCAACACGCCCCTGTGATACGCCCATGTCACAGGCCGTGTCGCCTCCCGACGATCAGCCCTCGAGAACTCGAGTCGACGTCTCGAGAAAAGAGGACACGCCCGTGTTCCAGGCCGTGTACACCTGATACGCCCTAAGACACGCCCGTGTCTCAGGCCGTGTCAGCCAACCTAAATCCCAATTTTGGCTTTTGAGATTTTTGGGGTATTACAATCCTCCCCTCCTTAAAATAAATTTGGTCCCGAAATTTGGATATAGTAGGGAGATAAAAGTATAACACAATATATGATAACGTTATGTTGCTACAATATGTACAAACAAGCCAACAGGTTACAAAATAACTCGGGAAACCCGGCTCACATGGTCTGCTCTCGCTCCCATATTAGCTCTTCTCGGCCACAATTGTCCCACCGGACTTTAACCATCCTGATTGTTTTGTTCCGCAACTATTTCTCGGCTCGATCCTCAATCCTAATGGGCCTCACCTTTGTCGTTAGACCATACTCAACCGACACTCGATCATTCTCAATCACTTGAGCTGGATCTTTCACTGCTTTTCGCAGTACCGAGATGTGGAACACATCATGAAGTCCACTCAATTCCGATGAAAGAGCTAGCCGATAGGAAGCTTCCCCAACTCGCTCCACCACTTCAAACGGACTAAGGTATCTCGGACTTAGCTTTTTCAACCGCCGAATTCGAGATACGCCTTTGAAGGGTTTAATCTTCAAATAGACCCAGTCGCCCACCGCGAACTCAACGTTCCGGTGCTTAGCATTGTAATACTTGGCTTGCCGATCCTGGGCTATTAGTAGCCTCTCTCGAATATAGCGTATTGTTGAGTTAGCATCCTCGACTTCCTTTTGTCCCAAAAGTTTGGACTCGCCAGTTTCTTCCCAAGCTAACGGTGTACGGCACTTGCAACCATACAGAGCTTCAAACGGTGCCATACCGATGCTCGCTTGGTAGTTATTATTATAGGCAAACTCCACCATAACAAGATGATCTTCCCATTTCTTACTGAAGTCCAGGGCGCACATACGGAGCATATCCTCCATCGTCCTGTTGGTTCGTTCAGTTTGGTCATCCGTTGAGGATGAAAGGTCGTACTGAATGCTAACTACTTGCCCAACAGCTGATGGATTAGCCTTCAATCTTTCGAAGTAAATCACCCATCTCGGTCACTTACGATGCTTCGGGGAACACCGTGCAATCGAACAATCTGCTCCACATAGAGCTTTGCCAACATTTCCACAGAATCGTCCCACTTGTTTGGTAGAAAGTGAGCCACCTTTGTCAACCGGTCTACAATCACCCAGATTGAGTCATTCCCGTGTTTAGATCTCGGTAATCCGTGCATGAAATCCATAGAAATATCCTCAAACTTCCACTGCGGAACCGGCAACGATTTCAGGAAACTGCTAGGCCGTTGACATTCTGCCTTAACCAAAGCACAAGTACGACACTTAGCCACATTCTTGGCTAGTTCCTTATTTAAACCGGGCCACCAGAACAATTTCTTCATGTCCTTGTACATTTTTGTGCTCCCAGGGTGAATTGAGTACTTTGTAAAGTGCGCTTCGTATAATAATTCTTCTCGCAATTTACCCGCACAAGGGACGCACAATTGGCCATCCTTCCGTAATAAACCATCATCCCAGGAGAATTGGTCACCAGACCCTTCCTTTGCATAGCGCTGGAGACTTTCATCAAACTTCGTTGCCCGCCGAACCATGTCCGCAAGGTCATATAGAACCTCCATCACGTTCAAGCATGCATCGACCGAAGAATTCCTTTCCACACAAGATATCTCCAATGCTTCCAACTCCTGGATTAGACGCTCATCATGTATTCGCAACAAACTTGCCCGCACCAGAGTCCGACGGCTCAAGGCATCAGCGACCACATTTCCCTTTCCGGGAACATAGTGAAAGTCGAAGGTATAGTCCCCTAGGAATTCCATCCACCTCCGTTGTCGCATATTCAAATCCTTCTGATCAAGCAGATACTTTAGACTCTTATGATCTGTATAAATATCTACCTTCACGCCATAAAGATAGTGCCGCCACAACTTTAGCGAAAAGATCACCGTCGCCAACTCCAAGTCGTGGACGGGGTTATTACATTCATGCACTTTCAATTGACGTGAGCCATATGCCCACACCTTGCAAAACTGCAGGAGAACGCAGCCTAAGCCGCTCCCTGACGCATCACTTTATATCTCAAAACCGTCTGTACCACATGGCGACGTCAAAACATGCGTCGTGGTTAAACGATTCTTTAGCTCCTCAAAAGCTCGTGCGCACTCCGGCGTCCAAACGAACTTCTGATCTTTTCTCGTCAACGTTGTCAGAGGCAAAGCAATCCGGGAGAAGTTCTCAACAAACCGTCTATAGTAGTCTGCCAGTCCAAGAAAACTCCTGACTTCGGCAACCGAAGACATCACTGGCCAATCACGAATGGCACTTATTTTTGCCGGATCCATCACTATGCCCTCTGCACTTACCACATGGCCCAAAAAAGCCACCGACGAGAGCCAGAACTCATACTTAGAGAACTTGACATACAGCTTATTTCTCCGCAAGGTATGCAATACAAACCTCAAATGGTTTGCATGATCTTCCTCCGACTGTGAGTACACGAGGATATCATCAATGAACACAATCACAAACAGATCCAAGTATTCGCGGAACGTTCGATGCATGAGATCCATGAATACCAAAGGCGCATTAAATAAGCCGAACGACATCACTGTGAACTCATAATGACTGTAGTGTGTGCCAAACACTGTCTTGGGAATGTCACCTTCCCTAATCCGTAATTGGTAATACCCGGATTTCAAATCCAACTTGGAATAGATGGTTGAGCCTGCTAGCTGATCGAACAAGTCATCGATCCGTGAAATCGGATACTTGTTTTTCTCCGTCAGCTTATTCAGTTCGCGATAATCAATACATAGCCGCAAACTACCATCTTTCTTTTTCACAAAAAGAATAGGAGCACTCCAAGGTGACATACTTGGGCGTATGTATCCCTGCTCCAACACCTCTTGCAACTGAACTTTCAGTTCGGCCATCTCTTTTGGCGCTACCCGATACGGCAAATGGGCCACAGGTTTCGCACATGGAACCAGCTCGATAGCGAAGTGATTTCCCTTTGGGGAGGTAACCCCGGAAGGTTCTTTGGAAACACATCAGCATACTCCGACACAATCGGGTCTTCACTCACACTGGCCTTCGACGCCACTGACTCTACGACTGTGAAGAATAACTCTGCACCCTTTCGAACTGCCTTAATGACTTGGAGAGCAGATAACAACATCCCACTCATCCCTTATATACCAATTAACTTGGTCTCTTGTTCGGTATTCTTCCCGAGTGTGACCTCTTTTGAAGTGCAATCTATACAGGCACGCTACTCTGAACGCCAGTCCATACCAAAGATTATATCAAATTCCATGATCGGCAATTCTAATGTTTCCACCTTGAACTCCCGACTCCCTATCTTGACGTCAAGGCCGCAAGATTTATCCGGGCACATCAAACATCTGTTAGGTAACAACACCTTTACACTATCTGACGTGGTCCGTATAGGTACCCCAATACGAAAGACGAAAGCCTCAGACATAAACGAATGTGAAGCACCTGTATCAAACAGTGCTCGACCCGGACAATCCCGTATAAGGACAAAACCTATAACACCAAAATTAAAAACAAGCACAGCACGCAATCATACAATAATATTAAAACCTGCGCGCACCTGTTACGACATCGGCCTGTTTAATGGCCTCCTGTTGTACAAGATTGAAGACCCTGGGCTGCGCGTGCGAGGCATTAGACTCCACCACAGTCTTCCCTTTCTCCGCATAAGACGCTCCCATCTTCTTGTCACCCTTTGGAGGACCACATCGGCAATCACGTTCTAAGTTTACCAACTTCCCGCACGTAAAACAAGCGCGAGATCCATACCAAGATATCTCAGTCATAGTCGCAGAAGGAGCTTGTCCAGTAGACTTGGGCTTCTTTCCCCATCTATTACGATACCCAAACTTCTCCGGACGCGGCGACTTGAACTCTGGCTTTGTCACAGCCAAGGTCCCCTTTGCTTGCCCCCTTCTCATGTCCATCTCCAAAGATCGAGCCGTACAGACTAAGGCTTGAAATCCCTGACTCACAGAACTCGGGAGCAAATACCGCAGCTCATCTCGCAGTCCCGCATAAAACCTACTAGTCTTACGCTCTTCTTCGGCGAAGATTGTATCCGCATATCTTCCCAAATGTGTGAACTCATGCATGTAATCATCCACACTACGATCTCCTTGAGTTAACCGTTGAAATTCCATTTCCATCGATATCCTTTGCTGCATTGGTAGATGTTGTGCCAAGAACAACCGAGAAAATTCGTCCATCGAGACCTCTGCCAATTGCCTGCCGGCCAGGTGATGCAGTTCAATCTCATCCCACCATAAACCAGCCTCTCCTTCCAGTAGGAAAGTGGCTAACATAACCTTCTGTCCCTCCTCAACCTTGACAACTCTAATGATCCTCTTGATCCTTGCAAGCCAATCCTCTGCTTGGGCCGGCGAACCTGCCCCAGTAAATTACGGAGGATTGAAGCTCATGAATTGCTTCAATTGTTGATCTGCTGCCCCCGGATCAACTACAGCTTCTACCGGTTCTTGTCGTACCCCAGCATGCGTTGGCACCACTGCAGGACGTGCCTGCCAAGCTTTCTGAGCATTCATCACAGCAAGTACCATTTTCGTGATGAAACATACCGTTTCAGCGGCTGGAGGAGGTGTGGGCACCTCAGCTGGTGCCACACTTTCTACAAAATGTTGAGGTTCGGATTGACCTGCAACACTTCTGCTCACCTATATGTGTAAAACACACAGTTTAGCGACCAAGTAAAACGGCAAACATACAAAAAGAATACACAGGTTTAACAAACAAGTGTATTTGCATTCCTAAGTTGACATTCTTGAGTTCAAGTTAAGTATTATAACGACAACACTAACACGTGCCTGCCACCCCTTAAAAGAATTTTACCACGAATTCGGAAGAGAAAGACCAACAGTCTGATACCAAATTGTAACACCTCTACCCATCAAGAAAAATATAATAGAGGGTCCGGCCGGGGCCCCACACCATATTCCACAAACAGGCGGAGACGCTACAAAATAATATCATACAACCCAACGAATCCTAACACAGAGCATTCTAGCGGAAGCTTCATGGTTGAAACCTTGAACTCAAGCAAAACAAGAATTGTCCATTAACAAAATATGAATGTATACAACCAAAGTATCTGGCCTTAAGGCCTTACAAATTTCTCTTAACAAAGGTGTGGTTTACAGACATCGGCACGCAGTCCGGCCACACATGAACAAGAAGAAACAAAATAAATCCTTCGAGGGCAGCAGCGCAGCTTGGGCTTCAGCCCGCTAAGTCCCGCATGGACCAGCACCTCCTGCACCTGCAAGAACCAATCCACCGAGCGGTGGAAAATAGGGCAACGGTCAGCATTTAGCTGACCAATTATAATGATCCTGCCCCTGGCATGGGGCAGCAGAATTCCATCCCTGCATAGCATTTTTCCAACAGTATGTTTAGCAAACCACACAAGACGTGCACGACCGCACAGTCAATACATATCACAAACGTCGGCACGACGGCCCGACGCTCCGTGCACTCAGGGCACATTCGGGTGTACCGGAAACATCGGATCCCACCAATGAGCATTTAGTCTGGTACGTAGGCGCAAGACTCTCATTATGCCGCCGACGAAATCCCAATGCCTTGGCGCTCTCATGTCCAGCCTACATAACGCATGTACGGATCAGCCACCCCCTGTTGCTCAAACCGCCTTGCCACTACCAAGTACATCGTACCTGAGGCCACAAATAAAGGCGCGGGTCGGTTTCACCTTTCCTGTTCGGCACAAAGCCCTTTTTATATAGTTGCAGCCCAATGGCTCAACACCACACAAAGTGACAACTCACGGTCACAAGAGTTGAACCCAACTCTCACAATTTCCTGGACTTCCTCCAGTACTTCCTGCTGCACCAAGCGACAGGTATGCAAAACAGATTGCACACAAACAATCAAATACTCGGAGGCTCCTCCGAATGCAAACAAGCATCACCAATCCAGACCAGCATGTCCAGATGGGCTTCACACAGCATGCCTAGATCCGTACTCTGATTCTGTACTCTAATAAGGGGGACTTCACATATCTACCCTAAGGGACACCGCAACTCACCACAGACTCGCGGGGAAGGTTTTTCCCTATGCAAATGCAGAAAAGTAGGACTTCACATGTCCAAGAAGGAAATCGTTACCCTTGGAATTCGCTTGGGAGCCATGGAGAGAAAGCAAACGGATGGAAAGGAAATGGAAGGCTCAGATTAGCCCTAAAATTGATTTTCCTGGGCTGAACACGGGTTGTGACACGCCCGTGTCATAGGCTGTGTTCCTGAAGCAGTGCACAACCGACTGAAAATAAACCAGAATACGGGTATCGACACGCCTGTGTCAAGCCTGACACGCCTGTGTCACCCAGCACACGGCCGTGTATCTGGCCGTGTCACCCCTGTAACACGATCTCCAAAATCACCCGAGCAGGACACGGCTAAGGCACATGCCCGTGTCCATGGCAGTGTGCCCAACACGCCCATATGATACGCCTGTGTCACAGGCCGTGTCGCCTCTAGACAATCAGCTCTCGAGAACTCGAGTCGACGTCTCGAGAAAAGAGGACACGCCCGTGTTCCGGGCCGTATACACCTAACACGCCCTGAGATATGCCCGTGTCTCAAGCCGTGTCAGCCAACCTGAATCCCAATTTTGGCTTTTGAGATTTCTGGGGTGTTACACTTGTTCCTAAGGTAGGATCTCTGTGTAGATTTGAGGTAGGAGATCAACAAGTCACTGAGTTATAGGAGTTGCAAGACTTTGAGTTGTAGGGATGTTTTGCTTGAGGTAAAGATACATGTGTTGTCTCTGAGGTAGGACTGTGATCAGTTCGAGCCGTAGGAGTGAAGTGTACTCTAAGTTGTAAGATCTTGAGAGATCCGAGGTGTAAGATCAATTTGATCTAAGTAAAGGAGGATTTGGCCAAATCTAGCACATTGTTAGATAGGTGAATGAGGAAAGTGGATGTGCCCTAGATAAGGGAATCACTATAAACTTTGTGTGTTTTCAGTAATCTTGAAAGCTAACAAACTAACATCAACACACAAGTACATAATTTAAGAAGTGTTAAAGCTTCCAAAAGAAACATATTCACCCCCTCTCTAGGTGTTCATCTACCCTTATAAAGAATTTCAGTTTTAAAGCTATAAAGTTCCAAAGACAAATATATTTTGAGAGTATAAAAAATAATTTGAGAAATCTTAAGACTCTATGAGCTAAAATTAATATAAGTAAAATCTAAAGATTTTATGCATAATTTTTACAAAATTGAATTATGATATTTTAAAGAGAAAAAAATAAAACAAAAACACATTCTAAACAAACCAAGTTAATTAAAAATTCATATAATCAAATACATCTAAAAATTAAAACAAATAAATTTTGAAAAGACATATACAATAAAGAAATACATAAAAAAAACTCAGTAAAAAGTCTATAAATGAAACTAATAAATAAAATTAGTTTGCCCGGGTAAGTTTGGAGAAATCATATATTGCAAAATTTAATTTATTAAAAACTAAATTTTTATAATTTTTAGATTTTTTATATAAAATAAAAATATATATATATATATATATATAATTTGAATTCTTGGACTTCCCAAGGACTTCCCAATGACGGGTTCACAAGATACTGATAGTTTTGTGGGATGAAAGCCCTCACGACCCTTTTGCAAAAAAATAGATTTTTAAGTTCTATAAAATTCTTTTATTTTTGATAAAAATAAAAAGGGAAATATAAAAAATTTGAAGTAAAATAAAAAGCAAAAATAAATTTTTTTTATTTTTTTTAAAATTTTGCAAAACAAATAAAAGAAAAACATTTTTTATAATTTGAAAGTTTTTCTATATTTTTTGGATTTTTTTATAAAAACAACAATAAAATATCCTAACCCCATGCTTAAAAATAAACATTATTCCCAATATTTATAAGCCAAGTAGGAGGGAGAAGGTAGTAAATAAAATACAGAAAAAGGAAATTGCAAGAAAATAATGATAACTAAGGGGTGCTCCCAATAGCGCTTTCTTTTTCCTGTCTTTAAGTTAGACGACTATTGTTAGCTAAAAGGAAAACAAAACGAAAGGTGCACTTGCAACTCTCTTAATTTACGCTCAGGTGAATGTGCCAAAGTTGGTCGCTCGGCCACTCCTCTATTGATTTGGTGATTCTCCTTGTATCTGTTAGTTTGACGACGCAAATTCAAATCATAAATACAAAACGAAGGTTATTTGGATTTTTGTAAATGAGCGGAAAATGGATCGTGGATGAAGTTTGATTGCAACAACTCATCTTCTATATGAAAATTGTTAGTATAAGAAAAATCACAAATAAACGTGCCAGCAAAAAATTTGCAAGGAGGAGGTTTTGCGAAAAAATATGATCAAGCATCGATTGTTCATTTCCCAAAAGAAAATTTTCATTAGAAACTTCTAGTTAGTTACCAATTGAAATAAATCATTGGACACAAAATTTTCATGAATTTTCATTTCAAAAAAAATTGGGAATTTTGTGAAAAATCATGATAAATAATAGAAGTGTCGGGCGAAGTAGGGGAAGAAACTTGTGCTTTCTCTATTTCCTCCGACATGCCTTGAATATTAATAAAAGCTTGGTAAAGTAAATTTTCTTGCCCTTCAGAATAAGTGACCACGGGATTACATGAAAAATCATTTTCCTCCATAATTAAATTATCTAATGATGGAGAAAATTCACTAGAATAAAAATTGGTCTATTTTAAATTGTTGCGGCTAAGATCTACTTGAGTTTGCAAAAAACCCCCCAAAATTAGTTAAAGAGACTTGCGGTGCAAAAGAAGATGAATAAAAATTTAGATCTAAAGAATCTCCTTCATTGCTCCAATAATTATCCGGGTGACCTTGCCACCAAGAATAATCCACAATGAAGTTAGAAGAAAAATTATTAAAATCAGAAAAATTATTCGCGTTAAAATCATTTTCATTCATATTAAAAAAAAATCATGAAAATTAGAAAAATTATTTTCTTTAAATCGTCAAAAGTATTTTCATAAAAATTTGAAAAATTATTTTCATTAAAGTTGGAATAATTATTATCATAATTATTATCAAAATTATTTCCATAAGAATAATTTTGAGAATAAAAATTAGAATAATATTCCTCACTTCGATGGGGAGCACTGCAAAAGTCACAAATAATTTGGCTCTTCTGTGTGACATCAAAGAGATTAACTTTGTTTTAAAGCTCAACAACTTTAGTAGCCAATTAAGATAACATTATTGAGAAAGAAAATAAAGCAACCATTGCTAAATAAAAATAAATTCAAAAAAGAAAATTAAAAAGAGAATAGAGG
Source organism: Platanthera zijinensis (assembly GCA_039513925.1). Lineage (NCBI taxonomy): Eukaryota > Viridiplantae > Streptophyta > Magnoliopsida > Asparagales > Orchidaceae > Platanthera > Platanthera zijinensis. Next base: position 47,834,840 of record CM077098.1, on the reverse strand, counting down.
GTGGAGAGAAAGAATGATAAAATCAATAAAGTTTATGGTTTTAAATATCAAAAATAATAATTTCCCAACAATGGTGCCAAAAACTTGATAAGTAAAATTTACGATAAATCTTTTATCCAAATTCTACGAACTATAAGCAAGAACACCTATCGTTCATAGAATAGGATATTTTAAGATTTAAAATATAAAGTGTCATATTCCATGGGTCTGTTGATTACTTCTACTCACGTAAATTAATATTATTTATCTTAATATAAGAAAGGTATTGGAAATAATAAAAGAGAAAAGGAAGAAAAGAGCATTCAATAAGAAAGGCATTGAATGTGATGATAGATACAACTCTAGAGGGGGGTGAATAGAGTATTCAAAAATTAGGACACCCTACTCAACTCTCTTAGAGTTAATTTGCGGAATGAGTTTATAGATATTGATAACCCTAGAGCCTAACACAAAGAGAAGTGCTCTAGAGAAGGGCAACTGTAATTACAGTTGAGCTTTGAACATATCACAGCAACTAGCAATCCTAGTTATTTCTACTCACAGCCACAGTACAATAAATTAAATAAGCAGCACAGACGACACAAGAAATTTTATAGTGGTTCCCTCTAAATAGGTACGTCCACTCTTCTACCACCCTGGTAGGAATCCACTACAGGTTTTTGTTCAGGTGCCCTGCCACCAACAGATCTACTTCAGGTAGATCAAGTAGACCCTTTGAGCTTTTGATCAGGAGCTCAAAATCCAACACAGGTTTTTGATCAGGTGCCCTGCCACCAAGGGTTCACTTTTGAAGGGAGTAATAACCCTTTGTACAGGAGGTTGAGAGAGTTAAAGTTTCTTCTCTATTGTTAAACAGATTAGAGAAGCTAGTGGATTGCACAGAGCTAGAAAGCTCTAAAGAATCAAGGCTCCCCTGGCTTAGAGAATATCCAGGAAGGAGTCTTGCTTCAGGGTGCAGGAACTCTTCTGAACTAAGACAAAGAACTGTCTTGGGGTTCTGAAGGAGAAGCTTGAAGAACACTCTTGATTTGGAAAAGGTGTTCTTCTTCAAACAGCTTCTTTTCTTCTTCTTCTTCTTCTTCTAAAAGCCTCTGAGTGAATGTCTTCCTGTGAGCAGGATAAACTCAGGATGAAGAAGAATGCTGAAGAGATTTGATCTTCTCAGTTGAATGTGAATTTCTGAGAGCTGTAGATCTCTATGCTGCTGAGAGAAAACTTCTTGTATTTGAGTATTGTGTGTCTGTGTCTGTCTATCTGTGTATTTTTGTATCTTTCAAAAGAAGCTCTTTATATATGGGCCTTTTCAACGGCTCTAATTTGAGTTTGAACTTTGTCTTCTTCTGGAATTTGCAATCTGGGCTGCAAAAAGCATAAAACAAAAGTATATCCTGCAGGTAGACATGCTATAAGGGGATAAAGCTTTCTACGAAGCTACATATCCAATCTCATAAAAGAATACTAGAGAAAGTCACATCATAAGTAACTCTTTACGGCCAGAGAAGACTTTTTGAGTCTAACGGCTATAAAGGACAGCATGGCAGATAAAGCAATAGGATATGTCAACTAATAAGACAAACATCTTTATCAGAGAAAAGCTTAACTTATGCATAAAGAAGCAAGCAAGTATTGCTTAGAAATGATAGCATAAATTTACTGAAATAATCTTTTATAAAATATGCCAAATAAATATGAAATAAATCATAGAATAGAAGAGGACAAAATTACTAAAGACATACAGCAGAACGTCGAACGACCCTCGGAGATCGTCGACCGAAGCACAGAGATCGTCGACCTATCAAACAGATAGTCGAACGATACAGATAGTCGAACTATCAAAGCAGATAGTCGACCTATCAGAACAGATAGTCGAGCTATCAGATAGTCGACCTATCAAGACAGATAATCAAACTATCAAGCAAAACAGATAGTCGAGCTATCAAACAAAACAGATAGTCGACCTATCAAACAGATAGTCGAACTATTAAAGAAAACAGATAGTCGACCTATCAAGACAGATAGTTGAACTATCAGATAGTTGAACTATCCAAGCAGATAGTCGAACTATCAAACATAACAGATAGTCGACCTATCAAGACAGATAGTCGAACTATCAAGCAACACAGATAGTCGACCTATCAAACAGATAGTCGAACTATCAGATAGTTGAACTATCCAAGCAGATAGTTGAACTATCAAGAAATCTGTCTGGTCAAAAGAAGTCGAGCTAACAAGAGTTAAACTTACTCAGAGATAGACGATCTGCTGACAGACAAACGTCGACCAACTGATAGACGATCATCGAACAATCGATAGACGATAGTCGAGCGGCGTTCGACCATAGTCGAACAAAAAACAACTTAACCAAATTTTCATCTGGATAAGTGACAACTCTATAACTAGAGCAAACTAACTAAACAACTAACCTTTGACCATAGATAAATCTTGGGTCAAGAGACTAAAAGAGAAGACTGAACTCAAATCCAAACTAGGGTACCAACAATCTCCCCCTATTTGAGTTAAGTCTCTCAACAACAAAACACACAAAACAAGCTACTGGAAATAAATAAAATACAGGAAGGGAAATATCTAAGCATCAGAGAGCATCAATCAAACAGACAAATAAATAACTGTCAACCAATGAAATTTAAGAAGCTTCAGAATCAGGTTTTGATACAGAGGAACTAGGAAGAAAAGAAATTTTCCTGAAAGGGTCTAAAGCTTCTTTCTTCGATAGCTTTAGATCTTGCTCTCCAATAATTCTAGATTCTGATGTCCTTGGAACAACTGCTTTAGGATGCTTTTCCATATATTTTGAAGGGTCAAAGACCTCAGGTCTAACCTAGAATTTATCAAGCTCCTTCTTTCTGAATTTAGACATTGTCGTTAATCCTGTCGTATCTTTTCCTTCAGCTTTGGCTTTTCTAATCTGGGTTGATCCAACCAGTTCAAGAAATCTAGCCATCCTGAAATCGGGATCAAGTTCTTGACTTTCATACACATTTTCACAGGTTGGATCTACAGGATTCACAGCTTTAAATTTAATAGAAAGATCTAACAGGCTTTCAGCTGGCTCTTTATTTTTCTGAATAACTAGAGAAGAAGGAGGAGCAAACTCAGCAAATTTCTTACTCGATTTTTCAGAGAAAATAACTCTTTTACCTTTTGAAACAGTTTTCTTTGCATGATCTGGCTTTGAAGAAGATATGCTCTTGGTTTCTTTGGAAGGAGGAGGAGAAAAGGTTGGTTTCTGATAAACTACCTCCTTCACTTGTTCTCTTGCATCAGCATCATGCCTTTGGTATCCAGATTGGGATTTGCTTTAATATCCTTGATTGCTTTTCTTTTGATGAGATTGGGATGGAGTAAACTTGGCAGACGGGGCAGAAGGATTTGCAAACAAATTGCTAGAAGCTCCTGCACTGGGAGGTGGAGGAGGAGGACCTCTAGGGGTCCATATTGGAGCTGGACTGTCATACCTTTTTATATTTCTTTCTTAACTTTTGTTGATTCTTTGAGAATTCCATCCAATGCTGAAACTCTTTGGACTTGGGATCTATTCCTTTCAAGATATAATAAGGAATATCATTGTCAGGGTTAAGAGGAGGAGGAGCAACAGCTTTTCTTTTCTTTTTGGCAGATTTCTTTCTCTTGGATTCTTCAGAGTCATCAGAATCATCCTCATCCTCAGAGTTTGATGAAGGAGGATGATCATAAGGATCAAACGCATCTTGCACAGCTTTTTCTTTCTCTTTTAAAGCAGCTTTTTCTAACTCTTCTTCCAAGGCATCCTGTGCCAAAAGAGTGTCTAGATCCAGTCCTGGGGCGTCATCCCAGACTGTAGACTTTTCCAATTGAATTTTTGAAACATTCTTTTGTTCAACTGTAACTGTCATGGAGACCAGTTCTTCTTGCACAACTTTCTGAGCTGGTTGAGCAGACTCAGGATTTTGGACAGCAGGTTCTGGATCAGGTTGATGAACAAGTTCTTGGACAGCTAAAACTTCTTCCACGAAATCTGTAGTATCTGGAACACAGATGTGCTAAATGAAATTGTATCATTCCTTCTAGGTATTCCCATACTAACATGTCAGTTATCAAGTCTAGAAAATGAGTGAAAGAAATACCATCAGGAGACTCTTCAGAGCATTCTATTTCCCACATGTCATCTAGAAAGGAGGTAATGACTCCTTCTAGGAAACGAGCAACAAGGGGAGTAGAAGCTTCTTCGAGACAAGCTTTAAATGCAAATTCTGCTTCCATTATAACATCAGAAGGCTTGAGAGCTGGAGCTGGAACTGCAGAGGATGTTGCAATGACAACTGGAGCTTCTGCTACATCTTGAGTCTAAACTTGGGGCTCTGCTGGGCGAGAAACAAGAGGCAGTCCAGAGACATCTTCCTCGAACATCTCCCCCTGCCTGATTTCAGTAGAAACTGAAGTCAGGCCCCTAACAGAAGATGGCTCAGCAGATTTTGAGATGGCAAGAATGGAAGATGATAATGTAGAGATGGAAGAAACGAGAGGAGCAATTGCTTCTTCAATTATGATTTTGATTGAAGGAGTAATTAACTCCAATATGCTTGAGATGAAGGCTGGGGTGATTTCAAATGATGGTGGGGGAATCACAGTAGAGGGATGAACAGCAGGGATGGTGTACTTCTGATGAGATGGGGAGTGAACTGGAGATAAATGGGTGGATGCAAGAAGATCAATATGATCTAAATGAGGAACTGGTGACTGAGGAGGAGTGGATAGCTCAGAAACCAATAAATCAAAAGTAGGATGAGAGATCCTAGCAAGATGAGGAGAGAGAGGAGATGCTGGTGATGATGCATGGAGAATTGTGGAGGAATCAAGAAGATGAGATGCAGAAGATGGTACTTCAACTGAAGTAGATGGAACTGAAGTAGATGAAACTGAAGTAGATGGTGGCACTTCAGTAGAGGTGGATGGTAATGCAGAAGAAGTGGATGGAACTGAGAGAATGGCTGAGCTTGCTTCTTGAAGGAGGGGAGTGACTGAGGCAGTCCTTGTGCTCTCAGATGCAACTGGAGCTACCCCTGCTGGAGCGGGCTTCAGAAAGATCCTTTTCCACTTGACAAACAGGGTTGGGTCCATCTTTTTGCTGGCATTGATGGATGTAGAAACTGAAACCAACAAGTGGGAATATTTATCTTTTAGAAATATCCCAAGCACCCTACCTAGGGTGACTTCCTTCTTGCTATTCTTTTTCCTTATCAAATCAAACAAAACTCCTGCCCAGTTAATATGCTTCTTGTTCACAATGGCACACATCAGGGCAAACTGTTGCCTGGTTATATTATCATGGGCAGAGTGCTTTCCCAGAAGCCCTTTTCCGACTAGTTCCACCAGGAACTTTATCGTCAATGGAAAGTTCACCTTAAGCAGATTAGAAGGAATGCCATCGGCATGTCCTAATTTAGTCAACATTCTCCCAAATTCTGGGGTATCTTGCTCATAATCCTCTTCCCCATTCAATAATCCAAAAATATCAGTCAAAACGGCGGGAGTCAAAATTACCTCTTCTCCGCCTATCGTTCCAGTCATCGATTCGTCATTGGAGGACGAAGTGAAAGCCCATTCTTTAATCTCTTGAACATTTATCTTTATTCTTGTGGACATGAACTTTTCCAATCCTTGATCTTTGCAGAGGTTAAGGATTTCCACTATTGCAGACTCGCAGGAGCTGAAAGAATCAAAGTCTACGCTGAAACCAACATCGAACTTCACCACGGACAGGAGGGCTGGAGCAATCGCCATCGAAGGGGTTGGAGAAGGCGAGAGAGACGGCGAAGGCGAAACGGCAGAAATCGCGAGACAGGGAGCAAGCAGAAAGACGGAATGCGAAAAGACGCTCTCCGTCGACGATAAAAAGAACGATCTCTTAACCTAGGTCGACCATCGGTTTTATATTAAAACAGCAATCGCCGATCTATTTTAAAAGATACTGGAGACGATGGCCGAACGGTCGTTCGACGATCGTTCCTGAAGCAGAGTAGTCGATCAATCTGTTGGGTACATTGGAAAATGTGTACCTGATTTGAAGAAGTCCATCTTATCTCAATGATATACATCAAGGTGTATTTGATGTTGTTTTAAGTTGACATGTGCAGGTGAAGAAGTATTAAAGAATGCAGAAAAATATTCTAAGTCCATGTGTCGACACCTGAAGAAACAGTGTCGACACTTCAGAATATTTGTGTCGACACATGACGGAAGCTGTGTCGACACAGAGAAAGATAGTCGACACAGAGAAAGATAGTCGACCTCGACACAGAGAAAGATAGTCGACACAGAGAAAGATAGTCGACCTCGACACAGAGAAAGATAGTCGACACAGAGAAAGATAGTCGATCTTGACACAGAAAAAGATAGTCGACCACATTTGTGTCGACACTGGGAGGCTGTGTCGACACAGTGAGACAGAGTCGACACACATTGGCAGAAGTCGACAATACTTGTGTCGACACCTGAAGGCAGTGTCGACACATACTGAGTTCTGAATCTATAACAACTGTGTCGACACACAGGACTTGTGTCGACACACTGCAGTGTCAAGACCAAGTTATTTTCTAAAGAAGCTGTGTCGACTTAATGGCAAACTTGTCGACATCTTCAAAGACTGTGTCGACACCAAAGTCACTTGTGTCGACACATATAGACAGTTGGTCTCGACACTTTCTGACAGACTGTCTCGACACTTTGCTGTCCAAGACTAAGGCACAGGATTTGTTTGAAGACTTGACAGCTGTGGGTTGCCACCGGTTAACTGATGCTGTCAGACTTGTCAGAAAACAGTTAGAAACCGGATCAGCCGGATACCATGAAGAAGGTCTATAAATAGACAGATTCAGAAGGAAGTAAAAGATAATATATATAAAAAGTGAAGAAGGATTACAATCCAATTGAAGTATCAATTCAAGAAAGTGCTAGGCACTAAAGAAGATCTTCATCAGAAGATCTAAGAAGACGATCTCAGGATCGATCTAAGAATAGTTCTAACAAGAATTCAGAAGTATCATCAAAGGTGTTGGATAGAGAGGGATCCACCCATTTTGAAGAAGAAGAAGAAGGAAGCCGTTAGTGGTTTCTCAAGAAGCTGTTTGGAAATCAACTCAGCTAAGTTCAGATTCAAGAAGCTTTGAAGAAAGCTCAGATTCAGTTGATTTCATCAGCTGATCAAGAATTGTCTTGTCCTCTTCTCTCTCAACAAAGGCAAGACATTAAAATTTTTTTTCTAAATTTCTATAGGATCTATTTTACACAGATCTGAGTTGTAAGCCTGTGATATAAAGGCTGAGTGTAGGAGAGTTGATCTCTGAGTGGTAGGGCTGTTTGCCTGAGTGTAGGAGAAGGTTCTTCTCTGAGTTGTAGGCCTTGTGGCAAGGCTGAGGTAGGGCTGTTGTGCCTGAGGTGTAGGAACCATTCTGGGTTCTGAGTTATAGGAACCTATCCAGGTTCTGAGCTGTAGGATCTGCAGATCTGAGAATAGTGGAAGTTTGGCTGAATCTAGCATACTGCTAGAAAGGTGAAGGGGGGAAAGTGGATGTACCCAAACCTTGGAGAACCACTATAAAACATTGTGCAATCTGTGATGATTAAATTTCTGTGATTGTTGTGCTGGATGTTTTAATTCTATAATTGAATTCTGCCTAAAAGTATAAATAAGCAATTAGAACCTATTCACCCCCCCCCCCCCTCTAGGTGTTTAGGTTGTCTTGAAAGTAAAACTATCAAGTGGTATCAGAGGGAGGTTCCTCAAAAAGGACTTAACAGTCTGAGGTAGATCTGAAAGGCAGAATCAAGATTCAAAAAGATGGGTTCTGGAGAAAATCACAAGGAGTTAGGGTCAATGAAGTTACCCATCTGCAGGAAGGAAATCTTGGAAAGAAAGAGTCAGATTGTTCATGGAAGCATCTGACCCAAGAATATACATCACAGTTCAGGAAGGACCCTTCATTCCAATGAAGGTATCAGTTCTTGATGCTAATATTCAAAATCCAAAGAGTTATTCTGAAATGACCAAGGATGAAATCATTTTGGGAACCATGGACAAGAGAGCTCAGAATATTATTGTGAGTGCCATAGATGATTCTACATTTCAGAATCTGATTCACTGCAAGACCTCCAAAGAAATGTGGGACACCTTGATTGTCTACATGGAGGGATCTGAAGAAGTAAGACAGGATAGGAAGTCTATGCTCAACCAGGAATATGAAAGTTTTAGACAAGAAAAAACTGATAGCATAACTGAATGCTATAAGAAATTCTATAGAATTGTGAATGAGTTGATGTCCTATGGAAGAGTCTTCAGTACCTATGAACTGAATGACAAATTCTTAAGATCCTTAACAAAGGATTGGGACACAAAGATCTGTGACATAAGAGAAGTGGCTAAATTGGCAGAGATCTCTCCTCCCACCTTGTTTGGAAAGCTGCTATCCTATGAAATGCAACTTATGGTGAGGAAGGAGGAGGAAAAGAATTCAAGAAGAGAGCATAGATAAAAGACTGTGGCATTCAATGCAGAAGCCATCAGAAAGAATAGGAGGATATCACCATCCCCTCCTAAGGAAATTGCAGAAGTTAGTTCTGAAAATTCAGATAATCAGGGTTCAGAAAGCTGTGATTCAGATGCAGGCTTTGCTGCATTCACAAGGCAATTCCAGAGGTTCTTGAAGAAGAAGCAGTGGAAGTCTAAGCCCTCCACTTCACAGCAAGTTGATGACTATTATCAGAAGAAAAATTCATCAAGGAAAGAAAAGAGCAGATCAAAGCCCAGCAAGGCTATTACTTCAAAGATTGTCTGCTATTATTGCAATAGACCTGGACATGTAGTGGCTGACTGTCCTGATAAGAGAAAAGGAGTCTTCAGACAAGAAGAAGACTCATAAAAAGGGCAAGAAGGAGAAATCTTTTGTTGCAAAGAAGGATAAGAGCCTAACAGATCAGTCAACTTCAGAGTCAAAATCTGAAGAGAAGCATATATTAGACTATATACTGCATCTAAAGAAGAGGAGTTTCTGCAGTTGCTAGACTCCATCTATGATCAAGAGGATCATCAGTGCATGGGACTGATGGCAGGATCAGAAGAGGACATATGCCAGAATCAGTCTGGTCCTAATAAAGTACAATGTCCTTCTATGAAATCTGTTTGTAGTACAAGTACAGAATCAGCTACATCTGCATCAAGTGATGTAGATGTATCTGAATCTGAAGGAGATGTCTATCAATTGATAGATAAGTATGGGGACTTGTTGCAGGCCCTTAAGAAAAGCAAGAACCTGGTTAAATCTCAGGCTCATGAAATTACTAAACTAAGGGTAGCTGCAACTGAGTTAGAGAAAGTAATTGATCAGAAGTTAAATGAAATTGTCAAGCTGAAGAATATAACTATTATTCAGATGGGCACAATTAATTATACCAATGATCAAGTGAAGAGTCTGGAGGCCAGACTAAGAATTGAAAAAGATTTAGTGGCTAGTTACTCTAAGTCAAAGTCTGTCTTACCCTTGATAGATGAATTTGTGAATCAAAAGGGTAAGGCAGGATTAGGATTCAAAGGTAACTCCAGGGCTGGCCGATTCAAGAGGAAAGGCAAAGCTCTTGTCAAGCCACTGAACTTTTCAGTCCCTATTAAGTTTAGAAAGGTGCAAGTGCCTTCTAACCAATATGATCATGAAAATATTCATGGTCATATTAAGACTAATGTTCTGAAAAACAAGGGTGTAAATGCCAACAGGCCTACCCTTGTTCATAAACCCAATGGTTATAAAAAATCAGTGGGTGAAGCTGCTGCAGCACCAGCAATGGACAGAAATTCTTTTGTCAAGGATGTATCTAGAACTAGATACAATAGGTTTGAATGTTGGTACTGTGGCAAGATAGGCCATTTTGTACTAGACTGCTGGTACAACACAAGTGTTAGAAAGAACAATAGTTTACCTATTAGAAGAGATAATGGTAGCTTTGTTTATGCTAACCTGAACCAAGGACCCAAGACTTGCTTGGGTTTTAAGGGTAAGTAAATCTGTGTTGCAGGTGAATCCAAGTAGCCATGCCCCTATATGGTACTTGGATAGTGGTTGTTCCAGGCACATGACTAGAACAAAGGGGCTGCTGAAGGAGTATTCATCTGTCAAAGATGGACCTAAAGTAATCTTTGGTGGATCTGAAAAAGGAGTCATCAAAGGGTTTGGTAACATTTCTTCTAACCTAATTACTATCACCCAAGTGGCTTATGTAAAAGGTTTGAAACATAATCTAATAAGCATAAGCCAGCTGAGTGATTTAGGATATGACATTTCATTTGTTAAGGATGGATATCATATCAAAAGGTCAAGTGATCAAGAGATCATTTTGACTGGGTATAGGAAGAGAAATGTATATTGTCTTAATTTTGTATGTGAGAATAAGGCTTCTCCCATCTGTCTTGTAGCTGATGACAATGCTTCTCATTGTGTTAAGTGGCACAAGAGATTGGCTCATCTTAACTACAAGATAATTGGTCAACTCTTTAGCAAAGAGTTAGTGAGGAATGGTCCTCAAGTTAAGTGTATAAAGGAAGGGATATGCTCAGCTTGTCAAAAGGGCAAGCAGACAAAATCCTCCTTTCAAAGCCTTGAAAATAAGGATTCTGTGAGGTGCTTATACCTCTTACATATGGATCTTTTTGGTCCTATGCCAGTTCATAGTCTAGGTAGGAATGTCTACACTTTTGTGGTTGTAGATGACTATTCTAGATTTACATAGGTGTTCTTTCTGAGACAGAAATCTGAAACCCCAAGTGTCTTACTTAATTTTGTGAAGCAAATTCAGAATGAACTGAATAGTATAGTGGTCAAAATCAGAAGTGACCATGGTACTGAGTTTCAATCTGAAAGCATGACAAAGTTATGTGAAGACTTTGGGATTTTCCAAGAGTTCTCTTCACCTTGAACACCTCAGCAAAATGGAATTGCTGAAAGAAAGAATAGAACATTAATTGAAGCTGGTAGAACTCTATTGAGTGACACCTCTCTACAAGAATATTTCTGGGTTGAGGCAGTAAACACTGCTTGTCATGTGATCAATAGGGCTTCTATCACCAAGGGCCACAAAAAGACTCCCTATGAGATTATGAAAGGTAGAAAACCAAATCTATCCTACTTCAGGATCTTTGGTTGCAAATGCTATATACTTAACAATGGTAAGTCATATTTGACTAAGTTTGCTGCCAAATCCCAGGATGGGATATTTGTTGGGTACATCACAAATAGTAAGGCCTATAGAATCTTCAATTTGACTACTCAAGTTGTTGAAGAATCTGTGCATGTTGTGTTTGATGAAACAAGATTAATCAACTGTGAGTTGTCTTGTAGATCAAATGACTCAACAGGTATAAGCAAAAGAATGGACAAGCTCTCCATTGCTGAAGCTTCAAGGGAAGATGGAGCATTGGAAAATAAAGGCTACTGTCCAGGGGGGAGTACAAGACATAATAGAAGATGAAGAAAACCAAGAGGTTCAGCATAATGAAGGAGCTGGAGATGTTCAACCAGAAGGGAATCTTCCTCCAGCTACAAGACATTTAAGAGACCATCCAGCTGATCAGATAATAGGTGATCCAAGACAGGGAGTGCAGACTAGAAGCAGAAGTCAAAGCACAGTTCTGCATTCAAGTTTCTTGTCACAAATGGAGCCTAAGAAGTTTGAAGAAGCTATCCAAGACCAGCACTGGATTGATACTATGCAAGAGGAGCTGAATCAATTCAGAAGGTGCAATGTCTAGGAGCTTGTTCCTAAACCAAGAGGCCACAATATAATTGGGACAAAATGGATCTATAGGAACAAGTTGGATGAGAGTGGAGTAATAGTGAAAAATAAAGCAAGATTGGTTGCTAAAGGATACAGGCAGGAAGAAGGGATTGACTTTGATCAAACCTTTGCCCCAGTAGCAAGGCTGGAGGCAATAAGAATGTTCCTTGCCTATGCAGCCTATCAAGACTTCAAAGTATACCAGATGGATGTGAAGTCAGCATTTCTGAATGGTGATCTTAAAGAAGAAGTATATATAGAGCAGCCATCAGGTTTTGTAGATCCTCTTAAACCTGATTATGTTTATAAGCTTAGAAAAGCTTTGTATGGGTTAAAGCAAGCCCCAAGGGCTTGGTATGAAACCCTGTCTACTTTCCTTATTGAGAATAAATTCTCAAGAGGAAAAATAGACAAAACTCTATTCCTTAGGGAATCCAAAGGCAAGATCATCTTAGTTCAGATCTATGTTGATGACATAATCTTTGGATCTACTGAAAATAACCTTTGTAAAAAGTTTGCCAAACTTATGCAAGGGAAGTTTGAGATGAGCAGTATGGGGGAACTTAAGTTCTTCTTGGGACTCCAAGTAAGGCAAACTGATGATGGCTTGTCCATATCCCAGTCACAGTTCACCAAAGAATTAATTAAGAAGTATGGTATGGAGTCATCCTCCATCATGAGAACTCCTATGGGAACAAGTATGCCTATATGCAAAGATGATGCAGGTAAACCTATTGATGAGACTTTGTATAGAGGAATAGTTGGTTCTCTACTATATCTCACTGCTAGCAGACCAGATATTATGTATACTACATGTGTCTGTGCTAGGTACCAAGCCTGCCCTAAAGAGTCTCATTATACTGCAGTCAAAAGGATTCTGAGATATCTTAAGGGCACACCTAATCTAGGCCTTTGGTACCCTAGGAATAGAGATTTTCTACTAACAGGTTATTCAGATGCAGATTTTGCAGGCTGTAGAGAGAATAGGAAGAGTACTACAGGTACTTGTCAATTCCTGGGAGGAAGACTGATTTCATGGAGTAGTAAGAAGCAGACCAGTGTGGCAATATCCACAGCTGAGTCAGAGTATGTTGCTGCTGGAATCTGCTGTGCACAGCTATTATGGATGCAGCATCAGCTTAAAGATTATGGTATTCAAGTAAGTAGAACACCTCTTTTGTGTGATTCTAAGAGTGCAATTTCTATTGCTAATAATCCAGTTTCTCATAGTAGAACTAAGCATATAGAAATTAAATATCATTTTCTTAGAGAACATGTAAAAAAAGAAGACATCTCATTGGAATTTGTAAAAACAGATTATCAACTTGCAGATGTATTTACTAAGCCACTAGATGAAACCAAATTCAATAAATTTAAAATTGAATTAGGCATGTTAACCATTGATTAGTGTATTAACAAAATCATCAAGAATGATATTGAAGTAGTATCAAGTATTTTGAAGTACTTTCAAGTTGTTTTGAACAACAGAAATTGGCCAAGTAAAATGGTGTCGACACATTCAGTGATAATGTGTCGACTCAGTGAAGTAATGTCGACAAGTCAAAGATATTGTGTCGACACAGAGAATATGTGTCGACACTTAAGAATCAAATTGTCAACTTATCCAGGAATGTAGTGTCGACTTCATCAGAATAGTGGTGTCGACACTTACAGATTTTGTGTCGACACTTATACTAAGAGTCGACACAGAATTTCTGATGCTCTACTATATATCCCAGGTGTCGACATATCCACAAATTGGTGTCGACACATAGTAGACAGACTTGATGTCGAGACAATAGAAGCTTGTGTCGACACATTCCATCTGTGTCGACACTTATAGTCTGTTTTTGCCGACTTTGATCTTCTTTCAATAGAAGGTATAAATAGGTCAAGAACTTAATCTGTCGACACGCTTACAAGGTTTTCAAGACTGAAACCCTGTGTCGACATTCTCTCTCTCTTCTCTCAAGCTTTCTCAACTGATCAATGGCGCTGAAGATTGAAGACAACGTCAACGAAGGTTATGAGTTGGTACGGAATGCCTTTGCAGAAGCCCCAACAGATGTTCAACGGGTTATCACTCTTATTTTCGAATCCGGATTAGAGTTTTTAGTTTCTGAACCTTCTAAGATATGGAAGAAGGAGGTGCATGAATTCTTTAACTCTGCATCAGTGGATTCAGATATTCTCAAGATAAAGTCCACTGTTCATGGGTCGACAGTGAAGATTACCCCAAGAAGTTTAAGGAAGATTCTCCAATTACCAATAATTGAGAATGAAGAAGAAGTCCCTGCTTCTAAGTCAAGGGAGGCTCTCCAATGGTGCGGATTGGATCCCACCCTGAATATTGGAGCTGCTTTCAACAGGAAAGGGATAAATCAGCAAGGGAAATTTTTGTCTGAAGTAGTTGGCAAGGTGATTCTGTGCAAACCAGGGGGACATGATAGGATTTCAGCCTATATGTTCTGCCTAATGACAAGAATTGTGTTTACAATTCCAACTGATTGGTCAGCTGTAATCTTCGTAAAGATCAAGGAAGGAATCAAGAAGCCAAATCTGGCTAGAATTATGAGTTTATATCTGACTGGAGTGATCCCTGAGGTAATGCAACAACTGCCAGGAACAAAGATCAATCACATGAGAAAGATGTACATGAGATTGTTTTCTAGGTGGGATAGGGTGCTGTCTAAGGATGTGCCTGATGAGAGCAGGCAGGACACCCCGGTGAAATCCCCTTCTCATGCTCAAGATACTGAGCAGCTTCAAGAAGAACTAGTGAGAAAGCAGGTTGAAGATCAGCCTGAATCTACTCCATCCCAGCAAGAAACTATACCTGCACAGATGCAGGGGGAGCAAGCTCATTCTCCTGCCCAGAATGTATCTACTCCTGACCAGGTACAGTTGCAGGGGGAGCTGGTGTATTTTCCTACAAAAGACATTTCTAAAATTTCTATTTCTGCACAGGTGTAGGGGGAGCAAGTGTACTCACCTGCCCAGGACATTACCAATACTGAACAAGTACAGGGGGAGAAGATGTCTGACCCAGTGCAAGAGGCAAAACAAATTGATATCTCCAAAGATTTGAATATTGAAGATCTGAATGACACATCTTCTGTTCAAGCTCAGAAGGAATATACTCTAGATGAGTTATTTTCTAATGTTGATATTGCTACTGATAAAGTAGAAGAGGGGCAAGATATTAAGAAGGCCCTAGACATGGAGATAGAGCAAGAAGCTGAGATCAAGCAAGAGGTTGAGAAGGAGAAAGAAATTGAGGAGGAGCAAGTGGTGGAGGGGGAGTCTGTGCATGTTGGGCTGAACAACATGGCACTGAGACAGATATTCCTCCTCCTCCTCAAGAAAGAGTTCAAATTGATAGTTCATCTGAATCTGAGACTGAAGAAGCCAGAATGGCTAAGAAGAGAAAACTTGTTGTCTTCAAGAGAAGGAGCACAAGTTATAAGCAAGCTCTACAGACTACAACTCAACAATCCCATTCTGAATTTAATTATAACAAGTTCATGGTTGATTTGCAAGTTAAGTTGGATGAACATAGATTGGCTGTTAAAAAATATGTTGATGAGAGCAATAAGTCCCTTCAATTTAACTTGGCTCAAGATATAAAGTCAATTAGATTTGAAGTCAATATGCATAAGAAGGAGATGACAGATTGCTTCCATAAGGGAGGTAATGCTGTAGTATTCTTGGCAAAACAACAGCAATCAATTATTACCAAAGCAGATGATATAGCACTGAAGCAAGGCTATGTTCTTACAAATCAGATAAACATGAATGCCAATCTTGAAGTCTCTCACAATGTGATTCTTAATGAGTTGAAAAAGACTACTGAAGGGTTGACTGCAGCAAGGGGAAAGGAAATGGAAGAATTTGATAAGAAACTTCAAGATGCTATTGAATCAGTTAAAACTGCTATCACTACCTCTCAAAAGGACATATCTGACAAGCTTCAAAAGTTAAAACCATTTTTTAAAGAGGGTGTGAATTATCTGGATGGCCAGATCAGATTTTAGAAGGAAGATCTAAGAGATCATACTACCAGAGAAGTCATAAAGGGGGAGAGGTTGTTAGTTCATGCTGGCTCAGAGCACACCAAATGGGTGACAAATAGTATTCGAGCCACATTGGGATATCCACCTTTGTGTGATGATGCTATGGTGGCTGAGTCAGGCATTCAAACAGGTCTACTTGAAGGCAATCAACCTGAGATTGCCCAAGTCATTTACCCTCCTCCAGATTTTGAATTTATTGATCAGCAAGTTCAGGATATGTATAGTCCTCCAAAGGAGGTTACCAAGGTTATTATTGAAAAAGTTGATAAGCCTGATGCCAACTTGAAAGAACAGCAAGATGCTCTACTATCCAAGAAAAGATTTAGAGAGCAGGCTGAACTTAAGCCAGATTTTGAGCAGTGGAGCCCTACTTCAAGAAATATTATACTCACTGCATGGAAGGCTGTAAAAGACCAAGTTCATGAAAGAGGAAAGTGATATAATGAAATGGAATGGCAAAAGCATGAAGCTAGGCAAGAGGCAATAGTACAGATCAGAAGAAAAGCCAAGCTGGGTAGGCTGTCACCAGATGCTCAGGAGCCGAGCAAGTACTTTCCAAAGCCATATCATTACTTTGAAAGGCAAAGGCTCAAGGAAGAAGCACAGAAGAAGGCTGATCAAAAAGGCAAGAAGCCAGCTGAAGTTGCTGAAGCTCCTGTGAAGGCTCAAATCCAATCTGGCAAAGGGATTGTCATAAGAGAGCCTGATCAGTCTTAATTTTAAGTTCTTTCAAAAGTATTTTGTAATGTTTTGATTAAATCATTCAATGTAAAAATTTGTAATCAAACATTACTAAGTTATAAACAAAATATTATTTGGAATCATATAATGTTCACTCTGTGATGGGTTGTTCATATTTTGTTTTTTATTAAGTATTCATGTTATGTCATATATCATGATATTATACTTTTTATAAATGGTGTATATCATTGGCTTTAAGGGTTATGACTTCTCCAAATAGGGGGAGATTGTTGGATACATTGGAAAATGTGTACCTGATTTGAAGAAGTCCATCTTATCTCAATGATATACATCAAGGTGTATTTGATGTTGTTTTAAGTTGACATGTGCAGGTGAAGAAGTATTAAAGAATGCAGAAAAATATTCTAAGTCCATGTGTCGACACCTGAAGAAACAGTGTCGACACTTCAGAATATTTGTGTCGACACTTGACGGAAGCTGTGTCGACACAGAGAAAGATAGTCGACACAGAGAAAGATAGTCGACCTCGACACAGAGAAAGATAGTCGACACAGAGAAAGATAGTCGACCTCGACACAGAGAAAGATAGTCGACACAGAGAAAGATAGTCGATCTCGACACAGAAAAAGATAGTCGACCACATTTGTGTCGACACTGGGAGGCTGTGTCGACACAGTGAGACAGAGTCGACACACATTGGCAGAAGTCGACAATACTTGTGTCGACACCTGAAGGCAGTGTCGACACATACTGAGTTCTGAATCTACAACAACTGTGTCGACACACAGGACTTGTGTCGACACACTGCAGTGTCAAGACCAAGTTATTTTCTGAAGAAGCTGTGTCGACTTAATGGCAAACTTGTCGACATCTTCAAAGACTGTGTCGACACCAAAGTCACTTGTGTCGACACATATAGACAGTTGGTCTCGACACTTTCTGACAGACTGTCTCGACACTTTGCTGTCCAAGACTAAGGCACAGGATTTGTTTGAAGACTTGACAGCTGTGGGTTGCCACCGGTTAACTGATGCTGTCAGACTTGTCAGAAAACAGTTAGAAACCGGATCAGCCGGTTACCATGAAGAAGGTCTATAAATAGACAGATTCAGAAGGAAGTAAAAGATAATATATATAAAAAGTGAAGAAGGATTACAATCCAATTGAAGTATCAATTCAAGAAAGTGCTAGGCACTAAAGAAGATCTTCATCAGAAGATCTAAGAAGACGATCTCAGGATCGATCTAAGAATAGTTCTAACAAGAATTCAGAAGTATCATCAAAGGTGTTGGATAGAGAGGGATCCACCCATTTTGAAGAAGAAGAAGGAAGCCGTTAGTGGTTTCTCAAGAAGCTGTTTGGAAATCAACTCAGCTAAGTTCAGATTCAAGAAGCTTTGAAGAAAGCTCAGATTCAGTTGATTTCATAAGCTGATCAGGAATTGTCTTGTCCTCTTCTCTCTCAACAAAGGCAAGACATTAAAATTTTTTTTTCTAAATTTCTATAGGATCTGTTTTACACAGATCTGAGTTGTAAGCCTGTGATATAAAGGCTGAGTGTAGGAGAGTTGATCTCTGAGTGGTAGGGCTGTTTGCCTGAGTGTAGGAGAAGGTTCTTCTCTGAGTTGTAGGCCTTATGGCAAGGCTGAGGTAGGGATGTTGTGCCTGAGGTGTAGGAACCATTCTGGGTTCTGAGTTGTAGGAACCTATCCAGGTTCTGAGCTGTAGGATCTGCAGATCTGAGAATAGTGGAAGTTTGGCCGCATCTAGCATACTGCTAGAAAGGTGAAGGGGGGAAAGTGGATGTACCCAAACCTTGGGGAACCACTATAAAACATTGTGCAATTTGTGATGATTAAATTTCTGTGATTGCTGTGCTGGATGTTTTAATTCTGTAATTGAATTCTGCCTAAAAGTATAAACAAGCAATTAGAACCTATTCACCCCCCCCCCTCTAGGTGTTTAGGTTGTCTAGAAAGTAAAACTATCACAATCGTTCGACTATTTCTGTCTTCACAAACAACAAGCTGTCGTCAACCATAGATCGACGATAGGCTCGACCTGTTCGACGATCTGCGAACGTCGGTCGACGATCTTCAAGCAGATAAGCCATCATCAACCATAGGTCGACGATAGGCTTGATCCGATCGACTATCTTCGAACGTCGTTCGACAAACTTCAAACAAGTTTCAACAAAGGCAGACGTCACACTTAGTCTTTTCCATTAATCATGTCTAGTTAAACCAAAAAGATCAGATGCTTCTGTTCATCTAAAGGCTTGGTGAAAATATCACCTCTCTGAAGGTCAGTGGATATGAACTCAAGGCTGATCTTGTTCTTTTCCACACAATCTCTCAGGAAATGGTGTCTAATCTCAATGTGCTTGGTTCTAGAGTGGTGCATAGGATTTTGTGCAATGGAGATAGCACTGGTACTGTCACACATGATTTTTGTGTTCTTGTGTGTGTACCCATAATCCAAAAGCTGGTTTTGAATCCACAGGATCTGTGAACAACAACTAGCGGCTGCTATATATTCAGCCTCTGCAGTTGAAGTTGAGACAGAAGTCTGCTTCTTACAGAACCAAGAGACCAATCTCTCTCCCAGGAACTGACAAGTTCCTGAGGTACTTTTCCTGTCAACTCTACAACAAGCATAATCAGAATCAGAGTATCCAATTAACTCAAATTCTGACTCAGCTGGGTACCATAGTCCTAGATTTGGACATCCCTTCAGATATCTCAAGGTTCTCTTGCGAAGAATCAGATGAGATTCCTTGGGGTTGACCCGGAACCTAGCACATAGGCATGTAGCAAACATTATATCTGGTCTACTTGCAGTTAAATACAATAGGGAACCAACAATGGCCATATAATTCTTTTGATCAACAGGCTTACCCTGATCATCAGAATCTATAACTATATTAGTAGCCATAGGTGTATGCATTGCTGAAGCATCAGCCATCCCAAACTTCTTTACCAATTCCTTGGCATATTTGGATTGGGAGATGAAGATGCCATCAGCATCTTGCTTTACTTGGAGACCAAGAAAGTAAGACAGCTCACCCATACTACTCATCTCAAACTTAGAATGCATCAAGTCAGAGAACTTTTTGCACAGTTTGGGATCAGTGGAACCAAAAATAATATCATCCACATACACTTGAACTAACAGGATTGTGTCCTTGTGGTGCTTGACGAAAAGGGTTCTATCAACTACTCCCCTAACAAAGTTGTGCTCTAACAGGAAACTAGCTAGAGTCTCATACCAGGCTCTGGGTGCTTGTTTAAGTCCATAAAGAGCTTTTTGCAACTTAAAAACATGTGAGGGCTGTGTTGAAGAGACAAACCCAGGAGGTTGTTCAACAAATACCTCTTCCTTTAGCTCACCATTTATAAATGCACTTTTGACATCCATCTGAAAGACCTTAAACTTCATATAGGCTGTATAGGCTAGAAAGATCCTTATTGCCTCTAGCCTTGCAACAGGAGCAAAGGTTTGGTCATAATCTATACCTTCCTCCTATCTGTAGCCCTGAGCTACAAGCCTAGCTTTGTTCCTTATAATAATTCCATTTGCATCCAACTTGTTTCTAAACACCCACTTGGTTCCTATGATCAGTTGGCCTTTAGGTCTTGGAACCAAAGTCCATACTTTACATCTTTCAAACTGATTGAGTTCCTCTTGCATAGCAATGATCCAGTGGGGATCTAGCTCAGCATCTTTAATGGTGAGGGGCTCAATCTGTGAAAGGAAACAAGCATGCATCACATCCTGTCTTAATTGATGTCTTGTTTGTACACCAGTTGATATGTCTCCAATCACTTGAGATGTAGGATGATCTCTAAGTGTGACAATATCAGCAGGTGGGATGTGATCTTCAGCAACAGTTGGGATTAATTCCTCGGGAGGAATTGGATCTACTATTGGTGGTACAGCAACTGCTTCTGCAAAGTCTTCATCACTGTCTGAATCAGTGATATGAAGAGTTGATAGATGGAGAATCTCTTGAGTGACATCTTTACTAGATTCTGATACCTGCAATGAACTTGAGGAAGGAGAAGCTTCCTTCTCCTTGTAAAACATCTGAGATTCATCAAAAGAAACATGCACAGATTCCTCAATTTTAGAAGTTGATTTATTAAATACCCTATAAGCTTTGCTTACTTGGGAATATCCAAGAAAGATTCCCATTGAAGCTTTTGCTTCAAACTTTCTAAGGTATTCTTTATTATTATTATGAATGTATACTACACAACCAAACACTCTAAAATAATTTATTTTAGGTTTCTTTCCTTTAAGCAACTCATAAGGAGTTTTACACTTAAGCTTGTGTATAAGACTTCTGTTCAGAACATAATTAGCTGTGCTAACAGCTTCTGCCCAATAGGAGAGAGGCATATTAGCATCTGCCAACAGTGTTCCTGCAGCTTCAATCAGGGTTCAATTTTTTCCTTTCCACTACCCCATTTTGTTGGGGAGTTTTAGGAGCAGAGAAGATATGTTTGATACCTTCTTTCTCACAGAATTCTTGCATGAGAAGAGACTCAAACTCAGTACCATGATCACTTCTGATCAAGGCAATATGAGTAGAATACTCAGTCTGCACACAGAGTAGAAAATCTGTAAGAACTTTGAAGTTATCAGCCTTAGTTCTCAAGAAGAACACCCAAGTGAACCTAGAGAAGTCGTCTACAATTACTAAAGTGTAATACTTCCCTCCTAGACTCTGTACATTTATTGGGCCAAAAAGGTCCAAATGTAGTAAGTATAAGATTCTAGGTGAATCACTTTTATTTACAGATTTAAAGGAATTTTTGGTTTGCTTGCCTAATTGACAAGCCTTGCATAGGCTCTCCTTCTTGTAGGGGCAAGAAGGTAAACCTCTAACAAGGTTGTATTTAGATAACCTAGATATGTTCTTGAGGTTAACATGGCTAAGCCTTTTATGCCATGAGGTGTTATTATTTGTTACTTCATTAAATAAGCAGATTTCAGAATGGGTTGAATTAAAAGCTACTAAATAAATATTACCTTGTCTAATACCTACTAACACAACATTACTATTTAAAGTAATATTACAAAGAGTGTTAGTGAACGATACCTGATATCCTGCATCACATAACTGACTTACTGAGATAAGGTTATGCTTTAGTCCAGTTACATATGCAACCCTTTTGAAAGTTACTGCTCCAATGGTAATCCTACCATATCCTTCAGTTTGACCACAGCTAGAATCCCCAAAGATCACCTTTGGTCCAATCTTGGCCTTGAACTTTGACAGATTTTCTTTGTTCCATGTCATATGTTTGGAGCAACCACTATCTAAATACCACTTGTCCTGAGTGATAGAATAGGTCTTCACCTGCAGTGAGTTAAGTTAAACATTGTGGACCCAGGTAACCTTAGGTCCATTATTCTTTACATAATGAAAACTAGAAATAAAAGAATAAGCAGGTTGGGGTTTATATCCTAAAGGGTAAGATCTCCTAGGTGGGATGCTCCATGCAGTTAATGGGTCCACAAACCTAGGGTTTCTATTCATATTAAGGTTTCTAAGGTTCTGGTTGTAATTTTGAAATTCATATTGAAAACATCGATCAGCGTTCGACGATGGATGCTCAGATCGTCGAGCTTCATTCGACCACTGAGCCTGCAATCGTCGAGCAGCGTTCGACGCTTTTTGTATTTCTTTAAACTTTTGTTTTCTCTTTTCTCTCTTAGCTTTATTTAAGGCTTGATTAACTTGTCTTACTTGCTCAGTGTTCTTTATCCCATCAGCTGAAATAAAGTTCACTTGAGTTTAAAGATGATTTTTAAGAATAATTGGGGGTTCATATGATGAAGCTCCTAAGCCTAGCTTATTATTGCCTGACCTAGTGTTTGTCATGCTGGTGATTTCTAGCAACTTAAGGCTTCTACCATTTAATGATTCTTCCAATCTCTTGGACTTTGCTAGTTCATTTTTAAGAAACTTTATTTCATCACTAGATTTAGTGAGTTCTGCTTCTAACCTAGCATTTTCAATGGAGATAGATTCTGATTCAGCTAACTTATTTCTAAGTTCCTTAATCTCCTTTTCTGAACTAATTAAATCTAAGCAAAGAGATTTAAACTCAGTTTTAAATTTAGAAGAAGAAAAGTCATATGAAGATAATACCTGATCTTCTGTAGGCATCTCTTCATCATCATCAGAACTCTCTGCAGCTGAGTGATTGCTGCAGGCATCAATAGCCATAAGGCAGATTTCCTTTGCCTTCTTCTCTTCCTCATCCTCACTGGAGCTTGAGGAGGAAGATTCCTCATCTGAATCACTCCAAGTTTCAGCAACAAATCCTTTCTCCTTTTTCTTGTTTTTGTAGGAGGAGGACTTGGAGTGTTTCCTGTGATGTTCTTTTTCCTTTCTCTTTTCTTTGCTCTTTTCCTCTGGACATTCTGGTAGAATGTGTCCAAGTTTCCTGCAACCATAACAAATGATTTCTTTAGCAGGAGATCTATCATATCTTGGTTTATCTTCATATCTTGAAGATTTCTTTCTGAAGTCTTTTCTTCCCATCATGAGAAACATTTTGGCAAAGAGTGCCATCAGCTCCTCATTAGATTGGCTTCCTTCAGAAGCATCAACAGCTTTGAGAGCAAGAGTTTGCTCTTTTCTTGCTGGAGTTGGAGTCTTTGCTTCAGCCTCAGCTTCCCTGGTCTTTAGCACTTGCTCAAAAGACTTGAGCTTGCCAAGGAGAGCTTCTGTTAAGATTTCAGTTGTCCTTCTGGCCTCCTTGATAGGCCAGATCCTAAGATCCCATGTGCTGGGGAAGCACATAAGTATCTTATCATTGACCTCTGTCAATGTAATTTCCTTATCAAGAGTTCTCAGCTCATTGATGATTGAGCTGAGTCTGGTGTACATGGCTTCAACTGATTCAGCTTTAGTTTTCTTGAAGTTTTCATACTGGGATATAAGGTTGGACCTTCTGTCCTTCCTTTCATCAGCTGAACCAGCTACAATCTGGTTCAGTGAGTCCCACATGGCTTTTGCAGAGGTGTAATCAGCCACTTTCTGGAAAATTTCATCAGACATAGTCTGAGCCAGAATGTTCATAGCTTTGGCATCAGCTATCTTTGCCTTCTTGTAGGCATCATTGTAATCTGGAGGAGGCACTGCACTTAGATTTGTAGATGTTATAGCAGTGGTTGCAGTAGGAGGTGCTGGAGGTCCTGTCAAAATAGAGGAGAAAATGTCTTCATCAATAGAGTTCATATATAATCTTATTCTTATCTTCCAGATGCTAAACTTAGCTAAGTTGCATGCTGGAGGTCTAGTGCTTGAGTAATCCTTGGACTGGGCCATGAAGTGAATATCTATAAGCTTGGTATCTATCAGGATCTTGTGACTCAAGTGTTAGCCTGTACAGTCAGTCAACCTCCCTCTGATACCAATTGAAAGTGATGATAGATACAACTCTAGAGGGGGGGTGAATAGAGTATTCAAAAATTAGGACACCCTACTCAACTCCCTTAGAGTTAATTTGCGAAATGAGTTTATAGATATTGATAACCCTAGAGCCTAACACAAAGTGAAGTGCACTAGAGAAGGGCAACTGTAATTATAGTTGAGCTTTGAACCTATCACAGCAACTAGCAATCCTAGTTATTTCTACTCACAGCCACAGTGCAATAAATTAAATAAGCAGCACAGACGACACAAGAAATTTTATAGTGGTTCCCTCTAAATAGGTACGTCCACTCTTCTACCACCCTGGTAGGAATCCACTACAGGTTTTTGTTCAGGTGCCCTGCCACCAACTGATCTGCTTCAGGTAGATCAAGTAGACCCTTTGAGCTTTTGATTAGGAACTCAAAATCCAACACAGGTTTTTGATCAGGTGCCCTGCCACCAAAGGTTCACTTTTGAAGGGAGTAATAACCCTTTGTACAGGAGGTTGAGAGAGTTAAAGTTTCTCCTCTATTGTTAAACAGATTAGAGAAGCTAGTGGATTGCACAGAGCTAGAAAGCTCTAAAGAATCAAGGCTCCCCCTGGCTTAGAGAATATCCAGGAAGGATTCTTGCTTCAGGGTGCAGGAACTCTTCTGAACTAAGACAAAGAACTGTCTTTGGGTTCTGAAGGAGAAGCTTGAAGAAGACTCTTGATTTGGAAAAGGTGTTCTTCTTCAAACAGCTTCCTTTCTTCTTCTTCTTCTTCTAAAAGCCTCTGAGTGAATGTCTTCCTGTGAGCAGGATGAACTCAGGATGAAGAAGAATGCTGAAGAGATTTGATCTTCTCAGTTAAAATATGAATTTCTGAGAGTTGTAGATCTCTATGCTGCTGAGAGAAAACTTCTTGTATTTGAGTATTGTGTGTCTGTGTCTGTCTATCTGTGTATTTTTGTATCTTTAAAAAGAAGCTCTTTATATATGGGCCTTTTCAACGGCTCTAATTTGAGTTTAAACTTTGTCTTCTTCTGGAATCTGCAATCTGGGCTGCAAAAAGCATAAAGCAAAAGTATATCCTGCAGGCAGACATGATATAAGGGGATAAAGCTTTCTAAGAAGCTACATATCCAATCTCATAAAAGAATACTAGAGAAAGTCACATCAGAAGAAACTCTTTACGGCCAGAGAAGACTTTTTGAGTCTAACAGCTATAAAGGACAGCATGGCAGATAAAGCAACAGGATATGTGAACTAATAAGACAAACAAATTTATGAGAGAAATGCTTAACTTATGCACAAAGAAGCAAGCAAGTATTGCTTAGAAATGATAGCATAAATTTACTGAAATAATCTTTTATAAAATATGCCAAATAAATATGAAATAAATCATAGAATAGAAGAGGACAAAATTACTAAAGACATACAGCAGAACGTCGAATGACCCTCGAAGATCGTCGACCGAAGCACAGAGATCGTCGACCTATCAAACAGATAGTCGAACGATACAGATAGTCGAACTATCAAAGCAGATAGTCGACCTATCAGAACAGATAGTCGAGCTATCAGATAGTCGACCTATCAAGACAGATAGTCGAACTATCAAGCAAAACAGATAGTCGACCTATCAAACAGATAGTCGAGCTATCAAACAAAATCGATAGTCGACCTATCAAACAGATAGTCGAACTATCAAAGAAAACAGATAGTCGACCTATCAAGACAGATAGTCGAACTATCAGATAGTTGAACTATCCAAGCAGATAGTCGAACTATCAAACACAACAGATAGTCGACCTATCAAGACAGATAGTCGAACTATCAAGCAACACAGATAGTCGACCTATCAAACAGATAGTCGAACTATCAGATAGTTGAACTATCCAAGCAGATAGTTGAACTATCAAGAAATCTGTCTGGTCAAAAGAAGTCGAGCTAACAAGAGTTGAACTGACTCAGAGATAGACGATCTGCTGACAGACAAACGTCGACCAACTGATAGACGATCGTCGAACAGTCGATAGACGATAGTCGAACAGCGTTCGACCATAGTCGAACAAAAAACAACTTAACCAAATTTTCATCTGAATAAGTGACAACTCTATAACTAGAGCAAACTAACTAAACAACTAACCTTTGACCATAGATAAATCTTGGGTCAAGAGACTAAAAGAGAAGACTGAACTCAAATCCAAACTAGGGTACCAACAGGTCTGTTGGTTACTTCTACTCACGTAAATTAATATTATTTTATCTAAATATAAGAAAGGTATTGGAAATAATAAAAGAGAAAAGGAAGAAAAGAGCATTTAATATGGAATTCTTCTTAAGTAAAATAAATCGTAAATCCAAAATTCATAACGGATGATGGAGAATAATTCGACCGTGTAGGTTCCTAAAATATGGAAGCGCCTCTCTCAAGAATACACTGACAATTAACCTTTGATTGATTAAAACCCCTCGACTAGTCGAAAACCCTAAATTTGCATTAGGTGGTGAACCCCACTATTGGAATTGACTCTAATCTAGAAGATTTATGTTAACCTCTCTCGAGAAATCCATGCAACTCCCTCCACCAATAAGCGATCTATTTGTATTCACGTATCTCCCGATCAACAAGAATATAGATCAAGGATTGATTAGCATACTGTTGGACCCCTAGTTTGAATTCTGGCTAGGTTCACTAATATAGGCTGTATCAGATCCACTTTGTATAGCCAGGGTCTAGTCTAGTGTCTTAGGTGTCAGATAGGTAAACAACTCAGTGAGACAATATCAAGAAATCAGAAACTTAGAAGACATCAGAGAATGAACAAGGCAGAAATTGACTAATTGAAAAGAGCTCGACGATCTTCATTCTGCGTTCGACAATCTCAGAGTTAATCTCTTAATTCTGAGATCGACGATTGCTGAACTTAGTTCGACGATCTCTGATCTACTTTCAGGATTGATATTGATGATCAACCATCTCAGTTCGACGATCTTGAAGCCTAGTTTGGAAAGCAAAATTTCATTTCAACGATCACATGGCTCAGCTCAACGATAGAGGATGTTTGAGTTCGACGATCACAGGACCAGATCGATGATAACTGCCAGATCAACCATTATTCTTTGCAGTCATTGATTTCCTTTATTGACTAAATATTTTATTGCTTATATGACTCTGAGTAATTGAAGCATATATTCTCTTAATATAGATGTTCCTTGACAAGCATTAATTACTGGTATTCACAGAGTTATTATACAGCTATTCATGGGACAGTTAGGGAAATGAATTTAATTCCCTTATAGCCGTTGCACAAGTTCTCATGATTTCGGCAGTCAATCAAGGTGTGCATGTTCGAATTTAGATTGGATTACTCAAAAGAGATGATACACAGTGAATCAATACAGGAAAATACAGAGATTGTCATTCAAACAGAGAACACAAGATAGAAAGGAAGAATAGTTTTCAGTTCTTCACACAAGTATTCTTCCAGGAAGCAAGAAGAGACATTCTTCACATTCAGTCTAAGCTTTCTGGAAATCAAGACCTATACCCTGAGCAATGCTTTGGATTCCTGAACCATTCAAGATCACAGGACAAGCCTTGACATCATCAGGATCACTCTCAAGTCTTCTCTCATTTGTTTTAGAATAGAGAAGACAACTCAACTTTTACTTTCCCCACTGTATATAGGGTTCTTACTCCCTTCAAAAGTAATTCTTGGTTTTGAGGTCTCCTGATCAAAAGGCTTGAGTGGTTTTCCGGAACCTGATCAAAAGCTAGAAGGGTTGCAATATCTCCCTGGAAATATATATTATTTGGTGGCAGTCACCTGATCAAAAACCTGAGAGTGATTCCTACCAGGGTGGTAGAAGAGTGGATGTACCCAGATTTGAGGAACCACTATAAATTTCTTGTATCGTCTTGTTGCTCATTTTCTTCTTGCTCTTGCTCATTGTTATGATAATTTGAATAACTTGCCTATTTTCTTTTATTTATTTATTATTGGTATCGCTTATCTTTTAACTCTGATATAAAAGTAAAAATATCCAAAAAAATTTATACTCTATTCACCCCCCCCCCTCTAGAGTAGATCTTAATAACCTATTTCTTTCAATTGGTATCAAAGGATTATCAATTGCCTTAAGTCATTTCTTTCAATTGGTAATAGAGGGAGGTTTCTTTGGTTGAACAAGCTAACACTTGAACCTAGATCCTTACTTATTCAGATTTTCTTTTTCCTTAGTTATTCCTTTATCACATGGTACAGAATAAGGACTATGCAAGCACCAGACCTCCAGTCTATAACTTAAATAATTTCAGTATCTGGAAGGCAAGAATCAGATTATACACGAACTCAATTGATGAAGACATTTTTAACACCATTTTGACAGGTCCACCTCAACCCACTGCAGCCACTTCTTCAATTGCTGACACTCATACAGTTCCACCACCAGATTGGACTAATGCATAGAAGAAAGCAAAGGTTGTTGATGCCAAGGCCATGAACATACTGGCCCAGACCATGTCAGATGACATATTCCAAAAGGTTGATGATTGCACATCAGCAAGGCCATTTTTGACTACATGAACAAGATGGTGGCAGGCTCAGTAGAAGAAAGAAAGGATAGAAGATCCCTTCTAATCTCCAAATATGAGAATTTCAGAAAAGTGGATAGTGAGTCAGTGGAAGAAATATATGGGAGATTGAGTGCCATCATTAGTGAACTGAAGACATTGGACAAGGACATCTCATTGACTAAGATCAATGACAAGATCTTGATGTATCTTCCCAGCTCATGGGACACAAGGATCTGGTTAATCAAGGATGCCAGAAGCATTACAAAAATCTCCACAGAAACTCTTCTATGAAAGCACAAATCCTTTGAGCACCTGACAAAGACTAGGGAGGCAGAGCAGAAGGCTTCTACTCCAGTTAGAAAAGAGCAAAATATTACATTCAAGGATACAGAAGAAACAGCAACTCCTGCTGCTAATGAATAATTCTTGAGTCTTTTAGCAAAGAAATTTACAAGATGGGCAAAAGAGACTTCAGGAAGAAGTCATCCATACAAGAAGATAAGCTCAGGTATGACAAAATACCAACTAAAGAGGTTGTTTGTTTTGGTTGCAGGAAACCTAGACACTACATCTCTGAGTGTCCATAGAATCAGAAGAAGGAGAAAAGAAAAGATAAAGACTCCAGAAAATAGAAGTATAGCAAGCCTTCCTCAAGAAAACATAAGAGGAAAGAGAAAGGCATTGTAGCAGAAACTTGGAGTGATAAAGAAGAGGATTCCTCATCCTTTAGGTCCAATGATGAAGATGAAGAGGAAGCAAAGGCAAAGGAAGTTTGCCTAATAGCAATTGATTCTTCCAGCATTCATTCAGAAGAAGACTCATCAGATGATGAAGAACCACTCTCTGAAGTGGACCAGGTACTCTCATCTTTTTATTTCAATTCAGAAGATTTCTTACTTGAATTTAAAACTATGTGTATAGATTTAATTAGTTCAGAAAAACAACTCAAACAACTTAGATAGCAATTAAATGATCAAATTAATCTAGTTGCAGGAACAATCAACTAAACTATGATATTACACTTGCTATTGAACAAATAATCAAATTAAAAACTGAACTAGCTGAGGCAAGGCAACTTGAAGAATCCCTTAATGGGAGAAGCCTCAAGCTGATGGACATTACAAGCACTGTTAATGCCAGACTCACTGGAAAGCTGGGCTTGGGTGCTTCATCAAGCCAACACCCACTGGATTAGAAAAATATACTAAGGACTCCTGTAAATTTCATCTCTGAAAAGGGTAAAGAACTAATCTATGAAAAACCCCCAACTGCAAATAGAAACAAACCTAACAAACAGAAAAATAGAAACAGACAAAATCAAAACAAAAACAATGTTCAGCAGTTTTCGTAGAACTCAGATCGACGAAATGTTAACAGATCGTCGAACCCAGATCGACAATCTATGAACGAAAATATTTACTATAATCAATCATCTTACTGCGATCGACTTTTTATGTATGGATCATCGAGTAGAGATCGATGAACATGGGGCACAGAGAATAAATACTACCCCTCTCTGAGCAGAGATCGACGATCCCAACCCATGTCGTCGAACTCAGATCGACGATCTCACATTCAATCGTCGAACCCAATAAGAAGTAATAAAACTCCTAATCCTGACAGAAATTCTAACTTTAACAAAAACTCTAATCAGAAAAGGGAAACAATTAATCCTTTCACACATTGGGAAATTACACCTAGGAGATATCATCCACTAGGATATCAATCTCAGCCAGCTAGTTCTATTATTTCATGTTTTTCTTATCAATAAAATAAAGGACCCAAGGTCACCTGGGTCAAGAACAACTAACCTTTTAATTGTTGTAGGTAAAGAGCTATCCATCATATAACCAGCAATGGTATCTGGATAGTGGGTGCTCAAAGCACATGACGGGATGGAAGGACAACTTATCCAGCTACAAGTCAAACCTAAGACCTAAAGTTATCTTTGGTGACTCCAACTATGGTTAGACTGAAGGCTATGGAGAAGTAAAAATAGGAGTTGTCACATTCAAGAATATAACATATGTAAGTGGATTGAAATATAACTTTATACCCATTAGTCAACTTTGTGATGAAGGATTTCAGGTATCATTCAATCAGTCCTCTTGCATTATTTCTTCAGCTGACAACATAGTTATTTTAACTGGTTCTAGAGTAGGTAACATTTATATTATTAACTTTAACTCAACCATAAATGAAATTTGTTTATTTAACCAATCTAGTAAAAAAAATGAACTATAGCATAGGAGGTTAGGACATGTAAATTTAAAATACATTGCTAGGCTATCAAAGAACAACCTTGTAAGAGGATTGCCTTCTTACCTTAATAAAAAGGAAAGCCTGTGCAGGGCTTGTCAACTAGGCAAACAAACTAAAAATAGTTTCAAATCCATTAATAAGTGTGACTCACCTAGGATTTTATATTTGCTTCACATGGATCTCTTTGGACCCATTGCTATACAAAGCCTAGGAGGGAAGTCTTAAACCTTGGTTATTGTAGATGACTTCTCCAGGTTCACTTGGGTGTTCTCCTTGAAAAACAAGTCAGATAACTTCAAGGTTCTTACAGATTTTCTCAAGTCCATACAGATTGAGTTCTCTACTCAAGTTGTATTTATCAGAAGTGAACATGGTACTGAGTTTGAGTCTCTTCTTATGCAAGAGTTCTGTGAGAAGGAGCGTATCAGACAATATTTTTCTGCTCCTAGAACTCCTCAACAAAATGGGGTACCTAAAAGGAAAAATAGAAGCCTGATTGAAGCTACAAGTACATTACTTGCTGATGCATACTTGCCCCTTTCAATTTGGGCAGAGGCAGTGAGCACAGTAACTATATCATGAATAGAAGCTTAATACACAAGCTTAAGGCTAAGACCCCCTATGATCTACTCAAAGGGAAGAAACCTAAAGTGTACTATTTTAGAGTATTTGGTTGTGTCTGTTACATACATATTAACAACAAAAAATACACTAGAAAGTTTGAAGACAAGTCTGAAATGGGAATTTTTGTAGGATATTCCCAAGTAAGCAAGGCTTATAGGGTTTATAATAAATCAACTTTGAAAATTGAAGAGTCTGTATAGGTATCTGTTAACCCCCAAAAAT
Organism: Platanthera zijinensis; assembly: GCA_039513925.1. Taxonomy (NCBI): domain Eukaryota; kingdom Viridiplantae; phylum Streptophyta; class Magnoliopsida; order Asparagales; family Orchidaceae; genus Platanthera; species Platanthera zijinensis. The sequence goes on along the minus strand of CM077098.1, from coordinate 47,803,148 downwards.
CGACGACCCCTCCCAAGGTCTCTAGCTCGCAAGTCGCGGTCCACTCAAGGGAACCCCCCGAGGATCGCGACCTGCCTCGGCTTTCCCTTTTTGGCCCAAGCGTTTTGGCCAGGCTAACATGCAGCATTGCTTTCTTGCAGGAGGCAAACCTATATCAGTTCGCAGGTTCGATCTGCCGGTGCCGGCACCCGACCGAGCCATCGCAAGGCTCGGCTCCCCTGTCCAGCCTGGCCCCAGGCTTCCGCCGTCAGGCCGCCCTTCCCTTGGGGGCGGCCTGGCCTCAGGCCGCCCCCCCCCCTTAGGGGCGGCCTGGCCTCAGGCCGCCCCCCTTAGGGGCGGCCTGGCCTCAGGCTGCCCCCCCTTAGGGGCGGCCTGGCCTCAGGCCGCCCCCCCTTAGGGACGGCCTGGCCTCAGGCCGCCCCCCTTAGGGGCGGCCTGGCCTCAGGCCGCCCCCCTTAGGGGCGGCCTGGCCTCAGGCCGCCCCCCCTTAGGGGCGGCCTGGCCTCAGGCCGCCCCCCCTTAGGGGCGGCCTGGCCTCAGGCCGCCCCCCTTAGGGGCGGCCTGGCCTCAGGCCGCCCCCCCCCCTTAGGGGCGGCCTGGCCTCAGGCCGCCCCCCTTAGGGGCGGCCTGGCCTCAGGCCGCCCCCCTTAGGGGCGGCCTGGCCTCAGGCCGCCCCCCCTTAGGGGCGGCCTGGCCTCAGGCCGCCCCCCCTTAGGGGCGGCCTGGCCTCAGGCCGCCCCCCTTAGGGGCGGCCTGGCCTCAGGCCGCCCCCCACTTAGGGGCGGCCTGGCCTCAGGCCGCCCCCCTTAGGGGCGGCCTGGCCTCAGGCCGCCCCCGCTTAGGGGCGGCCTGGCCTCAGGCCGCCCCCCCTTAGGGGCGGCCTGGCCTCAGGCCGCCCCCCCTTAGGGGCGGCCTGGCCTCAGGCCGCCCCCCCCCCCCCCTTAGGGGCGGCCTGGCCTCAGGCCGCCCCCCTTAGGGGCGGCCTGGCCTCAGGCCGCCCCCCTTAGGGGCGGCCTGGCCTCAGGCCGCCCCCCCCCCCCCCCTTAGGGGCGGCCTGGCCTCAGGCCGCCCCCCCTTAGGGGTGGCCTAGCCTCAGGCCGCCCCCCCTTAGGGGCGGCCTGGCCTCAGGCCGCCCCCCCCCCCTTAGGGGCGGCCTGGCCTCAGGCCGCCCCCCTTAGGGGCGGCCTGGCCTCAGGCCGCCCCCCCTTAGGGGCGGCCTGGCCTCAGGCCGCCCCCCTTAGGGGCGGCCTGGCCTCAGGCCGCCCCCTCTTCCTGCTCCTCAGGCCTCCCCCTCTTCCTGCTCTTCAGGTTGAAGTCCTCCGAGGTCGTCTCAGGTCGCCGAGGTCGTCAAGGATGGCATCACTGGGCCCCGCTTCAAAGATTCTCCCCGGGCCTATAAATACCCCCCAAGACCTCTCATTCTGGATCGGCAGGAGGAGAACTGCCATCTTGATCAAAGGCTGCGGACTCAGTTTTCTCAGTCCGTCAAGGTTGATCAGGCAAGGTCTGCAGCCTCCCAATTCTCAGTCCGTCAAGGTCGATCAGGCAAGGTCAGCGACCTCCAAATCTCTAGTCCGCCCAGGTCGTCAAGGGCCGTGGACTTAGTTTTTTCTGCCATCAGCAGGCAGCTTCAGCAGCCTCTGCAGCCTCAGTTCTCCAGTTCTCTGCAGCCTCTTTTACTTAGTTTCTGGCACCTTCTTCCTTAACCGCCAGCTTCCTCATTGTACCCTTTTCTGCTCTTTCTATGTAATGGTGAAATAGCAAGTTGTAACTATTCTTGAATAAAGGAAAAGCCCGTCGCAAGAGTGGCATTCAAGCCGTGGCGGGCGAAGTCTGCTGTTGTCGCTGCTAGCGGCCTCCTCTCTTCTTCTCTCCTCTCTCGGCGTCAACCTGCAAAGCTAACCACTCAAGTAGCTGTCTGCTCGACAGTACCTGAGCAAGCTTCTCCTCTGCTCAAGCAAGTTTCTCCTCTGCCTGAGCAGGCTTCCTCCCTGCTTGAGCAAGCTTCTCCTCTGCTCAAGCAAGCTTCCTCCCTGCTTGATCAAGCTTCTCCTCTGCTCAAGCAAGCTTCCTCCCTGCCTGAGCAAGTTTCTCCTCTGCCTGAGCAGGCTTCCTCCCTGCTTGAGCAAGTTTCTCCTCTGCCTGAGCAGGCTTCCTCCCTGCTTGAGCAAGCTTCTCCTCTGCTCAAGCAAGCTTCCTCCTTGCTTGATCAAGCTTCTCCTCTGCTCAAGCAAGCTTCCTCCCTGCCTGAGCAAGTTTCTCCTCTGCCTGAGCAAGCTTCCTCCCTGCTTGATCAAGCTTCTCCTCTGCTCAAGCAAGCTTCCTCCCTGCCTGAGCAAGCTTCTCCTCTGCTCAAGCAAGCTTCCTCTCTATCCCCGCAACCCTTCTTCCTTCATCCTTAGCCTGTGAGATCGAACACCCATTAACTGGTCGGTGTCGCTTTTCGCGCATCAACAGTTAACACGCGGCCTTCAGATCTCGATCAGATAGTGAAAGCAGTGGTTACTCATGACAGACCATCAACCAGCCGAGAGTCTTTCTCCAAGTCCCAGTGATGATCCTCTTTGGGAGGCCTTAGAGCAATCCCGCAGAGAAACTGCCCAACAGTTTCAAGCCATCAACCGAACTCTAGCAGCTCTCACGCAGCAATTGGCCGCTCAATCTTCAGCAGCGCCAATCCCTCCAATCAATCCAGCACCAGCATCAGAGACTCCTCAAGTTTACCCACCGGCTTATCCGCCGGTCTATCCTCCTCTTTATACTCCAACTTTTCCGCAAGGACCTGCAGCTCCTTTGCGGTCTCAAGATGATGAGTTTGCAGCTCGTCAAAACTTCTTCCGGGAAGCTGCCCGGGGAAGTCTAGCCAGATTTTTGAACTTTCAGGGAAGTCACCCCTCCTCTTCAGCTCCTGCCTTTGCTCCTCCCACAGCAACCTTTTACTCCTATCCTCCTGCTCCTTTTGCAACTACTGCTCATGCTCCTTACTTTCCTTATGCAGTAGAATCAGAAGAGCCATCACCGTTTACGGAGAGTGTTCGGCATGAACCAACTCCAGTCAACTTCCGGGAGCCACGGTTGCCCATCTATACTGGGGAGACTGATCCTGTCAAGCATCTTCAAGCCTTTGAATCAGCCGTCGCTCTCAAGACCCTCTCAGATGCTACCAAGAGCAAGCTCCTCGTAACGACCTTTGATGGTCAAGTGAGAGACTGGTTCTATGGACTGCGACCTCAGTCAATCTCTTCCTTTGCTGATTTGCGAAGGGAGTTCCTGCTCAGATTTTCTACCTCTTCAAAGAGGAAGGGCGGTCCAGAAGCCCTCTTTGAGATCAGGCAGCGAGAGAACGAGACTTGGTCTCATTATGTGGATCGATTTCAGAAAGAAATTTTGGACATTGAGATCGTTGATCAAGAAATGTACCGAGTGGCTCTCATCCACGGTCTGCGTGAAGGTCCACTAAAGTTTGAAGCTAATGTCCGAGCACCGAGGACTTATCAAGAGTTGATTGGTTTAGCCAACTCGTATATCCGTGGTGAAAAGAGCAACCCCAGCTTCGTTTCCAGGCTGGTATCCGAGAAAAATTCTTCTTCTTACAAGCAACCTCTGAGGTCTCCTCGGAAAGACTTTCCACCTCTCTCTAGGAAAGCAAGAAGATTTCAGCATCATCAACACCCCTTCCAAGGCCATGATCGTACCCAAGAGCGGCTGTTACCATTATCAACATCATCTTCGCTAACAGCTGCAGTTCATCAGCAGCAAGAAGGTGATCTGCCAGAATTTGAGCTAGATGAGGTCATGCAAGAAGTTAGCCAAATCATGAAGGATAAGGCATATCCCAAAAGGCCTTACCAGCCGGCGAATCAGAGATCAAGAAATTCAGACCCAATCTGTGAATTCCACAAAGAGAAAGGTCATTTAACTGAAGATTGCAAGGCCCTTCGGCGATTGGTTGAAAGATTGCTCATCGAGGGCAAGATCAACGACCTGGTCAAGAAAATTGATTCTTCAAAACCTTCCACCTCTAAGGGCAAGGAGGTGGCTGAAGGTCAGCTAGAGTGCATAGAGATACATGACAAGGGCCGTCTGGGGTCCATTGATTTTGCAAGTGAGTGCATCGATGTCGTTGACGAAGGTCCCCTTGGAAGGCTGTTTTGAAGCAAAGAGGACACAGTTCTTGCGTCATCAGCTATGACCAATCGCAGTTCCACAAAGCCCATCACGATCGTAGCTGGTTGTCTTTACTTTACTCTTCAAACATTCTATTCTTCAGCACTTCTGAGTGTTTCATTTTTTCATTCAATAAAGCTTACGTCGGAGATCTCATACTGACACAGTTCCCTTTTTGTGATGCTTCTTCTCCATATTTTTCTCTTTGCCAAAGAGATCACTGAACCAGCGAGATATCGCCGAGTCTTGCTCAATGCCCCCTCGAGATTGTCCTCTGGCGTAAAACCACAGTGACCGCATATGATGAGGAGTTTTCTCATATGTGTGTAGTGGGGGCCGTTCAACTCTCGTGCGGAGGATGACGGGGCTTCGGATCCCGGCCGATGTCTAGCGCAGTGTGAGTGCTTAGGGGAGGCCTCCTGCGATAGTTCTATCGTGCTCCGTTAGGGATACGTTACAGTTACGATGATCTTTGCATGACAAGCAATGGCAATCAAGTATAGCCTTGTCTCCTCGATCATCTCACAACTGTGACGGCCGAACACTCTATGGTACTCTCAATCCGTGCCTCCGCGGGACTCACAACTCCGCTGATCAATCCGCAGACAAGCAATAGGCCACTTGGCGCAACTAGTCTAATTGATCAGCGATGCTTGTAACCCGAGGCAAGAGAGCAGTGCATCTGTCGATCCTTCTTAGGATTATTTCTTGTTTATTTGTGCCCTTCTAAAGGATGCGCGGCCAGCCCGCTTTGGTTAGGACTACACCCAGGATGACTTTGGCAAGTGATGCATAACGCCCACGGGGAACACCTGTGGCAGCATTCAAACTTTTAGTTCATCATCGGGATGTAGCCCCTCTTCTCTCCTTTTTTATCTTCTTGCAGGTTAGCAGGTTGAATACAACCTATTCTAGAGATCTGCAATATCTCTCTTGGGTTATGATCATCCTATATACACTACCTGTATAAGCTCTTATCAGATGATGGTAAAAAAGTTCCCCTATCAGATGATAATCACACATCACTCAATGCATATGGATCTTCTGGATTGACGAACCGTGCCATCGTGAATCTGATTTTAGAGTTTCTTATCTCGCTGATCTAGGTTTTCATGTCGACATTATACCTTGATCACACAAGATGATCATCATCGCAGCTTAATCATTACTCAATCGATAGCAGAGTGCGTCAGGTATCTATTCTGTTATCCGATTATGTCTTATCATACCAACAGTTAACAGCCAACATTCGCAGGTTCCGCCCAGGTACTTGTGAACTTAGTTTTCTCTCCTATCATATCTGTTGCTTACTCTTCTTTTACAGAGACCAGCAGATAGTAGCAAGTTCCCCCCAGGTACTTGCACCTTACTCTCCTGTCATATCTGCCTGCTTACTCTCCTTTTGCAGAGATTAGCAGATAATAGCAAGATTCTCTCAGGTACTTGCAGTCTATTTTCCCTTTTTCTATCTGCTCCCTCACCTTACTTTTGCAGAAACTAGCAGATAGTAGCCAGTTCCTCTCAGGTACTTGCAGCTTATTTTCTTTTTCTGCTCACTCACCCTACTTTGGCAGAGACTAGCAGATACCAGCAAGCCCCTTTCAGGTACTTATAAGATTACTATCTTACTATATTATCTCTCATCTGTACTTTGGCAGAGTTCAATAGAAGACGGTTATCCTCTTCCTCATTTACAAAAGCAACTCAGGTACACGCAAGATGTACCTCTTTGTGCCTGCAATAATTTTTTCTTCGCAGGAAAAAGATAGGCGCTGATAAATTTTTCCTGAGAAGGGACATCAGGTTCTATCTCTCCTGACCTCTAATTCCTTCTCTCCTTATTATTGAGGGGAGGATTACGATTTTTGTGGGTCCTCTACTTTTTCGAAGTTCCTTTCAGAACTTAAAAAAGTGCGGGGATTACCTCAGGCCGCCCCCCTTAGGGGCGGCCTGGCCTCAGGCCGCCCCCCCTAAGGGGGGGCGGCCTGAGGCCAGGCCGCCCCTAAGGGGGGGCGGCCTGAGGCCAGGCCGCCCCTAAGGGGGGGGGCGGCCTGAGGCCAGGCCGCCCCTAAGGGGGGCGGCCTGAGGCCAGGCCGCCCCTAAGGGGGGCGGCCTGAGGCCAGGCCGCCCCTAAGGGGGGGCGGCCTGAGGCCAGGCCGCCCCTAAGGGGGGGCGGCCTGAGGCCAGGCCGCCCCTAAGGGGGGGCGGCCTGAGGCCAGGCCGCCCCTAAGGGGGGCGGCCTGAGGCCAGGCCGCCCCTAAGGGGGGGGGCGGCCTGAGGCCAGGCCGCCCCTAAGGGGGGCGGCCTGAGGCCAGGCCGCCCCTAAGGGGGGCGGCCTGAGGCCAGGCCGCCCCTAAGGGGGGGCGGCCTGAGGCCAGGCCGCCCCTAAGGGGGCGGCCTGAGGCCAGGCCGCCCCTAAGGGGGGCGGCCTGAGGCCAGGCCGCCCCTAAGGGGGGGGCGGCCTGAGGCCAGGCCGCCCCTAAGGGGGGCGGCCTGAGGCCAGGCCGCCCCTAAGGGGGGGCGGCCTGAGGCCAGGCCGCCCCTAAGGGGGGGCGGCCTGAGGCCAGGCCGCCCCTAAGGGGGGCGGCCTGAGGCCAGGCCGCCCCTAAGGGGGGCGGCCTGAGGCCAGGCCGCCCCTAAGGGGGGGCGGCCTGAGGCCAGGCCGCCCCTAAGGGGGGCGGCCTGAGGCCAGGCCGCCCCTAAGGGGGGCGGCCTGAGGCCAGGCCGCCCCTAAGGGGGGGGGGGGCGGCCTGAGGCCAGGCCGCCCCCAAGGGAAGGGCGGCCTGACGGCGGAAGCCTGGGGCCAGGCTGGACAGGGGAGCCGAGCCTTGCGATGGCTCGGTCGGGTGCCGGCACCGGCATATCGAACCTGCGAACTGATATAGGTTTGCCTCCTGCAAGAAAGCAATGCTGCATGTTAGCCTGGCCAAAACGCTTGGGCCAAAAAGGGAAAGCCGAGGCAGGTCGCGATCCTCGGGGGGGGTTCCCTTGAGTGGACCGCGACTTGCGAGCTAGAGACCTTGGGAGGGGTCGTCGATTTTTGGGGGTTAACAGTATCTTTTGATGAAGCTAACATATTTTATAAGGAGAAGAATGTTTCTATCAGTCACACTTTGTAGGTACCCACCTTGTATGAGAAGTTGGAGAATGTGACCCTCACCCTTGAGGCTATCATACATCCTTCTCCATAGGTTGCTGATAGTAGTGATGAAGAGGATAATGTTCAAACAGAAGAAGTTCTAACAACAGTCTTGATTCCACAAGAGGAATCAGTCCCTGAAGCTGATGAACAACCAACTCCTCCTGCTGATTTAGTCACACTTAGAGATCATCCTGTATCTCAAGTGATTGCAGACATATCAGCAGGTGTGCAGACTAGACATCAAATCCACCAGGATCAGATGCATGCCTGCTTCATTTCTCAAGTTGAACCTCATTCCATTTAAGATGCTGAGCAAGATCCCCACTGGATCCTGTCAATGGAAGAGGAGCTCAACCAATTTGATAGATGTAGAGTTTGGGAATTGGTCCCAAGACCAAAGAAATACTCAGTCCTTGGAACAAAATGGGTGTTCAAAAATAATTTGGATGCACAAGGAGCAATTATAAGGAACAAGGCTAGGCTTGTTGCTCAAGGTTATAGGTAAGAAGAAGGCATTGATTATGATCAAACCTTTGCACCAGTGGCAAGGTGAAAGGAAATCATAATTTTCTTGGCCTATGCTACATCTCAAAAATTCAAAGTCTATTACATGGATATTAAAAGTGACTTTCTGAATGGAGAACTCAAATAAGAGGTGTATGTTGAACAACCACCAGGTTTTATTTCTCCAACTCAACTCTTTTGTTTATAGGTTGCATAAAGCACTCTAAGGCCTCAAGCAAGATCCAAGAGCTTAGTATGAGACCCTAGCTAGCTTCTTATTAGAGCATAAGTTTTCTAGAGGCATGGTAGATAGGACTTTGTTTTTCAAGCATCATCATGATAAAATACTGTTAGTACAAATATATGTAGATGACATAATATTTGGCTCTACAGATCCAAACTATGCAAGAGGTTTTCCAACCTTATGCATTCTAAGTTTGAGATGAGTAGTATGGGAGAGATCTCCTACTTCCTTGGTCTCCAAGTGAAGCAGGCACCTGATGGAATTTTCCTATCCCAATCTAAGTATGCTAAAGAGCTGATCAAAAGGTTTGGGATGGATGATGCCTCAGCTAAGAAAACACCCATGGCTACAAATGATGTGATTGATTCTGATGAGCATGGGAAACCAGTTGATCAAAAACTGTATAGGGCCATTATTGGGTCCCTTCTATATCTCACAACAAGTAGGCCTGATATATTATTTACTACATGTCTTTGTGCTAGGTTCCAGGTGAACCCTAAAGAATCTCACCTAGTTTTATTAAAAATAATTTTGAGATATATAAAGAGTTGCCTAAATCTAGGACTCTGGTATTCAACTGAATCAGAATTTGAGTTAACTGGACTCAGATGCTGATTTTGCTGGATGTAGAGTTGACAGGAAAAGCATATCAGGAACATGAAAGTTCCTTGGTGCTAGACTTGTCTCCTGGTTTTTTAAAAAGCAGACATCTATTTCTACATCAATAGCAGAAGCTGAATATATAGCAGCTGGCAGCTGTTGTTCCCAGATGCTATGGATACAAAATCAACTCCTGGATTATGGATACAACTTAAATAATTCAACTATATTTTGTGATAGTACTAGTGTTATTTCTATAGCACAGAATCCAGTCCATCATTTTAGGACAAAACATATAGATATAAGGCATCATTTCATTAGGGAGTGTGTGGACAAAAAGAAAATTAATCTCACCTTCATCCCTACTGATTTGCAAATGGCAGATATTTTCACCAAACCCTTGGATGAAAAGAAACATCTTTTCTTTATGAATTAGCTAGGTATCATTAATGAAGATGAGATTATTTGACTTTCTATCTGAGATCGACGATTTGTTGACAGACCGTTGAACGGAGATCGACGATCTGCTAGCATCTCGTGAAGTTGATCATCGAACTGAGATTGACAATCACCTCTTAGTGAAACAATTGTTGTCGAACAGAGATCGACGATTTTGGGTTCAGAGAATTCATCATCGATCTGAGATCGATGATTTATTCTTTCTCTTCAATCTGCGGTTATCGAACTCATTTTATATTGAAATATTTCGCAAACCACGGATTTGAAGTCATTTTTTATTAGTTAATTCGCACGACTATTGCGTCTCTTCGTTTTCTTAAACCTTATAATCTAGCGTTTAGACGGAAATCGTCCCACGATTTCTATTTCCCTTCTGCACTTGATCTTTGTTTTCTTTGCAGGAACACTCAAATGGCAATCACATCGGCGATTCTATCAAGCATGAAGTTTGATTCTGGCTTCGACATTGATCTTGAATCATTTAAGCACTGTGACCAGATTTTTCAGGATGTGTTGAAGTTGTTTGATGAGCCAAGGTTACAAAAGTTGATGATGACAAGGATGAAGTTGCCAGTGATAGAAATTAAGGAATAGGCTTATACATTATCATCCCCAGATGGACAGTTGTTGGTTGGAACCATTTCTTAACAGGCGGTAAGTCTAACCCCTGTCGTTCTTACTGAGATTTTTGTTTTTATTAATGGTGAAGATGATATTAAAATGGATAAGGAAGAGTTTGCTGGCATGTTTGCCAGAATGGGTCATGCTGATGCAAACCCTAGCAAGCTTCTGAAGAAGAACATGTCGCCTCCATACAAGTTCTTGGCAAATACTGTAGGAAAAGTGTTGCTTCGGAAGCACACTGCCCATGATAACATTTCCAGGAATCTGTTTCTTTTGATGAGTGCCTTGGTAAATAAGAAGGAAGTGAATTGGGCTGCAATTTGGTTTGAGTTGATAAAGAAGATAACAAATAAGGGAGAGGTCTCTCTTGGCAGACTTCTAGGGATTTTTCTCACTAAAAAATGCCCTGAATTGTTGACATCCCCAACAGTCTTTATTAATGCTTCCAAGAGGCTGACCCTAGTTCTTTTAGGAAAGTGGGAGAGGAACATCTCCAGGCCCTCCAGGGCTCCCTCCTCCAATAGGGCATTTGAGGACACAGGGACTATTTCAGTCACACCTCACCCTAGGGAAGATAAACTAGAGATTCCTCCTCCTCCACCTCCATCTCCAGCTAGACCACCTTCTCCACTGCAACATAAACAAACTCCACCTCCAAGCCCTCCTCCATCTCCTCCTCCAGTATCTCCATCACCAACTTATCTATAGGAGATCCCTTCCCCTATCATTTCTATCCAAACCTCACCCACCTTTAATCTTAACATTCCATCACCAACTCCTTCTCCACCTCTTTCACCATCTCATGAATCTTCCCCCCATAAAGAACCCATGGATATACCTAAATCAGCCATTCCCCCTACCACTTCCACCATCTGTACAGTATATGGACAATCCACTTCTTCTCTACCATCCATATCTTCTGACCCATCTGCTATCATTGTTCTTCTGACCCCTACCATCAAAAATATTGTAGAGGATGCCATTACATATCTCTTAGCTTCCATCAACTCCATTGTTGCCCCTATCTCTGGCCCTTCTTCATCTAGGGGCCTGACAGCAGACATTACTGCTACCAGGCAGGGGGAGATGTCCAGTGAAGAAGTTCCCCCTCCTCCAACAGTTATAGCAGTAGAGGCAGATACAGTTTTGTTAGTTGTAGATACAGTTTTGATATATGCAGAGCTTGAGACATTTTAGACAGATGATCCTTTTGACTCTTTGTAAGTAGAGGTTCTTTCTATTGGACATACTATCCATCCTTCAGGGGAATTGTCTGTTATCCTAGATCTTTTTGATCTTCTTTATTGCTCAATTCTCTAATTTGTTACACCTTAGTATTGTACAAATATTTTGTGTTGTACTACTCCAGTGAGCACAGATATTTTGCAATAGTTTATTCAGAGCTTTTCATCTCCAGTGCCTTAGCTTTCTGCAGCTCCAGAGGCTGAGCCTATCAACATGGCTGAGGTTGAGATTTCAGAGCCCATGGCTTTCTCTCCTCCAACCTATGTCTGTTCTACTTCTCTAGTCCAAGACTTGGATGAAGTTATAGCTGCTGATATAGCTGAAGAACTTTCAGTTTCAGTTTCAAAAGAAGTAATTGCAGAGATTGAGGCTATGTATGATAATACCCAAGGATCTTCTTATGATGATCAAGATAAGGATTTAGATTCAGATGATAGTAAAAAGAAGAAGATGTCCAAGAAAAGGAAAGCTCCAGTGAAGGTAGTGCCAAAGTCTAATCCTCAAGATGACATCCCTTACTTTATCAAACACAACATTACTCTCACTCTAACAACTCCTCACTGGATGAAATTTTTCTAACAATGAGTTGAAGGCTCAAAAGAAAAGGAGAAAGACTGGTTCCTCTCCTGTCAAAGTTTTTAGGAAGGATCCACCTCCTCCTCCTCCTCCTCCTTCATGTGCTTTTGGAAATGTTGCTTCTAGAACTGCTACCTCCACCCAGTAGCAGAGATCTTATACCCCTCAATATAACAGTAGACCATCCAGGTCTTACTCTAGGGGTTATTTAAGAGGGAGAGGTAGACAACATGATAAGGATGACAAAGAAGACAGTTCAGATTTCAGTAAGAAATTCAGAATTCTTGGAAAGTCAAATGAATTCAGACCTCCTCCTAACCTTCATGATAGTTAGTCCCAGAAATTAGCAACAAAAACAAAGTTTCAAAACAATCAATTAAGCGTAAGAACCATCAAAAGATTTTTCTTGATTTAGAAGAAGATACATCACAGTATGAACCAAAGCTAGATCCAAATTTCATGATGGCTAGGTTTCATGAACTGATTGCTCTCTCCCAGATGAATAAAGCAAGAGAAGAAGGAGTTGAACCTTCTCAATTTTCAACAATGTCTAAATACAGGGAGAAAGAGCTTGAAAAATTTGTAATAGATAAGAATATTTTTGATGCTAATGCTTACATGCAGGTTCAACCTGAGGCAGTTGTTCCTAGAGCAGCATCTCTAAAGGTTCTTGGTGAAGCTGACTTAAAGATGTCAAGACAGCAAGCAGCAGATCCTAAAAGAAAAATTGAATTTTCTAAGCCAGCTCCTGACAAGTCTTAGAACTCTTTCATTTTGTGTTTATATCTCTTTCTGTAAATATCTGTTGAATTCTTTTTATATTCATGACAGATATGTTTGCTTAGATTTTATTTTGTATTCCTTTTTTATTTTGTTTAGTGACCTCACCCAAATAGGGGGAGATTGTTGGACCCCTAGTTTGGATTTGGGATAGGTCCACTAATATAGGATGTATCAGACCCACTTTGTATAGCTAGGGTCTAGTGTAGTATCTTAGGTGTCAATTAGGTCAACAACTCAGTGAGACAAGATCAAGACATCAGAGACTTAGAAGATAGCAAAGACTGAACAAAGTAGAAATTGACTAAGTGAAAAGAGCTCGACGATCTTCGTTCTGCGTTCGACGATCTCAGAGTAAATCTCTTAATGCTGAGATCGACGATTGCTGAACATATTACGACGATCTCTAATCTACTTTCAGGATTGTTATCGATGATCAACCATCTCAGTTCGACGATCTTGAAGCCTAGTTTGGAAAGAAGAATTTCAGTTCAACGATCACAGGGCTCAGCTCAACGATAGAGGATGTTTGAGTTCGACGATCACAGGACCAGATCAACCATTATTCTTTGCAGTCATTGTTTTCCTTTATTGACTAAATATTTTTTTGCTTATATGAATCTGAGTAATTGATGCATATATCCTCTAAATATAGTCATTCCTTAGCATGCATTAATTACTGGTATTCACAAAGCTATTATACAGCTATTCATGGGACAGTTAGGGAAATGAATTTAATTCCCTTATAGCCGTTGCACAAGTTCCCATGATTTCGGAAGTCAATCAAGGTGTGCCAGTTCGAATTCAGATTGGATTATTCAAAAGGGATGATACACAGTGAATCAATACATGAAAATACAGAGATTGACATTCACACAGAGAACACAAGACAGAAAAGAAGAATAGTTTTCAGTTCTTCACACAAGTGTTCTTCTAGGAAGCAAGAAGAGACATTCTTCACATTTAGTCTAAGCTTTCTAGAAATCAAGACCTACACCCTGAGAAAGGCTTTGGATTCCTGAACCATTCAAGATCACAGGACAAGCCTTGATATCATCAGGATCACTCTCAAGTCTTCTCTCATTTGTTTGAGAACAGAGAAGACAACTCAACTTTTACTTTCCCCACTGTATACAGGGTTCTTATTCCCTTCAAAAGTAATTCTTAGTTGTGAGGTCTCCTAATCAAAAGACTTCAGTGGTTTTTCGGTACCTGATCAAAAGCCAAAAGGGTTGCATTATCTCCCTAGAAATAGATATTATTTGGTGGCAGTCAACTGATCAAAAACCTGAGAGTGATTCCTACCAGGGTTGTAGAAGAGTGGATGTACCCAAATTTTGGGAACCACTATAAATTTCTTGTGTCGTCTGCTTTCTCATTTTCTTCTTGCTCTTGTTGGTTGCTGTGATAATTAGAATATCTTGCCTATTTTCTTTTATTTATTTATTATTGGTATCACTTATTTTTTAACTCTGATATAAAAGTAAAAAATAGCCAAAAAGTTTTATAATCTATTCACCCCCCCCCCCCTCTAGAGTAGATCTGAATAACCTATTTCTTTCAATTGGTATAAGAGGATTATCAATTGCCTTAAGTCATTTCTTTCACATATATTGATAATATAAAATAAAAAAGAGAAAATCAAAGTTGAATTGTAAGAATTCTAAATCGAAGAGCTATGGAAGTAGGTTTACAAAATAAGAAACTCAAGAATTCATTAGATCGATTGCTAAGAAATTAGCTATGTATAGTTGAAAGGAAGAACATTTTATAACTAGGAACTGAAAAGTTCAATTGCATGAAAAGTGAATTCTAAACTATGGATTCAAAAGACGAGACTTCAAAGAAAATACATAAATAAGAAAAGTACACTATAAATACATTAAAATTAAGCTAAAAATGATCCAATCGAAGCAGGGATTGGATTATGGACTCCTTGACAGCAAATAGAATTTGTAGGAAAAATTCTCTGGAAGTCACGCCCCTAGGTCACGCCCGTGACCTAGGGCGTGTAATGTATGAAATGACTGCCATGAAAGTCAGGGAACGTTGTGGAAAAATATCCAAAATCCATAAATTTGGGGGTCACGCCCTTAGGTTATACCCGTGACCTAGGGCGTGTTTTGACCTGATCTGGAAATACCTTGAAATGCCATGATCAAAAGTTATTCTAGCGGTTGTGGATAGGGTCATGCCCCTTGGTCATGCCTGTGACCAGGGCATGAATGTTGAAACAGATTAATTGTGTGAATGACTACTTTAAATAATGAGGCACGCCCGTAAACTGTTAATCACTCCCCCTAGCACACCTATGATAGGGGGAGTGTAACTTTAATTTGACATGTATTCATATTATAGAGTGAAAGTCATTTAAGGGTAGCTAAACACCTAGAAGGGTGGGGGGGAAGGGGGTGAATATGTTTTTTTTATGTTTCTTGCACTCTTAAGATTATACTTGATGTGTTGTTGATAGGATATTAGCTTTCAAGATTACAAAGAACACACAAGAAGTTTATAGTGGTTCCCCTATCTAGGGTACATCCACTTTCCCCTTCACCTATCTAGCAGTGTGGTAGATTCAGCCAACTCCTCCAAAATCTCAGATCAACTGATCTTACAAATAAGATCTATACCAGGATTTTACAACTCAGAGTGCTTCCCACTATGACAACTCTGACTGCTCGCAGTCTTACCTTAGAGACAACACCAAGTCTCCTACCTCGGGATCACAAGCAAGCCATACGTCAGCCTTTATAAAATAGGCCCATCTCAGATCCTCTATAGAATCCTACATCAGACTTTAGTAAAAAGTCCCACACTTAGCCTTTATAAAATAGACTTACACTCAGATCTCATTGAGAACATACAATGGAGATTTAAAAATTGGTACAATGACTCTAGAACAAAGGTTTTGGACTATTCATCTTTAGTTGTTCTACCAAATAGCTTCTCTTTTCCATAACAACATGAGATGGTCTTCAGATTATAAACAGACTGTGTTGTGTGAGTACTTGCATGGAGCTTCTTCTTCCTCAAGCTTTTAGAATGATTGATGTGTAGATTATCAAGCTTGAAGACAATGGAAATATTTTCTCTCTCTGCTAGTGGCGACTATTTGCAACTTATGGTTTCAGAATATTTTTCTAAAAGTTCTTCAATAAGTTCTGCAAAAGTATTGTAAAAGTATTCCACATTTTCATTTATATTCCAGCGACTACAACAACTAAATCTTATTTAGGTAAGTGACATGATTGGCTTTAATGGTTTAATTTTCCCAAGATTGCATGTCAGACAAATACGGTGGTTTCCATCTTTTAGCATGCAATCTGAGTCGATTTGAATTTTGTATGATGTCAGCTAAATATACAAGACTCCATTTGACTTAGAATAATTTCTTATCTTCTGTACAGTCATTGAGTGTTGGAAGCAACATGACTTAGTCAAATTATTGATCTCTAATGAAGCACTGAGAGGCAGTCCTTAACTCATTGCATTTGTACTTTATCGACTTTTCTCTTTCTACTGAAGCGTTGAGTGAAGACTTTTTGAAGAGGCATCAAGTGACTGCAGTTAACTCAGCGCATTCTATTTAGGCGTTGAGTTAAGTCTTATGTCTCGATGCATTTGAACTCAGACAGTTTAACTACTTCACTCAATACATTTGAAATTGGAATGAAACTCAACTCTTGTACCAAAGCATTGAGTGAAAAACCTTCACTCAACGCATTTGAAATTAGCTTGAATTTTTGCCCTTTTGTGGAAGAGTTGAGTGAAAGAACTTCCCTCGACACATTTGAACTTATCTTGAATTTCTTCACTCTTACAGAAGTGTTGAGAAAGTTTGATTCAATCAGCATATTAGTCTTGGGTATCGAGTGATGTGAGATGAATCGATGTATTTATACTTATGCAGATTCTCAACTTCTCATCTGAGGCACTGAGTGAATAAAATGGTGTCAATGCCTTTAGACCTCGAGCGTTGAGTGACATGAGATGACTCGACGTATTTGTACTTAGAAGATTTTCTTCAATTCTGGAGTGTGCTGACTTATTCTCAATCTGTTAGTCAATAAAATTTATATTTCCTACAAAGAATAACTTAGAGGAAATGTCAAATACATGTATGTGTATATTATTAACTCATGGGCATTATTCAAATCTTGGATATTATGGTCATTGTTCCCAACAATCTCCACCTATTTGAAGAAGTCGGAATCCTAGTCAATGATATACACCACTTCAAAACAGATATTAATGAATAACTTAAAATAAGCAAACACTCCAGACAAATGATGTTGTAGATATTCAAATAGCATTAATAACGCAAAAGATTTATGTCTACAATAAACATTTTACATTCTAATGCCCTTAGGAACCTAAAATTTATAACATTGTTATGGATTAGGTTCCCAAATTACTATGCCCCCTGCTTCTTTGTAGTCTTTTCCTCAGCCTCTTTCTTCTTTTTTCTTTGTCTCTCAAAGTAACTGTAGGGCTCTGGATGGTATCTGCAAGATTCTGGGGCATCCATTGGTACAGTTCTAGCTATCTTGTCCTTTCTGACCTTTTCCTCACTTCTTCTTGTCTTTCATACTTGGCTCATTATATGGAACTATACTGCTTGGCTCTATCCATCTTATTTTTCTTAATCTAAATCCAGGAAGTTAGAATGATTATTTTGAATTGAGGACTCAACTACATATAGTCTGGTCTAGATTCCATCTCTTATCTATGTCTATTTTTCCTAAGTCTTACTTCCTCATCCTCATCTATAACTTATTTTCCCTTATCTTTTGATATATGTTGAGTGGTGGGGCTGAGTGCTATAACATCATCAGGAGAAGCAGCTACAATAGTATCTTCAACATTTGCTCCACCACGATCTTCAGGAACTGCAGGCTCATCATATATGATGGGATCCAGACCCAGTGCTTCTCTGACAACATTTAATGTCCAAATTATATGGTATCCACTAGCTCTTATCATTAACCTCTCCCCCTTTATGACTTCTTCAGTCACTAGATTGGTCGGATATTTCTTAGAGGAGGAAATCTTGTTAGCCAAGTGGTTGACACCAGCAGTTACAGTCTTCTTAACTTATAACATGTGATCATCAAGGATTTGAGTGCAGACATCCATTCTCCTTTCAACAATTTTTCTATGCTTTTCCATGCGGGATTTGGTCACATTATGCACCATTTCCATGTTTTCAGCTGTAGCACACTGATTTTGAATGTTATTGCTCTGGCTCTATTGAGTTTGTTGAAATTGAAGTGTTATATAATCAACAGCTGAAGTAACTCTCATAAAGAATTTAACTGTATTATCTCTCAACTAGTTGACCTCAAATTTGATTGAAGTGATTTCATTTGAGAGATCCTTCCTCAGTTCTCTGACCGAATCATCCACATACCTCTCAATCTTCCTTCTTATCTCATCCAGGAGTCCAATGAGTTTTGATAGAAAATAAGTAGGAATATCCTCATTTAGCTAAGTAGTAGCTGTATAGTCAACATCTTCATCTCTCTCGCTTACTTCTTTTTCTATATCAGAATCAGTAATAATATATTCAAAAGAATGGTCTAGAATATCAACAATATCATCTACTTTGATAGGCTCCTCTTTCTCCCGCTCCTTAGCAAGGGATAAAATTATAACACCTTCGATGTCTCTGACAAAAATTGCCACCTCAGCTTCATCACCTTGGGCAGGGGGCTCAATGTGAGTATCCTCCTCAACTACAACACTAACTATGTTGATCTACTCCTCAATAATAGCATACAAAGGGATGTTTTCTATCTCAACAGCAGAGCTAACTGGGATGTTCTCCCCCTCAACATGATCATCCTATTCTGGGATCTCCTCCTCAGTATCAACACAGATCTTGTGCATAACTGTTGTTACCAAATCTTCAACATTCTCCATAAGTGTGTCTCCTTCAAAATATGTTGGTGACACTCTGCTGAGAACATTATATGTAGCATGCCCAAAGGAAATTGAGACTTGTGCACTTACATCCCTCCTGTCAGAATCACTTGAACTGGACAGGAGAGGGTCATAGGGTTCAAGATTGCTTTTTGAAGAACGATTACTTGAGCTTCATAATGTAACTGATTTAGCTACGTTCTTCTTTTTCTTTTCAGTATGCTTAGGATAATTGACCAATACCCTATCCCATCTATCAAACATCTTGATATCCATCCTCCTCATTTGATTGATCTTAGCACCTAGCCTTATATTCAGAATGACTGGTACAATAGTGAGGAGAAATATGGACAAGATTCTTCCCATATTTGGCTCAGGAATGCACTCAAATATCTTGTCAAAGATCACCATACCCCAATCAGTTTTCTTGGAGAGAATGACTATGGTCATTAGGTCAAACATCTTTCTAGAAATATTATCATGAGATCAAGTTTTGCATATTAAGGCTTTGCCAATTGTGTCTGCCAAGAACTTTCCATTCAATTTCATGTCCTTCCTAAATACAGAGCCGCTGGTGTGTTTGGATAGACCATAACATTTAAAGGCAAATTTGATATCTTCCTAATATAGATCATCTTCTTATTCACTAGGGTTGAGCATGGGGAGTTACAGATCCTTGCAAATCTTCCTAACCGTGGTTTTTACCTTTTCCCCATTAATGGTTGACTTAACCTTTATGTAGGAAGAGTCCACTTTAGCATTAACATATAGTTGCAACACTTCTCTTTTCCATATAACACATGGTTTTTAAAACACGAACTGCAGTTCTGCAACTATTAGAGATGGATAACTGAAAGAATTTCCTCTAGAGCATCTCTGAAACCATTTCAAACAACTTCAAAGCCCTCAAATAGGAAGTTAGCGACCTTGTAAGCCATTGAATTTGAGAGGATAAGAAGACTGTCTGAGAAATCTAGGGCACGAATTCTAGCCTCGATTCCTATTTATACCCTATTCTATTCAAGAAGGTGGAGAGGCACGTATTTTGCAGTGATTTCAAATTTAGATGGATGGGTGCGATTTAAGATGATAGATTTGATGCTTTCCAACCCATTAGAGTGTGTGTGATGAGTCCATTCGACGCCTAAGGTGTTCACTCGACACCTTTGACGCCTTCGATGCCTGGTGTTGACTCAATGCTTGACACTTCATTCAACGCCAGGTCAGTTGGCCTTTTCTTCCTTATATCCTACTGCAAAATGGTTAGCATTCATAGAACATGTATGATAGAAAAATTTATAGACAAACATTTAAAGCTTCTTTAAATTTTACATTCCCAATTCAAACTTGAAAATGTTAGAGTTAGCTTCATCAAGAGGCTTAGTGAAGATGTCAGCTACCTGTCTGTCAGTGGGGACAAACTCAAGACTGATATCTTCCTTCTCGAAATGCTCTCTTATGAAGTGATATCTGGTTTCGATTTTCTTAGTTCTGCCATGTGATAAAGGATTCCTAGCTATTGAAATCTCACTTGAAGAATCAAAAAATATATGGGTTTTACTTAGCTGGATATTGCAGTCCCATAGTTGATGTTGTATCCACAGAAGTTGTGCGCAACAACTCCCTACTGAGATGTACTCAGATTCTATAGTGTAGATTGCTATATTAGTTTCTTTTTTCTGCTCTATGATACCCACCTTCTCCCTAGAAATTGGAAAGTAACAGAAGTACATTTACTATCTTCTTTGCAACCTATAAAATCTACAACTGAATAGTTGTCAGTTCAAAATCATTATTCCTACAGACCAAGATCTTGTGTGCCTTGTGATATCTCCGAATTCTCTTTGCATCAGTATAGTGAGATTCTATAGTGCAAGCTGGCACCTAGCATAAAAACATGTAACAAACATAACGTCGGGCCTACTAACAGTCGAATAAAGGAGGGAACCAATTATGCCTCTATGCAAGGTTTCATCAACTAGCTTTCCATTCTCATCCTTGTCTAGTGACATACTTGACCCCATAGGAGTTCTCATGGTGGAGACACTCTCCATTCCAAATTTCTTGATTAACTCTTTCATGAACTTAGAGTGAGAGATGAATAAGCCATCCTCAGACTGCTTAACTTGGAGACCCAAGAAATACTTGAGTTCACCCATACTACTCATTTCAAATTTCCCTTGCATAAGTTTAGTAAACTTTTTGCATAGGACATCATTAATAGACCCAAAAATTTTGTCTTCAACATAAATTTTGATTAGGATAATCTTACCCTTATCTTCCCTTAGGAGTACTATCTTGTTTATCTTTCCCCTTGAGAATTTGTTCTCAATGAGAAAGCTAGACATGGTTTCATACCAAGACCTTGGGGCTTGTTTTAACATATACAAAGCTTTTCTTAAATGAAAAACATGATCAGGAAAGGTAGGTTTGATAAAACCTGATGGTTGCTCAACATAGACCTCTCTTTTTAGGTCACCATTCAGGAAAGCTGACTTCACATTCATTTGGTAGACCTTAAATCCTTTGTAAGCAGCATATGTAAGGAATAACCTTATGGTTTTAAGTTTAACTACTGATGCAAAGGCTTGATCAAAGTTAATACATTTTTCTTATCTGTACCCTTTAACAACCAGTCTAGCTTTATTCTTGATTATAACACCATATTCATCTAGCTTGTTTTTGTATATCCATTTGGTTCCTATGATGATATGTCCTTGAGGTCTAGGAACTAGCTTCCAGACATTACACTTCTTGAACTGGTTCAATTCTTCATACATATCCACTATCCAAAATGGGTCTAGGATGGCTTCTTAAAACTTCATGGGTTCTATCTAAGACATGAAGCTGGAGTACATAACAATGTTGTGATTTCTGCTCCTTGTGGTTACATCTTTTTTTATATCCCCAATAATCAGATCATTGGGATGGTCTCTTAAGTGTTTCAAAACTACTAGTAGACTTTCTCCAACACCTTGAATTTCAGCTTCTGTGACCTAAGGTTCATCTTCTATCTGCATTCCAAATGGTTCTTCTTCTGGAATGAGCACATCATCCTCTTCTTGTGCCACTAGAGTTATGTCTTCAATGCTCAGTTTGTCAATTCTCAAACTTGCACCTGCAACACTAAAAGAGCTTGATAACTCATTGTGAATTATAGAAGTTTCATCAAATACTAAATTTATACTCTTCTACAACCGAATATTTCAAGTTGTAGATCATATAGGATTTTCTATAGCTGTTATAAAAAACAAAAATACCCTCATGGGATTTTTTAGCAAATTTTGTCAGGTAGGACTTCCCATTATTCAGCACAAAGCACTTGCTTTCAAAGATTCTGAAATATGCTAGATTTAGTTTTTTGCCCTTCATTAGCGCGTAGGGATTCTTATTGTGATACTTGTTAATTAAGGTCCTATTTTGGACATGACATGTTGTGTTCACTACCTCAGCTCAAAAATATTTTGAGAGAGAAGTGCCACTCAGCATGGTCCTTCTATCCTCAATGAGAGTTTTGTTTTTCATCTCAGCAATTCCATTTTACTGGGGTGTTCTTGGAGAGGAGAATTCTTGAAAGATATATTGCTCTTTGCAGAAGTTTATCATGCTTTTATACTGAAATTCTGTGGTATTGTCACTTCTTATTTTTACTACAGTGTACCCTTTTTATTCTGAATTTGTTTGATAAAAGTCACAAAGCTATCTAAGGTATCAGACTTTCTCTTAAAAAAGAATACCCAAGAAAATCTAGAATTATCATCAACTATTACAAAGGTATAGACTTTTCTACCTAAACTATGAATTGACAAAGAACCAAACAAGTCTATAAGAAGGAGGTAGAGACACCTCCCAAAATCCTTGGACCTAATGCTTTTGAAGGAGGCCTTTGTTTGATTGCCCTTTTTGGCATGTAGAACAATTGCCCACTTTGGTGCATTTCAAATTGGGTCCATTTTTGACCAACCCTTCACTAAAGAGCTTGCTGATAGACTTGTAGTTCAATTGATCATGCCTCTTGTGCCATTGCACATAATAAGAGTATTTCTCATTTGCTATAAGGCAAACAAGAGAATTGGAGTCAATACACAGAAAATTTAGACAATATATATTTCCACTCCTATTGCCAGTCATAATTATCTCTTGGACAGTTGACCTTTTGATTGGGCACTTATCCTTGCTGAAAAAAAAAATATAGCCTAGATCGCTGATGCGTGTAAATACGGCAAGGGCACCGGTCGTACAAGTAATAAAGTTTGGGAATGGATCCCCGAGTGTCGGTCTCTTGAGGAATGCAGTTGGCGTGGAACGATAAATAATCTGAAATTATTGTTATTAGAGTTTGTGAAATAAAAGAAGAATAAAGGGGCTTTGAAAGTGGTTCTTACAACCAATTAAACAAAAAGGAAAAATGCGGGTCGCACTCACCGCTTCGCAAGGCGAGATGGGTGTAGCGGCCGCGATGCCGTACTTCAGTAGGGCGAATGGACGGTGAGCCAGTGGGTGAGGTGTTTAGTGCGGAGTGCAATCAAGTGGAACGATGGAAGTGAGATGGGGCGAGGCGCATCACAACACAAATCTCACAAACAAGTTCAAACGACAAAAATCCAATTACAAATAATTAGACATTGAAGTTCACAACAAGCATGAGTCATTCATACACTACAAGAAAGATAGAGGAAGAGTAAACCAAGAGAGTGAAGATCCACCGCGGTTGTTGTCCGGAGGTGCGGGTTGTCAATCCGCTTCCACGCGCAGTCCGAGGAGGCTTCCGGTACCGACGAGCTGTCACCTCGAGGGCCTTTGAGTCCGTTCTCTAGGTCATCTCCGTCATCTTCTTCTTTGGTAGAAAGCTCGGAGAAGAGGTCATTAATGGCCGGGAGGGTCACCGGAGGATGCGGAATGCTTTAAAATCGCCGGAAATCACCTCCCGATGGTAGGGATGAAGGTGGAGATGGATGGAGCGTCTGAAATGCGGAAGGGCGAAGTGGCGGCCAAGTTGGATCAAGGTCTGTTGACCTAATTCGCGGAGCAGGCCAATTTATAGAAGCAGGATTAAATAGCGCGTGTCACAACCCGCATTTTTCTCACTATTTATTAAATCAGAGTAAGAGAAAATCTACGCGCTGTGATGCCACGTCGAGCAGGGGATAACTGCCGACGTTCAGGCGACACTCCAAATCCTTTCAAATCAAGACTTTATTGATTATAAAAAAAAAACTTGATTTATTTATGGGCCGTATCCCTCGGCTCAGTGGACCAAAGAGTCCACGGTTTCAAAACAGATTTTTATACGTAGCGGAAAATACTTCATTTATGCCAACATCCTAAATGAGCGCATAAGTGATCCCGAAGGACCCTTACGCTGAACCAAAACTCTAGTTTAATTTATACATATATAGGAAAAATCATTTGTTATACGCAAACAAGAAAGTACGTTAAGTGAGTTTTTTTTTTAAAAATCATGATGATCATGCTTTATATACATAATATAGTTTTTACTTTTATAGTTTTTAAAGTAACTAGCAACCTAGCATAAAACTTCCCAGAGCAAGTAAACTAGGTCCCCAAAAACAGGGTAGCAGTAAAAGTAAACATATCTAGTGCAAAAGGTAAAACTACCAGGGGCGCCAACAGCTGACACGAACCCACTGGCAAGTATGTATGTCTGTAAGAAAGCAGTAAAACTACCTCACAATGACTCAAGAGAGTCTCAACAGTCAACAGAAGGACCTCCAACAGCACCACAGCAACAGCCACCTACTGGCTACCGCCCAGAACCTGAGGCGTTCAGAAGAAAATAGAACACCTCAGAGCAAGGAATGCAAGTGCTAAAAAGAGAAGAGTAAGGTAAAAGCAGATAAAGTAAGGTAAAGAGAGTACAACTAGAGTAGAACAACAATGCCCAAGGAAGGGCGAAAAGCAAACCTGCACCAGGTGCGGGTAAACAGCAACTACTCTGCCTAACAACCTGCAGAGTCAACATGGCCATGATGCCAAAAAAAAAAAATGCTGCAACACCTACGGAAGAAACGCCTAACATCCTAAATTGTGAGAGGCGGCAGTAGCAAAAACAAGAAACTTGGAATCAGGTTGAAAGCGTTCCAAATCGCCCAACCACTAATTCCGAGTCAACAAATTGCTCAAGGGTTGACACGTGAAGGCACAAAAGACCCATCACTCACTTGCCCAGAAAACTACTCGGGTCAAGGTAAAGAGCGTGGTCAAGGCTACATCACGCCACACAACCCCTAAAAGAGCCATCCACCACCACTACTGACCACAACCCACGATTCGGCCTTCGGAAGGTAACAGCCGACAAGGGACTCTCGATACACGAGCAAAACACTCGGGGAGAAATCAACGCTAAGGGATTAGTCGTTGCGATTACGCAACGCCGCTGCGAGTGAGTACACTCACTCGATTCTAAGCCTAGCGTACGAGCACCGACATCGGGTCGCACGATTAAAAGACGCACGACCATAGGCCGTGCGTGCACAATTAGACCTAAACGCCTCGATTAGGCAAACTAGGAAAAATCCCAAACCCTAGACCTACACCTAGGCCTAACATAAACTCAACCCGACGCTAACCCACATCAACGCTACACACCTACCGCGACGCCGTCCTAAATCGGAGGCTACTAGCGGGAGGAATATAACCCAAATTTTCTAACGCGATTCAATAGGGATTAGGGTTAGGAGGATCGTTATTACGACAAAATTAACTATTTACTAATGAATTTAACATGCAATAGAGGGAAAAAGAGAGGCCAAACGGCGAAAGAGGGGAAACACTTGCCTCGCACGTATCACCGAAAATTTCGCCAGCACAACGGCGCTATGGCGGACGCCCAAAAATTCCGGAAGCTCCCAAAGTCACCAAATCCACAACCTACACAACATCTAATCAAAGAAAGAACAAGAAAATACCCAAGAGAACTCCAAAACCCAAATGGAAATCCAAGGAAAATCATAGGGGAAAGGTTCAATAGCATACCTAGGATCGAAGCTCTCGGCGAGGGGAACACGGATCCGGGCTCGGATCGGGAAGAGGGGGCCGGGGCGGCCGGCGGCGGGCGGCGGAAGGGGGGTCGGCTAGGGCGTTTCGCCGGCTCGGGCTGCAGCGCACAGGAAAACGAAAAAAATAAAAAGGGGGGGGGGGCGGCTGCTGGTTCACGGGAGAGAGGGGGGGTTATTATAAAACTTATACTTTATTATATAAATTATAATTAATATAATTAATAACCATTATCACTTAATTATATATTATACCTTATATAATTATTAACTAATATAACTAAATAACACACTAACACACATATGTATATACATACTAACACCCATATATATATATATATATACATACGACACAACGCCGACACGCACGCGTAAATTTTCTTACTCCGCACGTACATACACGCACACTAAACAAAAACCCACACCGGCTCGCGCGAGTCGCGCGCCACGCGACACATGCGCCAAAAGACGTGCCGTCACATAGAAAAAAAATGACGACTCGCAAACATAACTACCGCCAAAACGACGCGAAAACGCGACGTCCTCGGATTTTGACCAAAATCGCACCGTAGCTAAATACCCGGGCTACGAGAACAACGGCGAAGTCAAAAACGACTTCCGACGAACAAAACTCGAGCTAACCTCGCCCGAAGCCAAACACGAGAATTCCCTGAAAGGCTCAACCGGGTCTCCAAAACAGACACCGGCTAGCCGGGGAAACCCGCAAACAGGCTAAACCTCTAAGAACACCTAACGAGGTACTCTAACAACGGCTCGAGACGGAAAACGTCAACGTAACGCCGAAAAAGGATTTAAAATAAATCATCGAAAATTCGGGGGCGTTACAGTCACTCCCTCTAACAAAAAGTTTCGACCCGAAACTTTGCGAAAACTACTCCTACAACAGAAGGAAAGAAACCAACTACTAGAGAGGGAACGTACCCGACAACTCAGGGGAACAAATGAGGGTGAGCCTCCCTCATAGCCGACTCTAGCTCCCAAGTCGCGCTCTCCAAATCCTGATTCTTCCAAAGAACCTTCACCATAGGAATAGACTTCGTCCGCAACACTCGAGCTTGAGCTTCCAAAATGCGGACCGGCACCTCGACATACGAGAGATTTGGCTCCAACTGGGGCACAGCCTCCAAGACTTGCCCACTGCTCCGCACGCATTTCCGCAACTGGCTCACATGAAAGACATTATGAACCCCCGGGAAGCTAGCTGGCAGATCCAGCCTATAAGCAGCCACACCAACACGCTCCAAAATCCTGAACGGGCCCACAAATCTCGGATCCAACTTCCGATTTCTGCCAAACCTCTTCACTCCTACCATCGGAGACACCTTCAAGAAGACCAAATCATCCACTGAAAACTCCAAATCGGACCTACGCCGATTGGCGTTCTTCTCATACCTCTCCTGAGCAACTCGAAGCTTCTCCCGAATAAGTTTCACGGAAACCTCCATCTCTTCGAGTGCATCAGGACCCAAAACAGGCCTCTCACCGGCCTCGGCCCAAAACAAAGGGGTTCTGCAGCGCCTCCCATACAACGCCTCGAAGGGAGCCATCTGTAGACTCTCTTGGTAGCTGTTGTTGTAGGCAAATTCCATGAGCCGCAAACGCTCGTCCCACGCACCTCCATGATCAAGAATATAGCACCGGATCATATCCTCCACAATCTGATTCACACGCTCGGTCTGCCCGTTGGTCTGCGGATGGTAAGCTGTGGAATACCTCAAATCAGTGCCCAAACCCTCCTGCAAACTCCTCCAGAAACGAGATGTAAACCGAGAGTCTCGATCTGAAACGATGCTAACTGGAACGCCATGCAATCTGACGACCTCATCCAAGTACAACTCAGCAATCTTCTTCATCGAGTAATCGATCTTATAAGGTACGAAGTGCGCACACTTCGTCAATCGGTCCACGATCACCCAAACAGAATCAAACCCTCTCGGAGATCTCGGTAAGCCTGTAATGAAATCCATCGAGATGCTTTCCCACTTCCAAGTCGGGATCTCCAAAGGTGCCAATTTGCCACCAGGCCTCCCATGGTCGGCCTTCACCCGCCTGCAAGTGTAACACTCCGAGACAAAACGAGCTATATCACCCTTCATCCCATACCACCAGGCGATCTGCTTCAGATCATGGTACATCTTCGTAGATCCCGGGTGGTAGGAAACACTGGATCCGTGAGCCTCTTTGCAAACCAATACTCTGATGCCTTCCACTGCGGGGATGCAAAACCTGCCGCGGTACTTCAGAGTACCCGCCTCGTCGATGGAGGAATTTGGCAACTCTCCCCTCTCAGCTCTGAGGTACAAGTGCAACAAATCCGGATCCTCTTTCTGATGCAATCTGGTGAGAGAAATCCATGACGACTCTGCCACTACCAAACTGCTCTGCAACTCACAGCGTCCTGCGGTGATATCCATCAATAGAAACTCCTCCACTAAACGATCCGCGGTGAGATTGAAGACTTTCCCCGTCTTCCGGCTCAAGGCGTCGGCCACCACATTGGCCTTGCCCGGATGGTACTGAATCTCAACATCATAATCAGCAACATACTCAAGCCACCGCCGCTGACGCAAATTCAGCTCCTTCTGTGTGAACACGTACTTCAGGCTCTTATGATCGGTAAAGATCCTGCACTGGGCCCCATAAAGTAAATGTCTCCACAGCTTCAAGGCAAAAATCACCGCTGCGAACTCGAGGTCGTGCGTAGGATAGTTCCGCTCATGAATCTTCAACTGACGAGACCCATATGCGATCACCTTCCCTTCCTGCATCAACACGCCACCGAGTCCAACGTGCGAGGCATCCACATAAACGTCATAGTCCTGTCCCTCCGCCGGCAAGGTCAACACAGGGGCAGAACATAACCTGCTCTTTAGCTCCAGAAAGGCCTCCTCGCACTTATCACTCCAAACGAACGCCGCATGCTTCTGCGTCAGCTTTGTCAAGGGCGCTGCCAAGGTAGAAAAGCCCTCGACGAATCTCCTATAATAGCCGGCCAACCCCAAGAAGCTCCTGATCTCCTTGGGTGTGCTCGGCCTACTCCAATCCATCACTGCTGAGATCTTCTCCGGGTCCACTGAAATACCATCTTTGTTCACCACATGACCCAGGAAGGAAACCTGAGGCAACCAGAACTCGCATTTGCTCAGCTTGGCATACAACTGATGATCCCTCAAGGCGGATAACACCAACCGCAAATGCTGATCATGCTCCGCCGCATTCCGAGAATAAATCAGAACGTCGTCAATGAACACGACGACAAACTTGTCCAGAAAGTCCTTGAACACCCGGTTCATCATGTCCATAAATGCTGAAGGCGCATTGGTCAGTCCAAAAGACATGACCAGGAACTCGAAATGACCATGCCTCGATCGGAAAGCCGTCTGTGGAACATCCGACTCTCGGATCCTAAGCTGATGGTAACCCGAACGGAGGTCTATCTTCGAAAATACAGAACTGCCACGCAACTGATCAAATAAGTCGTCGATTCTGGGCAGTGGATACCTGTTCTTGATGGTGACTTTGTTCAACTCTCTATAGTCGATACAAAGGCGCATCGAACCATCCTTCTTCTTCACGAAGAGAACCGGAGCACCCCAGGGCGACGAGCTTTGCCTTATGAAGCCCTTCTCCAACAACTCATCAAGCTGAGTACGAAGCTCCTCCAGCTCTCGCGGGGCCATCCGATACGGCGCCTTGGCAATCGGACGCGTACCAGGCTCCAAATCAATCACGAACTCCACATCCCTGTCTGGAGGAAGACCGGGAAGATCGCTAGGAAACACGTCAGGAAACTCTCGCGCAACCGGAATCTCATCCAAAAGCGGCACACTGCTAACAGTCCCCAACACTGAGACTAAACAAGCAAAACAACCAGCAGGAAAAACCCTCTGAGCACATACCGCAGCAATCGCCGGAGAGTCCCGACGCGAATCACCGAAAACACTCCCGGGCTGACCGCTGTCCTTTCTGAAATCCAAGCGCTTTCCCCTGCACTGAATCACTGCATCATATCGGGACAACCAGTCCATACCCAGGATGACATCGAAATCCTCTAAGTCCAACACTTTCAGATCAGCCTTGGCCAGATAATCCCCCAACAAAATAGGGCAGTCCAGAATGCCCTGATCTGATATCACGGATTCACCCGAGGGGAACTTGACGCTAAAGGCTCCACCAACACGATCAACAACCCACTGGCACCGCTCGACAAAGGCCCTAGCCACAAAAGAGTGGGTAGCACCTGAGTCAAATAGAACGCGGGCCCAGCGGTTCCTTACCTTAAATTTCCCTATGCACAAACAAAACCATAAACGCACAAGCAATAAACAAAACAATAGCAACACTAAAACTGCTACAAAAGAGAAAGCCAAGCGAGGGGGGGTTACCTGAAATGACCTGCGCCGAAGTCTCAGCCTCCGCTGAAGATACCACATTCAGCTTCCCTTTACCCTTGTCCACCGGCTGAGGCGGAGGTAAAGCCTGAAGCGGAACTGCATGTAGAGCGGACTGAACCTGAGGGCACCTCGACTTAATATGGCCCTTCTGGCCACACTGGTAGCAAACACGATCCTTGGACCAGCACTGAGCAGCATCGTGACCGGGTCGCTTGCAGACAGGACAAGGAACATCCCTCCTAGGAGCACCCTGGATAGCATGCACATGCTCCTTCTTCTGGACCCTTGCCCTCTTGAAGCACCTCTCAGCTGGGTGGCCCGGATGGCCACAGAAACTGCACACTACCTTGCTCTTCTTCTCAGAAGCAGCACCAAGAACCTGGGGACCCTTTTCCTCAACTGACCTCCTCTTCTCGCTTCTCGCCTGCTGTCCGCGCTGCTTCGCGTTCTCGATAGCCTCTACCTTCAAAGCGGCCTCCACTGCTCCCGCATAAGTAACTGCGCCGTGAGCAACCGCAAGCTGCTGGACATCGCTCCTGAGGCCACCAAGAAACCGCTTCACCCTGTCCTCCTCGGAGCTCACCAAGCTAGGACCAAAGCGACTGAGTTTGCTAAACTCAATCTCGTAATCGCTGACGGAGAGCTGCCTCTGCTTCAGATGAATAAAGTCATTCATCAGCCTGTCTCGCTCTACTGACGGTAGAAACTTCCTCATCAGGATCTCTTTGAAGGATGCCCAAGTACATCCTCCCACCATGCCTTCCTTCTCCCGCATCCACCAGCTCTTCGCTAGCCCCTTCAGCTGATAGGCGGCTAACATCACCTTCTGGTCTTCAGTCACCCCAGAGTAATGGAACATCTCCTCCATGGTGATCATCCAGTCATCCAGTACCATGAAATCCGCCTTCCCATCGTACGTGGGAGGGCTCAGCCTCTGGAACTGGGAGATGAAAGCCATCCCGGGGGGCACCACCACTGGAGGCACGAGAGGGGCAGGAGGGGCTAGAACAGCTGTACCCACGGCGGGGTCCTGAACTCCCGGAGTCTGACCCGCCGCTCCGGATAAAAAGGACTGCATCTGGGCCTGCAACTCCACCACCTGCCTTGATAAGGCCTCGTTACTCTGCCTCAGGCTTTCCACCAACGCATCACCTTGAGCACCGGAGGACTCACCCTCAGACTGGGGAGTCGACCTCGTCACTCTACGCTTCGGCGGCATCCTAAAAGAAGCAAACATTACAATAATTAAAACAAACATTAGCTACTAATACGAACCACAGACACGTACAGACAATATGTACATAAATATGGTCTTCTACTGCTATATTTGCTCTGGGATTTTATTTTATTTATTTACAAAAGAAATGATATGCTTAGCCTAAGATGGTTCACCACCATCACTGACTCTTGTGCCTAGATCGGGAATGCATGAATTGTATTATTTTTGACTCAAAAATTATGTGTGTACACATGTCATCCTGCACGTCTTTAGCTTGGCGCGTTGTGCTTATGCGATGTTATGTTATGCATGGTTATGCTATGCATTCTAAAAAGGCCCTAGTGCATGCCATGGCGGAGTACACATGAAAATGTTATGCATCCCATAATACATAACATTCTCATGCAACTAAAAGGAAAACGTGCTAGTCGCATCCATGCGGTGAGGTTATGCACCCCATAATACATAACCCTCGCATGTTGCCCCTATGGTGGATCCATATACAACCACATATTATGTATCGTAAAATACATAATATGCCCCGTATACTTCATGTTATGCTTATGAGTGTAGTGCAGTGTTCGTGCTTCAGCCAAAACGTGCCGATGACATGTCGGTGTGTGTATGATATGACTCTAAACATCTAACACAAACAAAGGAAGGTTGCCCGACCAATTGTCAAGCAACCTCCCTCGGATACCAACTGTCACAACCCGCATTTTTCTCACTATTTATTAAATCAGAGTAAGAGAAAATCTACGCGCTGTGATGCCACGTCGAGCAGGGGATAACTGCCGACGTTCAGGCGACACTCCAAATCCTTTCAAATCAAGACTTTATTGATTATAAAAAAAAAACTTGATTTATTTATGGGCCGTATCCCTCGGCTCAGTGGACCAAAGAGTCCACGGTTTCAAAACAGATTTTTATACGTAGCGGAAAATACTTCATTTATGCCAACATCCTAAATGAGCGCATAAGTGATCCCGAAGGACCCTTACGCTGAACCAAAACTCTAGTTTAATTTATACATATATAGGAAAAATCATTTGTTATACGCAAACAAGAAAGTACGTTAAGTGAGTTTTTTTTTTAAAAATCATGCTGATCATGCTTTATATACATAATATAGTTTTTACTTTTATAGTTTTTAAAGTAACTAGCAACCTAGCATAAAACTTCCCAGAGCAGGTAAACTAGGTCCCCAAAAACAGGGTAGCAGTAAAAGTAAACATATCTAGTGCAAAAGGTAAAACTACCAGGGGCGCCAACAGCTGACACGAACCCACTGGCAAGTATGTATGTCTGTAAGAAAGCAGTAAAACTACCTCACAATGACTCAAGAGAGTCTCAACAGTCAACAGAAGGACCTCCAACAGCACCACAGCAACAGCCACCTACTGGCTACCGCCCAGAACCTGAGGCGTTCAGAAGAAAATAGAACACCTCAGAGCAAGGAATGCAAGTGCTAAAAAGAGAAGAGTAAGGTAAAAGCAGATAAAGTAAGGTAAAGAGAGTACAACTAGAGTAGAACAACAATGCCCAAGGAAGGGCGAAAAGCAAACCTGCACCAGGTGCGGGTAAACAGCAACTACTCTGCCTAACAACCTGCAGAGTCAACATGGTCATGATGCCAAAAAAAAAAAATGCTGCAACACCTACGGAAGAAACGCCTAACATCCTAAATTGTGAGAGGCGGCAGTAGCAAAAACAAGAAACTTGGAATCAGGTTGAAAGCGTTCCAAATCGCCCAACCACTAATTCCGAGTCAACAAATTGCTCAAGGGTTGACACGTGAAGGCACAAAAGACCCATCACTCACTTGCCCAGAAAACTACTCGGGTCAAGGTAAAGAGCGTGGTCAAGGCTACATCACGCCACACAACCCCTAAAAGAGCCATCCACCACCACTACTGACCACAACCCACGATTCGGCCTTCGGAAGGTAACAGCCGACAAGGGACTCTCGATACACGAGCAAAACACTCGGGGAGAAATCAACGCTAAGGGATTAGTCGTTGCGATTACGCAACGCCGCTGCGAGTGAGTACACTCACTCGATTCTAAGCCTAGCGTACGAGCACCGACATCGGGTCGCACGATTAAAAGACGCACGACCATAGGCCGTGCGTGCACAATTACACCTAAACGCCTCGATTAGGCAAACTAGGAAAAATCCCAAACCCTAGACCTACACCTAGGCCTAACATAAACTCAACCCGACGCTAACCCACATCAACGCTACACACCTACCGCGACGCCGTCCTAAATCGGAGGCTACTAGCGGGAGGAATATAACCCAAATTTTCTAACGCGATTCAATAGGGATTAGGGTTAGGAGGATCGTTATTACGACAAAATTAACTATTTACTAATGAATTTAACATGCAATAGAGGGAAAAAGAGAGGCCAAACGGCGAAAGAGGGGAAACACTTGCCTCGCACGTATCACCGAAAATTTCGCCAGCACAACGGCGCTA
Organism: Platanthera zijinensis; assembly: GCA_039513925.1. Taxonomy (NCBI): domain Eukaryota; kingdom Viridiplantae; phylum Streptophyta; class Magnoliopsida; order Asparagales; family Orchidaceae; genus Platanthera; species Platanthera zijinensis. The sequence continues at coordinate 47,769,752 of CM077098.1, read as the reverse complement.
TGGCGGACGCCCAAAAATTCCGGAAGCTCCCAAAGTCACCAAATCCACAACCTACACAACATCTAATCAAAGAAAGAACAAGAAAATACCCAAGAGAACTCCAAAACCCAAATGGAAATCCAAGGAAAATCATAGGGGAAAGGTTCAATAGCATACCTAGGATCGAAGCTCTCGGCGAGGGGAACACGGATCCGGGCTCGGATCGGGAAGAGGGGGCCGGGGCGGGCGGCGGCGGGCGGCGGAAGGGGGGTCGGCTAGGGCGTTTCGCCGGCTCGGGCTGCAGCGCACAGGAAAACGAAAAAAATAAAAAGGGGGGGGGGCGGCTGCTGGTTCACGGGAGAGAGGGGGGGTTATTATAAAACTTATACTTTATTATATAAATTATAATTAATATAATTAATAACCATTATCACTTAATTATATATTATACCTTATATAATTATTAACTAATATAACTAAATAACACACTAACACACATATGTATATACATACTAACACCCATATATATATATATATATACATACGACACAACGCCGACACGCACGCGTAAATTTTCTTACTCCGCACGTACATACACGCACACTAAACAAAAACCCACACCGGCTCGCGCGAGTCGCGCGCCACGCGACACATGCGCCAAAAGACGTGTCGTCACATAGAAAAAAAATGACGACTCGCAAACATAACTACCGCCAAAACGACGCGAAAACGCGACGTCCTCGGATTTCGACCAAAATCGCACCGTAGCTAAATACCCGGGCTACGAGAACAACGGCGAAGTCAAAAACGACTTCCGACGAACAAAACTCGAGCTAACCTCGCCCGAAGCCAAACACGAGAATTCCCTGAAAGGCTCAACCGGGTCTCCAAAACAGACACCGGCTAGCCGGGGAAACCCGCAAACAGGCTAAACCTCTAAGAACACCTAACGAGGTACTCTAACAACGGCTCGAGACGGAAAACGTCAACGTAACGCCGAAAAAGGATTTAAAATAAATCATCGAAAATTCGGGGGCATTACAGCGCGCACGACCACCGGCGCACGACCGGTGGTCATGCGCGAACAATGTCAGCGCCCGTGCGGCAACAACCTGTAGAACCTGCACCAGGAAATTTAAGCATGCGCACGATCAGTGATCGTGCGCGGCAAGGGTGGTGATCGTGCGATATGGGACAGAAAAGTGGAAAAAGATGGCATGACTACGCACGAGCAGTGATCGTGCGCGGTATAGCTGGTGATTGTGCGATATGGCGGGACAGGACAATAAAATGAGAGCCCAGACTGCGCACGACCGTCGGTCGTGCGCAAAAGAAGTCGATGGTCGTGCGTGGGTAAAAACGCACGACCATTGACTCCTTTGCCAAAAATGGTGAAAGTCCTATGCCGGACACCCAGACGATCCCCGAACCTGCAGGAAAACTGCACGCGCTGTCGATCATGGCAGTCACAGATATAAAAAAAATGCATCACACGAGGGAATACACACACGCACAGAAATAGGCTAAAAGAGTGCACAATACGTGTAATGTCGAAGCCAACCAAAAGGAGTGCAAAAGGTGCAAAATGATAGTGCAAAGGCAAGAAAATGAGCCCAGATGAGTTCGGAAATAGATATGAAATAGGGACTCATCACACCCCCAGACTTAACCATTTGCACGTCCCAGGCAAATAATCATCCCGTGAACTCTAAAATAGCTAGCTGGCGAAGTAACTTCGATCTAAAGTAGAACGAGAAATCGAAGACTGAAGCGTATAGAAAATATAATAGAAGAAATTTTTGTAATTATACTATGAAATTTATAATTTTCGACAAAAGGAAATAAATATTATCACTACTCAAAAATTGAATGCCGGAGAATCGTTCGGTCATGAGTAGGAAGAAAATAGGCGAGTCGCTTGGCTAAGCATTGCCAAAGATCGGGGCTCGTGATCACCTACAAAGGAATCCACCAATGTCGGGGACTAGTTTGACTCTAGCGTGAGTCCGTAGGACTTCGGGTAATGATGAGGCTTGGGTTACGGTGAGGTAAACAATGATAAAAAGAAAGGCTAAGCACCTAACCCAAATGAGCTCGCCTAATAGAATCCCTCGGCAAACCACAAGACGCGCGAGTGCACCACACCCCCAGACTTAACTTTTGCAACATGGGTGTGTGCACCGCCTACTCCAAATCAAAATCATTTTCAACAAGATTTTCAATCAAATTTTTTTTTTCTTTTCACTTTTCATTTTCCCCTTTTTTTTTCTTTTACATCTCTTTATTTTCAACAATTCAGCCGATTTAACTTGTGCGCACTTCCACTTTTTCACAATTAATACACCACATCACAACCCAAAATGAAAATATGAAATACTAAAGCTCGATTTGGGTGTGCGACTAGGATAGGCTATGAGGCTTTGGTGAAATAACGGTGGAGCTGAATCAAAAGGAAGGGTAGGCACAAAGGGGATAGCGAGGGCGACGTTAGGAAGGGTACAACGCTCAACCGGGCCAATATGATGGCCTACATCACTCTCACGCTAGACTAACCATGCACCAATGCTTCGAAAGTAGCTTGGGGCAAGTTCTTAGCCACCGAGAAAAATGATCCTTCCTCCCGACTCGAGCAATACGAAGCTAGAGACACCTACACACATTCCTACGCTACCGACAGATTGCTCCGGATTCATAATTTGGAGTAGGACAAACATCATTTACGAATGCAGAAAAAATATAAATTTGCAAGTATAAAGAAAAATTAAATCTATACAATTTTTACACCACGAGAGTACTCGATTAGGAGCACTGCACGAGTTTCGAACTACTCTAAATTAAAATCCTGAGTCAGCACCGCCTTTTGAAAATTGACACAAAATGATAACATTGACTCGAGCCGTACGCATGGTCAAGTGCGCGCTCGTGTGGGTGGCAAGGTGTGTGCAACAGGATTCTACAATAATGAAATATAAAATAAAACTACTGGCATGCTATCAGTGTGCTCGTGGAGTGCATAAGCGGCTCTTCCCCCCAGACGTGCATGAAAACAGGCAGAAATGAAAATAGGCATCTAAAATAAAAAAGAGGTCTGAGGAGAAAGGGTACCTATGCTCCAAAGAAGGAGCATACCAGGAGGCGGAGGTTGCTGGATCGCACAAAAATATGTTGTACCTGCGAATTAGGTTGAACCGAAAAAAAGACAAATAACAGGAAATAAAATAGACAAGCGAAATAAAAAACACAAAAAGAAGAAGGACCAAAGAGGTACAAGCTTGGGTTGTCTCCCGAATAGCCCTTTTGTTGACCGTCCTTAAGGTGGACCAAATACCTGTATTAGCAGTTTATAAATTGTTTTTGCAGTAAATAAAAAGTTGCAGAAAAATAAGTAAGCATAAGCATAAGTAATCAAGGAAAGGGGCGGAGCAATCAGCTAAATGCGGACTTGTGATAAATCTCTTCGGTGGGGCGCGAGGGAACAGTAGAGTGCCTTTTTGCATTGGGAGAAAGGACTTTCCCTTTACTCCGAATGTGCACTTCCTCGCGCCGGAGGGCGGCATAACGCTCATCGCGTATACGCTTGGCCTTTTTCAGCTTCTCCACCGTGGGAGATTTCCAAATGTTGCAATCCGTGGTGGGTTCCAATTTTGCGATTGGCGACTTCATTTCTGGTACCAAAACGGCAACCGGATCAGCCCAAGCTACTGATCGCTTAGCAGAGTTTGAAATAATATTACAAAATTCAATGTCCAGGGATTTCTCCCGAATAAAACTAGTTTTGCCGTGCTCAAAAATTTTTGCGACGAGAAACGGGAAGGTGGCCCTTGCATCAGTGCACTCGGTCTCTTCCTTGAACTCCTTCTCATTATTCTTGATCATCTCCTCGGAAAGTACTTCCTTAATCATCTCTTTCGTCTGAGCATCACTCACCAAGGGGAGTTCCAAACCAATCTTAATATCTGCAGTACTTTGAAAATTGTCATTATGGAGAAGAGGGTCATGTACAGAAGTGACATCCAAGGTTGAAGCAACAACCGACCAAGTTACGCATCCTTTGGAGAAATCAAGAGATGCGCCGCTAGCCTTCAAGAATGGAACCCCCAATATAGGAATCGAATTGTTTTCCTTGGGTCCCAAAACCTGGAAGTCAGTGGTTATGCACTTCCCATTAACCTCGATTTCAACTTCTTGCACACCTCCCTCGGTGTCAACCAAAATACCATTTGCTAAAACTAGCGACTTCCGGTTTGCTGGATCAACATGCAGGTTCATCTTCGTAACATCCTGCATGGCGAGGATGTTGCTAGACGCTCCGGAATCGCACAAAGAAGTAGTTTCAACATTATTGATTTTACACTCTACAACGAGCTCATGAGTCTTTTCTTTATTTTCTTCCCCAAGGCTTTTTCCTTGCACATGGAGGTTTTTCTCAGTATTGCTCGGTAAAGTGCCCTGAGTCCGCTCAGAGACCATTTGGGCCAGTTGGCCCAATTGTGCCTCTAGCTTACGCATTGAGGCCGCTTGGTTTGTCATATTAGTGTTGGGGTTTCTCGTGAGGGTTGGCACAACACTTTGTGCACGCAGCGGAAAGGAAAAGTACGAGAACAGCCCAAGAGAACTGGATCTGGCCATGATCGTTGTATCAAGAAGTAAACAAAATAACTAGGGCAAAATACCTTAGTGGCGTTGAGTCACAACTCAACGAAGATGCTCCAAGTATTGTGTGATGTCGGTGGCGAGTTGTACGTGGAATAATATCCACGTCTCTGCAGAAATCCACACGAGCTGGAGAACTCCCGAGCTTCGTCGCACGAAGGGTCAGGTAGAAGATCGGCCGCACCTCCGCACTTCCCACGGACTGCTAGGTCCGCGCCAGGAAGTGCAGCACCAGCGACTGTCGTCGGAGAGGAGGAGGTCTGCGGAACGATTGCGGCGGCGGAACTCTTCCGTCCGGCGGGATTCGGGAATCGGCGGAGCGAACGAGCGGCGGAACGATTCCGTCGTCTTCGATTCGGTCAAAGGAGAAAAACCTGATTCCTCTCTGTTTCCCAAAACCCTAAGAGTCTATTTATACCAAAAGCATAAATAAACCTAGATAAATCGCTATCCGCAGACCACACAGCACATTAGGGTTTCAGAATCGGCGAGAATTAAATCCAGATTCGGCGAGAATGACCTGACCGAATCGTCAAGAATCGAGGCCTTAGTCGGTGAGTCATACTCGACGACTTTGCCGTAGTCGTCGAGACAATCTCGACGACTCTTGACTTGGTCGTAGTCGTTGAGACATTCTCGACGACTTTGACTTGGTCGCAGTCGTCGAGACATTCTCGACGACTCATTCTCGATGATTTTCGACGAACCACCTTGGCAACATTTGCCAGACCCCATATCTATGGTGATTGGTAACCTTTACCAATACGGTCAATCTTCCAACTCCTCCATAGCTCTTATGTGCGACCCTGCAGGCTCATATTGCGTTGGCAGTGAGATTACATGTTTGACAACTTCTAGATCACCATGGTAACTCCAACAATTAGTCTGGGAGACCTCAACAAACTTTTCAAACATCTCAGCTAAAGAATTTGTTTTTATAGCAGGGGGCCCTTGGGGGTAATTCGGTTGAGGTGGCCGCGGTTGGCTTCCGGAGGCATACGCATCATTTTGATGCTGCCCCGGCTGCCATCGTTGGCCTGGTGCGTTTTGATTCCAAGAAAAATTTGGATGATTTCTCACCCCCATATTATACGTGTTCCCATAAGGTGCTCCCCTATTTTAGTTCGTAATATAATTAATTGATTCATCAAAGAAGGTAGTTTCATCACGTACCTCGCCTGCTTGACATTCAAAGCTGTGGTGGTCGGAACCTCCACAACCCTGGCATGAGATTGCCATAACTGGGGCAGCAGCAGCGGCGGGCCTGGATGCTTCCATAGCAAAAACTCTGCTAGTACCTCGTGGAATATTCCTCCCTGCAGTCCAATATGCAATGTGGATGGAGGCATCCTGCAAGATTCTCAATGCATCATCAGGCGCAAGATTCATTATCGTTCCACCAGAGGCGGCATCAATCATAGCTCGGTGATGTGGTTCAATAGCGAAATAAAAGCTTTCAACGAGATTCCAAGTTTGGAATCCGTGGTTTGGACACTTCCTCAACAACTCGTTGAAGCGTTCCCACACCTCAGCTAGGCTTTCTTGATCATTTTGCCGAAAGTTGGCAATAGCACGCCGCATACTCACAATCCGGTCCACCGGATGGAACTTGGCTAAGAACTTCGTTGTCAACGCCTCCCAAGTGGTGGCTCTTCCAGGCGGAAGAGAGTGAAGCCAAGTCTTGGCTTTGTCTCTAAGGGAGAAGGGGAAAAGACGGAGCTTGACTGTATCATCTGAGATCCCAGCATAGCGAAACGTGGCGCAGATCTCGGAGAATTCAGCCAAGTGAAGATGAGCGTCTTCAGTGGCCATTCCTGAGAACTGTGCGTTGTTCCGGATTATGTTCAGAATGGCTGGTTTGATCTCAAATTGCTGGTTGGTGATCGCCAGTCCGAAGCTAGGGTAAATACTCCCAACAGTCAGTGTGGTGTAGTCCCTCATGGTGCGGACCTGGGGCGGGTTTACTTCATTCTCATCACCATTTCGGTCACCATGAAGGATCCCTCCAACACGGTTTCCGACATCAATGTTCAGCTGGTCCCCCATTGGGACTTGATTGATGGCAGCAGCACGTCTTTGTGCACGAAGGGTTCGTTCGATCTCGGGGTAGTAAGCTACAAGATCTCTTGCAGCACGTCCCTGCATTCACTGCGGCAACTAAACAAAGAAAAAACGGTCAAAAACACTAACTCTTACAACAATACTTTCAAACGTCATGGTCGTTCTACAATTGCATTCCCCAGCAACGGCGCAAAAAAACTTGATGCGTCTAAATACGGCAAGCGCATAGGTCGCACAAGTAATAAAGTTTGGGAATGGATCCCCGAGTGTCGGTCTCTTGAGGAATGCAGTTGGCGTGGAACGACGAATAATCCAAAATTATTGTTATTAGAGTTTGTGAAATAAAAGAAGAACAAAGGGGCTTTGAAGGTGGTTCTTACAACCAATTAAACAAAAAGGAAAAATGCGGGTCACACTCACCGCTTCGCAAGGCAAGATGGGTGTAGTGGCCACGATGCCGTACTTCGGTAGGGCGAATGGACGGTGAGCCAGTGGGTGAGGTGTTTAGTGCGGAGTGCAATCAAGTGGAACGATGGAAGTGAGATGGGGCGAGGCGCATCACAACATAAATCTCACAAACAAGTTCAAACGACAAAAATCCAATTACAAATAATTAGACATTGAAGTTCACAACAAGCATGAGTCATTCATACACTACAAGAAAGATAGAGGAAGATTAAACCAAGAGAGTGAAGATCCACCGCGGTTGTTGGCCGGAGGTGCGGGTTGTCAATCCGCTTCCACACGCAGTCCGAGGAGGCTTCCGGTACCGACGAGCTGTCACCTCGAGGGCCTTTGAGTCCATTCTCTAGGTCGTCTCCGTCATCTTCTTCTTCGGTAGAAAGCTCGGAGAAGAGGTCATTAATGGTCGGGAGGGTCACCGGAGGATGCAGAATGCTTTAGAATTGCCGAAAATCACCTCCCAATGGTAGGGATGAAGGTGGAGATGGATGGAGCGTCTGAAATGCGGAAGGGCGAAGTGGCGGCCAAGTTGGATCAAGGTCCGTTGACCTAATTCGCGGAGCAGGCCAATTTATAGAAGCAGGATTAAATAGCGCACACGACCACCGGCGCACGACCGGTGGTCGTGCGCAAACAATGTCAGCGCCCGTGTGGCAACAACCTGTAGAACCTGCACCAGGAAATTTAAGCATGCGCACGATCAGCAGCGCACAATCAGTGATCGTGCGCGGCAAGGGTGGTGATCGTGCGATATGGGACAGAAAAGTGGAAAAAGATGGCATGACTGCGCACGACCGGCAGCGCACGAGCAGTGATCGTACGTAGTATAGCTGGTGATCGTGCGATATGGAGAGACAGGACAATAAAATGAGTGCCCAGACTGCGCACGACCGTCGGTCGTGCGCCAAAGAGGTCGATGGTCGTGCGTGGGTAAAAACGCACGACCATTGACTCCTTTGCCAAAAATGGTGAAAGTCCTATGCCGGATGCCCACACGATCCCCGAACCTGCAGGAAAACTGCACGCGCTGTCGATCATGGCAGTCACAGATATAAATAAAATGCATCACACGAGGGGAATACACACACGCACAGAAATAGGCTAAAAGAGTGCACAATACGTGTAATATCGAAGCGAACCAGCAGGAGTGCAAAAGGCGCAAAATGATAGTGCAAAGACAAGAAAACGAGCCCAGATGAGTCCGGAAATAGATATGAAATGGGGACTCATCAATCACAGAGTTGTCTTATGCTAATCAGATTGTGTTGCAATCCTTCCACATAAGCTACTTTTGTGATGATTACTATTCCATTGGTGATCATACCATAGACTTTAGTCACTCCTCTATCTTAACCACTAAAAATAACTTTGGGTCCATTCCTCACTAGAGTGAAGTCTTTCAAATGGCTCCTTATTCCAGTCATGTTCCTGGAAAATCCACTGTTCAAGTACCAGATAAGCATCTGATTGGTGCTTGAACCTACCTACAAAATAGATTTAGTTTACCTTAGGCACCCAAATAAATTTGGGTTCTTAGTTCTTGTTAGCCTTTGATTCACTTAGACCAACAAAGATAGACTTTACTGGCTTAGATTTCACAGTATGTAGTGCTATAGGATTAAACTAGCAGTCAATGGAAAAATTCCCTACTTTGTCATAGCACCAACATTCATGAATATTGTATCTTCTCTTGTGAACATTCCTAGAGGTAGATGGAACATCATGATGCTTTTGTTCATTAGAGAAAAAAACAATTTTCTTCTTGTTTCTCTTAGCTAGAATCAGGATGAATGTTAGCCTGCAAGTAGGTTCTCATGACTGATTCTATTTGTCAGCAAATGTGTCTGTTTTGTAGTTGACATGGTTTTGATGGCATTAGAAATGGACACGTGAGAATTGATTGCAGTCATGCCATTTGCCTGCTTCTTTGCTAGAAGATTTTGGGAAGAGGCAACTGCTTTACCCTTGAGTGTAGCACCAAATACAAATAGTACATGATGGGTCATTTGAATTTCTTCATGAGGTGCTTTCAAATAATTCAACCCCATGCCATTTCTCCTCCCATTATAGGGTGCACTATTACCCTTACATGAGGAACTCCCATTCTTCTTGTTACCATACATACTGTCATGGTCATACCTATTAGAAGGGAAGACTGCCTTCTGAAAGGGGATATGCGGCACAACTAAAACCTTATCTTTCCTTTTAAAATGATCTTCTCCAACATTCCACTTGAATCCCAACCCTTTTCTATTATTTTGAAAGGTGGTTATATTAATGAATGGCAACATAGTCTTAGGCTTAGAAAATTTCTCCACTAGCTTCCTATCTTTGAGGAGCTTCTCTTCAAGATCCTTAAAGATCATTCTATTCTTGTTAATAATGCTCAGATGGATAATGGTGTTAGTTTTTAGATGACTAATCTCTTTGCTCATCCGAGCAAGCTAGGAAGATGACTCAGATTGCATAAATGTTATCAACTGTAGAGATGCAATCTCTTCAGCTTGCCTCTGGAAATGCTTTTTGCTCTTCTTCAGATCTTCTAGGAGAACCCCATATTTGTCAATCAATTGATTGACATCCTCTTCAGATTCTAATTTATCCTCCTCATTGTATGAAGAGGATCGCTAAGAATCTGGGCTAGTTTCATAATCAAATTCTGAGGAAGATAGGGTTAAAAAGATTACCACATTAGGATCAAATTTGTCCTGAAAATCTTTAGTCATGGCTATGATGTTATAGTCTTCTTCATCTTCACAATCACGGTCAACAGAGGATAGAGGTGCCTTTATGCCCATCTTGGCAGCGGGGTGGACTATATCTTCTTCCATAGAGAATAGATCAATATAGGCATTTTTATCTTCAGATTTCGAAGCCTCAGAATCACTGTCAGATAGGCAAGATTTCTTCTTAGACAAGAAGCTCTTGTCAGCCTTCTTGTCTTTATGATATTTTTTATCATCAGACCTTTTGCCTTCTTTACTTTTTAACAGGACAGTCGGCAATAACATGTCTTGACTTTTTGCATCAATAGCAAATAGTATTAGTCTAAAATTATTTTTTCTATTTACATGCATACTTGTACCTAGTGGGTTCCTTCCTGGATCGGTCATGGTTTGCCTGGGGCTTCCTTGAGTTGGATCTAGTGGTGGCCTTATTCTTCCTTTGTTTTCTTCTACTCAGTATCTTTTTGAACAACTTGGAGAACAAGGTTAGTTCTCCATTAGACAGCTTAGCTTCTGATGAGCTAGGTGTAGAGCTTTTAGATTTAGTAGCCCTTCTTAGGGGTGAAAGAGTCTTCTCTCTACTCCTTAAGGTTTCAGATTTGAAGGTCACTGACTTCTCCCAACTGAGAGTCTTAGTAGATTTTTCTTCAGCTTTTCTGGAGTTCAACTGAAATTCATGTGGCATCAACTTGCCAAACAGATTTTGTTGTAGTGTGTTTGCTAAGTTCCCTATCTCCCTTATGACACAAATCTTGATGTCCCGCTCTTTATTGAGTGATCTCAAGAATTTGTCATTTAATTCATAGTTGAGAACTGTCTGCCATAAGTCTTTAATCATTTATAATTCTTAAGAACTTCTCATAGCACACAACTATGGAATCCTTTTTGTCTTCCCTGAAGGCCACATATTATTGATTTAGGAGGGATTTTATTATCATCCCTCACTTCCTAAGTCCCCTCCATGTAGACTATCAAAGGGTACCACATTTCTTTTGTAGTTGTGCAGTGAACATGGTTCTGAAATGTTGAATCATCTATAGAACTGACAATAATATTCTTTTCCCTCTTGTTCATGGTAGCCAGAACAAATCCTTTGTCATCTCAGAGTATTTCTTTAGGGTTTTGATGTGGCATCTATAGCTGAGATCTTCATGGGAATGAAGGGTCCCTCTTCCACTATAATAAATATTCTAAGGTTTGAGGATTCCATGAACAACCTTACTCTTTCCTTCAAAATCCCAAAGTTTCCTTCCTACAGATAAGAAGCTTCATAGATCCCAGCTTCTTATGGTTCTCACCAGAAGTCATGATGATAGACTATTACTATTCTAGGAGATCTTGTTCAGACTATTAGGTCTCTATTTAAAAACCTCCCTCTAATACTGCTTGAAATTCTTTAAATGGTAGCTAAACACCTAGAGGGAGGGGGAGTGAATAGGTTTCTTTTTAAGTTTCTTGCACTTTTAAGATTATACTTGATGTGTTGTTAGGATGTTAGCTTTCAAGATTACACGGAACTCACAAGCTGTTTATAGTGGTTCCCCTATCTAGGGTATCTCCACATTCCTCCACCTATCTAGCAGTTTGCTACATTCGGCCAACTCATCCAAAATCTCATATCAACTAATATTACACATCAGATCCTTCCCAGGATCATACAGCTAAGAGTGCTTCCCACTCCTACAACTCAAACTGCTCAAAGACAACACCAAGTCTCCTACCTCAGGCTCACAAGCAAGCCCTACCTCAGCATTTATAAAACATGCCTACCTCAGATCCTCTATAGAATCCTATGTCAAACTTTCGGAAAAAGTCATACACTCAGTCTTTATACAACATGCTTACACTCAGATCTCTGTGAGATCTTACAATGGAGATTTAAAGATTAGTATAATGACTCTATAACAAAGGTTTTGGAGTTTTCTTCTTTAGCACTTCCACCAAACAACTTCTATTCACAACAAAAACAGGAGATGGCCTTCAGATTATGAATAGACTGCGTAGTATGAGTACTTGTAGAGTGCTTCTTCCTTAAGCTTTTTGAATGATTGATCTGTAGATTATCAAGCTTGAAGGCAATGAAAATTGTTTCTCTCTACTGGAGGCGATTGTTTGCAACTTAGGGTTTTAGAATATTTTTCTAAAAGTTCCTCAATAAGTTCTTCAAAAGTCTCGTAAAAGTATTACACACTTATCTTTTATATTCTAGCAACTGCAACGACTAAATTCTGTTTAGGTAAGAGGTATGACCGACTTTAATGGTTGAATCTTCTCAAGATTGCATGTCAGACAAATATGCCAGTGTCCATCTTTTAGCACGCAATTTGCATCGATTTGAATTTTGTATGATGTCAGGTAAATAGACAAGATGCTATTTGACTTAGAATAATTTCTGATCTTCTGTACAGGCGTTAAGTGCTGGAAGCAACATGACTTAGTAAAATTATTGATCTCTGATGAAGTGTTGAGAGACAGTCCTTAACTCGTACTTAGTCAACTTTTCCATTTCTAATGAAGCGTTGAGTGAAGTATTTTTAAAGAGGTAGAGAGTGACTACTGTTAACTCAGCGCATTTTATTTAGTCGTTGAGTCAAGTCTTATGTCTCGACGCATTTAAACTTAGAAAGTTTTTCTGCTTCACTACTTAGATGTTAAGTGAATGATCTTCACTCGATTCATTTGAACTTGGAATGAAACTCAGCTCTTTTACTGAAGCATTGAGTGAAAGACCTTCACTCAATGCATTTGAACTTGACCTAAATTTTACTCTTTTGCTGAAGCATTGAGTGAAAGACCTTCACTCTTGACGCATTTGAACTTAGACTGAATTTTTGTGCTCTTATAGAAGCGTTGAGAGAGTAACATTCAATCAACGCATTAGTCTTGAGCGTCGAGTGATGTGAGATGACTCGACGCATTTATACTAAGGCATATTCTCTACTTTTCTTCTGAGGAACTGAGTGAATAGTATGGTGTCAACGCATATAGATCTCGAGCGCCGAATGATGTGATATGACTCGATGCATTTCTACTTAGCAAATTTTCTTAAATTTTAGGACGTGCTGACTTATTCTCAACCTGTTAGTCAATCAAATATATATTTCCTGCATAGAATAACTTAGAAGAAATGTCAAATACATGTATGTTTATATTATTGACTCGCAAGGCTTCTTCAAATCAGGGGCATTGTGGTCAATGTTCTTAACATAGATTTTCCGGGAAGTCACGACTCATGACTATGGTCGTGCCCCCAAATCATGCTCGTGACCCGGGGGTGTATAACAGGGATTTTTGCAAAAATAGCCCATTTATTCCCCTAAACACGGTTGTGAGCTCAAATTTATTATTAGTAGCTCATATTTATCAAAAAACATAAAATAAGGCAAATTTGACATATATTAATCAAAAATAAATATAAATTATGTAATATCACTCCCACCACAAAAAATATGATTCTAGCGATCAACTACACACATCACTTACGCTACCATTGGATTATATCGAATTCACCAATTACGAGTAAAATAAACCTTGTCTATGCAAATAGAAAATTATAAAACTAATTACATAAAGAAAAGCGAATTTTACACAAATTTCTAAATAATATGCAAACACTCGACTAGGAGCACTACATGATTCAACATTTTACTCCATCTATCAGTCCTATGCCAGCAAAATGATTTTCCAAATCACATACGTGAAATAAAATTCACTCATGACGCATCAACGAATAAGTGCGCACTCATGCAGGGGTCGTGGTGTGTAGGGTAAATGCAATCAACAAACATAAAAAATAGAATAAAAAGTGTTTCTGGTATGCATATGAGAATGTGCGCGTGTAATGGGTAACGAACATGATAACTCTCCCCCAAACTAAAGCTAGGCAATACTACACGTGATATAACCATAAAAATTTAAATAAAGCCTAGGGAAGAAATTACTCAATGCTAAAAAATTAAGCATACCAGAAAATGCAGTAACTCTGTAAACTATCCGCAACCGCAACTGCATCCAAAAATAGTCATTACACTTGTAAGAAGAAAGCTCCAAGCACAATATATATAAAATAACACTATCACAACCACAAATTTAAACTACACATTCACATCTAGACTGCCAACACAAACCACAAGATACAAACATAGTGTTGAAATAAAAGAATAGAAGATAACTGCTGTAAACAATCATGTCCAGAACATTGGGATCAGTAGTCCCAATAAAATAATGTCATAGTACATCAAATAATAAAAACAAAAAAAAACGAAAACTAAAGCTGAGCAATCCTGTGAAGAGTGAGATTGCAATCAAGACGGTGACTGAGGCGAATACTGCAGAGGAGGAGGTATAGGAGTCCTGTTGGATCTGAAAGTCGATGCATAAGGTGGATCGTCAGGTGGCACCACTCCCATTTGCTGGTCCATGTGCTCCAACAAATCATACTGTTGGTACACAATACTCTCTATTTGAATGTAACACCAGTAGAAAACTAGGAACTGCTACTTAAAGATCCTACGCACATCATATCGCGGAGGAGGAGCTGTAATGCTCATAGGTGTCAAGGAAATGAGCTCAACATCAATGGTGGTTGAAGTCTTCGATGAAGACGATGCATTTATCGACTTAGATCGAGCATGACCACCAGCATGACCACCATAAACCTGGTAAAACCAGGTCTTGCTATCCTGCACCTTCCGAATGAGCCTGAACGCCATCATCCATTTCAGGTTAATCGGGAGCACCTGGGAAACCTTTGTCAACTGCGACAATGTATCCCAAACCCCGAGGCCCTTGACTATCCTGATCACGAAGTGCAAACTTCTTATCAACTAATGTGGGACATACATAGCCTCGTGAAGCAGGTAATGACCAATAATGTGTCTGAGGTGCAGGGGCACTATAACGATCCTTGATCGTCACTGATTCACCGGTGATCGTCGACGTTAGTGGCAGATGAAATAAACTTAAAAGAAGGCCATGAGGGAGGCGGCCGAGGGTAGAGAAAGAGAAGAAGAAAGATCTATAAGATGACCAGAGGAGGGGGAGAGGAACGGGAAAGATAAACAGAGGAAACGGTAAAAACTTTATTCATTTTCCATATTCCCTATTACATCCATATGTGTATATTTATAGCCCAAGAACTAAGCATTACAACCAAGGACACTTGTCACAATCCTATTTCATCTAATATATCAGACTCGTTACATTGCCTTCTCCTTTTAAAAATGACGTCCCCGTCGTTTGGTCATAAAAAAAACTTGTTATTATTTTTTTTCCAAACTTGCATGAATATCCTCTTGAATCTAAAACAAGGAGTGATGACTCATGAATATAATCTGACGTCATATTGTCAAAGCAAGAAGAATTTTGTGGACGGCTTGCTGAAAGTTGTAGTTTCCAGAAATACTAGGTGTAAACACAAAGTCAATTTGAAGTCCAGCTTGTAGAGAAAAAGCAAATTCTTCAATGATTTATGTCATGTAGCAGAATCATGATTCCCAAAGAAGAATTTTCATAATACTGGCAAGGAAGAGAGCAACAAAGACATTCCTCATGGGATCAATTTTCTTTATTATTTACTCATATGGATGCAATCTTCTAAAATTGAAAAATTTGAGAACTTCAAAATTAGTATCTTTAACATTTCCTCTAGGGTCAAACATAAAATTTGAGGAAGTTATTTCATGATAATTTCGAACCAACACAATAAATGGGTTGATGAGGGTAATCAACCGGAATTGCACCTGCGACAAACCTGCCGTTGATGAGTAGACATCATATTGGTAGAAATCCTTTTGCTCACATTGTTCTTTTTTTCTTTAATCGAACCAACATCAGATAGCTTACAACTGAAATCGGATATTTTGGAGCATACACAATCTAAATCTTCGGAGTACTTCACAGATTGAACCTCGGATGGCAACAATGAACTCGTAATCACAGATTGAACCTCAGATGGCAGAAATGAACTCGTTATAGAATCTGCCATAGTCGCATCATTGATCCCAATTTGCTCTTGCCCAAGGTTCGATATTGGAGGCGTTGTCATGGATGGTGGAGGTGCCTACCCTTCTATCGAAGCTATCCTTGGCAAAGGTTTCACAACATAATGCTCTTCCAAACCGTCCTTGTAATCATTCTTGATTGCCGAGAAGATAGACGACACGATGGTAGAAGGACAGTATTCCTTAACTATGGTATCGACAAACAACAGAAAAGTTACAGCTGGATGATTGCGTAATGTAGCCCGATACCAGATAGACGCTGGTCTATCTAAGTGTAGAGCTGCATAGATCATGAAATCTACCGGCCGAAAGTTGTTATCCGAAAAATACAATTGTAATTTGTAAAGCCAATCTTTTGGATTTCCATCTGAAAAATGTGGACATGAATCATCTCTAGCTTGTAAAAATTTTTTCATGCACTGCTGGCAAGCATCTATACTGCATAGCATGTTTTGCTTGCAGGCTTCAATAATAGTGAATAAGTCATCTCTCATTGTAGGAAAATTGGGATGGTTGGCAAAAACCAGGGTAACGATGTCTTTATCGAAGTACTAAGGAGCTTTCCTGCTGTAGACTACAACTACGGTTGTGGTGACAAAGGGTTTCTTATCGGAGGAAGAGACGCTTGATGGGGACAAAAATAGCCCCAAATAAGGTGAGGGAGGAATCTTGAATCCTGTCTAATGGTTGTGCATACAACTACAAATGATGTTCCTGTTTCAGATGTTCCTGTTTCAGACATCTTCACTTTCAGATGTTCCTGTTTCAAGAAACCCGTAGGAAATGTTTTTTTTTATTTTTTTTGCAAAATTTGTAGATAGATAATGACTTCCTGATGAAATAATTCTTCCAAAATTTTCCTGCTCTCAACAAGAACTGGAGGTAGAATCAAGCCCGGATAGCACAAGGTGCCGTTCTTGATTTCAGCTGAGATCACGATCAGAATATATGTTGACAACTGTGGAGTGACATGGACTGAAGTGGCGAGGTTGCGGAGGCGGCACAACGGAGGTGGCAGCGCAGCGGCGGCGTAGCGGCGGAGTCGGCGCAGCGGCGGTGGCGGCGCAGCGGCGGTGGCGGCGCAGCGGCGGTGGCGGCGCAGCGGCGGTGGCGGCGCAGCGGCGGTGGCGGCGCAGCGGCGGTGGCGGCGCAGCGGCGGTGGCGGCGCAGCGGCGGTGGCGGCGCAGCGGCGGTGGCGGCGCAGCGGCGGTGGCGGCGCAGCGGCGGTGGCGGCGCAGCGGCGGTGGCGGCGCAGCGGCGGTGGCGGCGCAGCGGCGGTGGCGGCGCAGCGGCGGTGGCGGCGCAGCGGCGGTGGCGGCGCAGCGGCGGTGGACAATGAAGAGTTCGCGGTGGTTCTTTGGTTGCTTGCGGGGACTCATCAGGTACAAAATAGGGGTGGCCTTGTTTCGAACAACTGGCCGGAAATGGTTGAAGGCTAAGCGGCCAGAGGTGGTGACGTTCTTGATCGTTGGTGTGGGAGGGCAGTTCTTGATCGCCGGAGGTACTATTCACCGGCGTTTCCTCTCAACGAGAGCACCAAATGTAACGATCCTTGATCGTCACTGATTCACTGGTGACGTCGGCGTCAGAGGCAGATGAAATAAACCTAAAAGAAGGTCATGAGGGAGGCGGTCGGGGGTAGAGAAGGAGAAGAAGAAAGGTCTAGGGGATGACCGGAGGAGGGAGAGAGGAACGGGAAAGATAAACAGAGGAAACAGTAAAACCTTTATTCATTTTCCATATTCCCTATACATCCATATGGGTATATTTATAGCGAGAACACTAAGCATTACAATCAAGGACACTCGTTAAGGGCACCCACTTGTGCTTGTTGTAGAGGTAAAGGAGATCTTGCTACCCTGTCATATTTTTTCTCATCGCATGCACGTTGATTTTGTGGCCGATGAGGTGCTGCATGTATCGGAGCCCGGGAGAGATAATATGAGTTGACTTAGTGACTCGGGCCTCGTCTACTTTGTCCATTCCTATGATTAATTTCCAGAAATCGTTTGGAGAAACTCCGTTGGGGGACTCATAGGGAAGGTAATGAAAACCCTCCACTAGAAGAGTAAAAATTATGTGCGGTTGGCAGATCTTCCTCTAGGTTCCCACCAATAAAAAAGATGATAATCTTGTAAATATATGGGGTCCGCCAAACACAATCAATATAGGCATGTGTGATCCATCACAATAAGAGCTTTTTATTGGCCACCCAGACCTTCGTTTAGGTCCGGGTAGCGGACCAAAATTTTTAATCCCACTAGAAGTTCCTCCTATGAGTAGATACCAGTATAGACCGCCAAAGAGCCAATACCACACGTATAGGTATGATCCATCACTCGAAAGGACACCAAGCTTGGATTTGCGGTCTCGACATCCGTGGAGTTAATGATGCTAAAAGTGGAGAGGAACTCGAGCGTAAGCTCCAGAATCCATCCTCTTTAGTCACGAAGAGGCGATTCCAGATGCCTACTTCGAGAAGCATATTCTCGTCCGCCTCTTACATCATGGTCGCAAGAGCGGAATCGATATGATAATGATAATCCAAGAAGCTCTTGTGCTTTAGCTGCTCATACCTCTCAATGTGCTTCGAACGAAAAAAACTCACCATCAATTCTACGGAGTACTCCGGATGAGAGGAAGATGCGCCTACACGAAGCGCCCGCTTAGTCGACCTCTAGCGATCCATAAAACAACAACGATAGAGTAGATCGAGGAAGAAGGTGGATATTTGGAGTGTAATGAGAGAGATCGAGATAAAATGGTGGAGGAGGATCTGAGGAATCGAGCGACGTAAAGAAGTCACAGTGGAATCACCCGCACCAGGGAGGAATACTAGGTCAACGTGTAACTGTTTGCAAAAATAGGGATATATAAATTTTAAAAATCGCACGCTCATGTGTTACTTAAATCAGGATCCTCTCTATTTCAAATGAAATGGAGGGTATCCATTTCATGGACAGGATTATCTGTTTTAGCATTCAACGAGTTCTGTTTTTCCATTTCTTTTATATTTTTTTATTCAAAAAAATCTTGGCCACTAGATTTTTTTGGGGCTTTTTCTCTCCACTAGATATGAAAAGCACCACCAATCCATTTGTGCGATTTGTAATTCCAGCCTAGAACTCCAAATTTTTCAGGGAATAGCTAGCTTGCAAATAGAAGACACAATTTTTTGGAACAACGCAATGAAAGGATAATAAAAATTACTCAACCTATCTCTTTGTGGGGCACACTATATGCAAAAATTTTATGAAAACAAGAATTCAACAAACTAGCAACAAACAATTTGAAACTACAATATACTAATAGAATTGATTACACAATATTCCTACTCTTCCATAAGTATTGAGTTTTTTTGTCATCCTAGCATAGTTTATTTAGCAAATGAATGTGCTAACTTATAGGTCTGTAAAAAATAAAATGCATAGGAAACTGTTCTACTATTCGTGTTGATAACGGATACCGATACATAGACAGAACAATCACCCCCTTACCTATATAATAAACCTGCGATGAATTTGAGGTAGGGGTATGAAGTATGAGGAAGAATTCTATATGCCCATCTCCCAACACAAGTGATCCAAGCCATCCTCGGACTGCACAACAAGCATGATGTCATTCTGAACCAAATCTATAGAGGAATCTTGCAGGGGATCTGACAAGAGAAAAAGACAAGGAAATAAAGTGGAAGAACAATTTAAAGAGCTTAAATTTGCAAAAGCGGTCCCGATATAACTCCTGAGAGGTTGGAGCAGCAGAGTATTGATATAAAAATATCGTGGAGAAGGAGGTATGCAAGGAGAAGAAAAAGTTAAGGGGAGTGAAAGTGTGGTTGCGAGATGTTCTCCGATTCTATATTCGACGAAGGCAAGTGTACCTTATCGCATATAGTATAGGATATTAAGTTCAATATCAAGGTTGTATTACCCGGGGAGATTTGATTACTCTTATTTCAAGGAGTTACTATTATCTTATCAAATTATAGTTCCTTCGGGCTTGCTTACTAAATTAAAGAAGAGAGCAAATTACTTGCAAATAAAAGAAAGGTTAAGCGATGATTAAGTGGTAGTACTCGATCTCGAATTTCTTAGGCATAAATTAATCAAAAATGTAATAACAAACTTTAACTTAATAAAATAAAGATACCTTGACCGTGGGGATTCTAGAAGCTTGAACACGCTCCTCTTGGAGAAGTGCCCAACTGAGGTTAGGTAGATCCGACTGAACTATCGTCCGTATCCGAATACTTAACGCTGGCTTTAAGTAATGAACCCCGCTATTGGATTTGACTCCAATCCGGGAGATTTACGTCACTCTATATCAAGAGAGGTGCGTGCAACTCTCTTTACTCATCAGTGTTCACTTCAAACTATCGGCCTCTCGACTAGCCAAGAATGAAAGCATGGATGAAAACTATATATCGATAATATAGTTCATTCGAAAATAAATTAAGAGAAAATCGAAGGCCTAAATTCTAAAAAGAAGAAGAGAGGTAGAACATCATGACTGATCAACTGATCCTCGAATTATCAAGACCGAGTACTATGAGGATTTAGTTACTCATGGTGTACAAAATGAAAATCATATTAAGAATATGAAAACTAAGACCCAGCAGAAGGGAAAGAGAATAACGAACTATTTTATTTCTTAATGAAGAGGAGTCACAACAAGGGTACACAGATACTATAAGAAAAGCTTCCACGACGATTACATGTGCTATAAAAAGGAAGTACAAGAACGCTACAAGGACTTGCACGAAAACTAAAAATATAAATACTTGAAATGAGAAAGAGGAAGAGAAAAGCTTAAGACATGAACAACTCTAAAATAGCAGCACCTCTCCTTCCAAAATCTGGCTGCTCAACCCTTGGAGATGATCACAATTTATATATTTTTTTTCTGTCTGGATAACGGCCCCCTAACACGCCCGAAGAGGGCGTGTCACTGTCGGTACCACCTTTCTGACTGAAATTAAAGTCTAGAGGTGACTGGCACAGTAAATGGGTTACACGCCCCTTTAACACGCCTGGGTCGGGCGTGCACCTGGGTCCTGTCGGATTCGGTGCGACTTTGGAGCGTTGAAATTATGTTCAGTAGTGATTTCTCGGGACTTGGCGGGACACGCCTCGAAGACACGCCCGTGTCTCCGGGACACGGGCGTGTCAATGGGCGTATGAGCTGATTTCAGGTAGAGACTGGCTTCAGACCGATGGCTTCATTCCACTGGGTTACATGCCCTAGGAGGGCGTGAACACGGGGCGTGTAACAACAAAACTTGGGAAAAATTGTCAAAAAACCCGTAAAAAGAAAGAAACATATTAGTGACAATAATATATACAAAAAGAGGCCAACATTTAAGCTTATAAGACATGATTTGTATATTAAAAACTAGAAAATACCCTAGTAGTTTAGACTACAAAACGAACTATCAAATTTCCCCAAGCTTAAGCTTTGCTTGTCCCCAAGCAAAGATATAAAAACTAGCTAAAATAACAAGTGACTAATTAGGAAAATTCTAATTTTGTTAACACAAGTACCATGCAAAATTTTAAGTTGGGAGAAGGTGAAACGTAAACCTAAAATAATTACTTAAACTTTGTTTACATTTTATAAGCTTTACTAACGAAAATAAATCAACAAAAATTTGAACAAAATTTCTTTAAGAGAATTAACAAAATGAAAAAAAATGCATTGAGTTGTTACTAGATCAAAGGGCCACATTATAACCATAACAATCAAATAACAAAAATCTAAATTTAAATCCAAAACTTTACTAGTCTACTTTTCCTCTTTACTTAGCTAAAAAAAACAAAAGCATGAATCAAAAGGACTTATTAGGACCGAAACATTTGGTTTAGGATTATGATTGGGAGTAGAATTCAAAGATAAATAGGGAGGCTTAAAAATCACATTAAACCAAAATAGAGAGTTTAAAAAAAAAATTTATTATAAACAAAATATTTTTCTTTCTTTTTCTTTTTTATTTTTTTATTTTCAAAACAAAGGCCATGATATTTTAATTTCATTTTGAAATTGGCCAAACAAAATCAAACACTTTTTTGAGCATTCTTTTTCAAAATTTTCTCCAAGAATATCACAAAACAACCTATCATGATCATGAAAATTTTTATTGAAACTAAAAAAGTGTAGTGCGATTAGATAGGTTGGACAAATTAGCTTTGGTGAAAATGAAATTATTAGTGGAGCTATTAATTGAAATTGGAAAAAGGCTCGAAAGCGGCTTACTAGGGGTAAAAAATTTTAGGTTGGCAAGAAGGCTCAAACGAAAACAAAAACGACCTAAATCATTTTCATGCTTTTAAATTCATTTAAAGCTTAGATTTGAAAATTTTCAAAAAGCAAGTCCTAGATAATAAAAGAAGATTGATGAAATTATCTTGAAAATATAAACAATAGGTGACTTGGATCGTTCACATCTACTACGCTAATCAAAAATTGATATTACAAAAATTATGAAAAGGAAAATAGTAGATGATGAAGTTTCGAGAAAGTAAAGAAAATAAAGGATGAAAACCATAATAAAAATGCGAGTTTTTAGAAAAAAAACATTTCGACATTAACATGCTACCATGAATTAGAAACAAACAATGAACAACATTTTACTTGTGAAACATAATTAAAAAGTACGATTAGAAATATTATAATTATCTAAGTTATTTATATGAGATTTTAGAAAAAACAAAACTAAAAGCGAGGGGTACTATCGCTTAAACTATTAAAGTAAAAACAAATATATACACGAATAGCAAAATAAGGAGGAAATCCTCCCCCAAGCTTAAAATGGACATTATCCTAAATAGAGAAAGGAGGTTAGAGAGAGAAAATCCAACAGAAATGAAAGTACAGAATTAAAAAACAGGTACTTCCCCGGTTTAATGCGTTGCGAATGCTGATTGATGCTTCTCCCCCATGCTTGCGCTTTGGAAATTCTAGCAAAGTCTTCTTCGGACTTTATGATAAATTCAACAGCGTTGGAGAGGGTGATTGTAGAAGCTTTTTCTTTTCATAGCTGTCCGGGGAAAAATATAAAATAAAGAAAACAGAAAAATAACTTGGGTTGCCTCCCAAGAATGCCCTTTGTTTAAGGCGTTGTTCCAGCTCGACGCAACAAAATATTGTCCAGCAATAAGAAGTAAAAATTTATTATTACAGCCCAACAGTCCAGAAATAAAATAAAAAGAAAAAAATTCAATCGTTTGATAGCACTAATGGTTCTGTCGTAGTGGGAATTAAGTCACTTGACGAATAGAGCTTTAATTGGTGACCATTTACCTTGAATTCACCCTTATCTGGGTGCGAAATAAGAACCGTCCCATATGGCCAAGCCTCTTTAACAACAAAGGGGCCTGACCATCACGATTTTAATTTACCCGGAAATAGGCGAAGGCGAGAGTTATAAAGAAGGACGAGATCGCCCGGCGAAAAAGTTTTAGGAAATTAAATATTTTTGTCGTGATAAAACTTTATTCTCTCTTTATATATCCTATTCCTCTCGTACGCGTTTGCGCGCCACTCATCGAGTTCATTTAGCTGGAATTTATGTTGCTCGGCGGTCAGGGTCAGATCTAGATTTAATGTTTTGAGGGCCCAAAACGCACGATGTTCTAACTCAATCGGGAGGTGGCAAGCTTTGGCGTAAACAAATCGATACGGCGTGCAGACAATCACTGTCTTATACGCCGTTCGATAGGCCCATAGGGCATCATCTAGTTTTAGCGCCCAATCCTTCCTATTTATAGAAATGATTTTTTATAAAATACGTTTTAATTCACGATTAACAACATTGAATTGACCGCTAGTCTTGGGGTGATAAGCAGTGGAAAGTTTGTGTGTTACACCATATTTTTCCAAAATTTTGGCGAACTGGCTATTGCAGAAATGTGTTCCCCAATCACTTATTATAGCGCGAGGCGTGCCAAATCGGGAGAATAAATTTTTTTCAGAAATTTAATGACTCGTGCATCATTGGTGGGGAGAGCTTGCGCTTCCGTCCACCTCAATACATAGTCGACAGCAATGAGAATGTATTTGTTTTTACAAGATGGAGGGAGGGGGCCAATGAAGTCGATGCCTCAAAGATTGAAGATTTCACTTTCAAGGAAAGATTTTGAGGCATCTCATCTCGGCGGGAGATATTTCCTGACAGCTGGCAGCTGTCGCAAGTACTTACAAGGGTGTGAGCATCTTTAAAGAACGTGGGACAATAAAAGCCCACCTCAAACACCTTTTTCGTGGTACGGTTTACCTGATAATGACCACCTGTTTGTCCCTCGTGGCAATGCCGTAAAATCTATAATCCTTCCTTACTCGAAACGCAACGTCGCACAACCTGGTTCGCACAAACATGAAATTAAAAGGGGTCTTCCCAAAAATAATTCTTTATGTCAGAAAAGAATTTCTTCTTTTGCTGACTCGAGAATTCTTTTGGCAAGACTCGGGCTACTAAATAGTTAGCCAGATCTGTGAACTAGGGTGTGGAACAATTCTTTATATTTTCTAGAGCAAGGAGGCGCTCTTCAGGGAATTTAACATTAATATCACACTCCACTAACGCTTCACTAGCAGGATTCTTTAAACGCGATAAATGGCCGGCCGCCAAATTTTCGGTGTCCCTTTTGTCCCGGATCTCTAAGTAAAACTCCTGCAAGAGGATGATCCATCACAAAAGGCATGGCATGGCATCCGTTTTACTTAATAAATACCTAAGTGCAGAGTGATCCGTGAAGACTACAATTTTTGAGAGAGTGATGTAACACCTAAACTTATCGAATGCAAAAAACGATCGCTAGAAGCTCCTTCTCGGTGGTGGTGTAGTTGGCTTGTGCAGACGTGAGTGTCTTGCTCGCATAATAAATCGGATGAAAGAACTTATTCACCCATTGGCCTAAAACATTGCCGACGGCAATATCATTTGCATCACACATGATCTCAAATGGGAGCGACCAATCTGACGCGACTAGGATCAGAGATTTTACTAATTTTTCTTTAATTAAATTAAATGCTACGATAAATTCGTCGTCAAAGAGGAAAGAAGATTCTTTTTCAAGAAGATGGGTTAACGACTTGGTGATTTTGGAAAAATTTTGAATGAAGTGCCGATAAAACCCTGCTTGGCCTAAGAAACTACGAATCGCTTTAATGTTCGTTTGAGGTGGAAGTTTTTAAATAACCTCGATCTTAGCCCGGTCGACATCGATCCCTTTTCTCGAAATCTTATGGCCGAGGACCAATCCCTCTCGGACCATAAAGTGGCATTTCTCCCAATTGAGGGCTAGATTAGTCTCCTCACAATGGACAAGCACACGCTTAAGATTTTTTAAACAATTTTTAAACGAACTACCGAAGACCGAGAAGTCATCCATGAAGACTTCCATCACCTCTTCTACTAACTCATCAAAAATTGCTAGCATACATCTTTGAAATGTAGCTGGCGCATTGCATAACCCAAATGGCATCCTTCTATACGCAAAGGAGCCAAAAGGACAAGTGAAGGTGGTCTTCTCTTGGTCCTCAGGTGAAATTGGGATTTGGAAGTATCCTGAGAGACCATCAAGAAGATAGTAGAAAGAGTGACCGGACAGACGTTCTAAGATTTGGTCGATAAAAGGTAGCGAAAAATGGTCTTTTCGAGTGGCTTCATTATGTTTTCGATAGTTGATTCACATCCTCCAACCCGTAATAGTACGAGTTGGAATTAATTCATTGTTTTCATTCACGACCACCGTTATGCCGCCTTTCTTCGGCACAACTTGTACTGGGATAACCCAAGTACTGTCGGAGATGGGATAGATGATTCCTGCATCTAGGAGTTTAATCACCTCAGCCTTCACGACTTCCTTCAGATTAGGATTTAATCGTCGTTGGGGCTGGACAGTATTGCGGGGATTATCTTCCAAGAAGATCTTATGGGTACAGAAGGAGGGGTTTATCCCCTTTATATCAGATAACTGCCACGCAATTGCGTGGCCATGATTTCTTAAAACTAGAGCCAACTCCGAAATTTATGAGTCGCTCAAATTGGAAGAGATGATAACGGGAAGCTTAGAGTTGCTTTCTAAGAAGAGATATTTGAGATGAGGGGGTTTTTCTTCAACTCTAAGGTGGGTTGTTCCTCGTAGGAGGTTTTGATTTTTAGGGATTCAATGTGTAGTGGTTCAGGTGGTGTGGGGCGAGAGAGTTCTTCAAAGCAGAAGAGCTCAGCGATAATGGGTTCATTGTACGCTGGAGATATTGACTCGAGTAGTGTAAAAGATTCATTTTCGAAGCATTCTTTTAGGTAGAAGCAGGAATCATCATTAGCTAAGGTATTACGCATCGAGGGATTTATACTAAAAGTGATTTCATCATCTCCAACCTGAAGGAGGATCTTTCCATCACTAACGTCGATAATAGCACGAGAGGTGGCAAGGAAACGGCGGCCAAGTATAAGGGTTACTTCGACATCCTCTTCGATGTCTAGGATAACAAAATCCACCGGGAAGATGAATTTGTCTACTTTAACAAGCACATCCTCTACTATCCCTAACGGATACTTAACAGATCGATCTGCTAACTGGATATTCATTTTGGTGGGGTTCGGAGGATCTAGACCTAGTTTTTTAAATAAAGAAAATGACATGAGGTATATGCTTGCTCCTTGATCAGCTAGGGAGCGTTTTACTAACGAATTACCGAAAAGGCACGGGATGAAAAACCTTCCCAGGTCATTTACTTTTTGCGGTAATTTGTTAAGTACAACAACGGAGCATTCTGCGTTAAGAGAAATATGCGAAACATCCTCAAGATTTTTCTTATTAGAGAGCAGATCCTTGAGATATTTTGCATATTTCGGCATTTGAGATATAGCCTCGCAGAAAGGAACATTAATATGAATTTGTTTTAAAATTTCTAAAAAAATTTTATAACTCTCCTCGGCGCGCTCATTTTTTAACTTAGCAGGATAAGAAATATTTGAACTAGAGGCGTGCGGCGTAAACGTAGTAGGTAAATTTGAAACTAAAATAGGAGGAGGAGTAGATGAAAGTACCATGGGTTTGTCATGTTTTAAAACTACTTCCTTTCCGCTGGGGAGGGTGATTGCATTTGCGCTTTCCCTTGGGTTTTGTTCGGTGTTTCCTGGCAGAGTTCCTTGTTGTCGCTCGGAGACCATCTTTGCTAGCTTGTCCACCTGATTTTCCAAGCTTTTAATCGACCCGGTAATGTTCCTAAGATTAGATTCATTTGTGGCAACGTACTTGGCGAAGACCTCTTCAAGCGAAGAGGGCTTCGGCTGTTGCGGTGGAAAACAGGGTGGATTTAAATTAAGGGGGGGGGGAGCTAGATTGAATGTTGGGTTATGATTATGAGGAGTATTATGGGGTCGTTGAGAGTTTCCTTGGTTGCTCCATAAGAAATTCTGATGGTTCCTATAACCTGCATTGTAGGTGTTATTGTACGGCGCGTTGTTCGGGTTATAGGAAGGCCGAGGAGAATTTCCCAATATGTCAACCTGCTCTTCTATTATAGAGGAATTATTATAATTATTATTCCAAGGTGGAGTGGTGCAGGAATCAGTCATCTCCGCCACTTGCTTTGTTAATCCCTCAACTTGGCGGGCAAGATTCGAGGTAGCGTCAATTTCAAAGATTCCTGCCTGTTTGTTAGCCCACACGCGTGGCGCATTCTATTGATATTAATTTATAGCATTTCCTCAAAAAGTTCCTGAGCGGCCTCGAGGGTTTTGTTATTTAGCGTTCCCCCAGCAGCTCCGTCGATCATTTGCCTTGTTAAGGAATTTAAGCCGTTATAAAATATTTGCACTTATTGCCAAGTGGGAAGCATATGGTGTGGGCACCTTCGCAATAGCTCCTTGAAGAGCTCCAATGTATTGTAGAGAGTCTCCGATTCTATTTGCATGAAGGATTCAATATCTGTGCGCAATTTGGCGGTCTTTGCAGACGGGCAGTACTTTGTAAGAAATTTCCCCGCCATCTCGGCCCACATAATGATGGACCCTATAGGAAGAGAGCTCAGCCACTGTTTAGACTTTGACCGCAATGAGAAAGGGAAGAGACATAATTGAATGGCGTCATCTGAGACTCCATTGATTTTAAAAGTATTGCAAATTTCGAGAAAATTTGAAATGTGGCAATTTGGATCATCGTCCGGGAGACCATCGAAGGTCACCGACTGCTGCACCATTTATATAATGTTGGACTTGATCTCAAAGTTATTATTTACCACCATGTGGCGAACAATACTTGATTGTGTACCCTCCAAATTTAGCCACGCATAATAGGACATAGTCGTTTGCTGGGCCTCATCTGGGTTTGGTGGATTAAGATCAATAGTTTTTGTGGCAGTGTCCCCGATCGACTCTTCGATGCCTAAATGCGATTCCTTATCACGAGAGTGGAGGCAACGCAAAGCAGTGCGCTCTATCTCAGGATCAAAAGGAATATTTGAAGAGATTCCTCGGGTCATACACTAAAAAAAATAAAGAGAAGTGGGAGAGAGATAACGATAAAAAACTGCGAAAAGAGATGATAAAATTAATAGCTATCCTCTTTTCAGAATATCAAAACAAAATGTCTCCGACAACAGTGCCAAAAACTTGAAATAAAAATCTCGTGGAGAAGGAGGTATGCGTGGAGAAGAAAAAGTTAAGGGGAGTGAAAGTGTGGTTGCGACATGTTCTCTGATTCTATATTCGACGAAGGCAAGTGTACCTTATAACATATAGTATAGGATATTAAGTTCAATATCAAGGTCGTATTACCCGGGTTGATTTGATAACCCTTACTTCAAGGAGTTACTATTATCTTATCAAATTATAGTTCCTTCGGGCTTGCTTACTAAATTAGAGAAGAGAGCAAATTACTTACAAATAAAAGAATGGCTAAGCGATGATTAAGTGGTAGTACTCGATCTCGAATTTCTTAGGCATAAATTAATCAAAAATTTAATAACAAACTTAAAATTTATAAAATAAAGATATCTTGACTGTGGGGATACTCAAATCATGAACACGCTCCCCTCGGAGAAGTGCCCAAATGAGGTTAGGTAGATCCGACCGAACTCTCGTCCGTATCCGAATATCTAACACTCGATTTAAGTAATGAACCCGGCTATTGGATTTGACTCCAATCCGGGAGATTTACATCACTCTCTCTCGAGAGGTGCGTGCAACTCTCTTTACTCTTAAGTGCTCACTTCAAACTATCGGCCTCTCGGCTAGCCAAGAATGAAAACATGGATGAAAACTATATATCGATAATATAGTTCATTCAAAAATAAATTAAGAGAAAATCGAAGGCCTAAATTCTAAAAAGAAGAAGAGAGCAAGAACACCATAACTGATCAACTCATCCTCGAATCATCAAGATCGAGTACTATGAGGATTTAGTTACTCATGCTGTAGAAAATGAAATTCATATTAAGAATATGAAAACTAAGACCCAACAGAAGGGAAAGAGAATAACGAACTATTTTATTTCTTAATGAAAAGGAGTCACAATAAGGGCTCAAAAATACTATAAGAAAAGCTTCCATGACGATTACAAGTGCTATAAAAAGGAAGTACAAGAACACTATAAGGACTTGCATGAAAACTAAAAATATAAATACTTGAAATGAGAAAGAGGGAGAGAAAAGCTTAAGACATGACCAATTCTAAAATAGCAGCTCCTCTCGTCCCAAAATCTTGCTGCTCAACCCTTGGAGATTATCACAATTTATAGATTTTTTTCTGTCTGGGTCACGCCCCCCTTACATGCCCGGGGAGTGCGTGTCATAGGGGTGTTTCACAATCGGTGTGACCTTTCTGACTGAAATTAAAGTATGGAGGTGACTGGCGTGGTAAATGGGTTACATGCCCCTCTGACACGTCAGGGTCGGGCATGTACCTGGGGCGTGTCGGATTCGACATGACTTTGGAGCATTGAAATTATGCGCCGTAGTGATTTCTCGAGACTTGACGGGACAAGCCTCAGAGATACGCCCATGTCTGTGGTACATGGGAGTGTCAGTGGGCATGTGAGGTGATTTCAGCTGGAGACTGGCTTCGGACCGATGGCTTCATTCCGCTGGGTTACACGCCCTAGGTACACGCCCTGGGAGGGCGTGACTAGGGGGCGTGTAACAACAAAACTTAGCAAAAACTGTAAAAAAACCTGCAAAAAGATAAGAATATATTAGTGACAATAATATATACAAAAAGAGGCCAACATATAAGATTACAAGACATGATTTGTATATTAAAACTAGAAAATACCCTAGTAGTTTAGACTACAAAATGAACTATCAAGTATTGTCAGCATCGTTGACAATGTCACAAGGTTTGACATGAAATTATTTGTCCTCTATGATTTGGATTTCCTCTTTTGGAGCTTAGGCATACTCCTCCTCACCTTAAAGAACCACCTCCTCCAATGGAACAAGCATAACACATAAATCTTCTACCTTATCCCACGTAGCATCCTCAATAATGTTGTTAAAAATAAGTGTAGTAAAATATGCACAAGTGGAGAAGGAATAGTGCTAGGGATGGAATCAGATGAATTAGGCACCAAATCCTCACAAATAATCGAATCCATGGGTAGTGATAAATCTACGAGGGAGATGGGCTCATCCATGTCGGAGCACACTACTCTAAAAATGGCTTTTAGCCACGGTTTTTTTGCCACGGGGAAAAACCGTGGCTAATACTGAAGTATTAGCCACGGTTCCTATTCCGTGGCTAATAAGTTAGTATTAGTCATGGGTGACTAATCCGTGGCAAATAACCCGACTTTTTGCCATGGTTTGCCCGTTTCGTGGCTAATAATCTAGTATTAGCCACGAAAGCCTAATCCGTGGCAAAAGGTCGGGTTTTTTTAGTCCCACACCGCCAATAAAAAGTTCGATTTGGGGTTTATATAGGCCATTCAAAATTATTGTTTGAAATGAAATCGGCGTGGCGGCAACCGAGCGGGGGCGGCGACGGTGGAGGCGGCCAAGCGGCGGCGGAGGCGGCCGGGCGGCGGCGGCCGGGCGGCGGCGGCCGGGCGGCGGCGGCCGGGCTGCGGTGGCCGGGCGGTGGCGGACGGCCGAATATTTTTTATGTTAGGTTTATTACAGGCCCTTTAGCCACGACAATTGAACCGTGGCAAATGAGGAACTTTTAGCCACGACAATTGAACCGTGGCTAATAACTTATTAGCCACGGATTCAGCGTGGCTAATACTATTAGCCACGCTCGCATTGCCCACACCCATTTGCCATGGGTAGGCCGTGACTAATAGTTATTAGCCACGGTTTTGGACTTTTAGCCACGGAAATCTGCCGTGGCTAAAAGTCTATTTTTTAGTAGTGGCATAAATCAGGAACATCTCTGATAGGAATATCCACATCATTCCCTTCCAAATATGAAGGTGATGTGAGTAAATCATCAGAGACAAAAGGGATGCTTCCTGAAGTACGAGTCGAGATGACCTAGATATCCAGTTCATCATCCTCTTCTAATTGGCGAACATACTCAGCACAATCCTTTAAGGCGTGATCTGCGCTTCGAAAAAACAAGCACAATTTCCCATTACTCCTTGATCCTTGTGGAGCTGAATTGGAATAGGAAAATGGTACATGCAACTAGACATATAACCATAAGACTTGGTCACATTGTATGCAGTACCGCAGGATGACGATGCTCCATACACTGAGCTATAAGAATTATATCCATAATATCCTATGTAGCATTTATCACTCAAATGATTAGTATCTACGCACCAACGACTACGAATGTTAAGACTTGAGTTCATGGTGCAAGGATGATGGATTCAACAAGATAAAAACATTGTCCATTCAACTACACCCAACAATAAATCACTACAATAGTCTATTTCACTAGAAAATAACGGACTAATTAACTATGCAAGATAAATAATTAAAATATTTACAACTGCTTTTCCTAACAAATGACGCAAAAAACTTGATGCATTGATAGCAAGTGCATTGGTCACACAAGTAATATATAATGGAGAGAGTCTCCCCATGTATCGATCTCAGAGGAATGTAGGTTGGGGCTTGTGCTTTGATTGCTTAGAAATTAATTGTAAGGATTTAAATAGAGATTTGGATTAGTTTCTGTGAATTGCAAATAAAAAGAACTAAACTATAACTATGAGGGTCACAAAAACTACTTCATAAGGTAGATGGAATTACGTAGGCTGTTAGCATTGCTTAGCTTGGTGGATGGATGAGAAGACTTGCGTATGGAGTAGAATCACCGACAGACATGAGGGTCACAGTCACCTCCTTGCAAGATGCACTACCAGTAGTTGCTATAGTGGCAAAATAGTATCACAACAATGGAGTGCGTGAGATACAACCAATTCTGAAGGCTCATCGAGGATTCTAGGTAGGAAATGAGGGGCATCAGTATGCGTCCTCGCTCAGTACATAACTGATGTTCATGGTACAAGAGGGCTCTCACCTCCTCTCACTTGACCTATCTCCTTCGATGAATAATAATCCAACCATATCTATAGTAATGTATCCTCTTTGAAGATCAATCTTCGATTCAGCACTTGAAGGCTTGTGATGATGGAGATGGCCTAGGTAAAATCCCTAATGGAGGGAAGATGGGGGGAAGGAAGCTGTAGCTCCTCTCTAAGGTGGACGGTGATGCAGGGCGAAACTGGGGTAGAAGGGCGCAAAAAGGAAAGAAGTTCCGAAATAAGGGCAATGACTGCCCTTAAATAGAAAATACTGTCAAAAAGGTCATACATGATCGTGCAAGCAAAACTATGCAATATTTAATGTCAAATTTTTAAACAAGCCAAGGGTCCGCCCATGTGATTTTAACTAACGCATGACTACAACAACCGTGCATGAATAAAAACACATGGGTTGGTACTGACTATAATATTTCCGGCCAAAGAACAGCTCGTGCGATTTTCTTCTCGGGTTGTTGAAATCAACTGTGTGTGAAGGAAACACACGACCAATAAAAATCATAAAATTTAAATTTTCAGACAAAACAGGCAGCTTGTTCGATTTACTTTTAGATGGTCGAATTTGACCGTGCGTGATCAAAATGCTTGAGCGGCGATAGACCCCAAATTTTTTAGCACATTGATCTCGTATAGGCAAAACACCATGTATATAAAGGAATTTCACATGTAAGTGCGATTAGGAAGATCGACATCTCATCCTGGACGAGGAAATGCACCATCAAAACACCCGTGCATGAAGAAAAAATGCATGACCAAGCAAAATACATAGAATTCAACAATGAGATTGGGCTATGCCCCTACATGTCCAAAATCACAACATGAATTAAATAACATAACGGAAAGCACCACATGCTTACCCCCAACAATAAAGTGTGTAATTGCACTACAAAACAAGAAAATAATGCACTTTGTGTGAGAATTCAGAACTAAGTGAGTAAGAGCAATAATGAACTAAAAGTAAAGTGCATGTGTTTGAAATCGAGCCCAGATGAGTCAAAAAAACCCTATATAAATCAGACAAATCTAGTATGTCATCACATACACTCAAATATTATCATGTACACTCCAATATTATCATGTACACTTCAATATTATCATGTTAACTAGACTGCATTGTTTAGTAGTACATGGGAAAGCCTAGAGCTAACACCGTCAGTAGCGCTACCACTATCATATAGCTTATCATTAAGTAAATAAGCATATCATCACGTGAACAAGTGTGTAGTCATGTGAACTTGAAAACATGAGTCGAAGAGCTATTTCGGGATATCCATGAACCTGTTTAGCAAATAATCATTTTCTGGGTGTCCGATCTTCTTGGAATTTTATCCAATGGCCCAAATATTTCTCCTATGAACCCTAAATAGGGCAAAGAAGTTATCCCATCTCATTCTCCAACTCATTCATGACTTTGTGGCTAGGGTGTGCACGAGATCTCGAAGGAGGAAGAAGAGAAATATCCTACCATTGCTGGAGATTCAGTGCTCCGTTTGACAATCTAAGACTGGATTTACGGGGAGGGCTTGAAGGCGAAAGTTTCCATCCGTGCTATTCAAGGAATCCATGATAAGGAAGAGCTATCATAAGGTAACAATATCTCTCCTTTTAGTTTTAGGATGCATGCATGGCATCTTTTCCTCATGCCTTTATTTTTCTATAATTTCTTGGCACTATATCTCTCAAATGAGAGGGGTTCAGGTCACCTTGGTTTAAGAGTAACCATCAGGTCGATTGAGATCTTCCCAACATTATTTGCATTATAAATCCGCTCAATTAGTGGATTAGGCTTTGTGGGTGAAGCCGTAATCACGATTGGTAGTCTAATTTGGTGATGTTGCTTGACGTGCATTTTAGGATTTTTGCTAGAAATCCAATTACAATGTTTTAGGAATAATTGTGCGTGATGAATGCTATATAAAGATATGGATTTGTCTTTGTGTTCGGCTGGCTAGCCTCGTGATGGTATGATTCATGTGTGGGGAGTTTCCCGGAAAGGCAAGTCCCCTTTTTGTAAAACTGATGAGAATGCCTGTAGTTTTAGAAAAGCTTGGGTGATGCAACCCATGAGTGGTTTGAGTCCAAGCAAGGTTTCTTAGCATCAGTTGTGATGTTTTAGTTGGATTGATAAGAATGTCAAAGCTTATGGGCAAGCCCGGGTGTTGAGGACCATGAGCGGGTGGGGCTAAGTAAGAGTTCTATTTATGGCTTGAATGATGTTGGGGGAAATGGAAGTACCTATGTGATTGATGTGATGTGATGATGTGTGATGATATATTAGAATCATACACGATATAAGATCCCTTGGGTGAAACCTAGGATTGCACATATGGTGCATTTATTGGCCACCTTTTAATTTAAATACCTAAAATAGAAACGTGTGTGATGTTTGCGACACCCATTCCTGTTGTTTCTATGCTAACTTTTGTTTTTTTATATATGCATACAAAGAGATGAACTGTAGGATAGTGGAGTAACCCGGGGTCTGCTAGGGATAGCTGGGAAGAGGGGTGTTGCAACACCATTGTGGTCAGCCATTACAAACCCGCATTATACCACTTCTTTTATGATGGTTGCGAGGCAAAGATCGCAAGGTAGAGCAAGCTCACCGACCAAAAAGGCCTAAACCAAAAAGTGTACCACCTCCTGCTATTCAGAGTTACATGTTCTTTCTTTGTTTATGTCTCTGATTGTATGTCGAGGTAGCATATGTCTAATTTAATTTTTTCTTTGTGTGATATGTTGGATATGGATTTGAATATTTTGGTTAAGACTATAAAGCCATTTGGATTCCTATGTTTTAGTGGACTGCTCCTAATCTTGTTCTTGTGTTTCAGCTGTTTAATCTTTAGTTTTTAGATAGGTAGTGTTCTTATATCATTTTATAACACCAAGTCTGTAGCGTTTATACGATGTGGGTTCCCGTCCGGATGCATATTTTTCGATCATTGTAGGGGAGGTGTTACAATTTGGTATCAGAGCCAGGTTGGTATCGAGGTTGAGGTTAGGTGTTAGTTAGTGATTGATTTTGTGTAATTGGATATCGCAAAGTAGTTATCCATATATGAGTATTTTGTGGGACCGTGAGTGTCTATATGTTCAAGTTTTATGAATAGAACTTGATTTGTTCACTACCTTGCTTATGCTAGGCTAGAGGAGATAATGCAAGGGCATTGAGACTGCGAGAGGAGCCTACGATGAGTAGTGTTACTGCCCCAGGCCTTCTGAATATGCATGTTCCTCCATCAGATTTCTATTGCGTACTAGCAGAGGCAATAGAGCCTCCTAAGCTACAATAGTGCCACAGGTTACGACACCTGTAGTGTAGGTTACGACTCATGTTATTCTAAGTATATCACCTATCACGCCTAAGGGAGGGGCTATACATATAGAGTCATTAGCTGAGAGTACTATTGTTGGGCAAGGAGATTGCCATATAAAGTACTTTCTGAGTTTCCATCTTCCAATATTTAAGGGAGTTGACATTTCAACTTATGCTGAGAACTGGTTGGCAAGTATTCAAGAGCTCTTGAAAGCAGTAGAGACCCCAAAGGACAAGCTATCCCAGTTTGCAATCTTCTTGTTGGAAGGTGACACAAAGTTTAATGGGTGAGCTTGAGTGGCTGTCTGTTCCCTAGACACACCCCATCTATGGTTGTGTTTGAGAGCGCTTTCCTAAATTGGTACACCCCTCATCGAGAAGGTTAGCCCTTCAGTGGCAGTTTCTACATTTGGTGAAGCACAACAGGACTGTAGATAAGTACCTAGAGGATTTTACTTGGTTAGGTCATTATGTGGGGATGACCATGACAGATGATGAGGAGGCAGATAAGCTATTATATCATAGGCTGAGAGAGAACTTGAGGCAACCACTCATATCCCCGAGGAATGCACGTTTCAATTAGTGTTGAAGAAGCTAGGATGTTGGAGAGTAACATGGAGTGGACTTAGTTCCTTAAGAGTCTTGCGATAAAGTAAAGACAAGTCTTCTTAGTCGTAGTAGAAGTATGAATGGAGTGGGTGGAAGAAGAAGTCCCATCCTTTCAAGTTTGGAGAAAAAATAATATAGCTTCTAGAGGGGTCAGTTTTAGGAGACCACTGACGTGCTTTAAGTATGGCAAATCGGGTCATAAAATTCTGGATTGTACCACGAGTGGTGCTGAGCCAGATTAGAGACAGGATTAGTCGACGTGTTCTGACCCCAGTTATGTGGATAAGGGGAAAATAGTGGAGTTGAGTGCTTTACACTTCCCTCCAGTGCAGCCTAGAGCTTACAACCTTGAGTAGTAGGAGGAAAATTATTAGCTTGATATGGTGATAGGTACAAGTAGTTTAAGTTTGTTTGCTAGTTTAAAATAATTTATGACCATTCATGTATGTTGGATATATGTTAGGCTTTTTTTTAGTTTTTAGTGACCCCTCTAGAGTGTTATTCGATATGTGAGCATCACACTCCTTTCTCAAAAAAAATTTATCTGATGATTGGAGTTGAGACCTTCGAGGCAGGTGCGAAGTTTACTGTGCGCATGCCCAATGTGTCTTTTATGACTATCGGGAAGAAAGGGTACATTTGTCTTAGTATATACAAAGTAGACTTTGTGTTGGTAATGACAATACTACTGTTAGCCAAGTTTGATGTTATCTTGAGAATGGATAGGCATGCAGAGTAGCGGGCTAGTATTTACTGCTAGTTGAAGGTGGTGAAGCTGAGGAGCAAGGGAAAAGAGGAGGTCATGTTTGAGGGCCTTAGTGGATTGGTCTGCTCCCTGATTTTGTCCATGTAGATGGTGCGTGTAGTGAACCAGAGAGGCGTAGCATATGTAGCTTTGTTGGATGTTTACTCCACAAAGTTAGCAATTCGAGATGTGTCGGTGGTGGTAATGTTTGTGGACATGTTTCACGAAAAGCTTCCGAGAGCACCTCCTCAGCGTGAGATCGACTTCACGGTAGAATTGGTACCGGGAGCAAGGTCATTTTCACGTCCTCCATTTTTGATGGCACCAAAGGAGCTGGCAAAGCTCAAAGTTTAGTTGCAAGAGCTATTAGAGAAGGGGTACATTAGGCCCAGCTCTTTGTCGTAGAGTGCGTTAGTGCTATTTTTGAAGAAGAAATATTGAATTATGCATTTGTACATCGACTACCGAGAGCTGAATAAGTTGACCGTCAAGAATAACAATTTTAGTCCGTAAATAGATGACTTGTTTGGCCACGTGTTAGTGTTGGTGGTGTACTAAAAGTTGGACTTAATGTTGTGGTATTACTAATTGCGTATCCATAAGGAGGATATTCCAAAGATAATGTTTATGATGAGCTATGATCATTGTAACGTCCCATTTCAAGCTATACCCCTTATATGTGTTGTGGTGTCACTATGGTGACTTGATACTGTAGTTAGATCAGGCCTGAAGTGAATTTGTCAAGATAAGTTATGATCCGTCGAGATAAGTCATGATTCAACGAGATAACACAACGAATTCATCGAGACTAGTAGTGGTTAATCGAGATAAGTCCTGATTCGTCAAGTGAACTCGAGTGGACTCATGTATTCGTCGAAATGACTCGTGTAATAAACTCAATGCACACTATGATTCGTCGAGGGATTTCGATGATTCATCGAGTATATATGACGAATGGACTTAGAATTTTTTGTGTGTGCTGTCTTGATAACTCATGGCCTGGGAGAAGATTACAGATTGAACCGATATTTCTGGACTTGTACTATTACGGTGAAATTAATCTCCTTATCTTGTTAAGTCCTATTTTTATATTATAACCAAGTTAGATCCAATAAAGGAGTGGCACATGGCATGGAGACTTTTAACCATAAATTAACTGATCCTTCCTTTATAAAGGATCATCCGAAACCTAGCCGCAAAACATTGTTCTTCTTCAGCCAAGACAAACTTCTCCCCCAGAAGAACGAAAAACCGCAGTAAATGCTAGTAGTCGAACACCATGCCACCAAGGAGGAGAACACGATCCATGACCGAAAACTAGGTGAGCTTCCTAACCTCACCCTTAGTGCTAGATATGTAGATCCAAAGTGTAGGAGATACATTAGCTCAAGAGAGCTTGGTTTGAGAGTTTAATGTAGTTTCCTAGGAAGGAACCACGCTGGAACTTTCGTTCTAGGTCATCGATCGCCGCATGAATGTCTTCAATCATCTCCTCTCTTCATTACGAAGATGGCAGACTTCATTTCGTGAAGATCAGTGGTATAATGAGGGATAAAGGGAGGATAGAAGTTGTATGTGCCTTGTGTGATGGCTGGAGGAAGGAGACGAACTGATGCCGTTCATCCGTCTTTACGATGCATGCAGAAAGTGCTGAACAGAAATCTATTTTATGTGCGCAACAGACTTTAAGGCCGATTTTAGGTATGACTCAGTCTGATTCAGGTCTTGAGCTCAACATGAAAGTTGAAGCCCTCAGAAATACCTTTTCAATAGATGGTTACAAGTTTTCTGAGGTGTTCTATATCTCTCTAAAAGCACGACCGAAGTTGCTGCATTGAAATGACGTTTGTACAGGATGAGTTCTATCCAAGTGTACTCAGCCAGACTAAAACTCAATTTTAGGTGTGATAGGTTTAGATATGGACACCAGAATCAACACAAAAGTTGTAGCCCTCATGAAGACCATTCCAACGGATGGTTGCACATTATTTCTAGAGGACTGTAGTTCCCAGAAATTTAGTTTTAGTAAACCTATGTCGTGAACATATAAATTTTATAATTTGCAAACTTCTCTCATAATAATATTTGTCTGATGCTTATGAAATTTGGGTGACATACACTTGATGATATTTTTTAAACTCACATTGTGTTTCATATGATTTGGAGAAATATGTGTTTAGATGTTGCTAATCACTTCTTATAAATTATTGTGCCATGAATAAGTATATTGGAACATTATTGGGGCTAAAGGTTTGTGGATATGATTGAAATGCTAGACCTGAGCTATAGCAGAAATATCAGGGGATCTGGATCTGATATGCCTCATTTAAAAGTTTCATGATTATTTCTCTTAAGAGGATAGAATACATGACTATTGAGATTATGATTGTGGAAATAAGTAGTAGTTTTGGATATTATTGATGATCAATGCTGATTTGTTATGCTGAATCTAATGCTGAAAATGGTAGATATAAATGTTGGGGCATCCTATATTAAGGAAAAAAGAGACTCGGGGTGGAGCCCTTGCGTGCTTAATGGCACAGGTAAGATGCAATGTGAAGGGACTTGGTTGGAGCCCATGGTATTTGGGTGCATGGAAATGTGTGAGTTCTGAACGTGCATGTTTTTTTGGCCACACAGTGTCTGATCCTATGTTGGGAATTAATGGGGCAGGTCAACGGGCTTGCCAGTTGTCACACTCATAGAAGCCGACAGTTGAACCTAGGACGGTTGGGCTGGTATCTTTGGTGCTTACTTCCCAAAGACCACCTCAGTGCCTGTTGAGCCGGTTGGGCTGGGCTCTTTGGTGTTTACTTCCCAAAGACCCCTTTTGTACTGTTAGGCTAGTTGTGTTGGGCTCTTGGTGCACATCTACCCAAGACCCCTTTTGTGTCATGTACGCAAGAGCTCCGCTGGTTAGAGGACGATAGCGTTGAGGCGTACGAAGGCCTAGGCCTGGTAGTGTGGATACCCTCCTAGTAGTGTAGATGTATGCTCCACTATCCCCATTGGGCCATGACAGGTGACGCCGGAGAGGATCACTAACTCTCGAAAAGTGGGAACTAAGTTCTATATTGACATAGCAAATGTGTGTGTGTGTATGCTTGGGTGAGTGATGAAGATCATGATGGATACGGAGATCGTGTTGAGGATTGTGTGAAGATTGACGGTGATGCCGTCCCGATTCCATGCAAAGACTCATGACTTCAGAACAATAATTTGGATGTACGCCATCGCCGCGTCAATAATTCGGATGCCCACCATCACCGCATTAACAATTTGGATGCACACCATCGCAATTACAACCTTCGCCCGCGACCGCATTTAGTTAAATAATGCTTAATATGTTTTGGCATATAAAGCAGCGTGTTTATTTTAGTTTATTATTGCCACAGTTTTATCTTGCTTTCAGTTTTTATCTTAAATAGTTTTATTTCATCTTTGTTTTAAAGGCTAGGGTGAAGCCTCTTGTGTGTGTGGTTTGTATTGCACAAACTAAGCCTATAAATAGGTCCATTGTAAGAATGAAAAACATTTTTGAACCCTAAAAAAGACATTGTGTGGATCTCTAGGCCAACCCAACCCCCACCCGCTGCCCAGCTCCTCCCTCCCAGGTCTTCCATCCTCCACTTTTGGTGGCCTCTCCACGGTGTGTAAAACTCCTTTGGTGAGACTCTGAAGTTGGTTGACATGCATACTTTCCGCCCGGTGCGACTTTGGTGGATCCATGGCGTGTGACTCACCGCAAAACTTATCTTTTGATTGAATAATGAATTTTTATACCTCTCTTTGTGTGTTTCCTCTTACACATAACGGTTAGGTGGAAGATAAATGTGTGATTTTCGGATAGCTTTGGAATAATCGCTGCACGTTTCTGATCAATCTCTTTGTGATTTTTAATGTTTGTTTTTTTCTAAAGGATCCGGCAAACCTACGCCAACTTTGTTTTGGGAGTATAATCTGACTAAATTTTGATCTTCATATTTTTAGTCGGGTGATCACCCTTGGTTCGTGTTTGTGAATGAAATAACATTTATTATTGGTGGCTAATTCACTTGCAAAATTTGTGAGCGTAAATTAGATAGTTAGAGAGAGGGTTTGCCTTGCGTCGCAATCTGGAAGACTAGGCATGCATCAATTTGATATCAAAGCGAGGTTGGCCAATTTCTAAACTTGGACCTGGTCCACACTAATTCACCTAGGCTTTACGTGTGCACAAAATTTTTTCCCAAAACAAAAAGGAAAAAAATTATTTCCTTGCAAATCGCATGCCCACTAGATCCGGTCACGAACATCACACCAACTCCGGTCACGAGTATCATACATACTCGTCGAGTATGGCCGATGAACGACACCCAAATCAAAACCCTACTCCGGTTGATGACCTTCGCATTGAGATGAATCAACAATCAGGGGAAATCCGGGGAATGATGGCCCAACTTTTGGACAATCGAACCCCCTCACCACCTAGAGTTCATAGGCTGCCCAATCGTAACCACCACCATGAGGATGACGACCGTGATGATTTGTCTCCACGTGATCGTCCACAAAATTGTCGCCCGAAATGAGACGTCGACCTTACCCGCACTACTAAATTTAATGCTCCCACCTACTATGGCTTAGGAGAATCACAATTTTTTCTAAATTGGGTCATGGATATGGAGTGTTATTTTGAGTGGCATCACCTATTGGACCCGTAGAAGGTTCAAGTGGCAAGAATGAAGTTAACGGGACGAGCAAAGGTATTTTGGTTAAATGAGGAGCGATGTTTTTGAGCAGAGAATGGTGTTGTAACATCCCTCAGGAAACTAGACCCCCTAGGAGTTGTTTTGTCATGACTAGGTCATGACAAAACCCTAGAAGCCCAAGAAGACCAAGTGGACCAAGGAGTATAGATGGGATCATTATGGTCTGTAGATAGTAGATTCCTAAACCCTAGTTTAGGATGATCATGAGACTCCAAGACCACACCATGACCTCACCAACCTATTGAAAGGCCCTAAGGGTCAATTGGAGTCAACCCAAGGTGGCCAAGTTGACCTAGGACCATACTAGGCTTAAATAGGGAAAGATGCCCTAGCTAAGGGCAATGTGCCCCTAATGAGCCCAACCAACCCTATTAAGGTCTCCATAGAACTAAAGTGGGGTCAATGGGTCACTAAGGATCCTTTGGGGTGAACTCAAAAGGTCAAATTTACCCAGGTCAACATTAGTCTAGGTTAGGTTAAACTTAGCTCAAATGGGCTAACCCAAGCTCAAGCCCTATTCACTTGGGCTAACCATCTCATAATTAATTAATGTCATGAATTAGTGGCTGCAATTAGGCTAGTGTGATGAAAAAAATTCAGCCTTGAGGGGGCAGGAGAGAGAACGCTTAATTTCCTCTTTAATGGAGGAGAGAGAAAATGAGTAAAGGTCATTCATGGCATAGGGAAGCGAAGGGCCATTCTTCTTTGCTTGGTTCATCTCCCCTAACAGCCTTGAGAAGATCAAGAGCCATTCCAGTCTTTTCTACTAACTGGATGCAGAGAACCACCATGGCCGAGCCAAGCTTTCAATGGCCATTAATGTCCATTGATGACTTGGCCTCTCCCCTCCCTAATTGAGGCTTAAAACACCATCAGTGGCCTGAGAGGAGTTTTCCCCACCACTTACCTGAAGAATTCGAGCCATTCCACTGTATAGTTACAGAAACCCGAGTGGCGCCACCACCACCATGATGACCCGACGATCGGCGCGACTCCAGACCACCACAAAGGTCCTCCCCTTCTTCTCCTTCCATGGGTAGATCGTAGGACTAATTAGGATCAAGGTTTGGGCTCAATTGAGACAGATTAGAGGTTCGACTTTCCTTGTTTTTGGAGAAAATTGAGATTGTCGGGATGTCCGAAAAAGGCCCCTCCGGAGGCTGTGTCGCCGCCTAGCGATAGCCACCACCTCGACGAAGGTGGTGGTGGTGGTGGCCGGTCAGGGAGGTGGCCGGGTGGCCGGTGGTGGCGGCTGGAAAAAGCTCTAGGTCAGGATGATCCTATCCGTCAGCTGGAGGTATACGATGACCGGGGGCCGCTGGATGTGCTTTAAGATTTGTGCTAGAGATTATTTAAACTATAGGTTATATTTTCATATCATTTCATTTCTATCACAGAAATTATATCTAATGTTTCTATTTATTAAAAATACCACGGGACACCTATAGAAAAAGTAGTAAATATCAAAGTTGTAGCACTAGGGGTGTACTTTATTTTAAAATTAGTTTGAACCAATTCGGGTGCCTGGTTTGACCAGGGCACTCATTTTTGTGGGGTCTATACCTAGGGCAAGACAGAGATTAAAATGTGTGTCCCCACTTCACCACAAGTCCAAATGACCTGAAATTTTGAAAGGGAGTCACCCTAAGCTATACCTAGGTCCTTTAAAAATATGGGAATTTTTGGAGATAAATTTTCTATAGTTTTAGAAATTATTTAATAATCATAGGGTAAATTAATTTAGGGACCTAAAGACCTCTAAAT
Source organism: Platanthera zijinensis (assembly GCA_039513925.1). NCBI lineage: Eukaryota > Viridiplantae > Streptophyta > Magnoliopsida > Asparagales > Orchidaceae > Platanthera > Platanthera zijinensis. Next base: position 47,726,191 of record CM077098.1, on the reverse strand, counting down.
CCTCCCAAATTTTGGTGAGTGGTTCTTAGGGTCATTATGAGGTTCCTTATTTATTTTCACCTCATTTAGAGTTGATTTGGTTAGGAAATGTGTAAACCCTAGTTTTTCCCCAAAAGGGGTATTTAGGTCAAAAGTGCACCTTGTGGGTTTGGGTGGCCAAACAACCTCAACAGAGGCTGAGATTTTGGCAACTGGTTTGAAATGACATTTAACTCCCTTATAGGTATTATGGGGTGGTTTGGGGTAGGATTGCCCTAGGACCTAAGTTCAAACCCTAAGTTTGGACTTTGGGGGTTTGAGAAGGGCATGGGGTCAAATGCCCTTGTATGGACTTGAAATTTGTTAAAAAGGACCCTATGGTCGTTAAAGTCCTCTGGTGGAAATTTTAGTGGATTTAGAGATGGTTAAACCCCTCAAAACCCTAACCCTTATTTTTGGCACAACCCTTATACATGTAAGAAGGGCCACCAAAACTTAATAAAAAACTATGAAACTTGGGTAGTAAGGTCATATGGTTAATAAGAGCCACTGGTGATTTTATTGGTAATTTTGAAACTATACATTTAGTACCTTATTTATAATACATGGATTTGCCTTTGATGGTCTTTTGTTTATTATGATCACACAATTTAATAGAAAGTTATGAAAATTGGGAAGAGTTTATTATAGGTCAATATACTCATACTTGAATTTTATTATAATTTTTAGATGTATATTTCCAGTACTTTCTTCACAAGCTTTTAAAAATATAATTGTATTCAAAATTGGATTCAGAGCTAAATGATTTATTTAAAATTGTGAAACTCATGTAAAAGTGTGCTTAGGCCATTATGCACATGAGGAATATTTTATTATAATTTTTAGATGATTTTTTGCAGTAGTTGTTTCATTAATTTAAGAAAGAGGATTATTTTTCTAAATTAAAATTAGAGCTCATTACTCACTGGGAAGTTTGGATATTTTGTCAGGAGTGTTTTTAGGGCATATTAGTCATGTTTGAATTTTCTTATAATTTTTGGAAGCGTATTTACAATACTTTACTAGTTAAGCTGTTAACTATGTGTTTATATTTAAAATTATGGATCAAGGGTTTAAACCTAGCACAAAAAATTGGGAGACTTGAATTTACTGTTTAATAGCTGCTTAGTATTTACCGTAATTTTATGGAGCAATTTTCATTATTGTAAGGGCCACTTCATATTAAAACTGGGGCACTTGGATTTTTATGAGAAATAACTAAAATGTCAGATAAATTAGTAAAATTTTAAGTTTCTGGATTTAGTCTATAAGTGTCATGATAGGCCTCCATTAATTATCTTAGGTTGTTTTGATGAGGATTTAGTTTACCTCCTATCATGCACGTCATATAACATAAGATGGTCTGCTTTTAGTAAAATTGCGGAAATTGTGTTAATATGGGGAAAGGTCATAGGGAGATGGGATTGTTGTTTACTGATTTTGGTAAGTGGATTGGAGTATACCATAGATGTTGGGAAGAGTAAGTAGTAGAGTTGTCTAAGTTTAGGTGGTACTTAGGATCGACGAAAGATCGTCTATCCTGTGAAGGGAGAGAGAAGGTCAAACACATTAGGGTTAGAACCATTGTAATACTAAAGGGATCAAGAATTAGGTATTAACAAATAATATTAAGTGTCTTACAAAAGGGAGCTTTGGGCCTCAGCCCATCGTAGTTCCTAGTGCCTTTTGAGAGCCCTTCACGGGGTATGCCGGGGGCAGACCTTGGCTAACCTAAAATGTAGGCAAAATAAACTGCAAGAGTAACTAGGATAACTAGGATTTCACTTTCACTCACCTCGATGTCTCGGGATGTTAGGTTGGGTCACTCGGGCTGTAGGCTCGGTGGATTTGGTGATGGGCAGGTTAGCCCAACGAGCTTTGGCTCGGTTGTTGATTGTGATGGACAGGATGGTCAGGGGAGTTTTGGCTCGGTAGATGATACATAAGGTTGCATGTGCATAAAGCATAAGGTGGTGGGTCTTCAGTATTGGAGGGTCGATGCACTGACGCCAATACGTTGACTCGGCAAGTGTTATTTTTCACTTCGCCAAATTAAGTCCGGTGCGCCAGCCGGCAAGAGTACGCAGGAGCTCCGCTTAGTGCACCAACATCGAGGCGTACAATAGGTCTTACTTGTAGTGCAATTACTGGTTTAGAGGTGGGCGAGGCCCAACCCACCGCTTCTGTTTGCCACTACGGAGGTATCCTAGGAGGTTAGGCTCCAGAAAGGGGGAACTAAAGGTCTATGGGCACAGAGTCGAGTGGGTGTGTTGCACTTGCATGATCACATCATAGCATATTTGCATGTCATAGCATCATGTTTAAATATAACCCATGACACCTATTGCGTAAAGTGGTATGGGACGCTTTATACAATTGGCCCTACAAAATGACCCCTTGGCTTATAAGCTTGTGTGAGCGTGCTTATAAGTTAAGGTTTTTTACTTTATAGATATATACATGCTTGCTAGAAAACCGACACCCTATCGTATAAATTGGTATGAGACTTTTTATACGATAGGAGTCTTGCAGAAGATACCTTAGCTTATGTGTTTTCATATAAGTTAAGGTTACTTATTATATATTCAGTCTTTCATACCTTCATTACTGTTACATAGACTCTTAGAACTGCTAGATTAGTTCTGCCGTCACCTGTTGCTTTGTTATTCTCAACCTTCATTACCTCTCCTTTCCTCCTCCCCGCTCGGTGCCTAGGAGCCATGGGGAAAGGGGTGGGGGATGATAGAACTTATCCTTTTAGACTAACGGTTTTCGAACCACATAATTTAAGGGACCGTGGAGCCCAGCATGGAGGAGCAGCCCCGGAGGTTAGCATGCTTGGAGATGGGACAGTCTAGCACCGAAGTTCAGACAGCTGGAACTGTGAGTCCCGATCGTTAGTAGATGTTTAGTTTTGCTTCCACATTGAGTGATATGTAGTGAGGATATTGATGTACCGGGCATGAGCCCTATTTTCAGTACCTTTATTATTTCTATGGACTCTCCCTTCATGGAGATTATTTACTATATTTGTGATTTTGTGGACAAGTGTAGAGTTCTTTTATTTCATACTCTCATATTTTGCTACTATTCTGTGATCGATTTGGCTGGCAGGATTTGTATTTTGTGGTGATGACCTTTCCGGGTGTGAAGGTGTCACCGCAAAGCGGCGATTCTTGGCCTAAGACCCCGGTGCTTTAAAAAGAAAAAAAAGATGGGGTCTTACAGGTGTTCCCCCTGTAGGTTGGCATAGTATGAAAAATCTTCTCAAGGATCAACACGTTCCCGCCTATCTTCACACCCAAATATTCGATGAGCTAGCAACCCTTCGCCAGGGCGATAGGTCTGTTGCCGATTACATGGGTGAACTAAAAGATAATATGGTCCGTTGTGAGTTAAGGAGATGCCAGAGGTTACACTTTCTAAATTTCATAATGGCCTTAGCTACGACATCCAAAAAAACTCCTTCGCTAAGACCACACCGAACTGAGCACCACCTTCAACGCTGCCCTTGACATTGAAAAACATTAAGCCTCCAAGTCCAAGGGTAAAATCACTTCACATAAAGGAAAAACTAACTATGGTTCTTCTACCTCTACTTATAAGGACAAGGGAAAATTCAAGACCACAGATTCGACCAATATTATTATTACGGCTAAGAATGCTAAAAATCCCCAAGGTGAGCGCATTTAGGCGGGCAAGATTAGCAAAGCTAATGCCACTTGCAATTCCTGCGGTGTAGCTGGCCATTATTTCATTGAGTGCCCAACTAAGACTAAGGTTTTGTCTTTAGTTGAGCCTACTAGTGAGGCGTCCGAATTTATTTATAAGGCTATAGATGAGTCAGAACTGGAAGGATTCCCTAGTGACATGGAATATGACCTCAACCTTATTGTAATGCGTTGTATTTTAACAACCCCACATGCGTAAGATGATTGGCACCGCACCAACATATTCTCAATGATTTTGAAGAGCGGTGAGAAGCTTTGTAAGTTGATTATCAATAATGGAAGTTGCATGAATGTTATTTCGGAGAGTGCCCTCATGCGTATGAAGCTCACCGCGGATCCCCACCCCCACTCCTACCAAGTATCATGGGTCAACAAAACGTCCCTTCCTGTTATGCGGAGATGTCTTGTACACCTCACCATCAAGTCTTATTCATAAAATATTTGGTTTTATGTAATTCTTATGGATGCTTACCATGTCCTATTGGTCCTCCCTTGGCTTTATGATCCGGAGGTGATTCATCATGTCCGAGCCAACACGTATGAATTTCATTATAAGGTAAAGAAGGTTATCTTAAAACCTACTCCACCCAAGGAGCCCTCCAGTTCTTCTAAGGACACTACCATCCCCGTTGAGAGGTAGGCCTTGAGTTTGTTGGGTAGACAAGAATTTACTCGTGAGTCTTTGTTGGGGGAGTCATGTATACTTTAGTATTTATGGTAGCTAAGCAAGATTCTAATATCTTTGGAGATTTACCACTTGAGTTGTAGAAGTTATTGGAGGAATATAAGGATGTTTACTCGGATGAGTTACCTTCGATGTTGCCACCGATGCATGATATCCAGAACACTATAGATTTTATCTCGAGCTCATCTTTACCGAACCTACCTCATTACCATTTGAATCTGGTTGCCCATCGGGAGTTGCAAACCCAACTTTTTGATATATTGCGTAAGGGATTCATTAGGCATAACATTAGTCTGTTTGCGATACCAGCTTTACAAGCATCTAAGAAGGACGGGACTTGGAGGATGTGCGTTGATAGCCGTGCTATCAATAAGATCACCATAAAATACTGTTTCCCTATCACCCATTTGTCTGATTTGTTAGATATGCTAGAGGGAGCCACGATTTTCTCAAAATTGGATCTTATGAGTGGTTATCACAAGATTAGGATTCGGGAGGGAGGCAAATGGAAAATTGCCTTCAAATCTAAGGAGGGGCTATATGAGTGGTTATTCATGCCCTTTGTACTATCCAACACTCCGAGTACCTTTTCTCTTATGATGACCCATGTCTTAGGGTCATTTATTGGTAAGTTTATCGTAGTCTATTTTGACGACATTCTAGTCTATAGTACCTCATCGTCCGATCATGAGTCCCACCTACGCCTCGTATTTGCAACTCTTCGGCATAAGACACTATTTCTAAACCTTAAGAAGTGTACTTTTGGAATGAGGTCGGTTGAGTTCCTATGATATATAGTGAGTCCTGAAGGCATTCATGTAGTTCCCAAGAAGGTCCAAGCCATCCAAGAGTGGCCCGAGCCCACCACCATTCGAGACATTTCTAGTTTCCATGGCCTAACTGCTTTTTATCACCGGTTTATTCGAGACTTTAGTAGCATCATGGCCCCAATTACCGAGTGTCTTAAGAAGGGAGAATTTATGTGGTCAAAGTCAGCGGCCCACGCTTTCAAACTAATTAAAAATAAAATGTCAGAAGCACCTGTTTTACACCTCCCAAATTTTAGCAAAGTCTTTAAACTCGCTTATGACGTGTCGGGTATTGGTATTGGTGGTGTGTTAAGCTAGGAGGGCCATCCGGTAGGATATTTTAGTGAGAAATTATCGGGTCCTAAATTAAATAATTCAACCTATGATCAGAAATTTTATGCGGTAGTCTGATGCCTTTATCATTGGAGACATTATCTCCTCCCCAAGGAGTTTGTATTATTATCGGATCATGAGGCTTTAAGATTTATAAATTCCCAAACCAAAATCAGCCCTCGATATGTGAAGTGGGTCTCATTCTTGCTAGAATACACGTTTGTCCTTAAACACCTTAAGGGTACCCAAAATCGCGTGACCGACGCCCTTAGTCGTGTCTCTTTATTGTTAACGACAATGATAGTCAAGGTTATAGGATTCAAACGCATTAAGGAAGAATACACAAGTTGCCCCAATTTTATGGACATTTACTTATCCACCTTAGTCGAATCACCCACCTCCATTTCCGCTTTTTATCTTCGTGAAGGGTATCTTTTTCGACACTCCAAGTTATGTATTCCATGTTCACCCCTCCATGACTTTATAGTTTGGGAATTATATAGTGGTGGCCTTGGAGGTCATTTTGGGCGTGATAAGACCATCACTTTAGTGGAGGATAAGTTCTATTGGTCGGGCATTAAGTCGTTAGTTACTAAGATTATTAGTATTTGTCGCACATGCTAGTTAGCAAAGGGAAATAAGACAAATGTTGGGTTATATACTCCTCTTCCAATCACATCCATTCCTTGGGAATATGTGAGTATAGATTTTATTTTAGGCCTCCTTCCCATGATCCGGAGACATGACTCCATCGTCATAGTGGTAGTCCGTTTCTCCAAAATGGCTTTTTTTGTGCCTTGCAAGCAAAACTAATGACACGTCTCACATTGCTAAAATATATTTTAAGGATATTGTTAGCCATCGGGGAGTGCCTAAGATGTTAGTGATAGATCGTGACGTGAAATTTACTAGTTATTTTTGGAAGACCCTTTGGAAGCTTATGGGCACCAAACTATTATTTTCTATGGACTATCACCCACAAACGGATGGTCAAACCGAAGTGGTAAATAGAAGTTTGGGTTTGTTATTATGATGCCTTGTGGGTGAGCACAAAGGCACTTGGGATTTAATTCTCTTGCATGCCCAACTAGCTTATAATAATTCTAAGAATCGGTCTACGGGTCTTTCGCCGAATGAGATTGTGCACGGTTATAAGGCTCCTGTGCCACTTGACTTGGTCCCCTTACCACCAACTTATAAATAAATTCATTTTGCACAAACCTTCGCTCAACACGTTCATGATTTACACGAATAAATTCAAGAAAAATTGGTCACTCAATATGAATCTTACCAATCGCAAGCTAACTTACATCAACGAGTATCCCACTTTAATGTTGACGATTTTGTTTTGGTCCATTTGCTCCTAGAACGGTTACCTTCGACACCATTAAAAAGTTGGCCCCTAGGCGAGCCGGTCCTTTCAAAATTATCAAGTGTTTGGGCGACAATACGCTTGTTTTGGACTTGCTGGCTGATTGGGGAATTTCCTCTACATTCAATGTTTCCGACTTAATGCCTTATGTCTCTCCACTGCCATCACTTTCTCATTCGTCTACTTTCCCTTTAAATCCTTCGTCTCTTGGAATTTGTAGGGTTTTGGGTCAAGAGTCCATGGATTCCACTTTATTTGCTATGGATGGTGATTATGCTACGTTGCCTTCTTCTCATGCTAATCCATTTCCTAGGTTTCCGCAGACCATTGTTGTGCCTGACAGGATTTTAGCTGATGATGTTCTTTTTACCACTAATGGTGACATTCTCCATTTCCTTATCCGTTGGCGTGACCGCCCCACTTAGATGATTCTTGGGTGTCCGAGCCAGAGTTACTATGCTTGGATGCTGCTTGCCTCCACCTCTATCTCTCGGGCCACTCATCGGTGGTGACTGATTTTGAGAGGGGGAGGATTGATGAAGATCATGATGGAGACGGAGATCGTGTTGAGGATTGGGTTAAGCTTGACAGTGATGCCATCCTGATTCCATGCAAAGACTCACGACGCCGCAATAATAATTTGGATGCATGCCATCGCCCTGTCAATAATTTGGATGCACGCCATCACTGCATCAACAATTTGGATGCACGCCATCACCATTACAACCTCTGCCCGTGACCGCATTTAGCTAAATAATGCTTAATATGATTTGTCATATTATGCGGCGCATTTATTTTAGTTTATTATTGCTACAGTTTTATCCGGCTTTCAGTTTTTATCTTAAATAGTTTTATTTCATCTTTGTTTTAAAGGCAAGGATGAAGCCTCTTGTGTGTGTGGTTAGGATTGCACAAACTAAGCCTATATATAGGTCAATTGTAAGAATGAAAAACAGTTTTGAACCTAAAAAAGATGCTGTGTGGATATCTCGGCCAGCCCGACCCCAACCCCCGCCCAGCTCCTCCCTCCTAGGTCGGCCCTCCTCCACTTTTGGTTTCCGCTCCACGGCGTGGAAAACTCCTTCGGTGAGACTCCGAAGTTGGTGGACGTGCATACTTTCCCCCCGGTGTGACTCCGGTGGATCCATGGCGTGTGACTCTCCACAAAATTTATCTTTTTGCTGGGTAACAAATTTCTATACCTCTCTTTGTGTGTTTCCTCTTCCACATAATAGTTAGGTGGAAGATAAATGCATGATTTTTGGATTACTTTGGAATAATCGCTACACATTTCTGATCAATCTCTTTGTGATTTTAAACGTTTGGTTTTTTGAAGGATCCGGAGAATCCTACGCCAACATTGTTTTAGGAGTAGAATCTGACTAAATTTTGATCTTGATATTTCTAGAAGGGTGATCTCCCTTTGTTCGTGTTTGTGAATGAAATAACATTTATTATTGGTGGCTAATTCACTTGCGAAATTTGTGAGCGTAAATCGGATAGGTTAGAAAGAGGGTTTGCCTTGCGTCGCAATTTGGAAGCCTAGGCCTGCATCAGTGAGTCATCATATTACATTTATTTCATTTTATTGCATTGCACTACATAAGATCCTCATATAAAATTATATGGGCACTTTTATATGATGAGTTACCTTGAAGTACTCGATCCTTAACTTATAAATTTGAATGGGCATCTTTATAAGTTAAGTTAAATTTTGCACTATGATTTGATATGTTGTTAGAGTAGATGTGCCTTTACATATAATGATGCTTATTGTTGTTACTTACTTACTATTATTGTACTGTTATATACATGTACTGTTGGACATAAAAATTCTTTTCTATCACATGTTTGATATATATATTTCTGCTATATTGTGCTCCTCTTTAATTTCCTCCGCCCGATTCCTACGAGTCACTGGGGTGAGCGGATGTGAAGCCACTTAGTCTTTATAACAAACAATTGCTATGTCTACCATTTCGGGAGGGTAACCGGCAGGAGGAGCAACAACAACACCTTGTGCAGGAGGACAGTCAAGCCAGTGGGACAGAGCCTGATACGACAATACCCTTACTTCCTTCTGTGATTGATGTGAGTTTTGAGCATTATGATGTAGCCTTCGGGCAATTTTGTGTACTCTAATATTATAAGAGCTGATGCAGCTTCTTATTATATGGTACTGTTTTGGATATTTACCTTTTGTGAATTAAGACTTCTGTGTTCTTCTGTTTGTTGGGTTTGCATTTGTGGTATTAGAAATTAGCTGACATATTAGGCGACTTGTGGTAAAAATTAGCTTGTGTGTTGATACTACAAAAGGCGGCTGTTCTGGGCATAAAAGTTGAATCTACTAGAGATTGGCCTATTCTGAGAACTGTGGCAAAGGTCAGTAGTTTTCTTGGACTAGTCGGGTACTACAGAATGTTTGTGGAGAACTTCTCATGGATAACACTATCCCTTACTTCTCTTAATCGCAAGGATCAAAAGTTTGTGTGGATGCTGGAGAGCGCCCAAGCATTCGAAAAATTGAAGGAGTGGTTAATGTCTACTCCAAATCTGTGTCTTCTTAGTAGGACAAAAGGATTTCAGATTTTCACCAACACATTAAGTGGCAGATTGGGTTGTGTGCTAGTATAGCATGACAACGTTATAGCTTATTAGTCAAGACAATTGAAGCCTCATGAGATGAATTTCCCTATCCATAACTTGGAGTTGGCAACGGTAATTTTTGTGTTGAAATTATGGCGACATTAAGTGTATGGTGCAAGATAGGAGATCTTCACAGACCATAAAAGCCTGAAGTGTCTATTTGACCAGAAGGATTTGAACATGCAATAACATAGGTGGGTTGAGTTCCTTGGGAACTTGATGTGCTGACGACAAGTGCACCAGTCCCTCAAGTAATATAAAATGGAAGAATGTCCCCAAGTATTGATCTCATGTGGAATACGACAAGGTGGAGTTATCTTTCAAGGAAGGACTTGAGGTTGAAGCCCTTAGGTTGGATGATTTGTGGAAGGGTTGGTTTGGTTTGCGAAAATAGAAATAAATAAACCTAAATTAACAATTTGGGTCGCCGACACTGCTTCGCAAGGCAAGGGATTACATGGGCCGTTAGCACCACATCGCTTGGCAGATGAAAGAGTAGTCACACGGAATGGAAGAGTAGGCTCACAAAATAGAAGAGTAGGCTCACGCAGTAGAAGAGTAGGATTGCAAAATGGAAGAGTAGGCTCATGAAAAAGAAGAGTAGGCTTGGGAAATGGAAGAGTAGGCTTGTGGAATGGAAGAGTAGGCTTGCGTAATGGAATTGTAGGTGATGGCGAAATCCGTACACCTCAAGAACAATCTAAACATATAAAAGATTTCATAAAAATGAAAATAGAAATACAAATCAATTGTTTAAAAAGGCATACATCAACAAATAATGAAGACCACACTCAATAACAATGATCCAAATGAAGAAAAGGCAAAAGATACAATCGAATCTAGATGCTTTTTATAGATTCTTGGTCAGAATCATCGGGTTGTCAATTCATGTCCTAGATTGATCCCAACTATCGTATATGGTTGAAGAGGGCTCTCACGTCCTCCCAATTTACCCATCTTCTCCGGTAAACTATAATCCGATCACGTCCAATGCTAATAACTCCATGGTCAATGTTAATGTTGAGTGTAGATTCCTCTCTTTTAAGCACTTGGATAATATGAAACAGCCTTGCGCAAATACCTTGTGGATGGTGGAGTACAAAGGAACTGACTCTCTCCCCTTAGGGTTTGTAGCGGAATGGAGTGGAAGAGGACTTGATCCCGAATCTGGACAAAAACAAACCTTAAATACATAATCGTGAGAAAAATGAACTTGCATGGTTGAACGTATGACTGTGCATTCAAAATAGTACGATATTTAATGTATAATTTTCATAAGGCCAAGGGTTGACCCATGCAAATTTTCTTCACACATGATTAAAGAATTTGTGAACGAACAAAAATGCACATGCCGAGACAGACTATAATAATTTCTGGCAAACAAGCAGCTTGTGCGATTTTCTTCTCGCACGGCTAAATTTAATTGTGTGTGAAGGAAATACACGACAAATAAATATTATAAAATTTTTAGATAAAAAAGGTTGCTCATGCAATTTTCCCTCACATGGTCAAAAAAATGTGTGTGACCAAAAAGCACGAGCGGTAGCAGAGCACCAATTTTCAGCACAGTGATCTCGCACATGCAAAACAACTAGTATTCGAAGGAACTTCACATGGTCATGCGATCATGAAAATCAACATCTCTTCTAAGAAAAGGGAACAGAAGGGCAAAACAACAGTGCATGGAGGGAATGGACGACCGTACAAAATACATAGATTTCATTTAAAGGATTAGGCTATGCCCCCATATGTCCAAAACCACAATACGAAGAAAATATCACAACGGGGAGCACCATTTTCTTACCCTAGACAAATGAATGCGCAATTGCACACAATAACGTGCAAAATATACACTTTGTGTGATAATGAATACCAAGTGAAATATTAGCAATTGTGAGCTGAAAGTGAAGTTGTAGTGCGTGAAATCGAGACCAAATGAGTCTAAGAAATACAATAAAAATCAGACTCATCACGCCTCTAGAATTACTCGTTTGTTCATCCCGAGCAAACTATCTCCCACGTAGACTAGAAAAATGAGAGCTGGCATAAAAGTTGAAAATGCGGAGTACTATGCACAGTCGCATACTCGCGCGCATAGAAATTTAGTAGAAAAACTTTAAATTATGCAGAGTAAATTATAATTTTCTAAGGTGTGTTTCTACTTATTATTTCAAATCATAATTAGAATCACTGTGAATCCTTGGGTGACGCGTAAGGAGAAAGTATTGATTGCTAAGAAGAATATTGCCTTAGACCGGGGATTGTGATAACCTCCACAGAAATCCATCAGTGACGATGGCCATAAGCTCACCCATTCACACTCTCTCCATGACACTGGTTTGGTTCAAGGTGCAAATCAATAGGGCTTTAGGTTCAAAATTGGGCTAGGGTTATGGTGGGGTAAACGTTGATAAATCAAAGGCTCGACAATCCTAACCCAAATGAGATCGCAAATACAAATTCTACCCACACATAAATTAAACAGGAGTGCACCACACTCCCAGACTTAAACTTGAAACTATGGGTGCGTACACCGCCTACTCCCAAATATTTTCTTCACCATATTTTATATTTTTTATTTTTTTCCTTTTCACTTTTTTCCCTTCTTTTTAATTCCCTTTTTCTCTTCATTTTTTCAATAACAAATATCAACTAGATTTTGCAATAAAGCATTTCAACGACATTTACAAATAAAACACCACATCAATACCCAAAATGTAAATGGAAAATAATTTAAAGCTTGAAGTTTGGGGTGGGATTAGGATAGGCTTTTGGCATTGGTGAAATGATAGTGGAGCTAAGTAAATGGAAGGGATAGGAACAACGGGCTAAAAAAGGATAGAGCATTAGGATTAGTGCAAAGGCTCAATTGGGCTAAAAGGGGGCCTGAATCATACTAGCACTAATGAACCAACCTAGACCGATGCTTCGAGAGTAGATAGGGGCAAGTTCTTAGCCACAAAGAAAGACTATCCTTCTTCTTGACTCGAGCAATACGAATCTAGCGATCCACTACATACATCACTTACGCTACCATCAGATTCTACCAGATTCACCAATTACGAATACAACTAAATGTGACTATGCAAATTGAAAAATATAAAACTAATTACCTACGAAAAAACTAATTCTACTCAAATTTCTAAGCGAGACGTATGTACTCGACTAGCAGCACTGCGTGAGTCAAATTTTTTACTCCATCACTCAATCTTATGCCAGTAAATTTTAATTTCCAATCACACACGAAAAATAGGATTTACTCACGATACACACAAAGATAAGTGCACACTCACACTAGTGTTGTGATGTGCGGTGAATATGCAACTAAGAATTAATAAAACTAAAATAAAAGAGCTTTTGGCATGCAAAGTGAAGTGGTGTGCGTGAGTTAGTAACGAACAATATGGCTCTACCCTAAACTTTGGCTACACAATACTAACAAGATAAGCAATTGGACTTAAAAATCAAGCTAGGCAAGAGATCACCCAATGCTCAGCGAGTTAGCATACTAGAAGATGTGTGTAAACCAAAAATCACAGCATCCGCGATCAAAATTAGGTTCCTGAAGGGGTGAGCTCCGACAAAAAAAATTGACAAATAAAAACTTAATTAAATAAAGTGCATATAAAAGTAAGATTATAACTAAGGTTATTGTTCTCCTAGCATGACTTATACATAACTTTAAGAGTTCTAGCTAATGGGAGTATGAAAAGAAAAGTGCAAAGGTAATATGCATAATATCCATGTTAGTAGCTAGTACCGATATGATAATAGAATAGTTATCCATGTATCTGAATAATTATTCTTGCTCCTCACGGGTGGAGCAAAGAGAATATAAAAGGAGGAGGAATCCTCACTCATCTCGCCAAAAATATCCTTGCCCAACATGGTGTTGTCTTAAGGGAGGTGGTAGGAGGAGAAGGCAAATGATCAAGCTTCCTCTATTGAGGGGGATCAATGTCCATGCATAAGAGGATGTTCACATCATTGACTTGAGCATAATGATCCAATTCCTCCTGGAGTACCAATGAAAGATAAAACTACACATGCTTAGACATAGAAATGTGGTTAGGAAATAAAAGAGAAGAATAACTAAAATAAACAACAATCAGGGGTGTAGTCGCAGTCTCACTCCTAGTAGGATCCAAGGATAGATCACAATCAGTGTCATAAGAATCATAGCGAGGGGAATTCAAGAGCTCAAGGTCATCAGTGGTGAGTTGGACCTCCTTGTCCAATGAGGAAGTGAAAACCACCTCATCAAAAAGGGTATCCTCCTTATCCTACATTGATGTGTCATAATGTTCCAAGGAGTCACACTCCCCATTAGAGAGAATAACATCCTCGTACTTCTTTGGTGCAGCCTTAGGCTCCGAGTCAACATCATGCATAACATCTTCAACTAGATCACCAAAAATAGGTGTAGAAAGCTCTTGCAAAGAATGTGGAGGAATCATAGTGCTAACAACATCAAAGAATGTGCGAGCAAGTTCCTCCTGGGGTGAATTAAAAATAGGTGATGAATGTGTAGGGAGAGGAAGCTCAACTATTCCATCACACCGATTAGTAGAAAAGATGATGGGAATATTTGTAGCAATCCTCAATAGATAAGGTGGTACTATAAATATATCATCAGAATCAGTAGTCACACCAAATTGAGGGGAGGATGGGCCAAATAGAATACCCATTTCATCGCTACTCTCCATCTGTCAATGAAATTCCGTACAATCTTTCAATGCGTGGTCAGTGATACAACAACACAAACTTTGTTTCCCATTTCCTCTTGAACTTTGAGGGGCCAGGCTAAAATGTGGAGACCATACCTATTATGGTGGAGTATAGTTATAATAAGTTGGCATACCGTATAAAGTACTGTAGGACTCTAGTGATCTATAAGGTGGGCCATATGAATTCTAACTATGATCTCCCATAAAACATTAATTAGTCTTATGATCATGAGCTCCGCACCATTGGAATCGATTATAAATATACAAAAACATAGTGCTACTAGGGAGAATTCACCAAATAGAAGTATTCTAAGAAAGAATTAACTATACACAAGCAATTAAAAATGAATGTCTGCTTTTGAAAAAATATACAAAAAAGATTAGGAATAAGGAATTTAAAATATGATATCTGAAAATTAAAATGAAGAACATTAGTATATGCTAATGGAAAGAGGCTTCTATCTCTTGAATCCCTCTCTAGAAACTCACATGGATGTGTTCCCCAACAACGACGCAAAAAACTTGATGCGCTGACGACCAGTTCACCAGTCGCTCAAATAACAAAAAATGGGAGTTTCCCCAAGTATTGATATCACGTGTAATAGGGCATGGTGGAGTTATATTTCGAGTAAGAACTTATGATTGAAGCCCTTAGGTTGGATGATTTGCGTAAGGTTTGGTTTGTTTGCGAAAACTTAAATAAAGAAAACTAAATTAATAATGCGGGTTGCCGACATTGCTTTGCAAGGTAGGGGATTAATGGGCCATTATCACCGCATTAGTTGGTGTATGGAAGAGTAGGCTAACAGAATGGAAGAGTAGGCTTACAGAATAGAAGAGTAGGCTCGCAAAATAGAAGAGTAGGCTCGCGGAAAATAAGTGTAGGCTTGCAGAATAGAAGAGTAGGCATGTAGTATGGAAAAGTAGGCTTACGTAATGGAATGGTGGTTGATGGTCAAATCGCTGCACTTCAAGCACAATCTAAACATACCAAAGATTTCTTAATAATGAAAATAGAAATACAAATTAATTGTTTAGAAAGTTATACTGTATCACCTCCGTCCGTCAACATAGAATATAACAGAAGGTCTGGTCGGGGCCCCACGCCATATACCACGGATAGTCAGCGGAGCTACATGTGAATATATAAACTACCAAATGAATTCTAACTCAGAGCATTCTAGCGGAAGCTTCATGGGTTATTAGAACTCAAAATAATAAAGAATGTCCACTAATATAACACATAGGGTTGTTATACAAAATACACTAAAAGTGCGGCCTTGAAGCCTTATAGTTGTTCTTCATAAGAGTAATTTACAAACATCGACACGCAGGCTAGTAACACATGAAAAACTATAACAAGTTCTTCACTTGGCCTTCGCGGGCCGACATAGCCTCAAAGGGATGCAACCCACTATCTAAAACTCGGCTCTCCCAGCACCTGCACAGGGACATTTCACTATAAAGGTGGCAAACAAGGCAACGGTCAGCTTTAGCTAACAAATTTATAACAACCCTACCCCACTCCCGGGGCACCGATATTCCTTCCATGCAGGCATAACATTCATATATATTGATATATCACATGAAGGTACAACTTAAGCACCATTCAATATATCACAAACGTTTGCATCAACGGGCAAACATTCTATGCACTCAAGGAACATTATCCGTGTACTGCAATTTCCATCCCCACCACTGTTTAAAAGTCCAGGACTTGACGGTCAACATTAAGCATTATTAGCCTGGCACATAACCACGTTATATCCACAACTCTCCCCCTATGCCAACAGTAATTTCCATATACTTTAGGTCTATTTAACCAAACCACATAGAGCGGGTATAGTTCAGCTCTTTCACGTTGCTCAAATCGCCATGTCATCGCCGAAGGCCAAAACCTTCGTAGACAATCTACATGATGTGGGTCAGCCTCCCCTTTCTTGTAATTCAAAACACAACCAACGTTATGTACAATGGCTCTCTAGTCCATCAAAGCTGGTCACCCAGGCTCACACCTCACCTGCTAGTCACACGGTCTCTACAAGATAGGCTTTGCAAGCACAATGCTATCTGGGAGCTACCACCAGCGATAGACTCTACAGCCTGACATTAATAATAGAACATGTCTTCATGTCTCCAAACTTAGCCATAACTGGAACATCTTTCCAGAAAACCTACAGCATCCTGCAGTGCCAGAAATTGGACTTTCACAATATATAGCTCACTAAGAGCCATCGCCAGCGATATCCACTATCGTCTGGCAATACCCACAATTATCAAAACCATGGTATTCTCTGGGTATTTTCCTTGAGTGCATCTCCAGTACTTCCTGCTACTCAATTCACAGGCACAATCCCTCAGACTCCGTAACTACATAGTTATACTCAGAGTCTTCTCTGGTACGCAAATCAAAACATCACCAATCCAGACAAACCTATCTGGGTGGGCTTCTCACAGCATGCCTATTCCATACTACAGTTTACGGATTCTATATGCAAGACTATCTGGGGATATCACGTATAAACCCATTGGAATTCCCTTCACTTTCCACCCTTTGGTGGGGGATTCCATGCACATGCAAAAGTAGGACTTCACTTGTCAAAGAAGGAAGATCGTTACCCTCATTGATCGTTTATGAGCCATTCTCTTACCCTTAATCCAAATAGAATTGATCACCACAGCTTCCTTTTCGTGGATCTGGCTTCGACTCACGAATTCGATCACACGAACATCTCATCTATAGGGATATAACACCCTTGTTCTTGATTCCTGGCTTTACCTTTCTCCTTCCTCTAGAATCAAGAGTGAGAGTGTGTGAATGAGAAATTGAGAAAATAATCTCATCCATATCAATTATTAGGAAGCTACTGCTGCGCGGTATCATAAGCGGTAGCCGTAAAGCCCAACCGGCATCGCTCTGTCACCTAAAACCACCTCAGCATTACTGATACGTGGCCAACTACCGCCACGTGATAAATCAGTACCGCCCCCGGTAGGTTATCAACACTTCGTCGAGTGCGTCGAATGCACTGAGTGCGTCGAGTACATCGAGTGCATCGAGTGGTATCGCCACACATTATCTTTCTACCGCCGCGCAGTACCTACCTGAAACAAAGGTTGAATTAATTCATCTGGATACTGCTGCCGTTAACACTATCGCCTAGCGGTAACTTCCAAAAACCAACTCCTTCCCATTTTTTAGGATTTTTGGGGCATTACAATTCTCCCCTTCTTTAAAATATTTCTTACCGAAATAAAAAATTAGCCGAAAAAAATAGAAGTACCAATCATATTAAATATACCTCAACAGAATAGCTCAGGGAACTCTTGTCGCTTAGTCTGCTCGCACTCCCATGACAGCTCCACACGACCATAGTTTTCCTGACCGATTTTGGACATTCGAATCTCTTTATTCCATAGTTGCTTTATTTTTGTGTCCTCGATACAAATGTGCTTGACCTTCATTGTCAACCCACTTTAGACCGAAATTTGCTCCATATTAACCACTTGCGTAGGCTCTTGCACAACCTTCAGCAGAGCCGATATGTGAAACACATCGTGCAAACCACCGAGTTCAGCTGAAAGCTTCAGCCAATATGCAGCTTCTCAAATCCGGTCAACGATTTCAAACGGCCCAAGGTATCTCAGACTCAGCTTTTTCAAGCGTCGGATCCTCGATATGTCGTTGAAAGGTTTAATCTTGAGGTAGACCCAATCGCCAACCGCAAAATCTACATTTCGGTGCTTGGCATTGTAGTACTTCGCTTGCCTATCCTGAGCCACCAACAATTGCTCTCGAATAGTGTGTATAGTCGAATTTGCATCTTCGACCTTTTTATGCTTATATAGCTTCGATTCGCCTGTTTCTTCCGAAGCTAAAGGAGTACCGCACTACCTACCATATAAAGCTTTGAAGGGCATCATCTGAATGTTAGATTGATATTTAATATTATAGGAGAACTTGATCTTATAGAGATGGTCCTCCCACCTCTTCCTGAAATCTAAGGTGCACAAACAGAGCATATCCTCCATTGTTTTATTGGTTCTCTCAGTCTGACCATCCGTCTGCAGATGAAAGGCCCTACTAAACTTCAGTTTAGTACCCAAAAACTGGTGGATTAGCCTCCAATCATTTGAATTAAAGAGGCCGTCTCAGTCACTGACGATGCTACGATACACACCGTCCAAATGTACTATGTTGTCGACATACAACGTAGCCAATTTCTCAACTGAATTGTCCTTCTTATTTGGTATGAAGTGCCATACCTTTGTCAACCAGTCAACGATCACCCACACGACATCCTTCCCGCTCTGTGATGTCGGCAACCCATGCACGAAATATATAGATATGTCATCGAACTTCCACACTAGAATTGGCAACGACTTCAGGAAACCACCAGGTTTCTAAAATTTAGCTTTTACCAAGGCACAAGTATGATAATTTGTCACGTAAAGAGCTATATCTTTATTTAAACCTGGCCACTAGAACATCTTTTTCATGTCCTCATACATTTTTGTGCTCCCTGTGTGAATTGAGTATTTTGTAAAGTGTGCCTCATACATCAACTCCTCCCATAACTTCCCCACATTTGGGACGCAAAAACGACCATCCTTTTTAAAAAGACCGTCATCCAAAGAGAATTAGGAATTTGACCCATCCATTGCACAACACTTCATACTCTCATCGAGTTCCATCGCTCGTCAAATCCTGCCTACGAGGTCATATTGTAACTCCGTCCAGTTTAAACACGTATTTGTAGTGGCATTCTTGTCAACACAAGAAATATCTAAGGCCTCCAACTCCTGGATCAGATGCTCCTCATGCATCTATAAACAACTTGCCCGTACTGGAGTCTTACGACTTAAGGCATCTGCGACCACATTTTCCTTCCCGGGAGTGTATTGTATCTTGAAGGTGTAGTCCCCGAGGAAATCCATCCACCTCCGTTGTCTCATATTTAGATCCTTCTAATCTATTAAATAGTTAAGGCTTTTATGGTCCGTGAATATGTCAACTTTCATGCCATACAAGTAGTGACGCCACAACTCAAGTGCAAAAATAACAGCCGCCAACTCCAAGTCGTGGACTGGATAGTTTCGCTCGTGCACTTTCAACTAGCGTGAGCCATAAGCTTCAACCTTTTCGAACTATGGAAGAACGCAGCCTAAGACACTCCCTGAAGCTTCACTATAAATCCCATAACCGTCTGTACCATATGGCAAACTCAGGATTGTCACCGTGGTCAGGATACTCTTCAACTCATCAAAAGCCCATGAGCACTAAGGCGTCCAAACAAACTTCCGATCTTTCCTCATCAGTGTGGTGAGAGGTAGGGCTATCCGCAAAAAGTTCTCCATGTAGCTCCTCTAGTAGCCAGAAAGTCCAAGAAAGCTCTTGACTTACGATATAGTAGACAATAAAGGCCACTCTCGTATCACAACAATCATCGTCGGATCCATCGTAATACCCTCTCCACTAACTACAGCTAAGAAAAGCCACCGACAACACCAAAACTCACACTTTGAGAACTTGACATAGAGTTTATTCTATCTCAGGGTGTACAAAACCATCATCAAGTGATTTTTATGATCTTCTTCTGATTGAGAGTTCAAAAATATGTCGTCAATAAAGATGATCACACATCAATCTAAGTACTCCCGAAAAGTCCATTGTATCAAGTCCATGAATTCCGATTGTTAGCCAAAATAACATTATAGTGAACTCATAGTGACCATATCGTGTACCGAAAGCTGTCTTGGAAATGTCACATTCGTTAATCTGCAACTTGTAATAGACAGACTTTAAATCTAGCTTCGAATAGATAGTCCATCCCACTAGTTGATCAAACAAGTCATTAATCCGTGGAATCAGATACTTGTTTTTCTCCGAAAACTTGTTCAATTCTCGATAATCAATGCATAGATACAAGGTTCCGTCCTTCTTCCTCACAAAGAGGACCGGTCCACTCGAGGGTGACATACTTGGATGTATATAGCCTTGCTCTAGGAATTCTTATAATTGATCTTTCAATTCCGCCATTTCCTTTGGCTCTACTCGGTACGGTGAGTGGGAAACGGGTTTCACACATGGCAAAAACTCAATAGTGAAGTCAATCTCTCGCTAGGGTGGAATCCCCGGGAGATCATTAGGAAACACATCTGCATAATCCGACACAATAGGAACGTCACTCAAACTGGACTTCAGCTCAACGGCCTCCAACAACGTGGAGAAAAACTTTGCGCCCTTTTGCACTGTCTTGACTACTTGGAGAACAGACATCAATATCTTACTCGCTCCTCGCATACAAGCGAACATAGTCTCTCAATCTGCATTCTCTCGTTCGGTGTTCTGTCCCAACATAACTTCCTTAGAGTTGCAATCTATACAAGCATGCTGCTCTAAGAGCCAGTCCATGCCAAAGATTACATTAAACTCATATATCAGTGGCACAAATGCTTTCAATTCGAAATTCTGACTTCCTATCCGCACCTCAACACAGAAAGATCTATCCGCACACATTAAGCATTTGTTTGGTAACAACACCTTTAATCTATTTGTCGATAGAAGAGTAGGCACTCCGATCTGCAATACGAACTCATCAGATAGAAATGAATGAGAAGCACCTATATCGAACAGTGCTCTCTTCGTATAATCCCGAATAAGGACAAAGCCTATACTAATCGAGTTATACATAAGCAATTCACAATGTATAAAGTATATAAAGCATGAAAACTATATACTAATCATACCTGTGACGAAGTCAGCATGTTTAATGGCCTTATGTTGGCTAAGATTGTAAATCCTTGGTTGAGCTGAAGCTTATTGGGATGCAGTGGACTCTACCCCCTTTCCCTTTTCAGCATATGATGCTCCTGCCTTATTATCAGTCCTTGAAAGACCACTAGTACACTCACAGGAAAAATACCCTGGCTTGCCACAAGTATAACATGTACTAGTGCTTTGTCCAGACATTTCTCCAGAAGCTACAATAGATGGAGCCTACCCAGAAGAATTGGAATTCTCATTCCATTTCCAAAATGCTATTTTGAAAAAGTTGGCACCTTGAACTCCGGCTTTTTCACAGCCAAGTCCTTCCTATCCTGCACCCTCTTGATATCCTTGGTAATCTGCTGCGATAAAGGCAGATGCTTTGCCAAAAAAATCTTGAAAACTCATCAATCGAGATCTCAGATTGTCGTCTGCGCGCAAAGTGGTGTAACTCCAACTTATCCCACCAAAGTCGATCCTCTCCCTCCAACAAGAATATGGCCAAGGTTACCTTCTGCCCCTCCTCTGTTTCAATCGTCGTCAATACTCTATTGGCATGCGAAAGTCAGTCCTCCGCCTTCGATAGGGATCCTGCACCCGTGAACGTATGATGAATAAAACTCATAAAGTGCTTCAGCTACCTTTCAGTCGCTCAACTTTCAACCAAAGCCTCAATAGTTATTTGCCTAAGAGCTATAGGCTCAACTACACCAACCTGGTCCGGAACCATAGTAAGATGCACCTGCCCAGTCGGTTGTGCATTTATCATTGCAAAGACTGCCTCAGAAACTAAGCATATCTTTTCCGTAGAAGAGGGAGGTGTGGACACATCATATGGTGTCATACACTCCATAGAACATTGGGGTTCAGATGGCCTCACACCACTTTGAGTCACCTAAAAGTGTAAAACACACAATTTAGTGACTACTCATACGGCAAACCACGACCAATAGGAACACGCAGGTTCCTCAAATGTGTATTTTCATTCCTAAGTGGACATTCTTGAGTTCATTTTTGTTATAAAGGTAAGTACATACATGTGCTCACCACCCCTGAAAAGAATTCGACCACAAATTCAGAGAAGGAAGAACGAGAAAAGAAGCTGATACTAAACTGTAACACCTCCGTCCGTCAACGTAGAATATAACAAAAGGTCCGGCCGGGTCCCCACACCGTATACCACGGACAGTCAGCGGAGCTATATGTGAATATCAAAACTACCAAATGAATCCGAACTCAGAGCATTCTAGCAGATGCTTCATTGGTTATTAGAACTCAAATAATAAAGAATGTCCGCTAATATATCACATAGGAATGTTATACAAAATATACTAAAAGTGCGGACTTAAGGCCTTACAGTTATTGTTCATAAGAGTAATTTACAAACATCGACATGCAGGCCGATCACACATAAAAAACTGTAACAAGTTCTTTGTTTGGCCTTCGGGGGCCGTCATAACATCAAAGGGCTGCAACCCGATATCTCCTGCTCGAATGCCCAGCACCTGCATAGGGATATTCCACCATAAAGATGGCAAACATTGCAATTGTTAGCTTTAGCTGACTAATTTATAACGACCCTGACCCACTCCCGAGGCAGCGGTATTCCTTCCCTGCAGGCATAACATTCATATTTAGATACATCACACGAAGGTACAACATAAACACCATTCAATATATCACAAACGGTCATCAACAACCAAACGTTCCATGCACTCGGGGTATATTATTGATGTACTGGTGTTGGGTACACTAGAAACTATGTACCAGATTTGGAGAAGCCTCACTTAACTCAATGATATACATCAATGTGTATTTGATGGGATGTTGAGTTTCAAAGTGCAGGTTAAAGAAATGCAGGAAAATTTTCTAAGTACAAGTGTTGACACTTTTAAGGGAAATGTGTCGACACCAGAAGCAATATTGTGTCGACACACAAGACTTATGTCAATACCTAGAAATTCTATCAACAGCAGTTGTGTCGACACACAGGACTTGTGTCAACACACACTCAACACCAGCTATGTTGAAGACCAGAAGTATTTGTGTCGACACACAGGACTTGTGTCGACACACACTCAAAGAAATCTGTCAATTAAAGCTATGTCAACACTAGAAGAAGTTGTGTCGACAAACAGGACTTGTGTCGACACAAACTAAAGAAATCTATCAACAGAAGCTATGTCAACACCAGAAGCAGTTGTGTCGACACACAGGACTTGTGTCGATACACACTCAGGAAATCTATCAATACTAGCAATGTCGAGACCAAAAGCAGTTGTGTCGACACATCCAACAGAAGCTGTGTCAAGAAGATGAAGAATGACTGTGTTGACATTATGGGAGCTGTGTCGACATCATCAAGACTTGTGTCGAGATATGGTCTATTTGTGTCGACACATGGTCTATTTGTGTCGACACATCTGAAGTGTTATGCTGACAGTTCTTTGCTATGATAGAATTTCAAGGAGGAGATAGTTGTCAAGACTGAAGACCTGACAGCTATCATAAGTAATAAAGCTAACACATTTGTCAGAGCTGTCAGAAGGCCATTATAAACCGGATCCGACGGTAACCTTGGATGGATTCTATATATAGAACTATTCTATCACAATCACGATAATAATTAAGAGAGGGGGAACAAGAGACAAACCCAGAAGAGGGCAGATCCTGAAGAGTCTGCTAAAAAAATTTAGATCTAATTCCAAATTAAAGAAGGAAGCTGGATTGAAGATCAACTCCACCTCCAATTGAAGATCAACCTTACTTGGTAAAAATTCAAGAAGCTTTGAAGAAGCTAAGACAGGTTGGATCTAAAGTAATCAGTTCAATCAAGAACTGATCAAGAAGCTTTCACCATATTCTCTTTCTATCAGGGTGAAGATTTTATTGTTTCAAACAATTATTTTTCTTGTAAGATCTTATATAGATCTGAGTTGTAAGCCTAAATTTATAAAGGTTGAGGTAGGGCTGAGATCCTGAGGTAGGACTTGAAAAAGTCTGAGTTGTAGGCCTGGTGATAAAGGCTGAGGTAGGGCTGTTTCCTGAGGTAGGATTCTTTGGAAGAATCTGAGGTGTAGGACTTGAAGAAGTCTGAGTTGTAGGAACCAGTTTGGTTCTAAGTTGTAAGATCTGTGGATCTGAGATAGTGGAAGGAAGTTTTGTCGAATTCAGTTCTCTACTAGATAAGTGAAGGGGGAGATTGGACGTACCCACAAATTGGGGAACCACTATAAACCATTGTGTCTGTGCTGTGAATTTTCTATGATTATTATTCTTTGTGCTGTGATAACTGTGTTGTGTATATATTTTTTAATTGCCTGATTTGTTAAAAAGGATTAGAACCTATTCACCCCCCCCCCCTCTAGGTGTTTGGGCTCTTTTAAACCAAATCTTTCAAGTGGTATCAGAGGGAGGTTACCTAAATATAGACCTAATAGTCTGAGTAGATCTCTAAGGCAATTAACTGTTAGGAAGAATGGGTTCAAGTGAGAATCAGAAGGAACATGGATCCATGAAACTTCATATCTGTAGGAAAGAAAACTTTTGCATATGGAAAGAGAGGGTCAGATTGTTCATGGAGGCATCTGATCCAATAATTTACATCACAGTTCAAGAAGGTCCTTTCATTCCAATGAACATATCAGTTCTTGATGCAAATCTAAAAACTCCAAAGAGCTATTCTGAAATGACTAAGGAAGTGATCATCATAGCAACCTTAGACAAGAGAGCACAAAATATAATTGTGAGTGTTATAGATGATTCTACATTCCAAAATCTGGTATATTGCAAAACCTCCAAGGAGATGTGGGACACCTTGATTGTCTACGTGGAGGGAACTGAAGAAGTAAGAGAGGATAGAAAGTAGATGTTAAATCAAGAATATGAGAGCTTTAGACAAGCCAAGACTGATAGCATAGCTGAATGTTACAAAAAATTCTTTAGAATTGTAAATGAGCTAATTACCTATGGAAGAGTCTTTAGCACATATGAACTGAATGACAAGTTTCTCAGAACACTAACCATTTAGTTGGGATACAAAAATATGTGCCATCAGAGAGGTGTCCAGGCTTGCTGATACACCTCCACCAACCTTGTTTGGAAAATTGTTATCTTATGAGATGCAGCTCACTGATAGAAAGGAGGAGGAGAAAAGCAATAGGTCTGAATATAAAGAAAATTCAGTAACCTTCAAGGCTGAAGCCACAAGAAAGGTTAGGAAAAAGTCTCCTCCACCCAGGAGAATTGCTGAGGCTGAATCACAAAATCCTGACATCAACACTTCAGATAGACACAACTCTGATGAAGATTTTGTTGCCTTTACAAGGCAGTTTCAGAGGTTTATGAAGAAGAAGAAATGGAGAACAAAACCATCTACATCCTTCTCCAAAGATGACAATTATAAGAAGAAGAAACCTTCCAAGGATGACAGGTATAGCTCTAATCCTAATAAACGAACTACTTCTAAAATTATTTGATATTGCTGCAACAGGCCTGAACATGTCATAGCTGATTGTCTTGACAAGAGAAAAGAGTCTAAGGATAAGAAGAAGCATCAAAATAAGGGAAAGAAGGAGAAGTCCCTTGTTGTAAAGAAGCAGAAGAGTTGGACTTACTCTTCATCATCAGAATCAAGAGAAGAGGATGAAGCAAAAGCCTATATAGGATTATTCACTACAGAAGAGGATTTTGTAGAAACAAAGATCTTTTAAATGATGGATTCCATAAATAGAAGTGAAGATCTTATTATAGAGGGCTGATGGCTCTATCTGAGAAAGATCAGTGCCAGGAAAAGCCTGGTCCCAGTAAGGTATACAATCCATCCATAGTATCTTAGTGTTATACTGGATCCGAATCAGAAGCATCTGCATTTTGAGATGTGGATGGTTCTGAATCTGAAGGGGATGTTCATCAATTAATTGATGAGTATAGTGGTCTGTTGCAAGCTCTTAAGAGAAGCAAATTCCTTGTTAAGAAGCAGGCTGAGGAAATTGAATCTCTCAAACTGGCTTCATCAGATTCAACAAAGATGTTGAATTTGAAATTGAATGAGGTTGCCAAACTGAAAAACATAACTGTTATTCAGATGGGTACACTCACTTTCAAAAATAATCACATCAAGAATCTGGAAGTAAGACTTCAGAAAGAAATGGATCTAGTGGCTAAATTCTCTAAGCCAAATTCAGTCTTACCCATAATTGATAATTTCATCTCCCAAAAGGGTAAGACAGGATTAGGCTTTAAGGGAAGAACAAGGGCAGCCAATTCTTAAAGAAAATACAAAGCGCCAGTTTAGCCACTAGCCTTCAAACCCCCTATTTCTTTTAGGAAAGTGATGCAGCCTACTAACAGGTATGATCATGACAACACTCATGGTCATTGTAAGTATGGTGATCTGAATGGAAAGGGTGAAAATGCTAATAGGGAACCCCATGAGTAAACCCATCAGGTTCTTAAGGAATCCTTAGTATTTGCTGCTCCAGCACCTGCACTTAAAAGGACTATTGACATCAATATTGTTAAGCCTGTACTTAAGAAAATGTACAACAGATTTGAGTGATGGTATTATGGCAAGGTGGGCCATTTTTCCATTGACAGTTGGTTCAATACTTGTATTCAGAATCAGGCTAGCTTACCTGTCAGAAAGGCTGCAGGTAAGCATGTCAAAAATCAAACTAACCTGAACCTAGGACCCAATAACTATTGGGGTTCTAAGGATAGGTAATTTTATTTGATGCAGGTGAGTCCAAGTGTTCATATCCCTATATGGTACATGGACAGTGGATGCTCCAGGCACATGATTAGAATAAGCAGGATGCTGAAGCACTACTCCCCTATAGAAGATGGACCCAAAGTGATCTTTGGTGGATCTGAAAAGGGAGTAATCAAAGGGTTTGGTAACATTTCCAATAACTCCATTACCATCACCCAAGTGGCTTATGTGAAAGGTCTAAAGCATAACCTAACTAGCATAAGCCAACTATGTGATCTTGGTTATGACACTTCTTTCCACAAGGGTGTGTGCCAAATAAGAAGGTCAAATGATCAAGAGATCATTTTGACAGGCATTAGGAAAGGAAATGTCTACTGTCTTAACTTTGATTGTGAGAATAAGTACTCACCTATCTATCTAGTTGCAGATGAGAAAGCACCTCATTGTGTCCAATGGAACAAAATGCTGGCTTACCTGAACTATAAGTCAATAGGCCAACTCTTTAGAATGGAGTTAGTGAGGAATGGTCCTCAGGTCAAGTACATTAAAGAGGGTGTATGTTCAGCTTGCCAAAAGGGAAAATAGACCAGGACCTCCTTCCATGGACATGATACCAAAGATTGTATAAGATGTCTATATCTTCTACATATAGATCTATTTGGTCCTATGCCAGTTCATAGTCTAAGTAGGAAAGCTTATACATTTGTAATTGTGGATGACTATTCTAGATTCACATGAGTTTTCTTCTTGAGACAGAAATATGAAACCCCTAGTGTCTTTCAGAATTTTATTAGGAAAATTCAGAATGAACTTAACAATTAATTGGTCAAAATCAGAAGTGACCATGGAACTGAATTTCAATCTGAATGTATGATAAAGTTCTGTGAAGAACTTGGGATTCATCAAGAGTTCTCCTCACCTAAAACTCCCCAGCAAAATGGGGTTGCTAAAAGAAAGAATAGGAATCTTATTGAGGCAAGTAGAACACTATTAAGTGACACTTCTATCCCAGAATATTTCTGGGCTGAGGCAGTAAACACTGCTTGTCATGTTCTCAATAGAGCATCCATCAACAAAAGACACAAGAAGACTCCCTATGAGATTATTAAAGGCAGAAAACCAAACAAATCCTACTTTAGAATCTTTGGTAGCAAATGTTATGTACTAATTAATGGCAAGCACTACCAAAGTAAGTTTGCTGCCAAATCCCTAGAAGGGATATTTGTTTGGTACAGCAATAACAGTAGGGCATACAGAATCTACAACTTGACTACACAAGTTGTAGAAGAATCTGTCCATGTAGTCTTTGATGAGTCTAAGCTAATTAACAGTGAACTGTCTAGCACTTCTGTTAGTCCAACAGGTTTGAAGGAAAGGATGGACAAGCTAACAATTAGTGAAGACTAACCTTCAAGACAGAATGAAGAAAATAATGGATGCTGTCCAGGGGGAGTAAAATACTCATTGGATGAAGATGAAGACAATGAAGTGCATCCAGATGAAGAAAATGAAGAAGACCAAGAGATGAACATATTTCCTCCAGCAAGAATACATTTTAAGGATCATCCAGCACACCAAATCATTGGTGATGCAAGTCATGGAGTTTTTACCAGAAGCAAGTGCATGAACACAGTTCTATGTTCAAGCATCTTGTCCTAGATGGAACCTAAGAAGTTTGAAGAGACTATACAAGACACAAATTGGATTGATGCCATGCAGGAAGAACTGAATAAGTTTAGAAGATATAAAGTCTTGGAGTTGGTTCCTAAACCAAAGAATCATAATATTATAGGAACCAAGTGGATATATTGAAATAAGTTAGATGAAAATAGCACCATAATCAAGAACAAATCCAGACTGGTTGCAAAGGGCTACAGATAGGAAGAAGGGATAGACTTTGAACAAACATTTGCCCTAGTGGCAAGGTTGGAAGAAATAAGACTGTTCCTGGCTAATGCAGCTTATCAAGGGTTCAAAGTATTTCAAATGGATGTAAAGTCAGCATTTTTGAATGGTAACTTAAAAGAGGAAGTTTATGTTGATCAACCTTCATGTTTTGTAGATCCCCTTTATCCTAACTATGTTTATAGGCTTAGGAAAGCTCTATATGGATTGAAACAAGCCCCTAGGGCTTGGTATGAAACTTTGTCTACCTTCCTTATTGAGAATAAATTCTCAAGAGGGAAAATTGACAAGACTCTATTCTTTAGGGAATCAAAAGGCAAGATCATCCTTATCCAGATATATGTTGATGAAATTATCTTTGGATCAACTTAAAATAACTTTTGTAGAAAGTTTGTCAAACTTATGCAAGGGAAGTTTGAGATGAGCAGCATGGGTGAGCTAAAATTCTTCTTGGGACTCCAAGTTAGACAGACTGATGATGGATTGTCCATATCTCATTCTAAGTTCACCAAAGAGTTAATTAAAAAATATGGTATGGAGTCAGCCTCCACCATGAAAACTCTAATGGGGACAAGTATGCCTATAGGCAAAGATGAAGAAGGAAAACCTGTTGTTGACTCTTGGTATAGAGGGATAATTGGCTCCCTACTTTACTTGACTGTTAGTAGACCTGACATCATATAAGCTACATGTGTCTGTGCTAGGTTCCAAGGCTGCCCTAAGGAATCTCATTATTTTGCTTTCAAGAGAATTCTGAGATATCTTAAGGGCACACCTAATCTAGGTCTTTGGTACCCTAAGAATATAGATTTCTTACTAACAGGTTTTTCAGATGCAGACTTTGCATGCTACAAAGAAGACAGGAAAAGCACCACACATACATGTCAGTTCCTAGGTGGAAGGTTGGTGTCATGGAGCAGTAAAAAGATGACAAGTGTAGCTATTTCCATAGCTGAATCAAGTATATAGCTGCAGGCAGTTGCTGTGCTCAGTTGTTGTGGATACAACATAACCTTGGAGACTATGACATCAAGGTAAGTAGAATTCCATTATATTGTGATTCTACTAGTGCTATATCTATTGCTAGAAATCTTGTTTCACATAACAGAACTAAGCATATAGAAATCAAATTTTATTTCATCAGAGAACATGTTGAAAAAGAAGACATAAGTCTGGAATTTTTCAACACTAACAAACAAATTGCTGATATATTTACAAAACCTCTAGATGAAAGTAAATTCAATAATTTTAAAATTGAATTAGGTATCTTGAACCTAGAATAAGATGTTAGGTCAGCACATAATTTCTCAAGAAATTTTGTCTAAGTTAGAAAGTTTGTGTCGACACCCTAAGTAAGTTGTGTCGGCAGGAAAAATTTATGTCGACAAAACTCTATCGAGACCTTGTTTTAGAAGATTTTTTGTGTCGACACACAAAAATCGTTGTCGAAACAATTCCTTCGAGACTTAAGTAGACTTTGTCGACACTGGCAAATGTATGTCGACACATAGACATGTCGACTTCAACAAAGTTTTGTCGAGACCTAGGTAATCTATGTTGACACATGTAAAATTTTGTCGACTAGTAAATTCCTAAGTTAGGCGCGTCTTTTGACCTACCTTTTACAAGTACACTATAAATAGGATAAGATAAAATCTGGCCGACTGTGCTTTTAGAACTCCCGACTCTAGACTTTGTGTCGACTAGAAATTCTCTTGTCGACTCTCTTCTCTCACTTTCACCAATGGCGCCACAACAGGAAGAAAAGATCAATGAAGGATATGAAATGGTACGCAAGGCGTTCGAGACTGCCTCACCAGAAATTACGGGCGTGATAACCCTAATCACAGAAAGTGGATTGGAATACTTGGTCTCTAAACCTTCAAGGATATGGATGAAAGAAGTTCTTGAAATTTACTCTTCCGCAACAATGGACTCTCAAGGAAAGAAGATAAAGTCCTCTGTTTATGGTACCAAAGTGAAACTCTCACCGAAGACTATAAGAAAGTCACTTCAACTACCCAAGATTAAAGAAGAAGATGATATCGCATCCTCCATGACAAAGGATGAACTCCAATGGTGTGAGCTGGATCCCTATACCAAGATTGGATCTTCAATGACAAGGAAGGGGATGAATTCCCAGGGTAAGTTCCTATCTGAGATAATAGGCCAAGTTATTCTCTACAAAACAGGAGGACATGATAGGATCTCTGCCTACATGTTCAACCTCATGAATAGAGTTATATTCAAAGTGAAAACAGACTGGTCAGCTGTAATTTTTGACAAGATCAAAGAGAGTGCCAAGAAGCCTAATCTAGGTAGGATATTGAGCTTGTATCTGGCTTCTACAATCCCAGAAGTGATGAATCAAACTTCAGGAACCAAGATAAATCACATGAGAAGGATGGATTTTAGAATACGATCCAGATGGGATAGAGTTTTGACCAAAGATGTTGCTACTCTACATAAACCAGTGAAGAAGGATAAGAAAAAGGAACCTACCACCCAGGAAATTGAATCTTCCAGAGATTCTGAAGAACAGTTTGTCTTAAGCTCACCTTAAGAACAACAAAGAAAATCACCTACACCACAACCAGATAAGGAAGCTCAAGCCCAAGGGGAGAGCATTAAACTACCAGAGAACCAGATGGTCTCCACTCCAGGGGGAGACAACACAGAGATTATAAATGTTCAAGAACCTGAACAATCACAACTACCTGCCCAAGGGGGAGGTATAGCAGAAGTTACACTAGAGAGTGTGAATGCAACTGATACTGTTATGGAAATAGTATCAGAAATCAACAATACTGCAATTGTTATTACTGAGAATGTAGCACAGGATGTGCATGTGTAAGACCAAGATCAAGCTGAGCAACTCCACTCCTCCAGTTTGGAGAAAATCCTGGAAAGGGACCTTGATATCCAAGGAGAACCATCTGTTGAAAAAGAGAACTGTATCCCTCCTGTATAGATGCTGCAGGAGGTAACTCTGGAAGAATTATTTCCTGATTTATAAGGAGCTCAAACTGAGGTTGAGCTGCCAAGTACTGAGGGGGAGATGCCACTGCATGCCTCTAGTACTAAGCAAACTGTGGATATAAAAAGTTCATCAAATTCTTCTGATGATGAAGAAGCTTCCAAGGATAAGAAAAGGAAGCTGGTGGCTCTCAGGAAAAGAAGCACAAACAATAAGAAAGCCTTACAAACTGTCCCTCAAACATCTGCTCTAGGAATAGACTTCAGTTCACTTTTGGTGAAACTGCAAGTGAAAATGGATGAACAAAGACTGGCTCTGGAGAAGTATGTGGATGAGTATCACAAAGAATTACACTTACAGCTAGCCCAGGATATCAAATCCATCAGATTTGAAGTCAATAAAAACAAAAAGGAGATGACAGATTGCTTCCATAAGGGAGGTAATGTTGTAGTATACTTGGCTGAGCAACAACAGCTGATAAAGACTGAAGTTGAGAACATTGCAGTCAAGCAAGGATATATTCTATAAAATCAATTCAAAACGAATGAAAATCTCAAGGACTCACATAATGAAATTCTCATAAAACTGGGAGGTATTGTCACAGATGTGAAGACTGAAGTATCCAAGCAAATACAAGAAGATTTAGCTGCTGTTCAAACTGCAATTCTGGCATCCCAAAAGACTATTTCTGATCAACTAGAGAAATTCAGACTATACTATAAAGATGGGATAGACTATCTGGATGATCAAGTAAGGGTTTAGAAGAATGATCTACGAGACCATGTGGCCAGAGATGTCCTAAAGGGGGAGAGAGTGTTAGTCAAAGCTAGCTCTGATCATGCTAAATGTGTATCTAATACCATCAGAGCTACTATTCGATATCCACCCCTTTGTGATGAAGATAACACTGCTGAATCTGGGATTCAATCTGCTCACATTGAAGGAGTTCAGCAGGAAGTTGCACAAGTCATCTATCCTCCATCAGATTTTGAAGCAATATAGCAGGAAGTACATAAAATGTATAGCCCTCCACAGGAGGCGCATAATGTTATTATTGCAAAATTTGAAATGTCTGAAGCTACTAAGGATGCTCAGAAAGAGGCTCAACTTTATAAGAAAAGATTCAGAGAACAGACAGAATTAAAGCCTGATTTTGAGCAATGGAGTCCAACCTCCAGAAATATCATTCTTACTGCCTGGAAAGCTGTGAAAGATAATATGCATGATAGAGGAAAATGATATTCTGAACAAGAGTGGGGTAAATATCAGAAAAGGCAAGATGCCATACATCAGTTAAGAAGGGATATCAAAGCTGGGACGTTACCTGCTAACTCTGTGGAGCCTAGTAAGTACTTCTCAAAGCCTTATCATTACCTTGAAAGGCAGAAGATCAAGGCAGAAGAGCTCAAAAAGAAAGATCTGAAAGGGAAGAAGCCAGCTTATGATACAAAATCTAAAGTACAAGCTAAGATTCATTTTGGCAAAGGAATAGTTATCAAGGAGCCCAATCAATCTTAAGGATAGATAAGCTAGACTTAGAACTATGTAAATTTTGTTCTAAACAATCTTGTAAATCAAATACTTATTCCTGATTAATGAATTTTATCATATTCTGTGATGATATTAAATGTTATTTGGGTTTATAAGTTACTCTGCGTGTGAAATGATTTTATACATCTTAATCCTTGTTTTATTATAAGTGGTGTATATCATTGACTAATGGTTATGACTTCTCTAAATAGGGGGAGATTGTTGGGTACACTAGAAACTGTGTACCAGATTTGGAGAAGCCTCACTTAACTCAATGATATACATCAATGTGTATTTGATGGGATGTGGAGTTTCAATGTGCAGGGTAAAGAAATGCAGGAAAATTTTCTAAGTACAAGTGTCGACACTTGTGAGGGAAATGTGTCGACACCATAAGCAAGATTGTGTTGACACACAGGACTTGTGTCGACACAAAAAAATTCTGTCAGCAACAGTTGTGTCGACACACAGGACTTATGTCGACACATACTCAACACCAGCTCTGTTGAAGACCAGAAGTATTTGTGTCTACACACAAGACTTGTGTCGACACACACTCAAAGAAATCTGTCAACAGAAGCAATGTCAACACCAGAAGTAGTTGTGTCGATACACAGGACTTGTGTCGACACACACACAAGAAATCTATCAACAGAAGCTATGTCAGCACCAGAAGTAGTGGTGTCGACGCACAAGACTTGTGTCGACACACACTCAAGAAATCTGTCAATACCAGAAATGTCGAGACCAGAAGCAGTTGTGTCGACACACAGGACTTGTGTCGATACATCCAATAGAAGTTGTGTTAAGAAGATGAAGAATGACTGTGTTGACATAATGGAAGCTGTGTCGACATCATCAAGACTTGTGTCGACACATGGTCTATTTGTGTCGACACATGGTCTATTTGTGTCGACACATCTGAAGTGTTATGCTGAAAGTTCTCTGCTATGATAGAAGTTCCAAGGAAGAGTCTATCAAGACTGAAGACCTGACAGCTGTCATAAGTAACAAAGCTGACCCATCTGTCAGAGCTGTCAGAAGGCCGTTATAAACCGGATCAGCCGGTAATCTTGGATGGATTCTATATATAGACCTATTCTATCACAATCACGGTAATAAATAAGAGAGGGGGAATAAGAGACAAACCCAGAAGAAGGCAGATCCTGAAGAGTCTGCTAGAAAAATTCAGATCTGATTATAAATTAAAGAAGGAAGCTGGATTGAAGATCAACTCCACCTCCAATTGAAGATCAACCTTACTTGGTAAAAATTCAAGAAGCTTTGAAGAAGCTAAGACAGGTTGGATCTAAAGTAATCAGTTCAATCAAGAACTGATCAAGAAGCTTTCACCCTATTCTCTTTATATCCGGGTGAAGATTTTAATGTTTCTAACAATTAATTTCCTTCTAAGATCTTATATAGATCTGAGTTGTAAGACTAAATTTATAAAGGCTGAGGTAGGGCTGAGAGCCTGAGGTAGGACTTGAAAAAGTCTGAGTTGTAGGCCTGGTGATAAAAGCTAAGGTAGGGTTGTTGCCTGAGGTAGGATTCTTGGGAAGAGTCTGAGGTGTATGACTTGAAGAAGTCTGAGTTATAGGAACTAGTTAGGTTCTAAGTTGTAAGGTTTGTGGATCTGAGATAGTGGAAGGATGTTTGGTCCAATCCAGTTCTCTACTTAATAGGTGAAGAGGGAGAGTGGACGTACCCACAAATTTGGGAACCACTACAAACAATTGTGTCTATACTGTGAATTTTCTGTGATTGTTATTCTTTTTACTGTGATAATTGTGTTGTGTATAACTTTGTTAATTGCCCGATTTGTTAAAAAGGATTAGAACCTATTCACCCCCCCCCCCTCTAGGTGTTTGGGCTCTTTTGAACAAAATCTTTCAACTGGAATTCCCATCCCCACCACCATCCAAAAGACCCGGACTTGATGGTCAACATTGAACATTATTAGCCTGGAACATAATTGCATTATAGACATGACTCTCCCCTTATGCTAATGGTAATTTCCATGTACTTTAGGTCTATTTCACCAAACCATATAGAGTGGGTATAGTTTAGCTCTTTCTCGTTGCTCAAATCGCCATATTATCACCGAAAGCCGAAACCTTTGTGGAAAATCTACATGACGAGGGTCAGACTCCCTTTTCCCCTAATTCAAAACATAACCAATGTTTTGTACAATTGCTCTCAAGGAAATCAAAGCTGGTCACCCAGGCTCACAACTCACTTGCTAGCCATACGGTCTATGTGAGACTGGCTTTGCAAGCACAATGCTATCTGGGATCTACCACCAGCGAAAGCCGCTACCTCCTGACATTAACAACAGAACAACTCTTTCTGTCTCCAGACTCAGCCATAATTGGAAGACCTTTCTAGAAAAACCTGCAGTATCCTGTAGTGCTAGAAACTGGACTTTCATAACATATAGGTCGCCAAAAGCCATCGCTAGTGATATCCACTATCATCTAGCAATACCCACGGGTATCAAAACCATGATATTCTCTGGGTATTTTCCTAGAGCACATCTTTAGTACTTCCTACTACTCAAATCACAGGCACCACCCCTCGGACTCCATAACTACACGGTTATACTCGGAGACTTCTCCAACACGCAAATCAAAACATCACCAATCCATACCAACCTATTCGGATGGGCTTCTCACAACATGCCTATTCCGTACTATGATTTTCGGATTCTATATGCAAGACTACCTAGGGATATCACGTATCAACTCATCAGAATTCCCTTCACTTTCCACCCTTTGGTGGGGGATTCCGTGCACAGGAAAAAGTAAGACTTCACTTGCCCAAGATGGAAGATCATTACCCTCATTAATCACTTAGGAGCCATTCTCTTGCACTTGATCCGGATAGAACTGATCACCACAGCTTACTTTCTACAGATCTGGCTTCGACTCAAAAATTCAATCACACGAATGTCTCCTCTATAGGGATAAAACACCCTTGTTCATGCTTCCTGGCTTTTCCCTTCTCCTTCCTCCAGAATCAAGAGAGAGATAGAGAGTCTGTGTGAATGAGAAAATGAGAAAATAATCTCATCCATAGCCTTGATCAGGAAGCTACCATCGCGCAGTATCTGCTACTATTGCGTGGTATCATAGGCAATATCCGCTTAGCCAAACCGGCATCGCTCTATCACTCAAAACCTCCTCAGACTTACTAACACGTGGCAACAACCGTCACGCGATAGATCACTACCGCCCTACGGTAGGCTATCAATGCTTCGTCAAGTGCGTCGAGTGCGTCGAGTGCGCCGAGTGGTATCTCCGCGCGTTACCTTTCTACCGTCGTGCGGTACTTACCTGAAACAAAGGTTGAATTAAGTCATCTGGATACCGTCAGCGTTAACACTACCGCCTGGAAGTAACTTCAGAAATGAACTCGTTCCCATTTTTAGAATTTTTGGAGCATTACACGAACATCATCAAATAATGAAGACCACATTCAATAATAACGATCAAAGTGAAGAAAAAGGCAAAAGATACAATTGAATCCTGAGGCTAATTGTAGATTTTTAGTAGGAATAACTGAGTCATCAATCTGTGTCCTAGCTCAGTCCCAACTATCATTAAGGGTAGAAGAGGGCTCTCACTTCCTCCCATTTAACCTGTTTTCTCCGATAAACTATAATCTGATCATGTCCAATGCTAAGAACTCCTAGCTCGGTGTCGATGTTGAGCATAAATTCCTCTCTTTGAAGCACTTGGATGATGTGAAGCGGCCTAGGGAAAAGCCTTCATGGATGGTGGAGGAATGAGCCGAAGCTCTCTTATTTAGGTTTGCGGTAGAATGGAGTGGAATGAGGAGTTGATCATGAAATAGGTAGAAAACTTTGCTTAAATACAAAATCGTGAGAAAATGAACTCATACGATTGAACGCACGACCGTGCATTCAAAACCATGCGATATTCAACATAAAATTTCCATAAGGCCAAGGGTACGCTTGCACGATTTTTCCTCATGCATGGTTGAAACAACCACGCACAAACAAAAACACATGGACTTGGACAAACTATAATAATTTCTGGCTAATCAGCAGCTTATTCGATTTTATTCTCGCATAGTTGAATTCAACCGTGCGTGAAGGAAACACATGACCAATACAAAATATTATTTTTTTGACAAAATAGGCCACTCGTGCGATTTGCTCTCACGCGGACGAAAGCAAAAGTGTGTGACCAAAATGCATAAGCGGCGGAAGAGCTCCAATTTTTAGCATAATTATCTCGTAAGGGAAAAATAGCCCATGCGCGACGGAACTTCATATAGTTGTACAATCATTAAAATCAACATATCATTCATGACGAGGGAACACACATACAAAATACCCGTGTGTGGAGGAAGAACTCATGACCGTGCATAATATACATATTTCATTTAAAGGATTGAGCTTTTC
The DNA here is from genome assembly GCA_039513925.1 of Platanthera zijinensis. Classification (NCBI taxonomy): domain Eukaryota; kingdom Viridiplantae; phylum Streptophyta; class Magnoliopsida; order Asparagales; family Orchidaceae; genus Platanthera; species Platanthera zijinensis. Next base: position 47,688,544 of record CM077098.1, on the reverse strand, counting down.
CCCTGTGTGTCCAAACCCACAATACAAACAAAATACCACAACATGGAGCACCACGTGCTTACCCCGACAAAAGAGTGCACAATTGCACACCATTATGGTTGAAATATGCTCTTCATGTGAGAGTGAATACCAAGTGAAATATTTGCAATTATGAGCTGAAAGTGAAGTGTTGGTGCATGAAATCAAGACCATATGAGTCCGAAAAATACTATAAAAATCGGACTCATAGAGATTATATTGTGGTGATCTAGTATATGTCTGGCAAGGAAAATATTATGGTTGATGCTTTGAGTAGGAAACAGTATGGGTAAGATAATTGGATTGAAGTGCATGAAATCAAGCCCATATTATAGATTTGTAGTGCTACTTGGTTGATTGTATTCGTGAGGCAGCTAAAGTTGATGTAGAGTTCCAACTACTACTGGTTGAATCTGAGTAAGGTGAAGGCAGTGCTGTTGAGATGGTTGGTGGGATCTTAAATAAGAAATGAACGGTGTGTGTGCTATAGTTTTGCAAGCTCCATGAGGAGTTGATGTTTGAGGCTCACTTTACAAAGTACTCCATTCATATTGAAAGTACAAATATGTACTTGAATTTGAAGAAATATTTTTGGTGGTCTGGGATGAAGCAGAATGTGGCTTCATATGTGAGTCAATGCCAGACTTGTTCTTTAGTGAAGGACGAGTGCCAAAGGCTGAACGGGTTCTTAAAACCCCTTCCTATTCCGGAGTTAAAATTTAATAGCATCTCTATGGATTTTATGTAAGGATTGCGTTGGTCGCCGCAGGGTAAATATGTAATTTGAGTGATTGTGGATCGCCTAACCGTGGTTGCTAACTTCATTCCAAATCAGAAGGAAGATTGCATAGAAAAGCTCGTGGGGCTCCATATTCAAAACATAGTGCATTTTCATGGGATTCCGAAGAGTATTGTTAGTGTTTGCGATATACGGTTCACATCCAAGGATTGGAGGTTAATATAGAAAAGATTGGACACCATGATTAAGTTCTGTACCGCATTCCATCCGCAGATCGATGGTCAAATGGAGAGGAAAACTATACCTTAGAATATATGCTGAGGATGTATGCACTTGATTTTGGCAAGAGATTGGAAGACCACCTTTTTATGGTAGTTTTTTCCTAAAATAATAAATTCCATGCGAGCATATAGATTGCTCCGTATAAAGCATTGTATGTTAGGCGGTGTTGAACACAAATGTCTTAGATAAAGGAGGGAGACACCTATCTTATGGGCAAAGAAGCAGCGATAAATAATTGTGGGTTGGTGAGGATGCTCCAAGAGCGTATAAAGGTAACTCATGATCAACAGGCAAAGTATTTTAATGAATGCTACATGAATGTCGAGTTTGTAGTGTGCGATATGGTCTACTTGAAGATAAATTCGTTCAAGCATTTTTTTGAAAATTTGGCTACTAAAGAAGTTGTGTTCGAGGTATTGTTGGGTTTTGTTATACGTCCCGACATTTGTGCGCAGTGGAATTAGGAACAAGAAAACCCAAAAGAAATTCAGATCTTATGATGAACATTGATCAAGAAGTAACATTGCTATAAATAAATTATACCTTTGAGGTATTGAGTCAATACTCAACCAAGGTACTCCAAAGAAATCCAATGAATGCTAACGGCCAGAGTTCCGAACGTAGAATAATGTCCACATCTCTACGAGATATCCACACAAGAACAGAGAACCCTTGGACTCTTGTCACACAAGATCTAGGTTGGAAGAAGGGATGCCCTCAACGTCTCCACGGTATGCTAGAACCGTTAAAGGAGAGGTGGAGGTGATGAAGACGATGCTTAGCAAATGATTTCCGGAGACGACAACAAGTCGGCGAATAAGCGGCAGTGAGAAGTAGTGATCGCGCCCTTGGAGGAACAATTCCGTCGGGAAGAAGAAGAATCTCTGTTCTCATCTCGCACGATTAGATCAAAAGAAACAGTAAGTTACTCAATTTACTGTACATATCATATAAATACATATTACCGAACCAACCGATACCCGCATACCATGCTGAAATGGACTTAAAGGAAATAAACTGGAGGAAACAGAATCCGTCGAGTATATACGTCGATAATCGACGAATCAAAAGCTATTTGTCAAAATAACACATGGATACTCGACAAATCGAGACAAAATAAACCATCAGAGTATTAAGTTGATATTCAACGAATAGACGATACTCGACGAATAAACAACATTCAACGAATCGGCGATACTTGACAAATCGACAACATTCAACGAATAAGACTAATTCGTCAAAACTATCATGACGATACTCGACAAACTCAAGACAGATTCGTTGAGTATATCATGATGATATTCGACGAATACCAACTCATTCATTGAAATCTTAAGCGATACTCTACGAATTTCCCTTAGAGACTTTCAACCACTTACCTGATGACCCATATTCACAATATAGGTCTCGGAATGAAAATCCTCCACATCTAGAACAACATAGGATTGGTCCTTCACTCATAACATATATGATCAAGACCAACACAAACCTTTCCAACTTTTCCAATGCTCTTATGTGTGACCCCATAGGCTCATATTGCATTGGAAGTGAGGCTACATGTTTGATCACTTCCAGATCACCCTGGTAACACCAACAATCTCCCACTTGATCTTGAAAGCATCCAACAAAAGCTTCACAAACAATGAGCGGCATCTCGTAATGCATCATTACTTCCCAAGAAGTAAGAGTTTAAATCTCGAAAGTAATTGTGACCAATGTATCAGTGTTTTCATGTATCTTCTTCTCTTATATCTGAATAGAACTAGAGGTATAGAATGTGTCACCCTCATAATTGTTCAATCCATGTTTCTTGATCTAGAATGGACTTCCATAAATTGGTGAATCCAATATCATATATTGACTCAACCAAGCAGGACGATGCATTTCTCAGTTCAATTCCATCAAGGGGCCCATGGATGCAATTCTTGTCATATAGGAGGAAAAATTCCATTTATGTCCACACACAAAACACCGAAATGATTCGTACGTACCCAATAACCATCTTTATCATCCAACTTTCTCAAGACTAGACTTTTGATAGCATCAAAACGTGCTCTTCCTCACTTGATGAGTGCTGTGAGTTTAGGTCAAAGGACCACAAACACCATTTCCACTTAAGACATACTTATGACACGTTCATATAACAATCCACAAAGTATTCTCACAATGGGTCTGTCCAGTACAACTTGTTCTCTAACAAGTACCAATATGATGACTTGATATCATAATATCATGACTTATGAGAACCAGTCATCAGTCAATGCACTTGCTAGTCTTAATGTATCATCATCTCCCTTAGCTTCTAAGATGACATGCCGGCCATGGACCATTTAAGAATGAATCTTCTAAGAACATAGGCTCTCACAATCAAGTCACCACTTAACTCCTATGGAAGCAAACATTTTAAGGTCATTTATTACATTAAATTAATCTATCACAATAGAAATAAATTTACAAAATAAAAGAACTTGCCATAAATATAAAATGAAATGTATTGTACTCTATTCATCAAATGAATTATTATAACCGACAAACATACAATTCATAAGACATCCCCTAGGGCTGATCATTAAGGTATTGTATACCCATGGATCTAACATGATCATCATGCTTTCTCTGTGCTAGATGCTTTATTAGTGGATCAGTAATATTTTCCTAAGTTGGCACTATGTAAATGTTCACATCTCCTCAATCGACAATCTCACGAATAAGATGGAACTGCCGAAGTACATACTTGAAGCGTTGATGAGATATGGGATCTAAAGCAATTGCAATTTCACCGTTGTTGTCACAGTAGAGAACTACGGGATCAATAATACTAGGAACTACATCTAACTCGCCGATGAATTTCCTAATCCAAACAACCTCCTTCGCCGTATTTGCTGAAGCGATATACTCAGCCTCAGTTGTACAATCGACAACTGTCTCCTGTTAGGAACTCTTCCAGCTAACAACTACTCCATTTAGTCAAAATATAAATCCTGACTGAGACTTTGAGTCATCCCTATTAGTTTGGAATCTAGCATCCGTGGAACCCTTTACAACAAGCTTTTCCTCTCCACCAAATACCAAGAACGTATCCTTAGTCCTTCTAAAGTTCATTAGGATATTCTTGACAGCAATCTAGTGACAATCACCCGGATCAGACTGATACCTACTTGTCATGCTCAAGGCATAAGGGACATCGGGTCGAGTATATATCATTGCATACATGATTGATCCAATTGCTGAAGCATATGGAATTAACTTCATGTTGTCCTTATCTTCACAAGATTTAGGATACTGGTCCTTAGAGAGATTCATACGATGAGATATGGGTGAGAATCCTTTCTTGGCCGCAAGCATTTTGAACCGTATCAACACCTTCTCAATATATGTACTATGGGTCAAACCCATCAACTTCTTCGATCTATCTATATAGATGCTAATACTACGTATATAAGTCGCTTTGCCCAAGTCTTTCATAGAAAACAGTTCCCTAGGTTGTTCTTAATAACTTGTAAGGTCGGTTTGTCATTCCCGATCAACAGTATCTCGTCTACATATAATATCAGGAAGACAACAATTCTCCCACTAATCCTCTTGTAAACACATGGTTCATACTCATTCTTGATAAAACCAAACTCTTTGATCTTTTCATCAAAACGAAGATTCCAACTTTAAGAACCCTGTTTTAATCCACAAATGGATTTTTGCAGCTTATATATTTTAGTGGCTTCACCTGGAGATACAAACCCTCGGGTTGTGCAAATATACACTTCCTTAAGGAGGTTTCCATTTAGGAAATCCGTTTTGACATCCATCTGCCAGATCTCGTAGTCATAATACGCAATAATAACAAGAAGAATTCTGATGGACTTAACCATAGCAATAGGGGAAAAGGTCTCATCATAGTCAACACCACGAATTTGCTTGAAACCTTTAGCAACTAATCGCCCTTTGAATGTCTATACATTCCCATCCACGTAAGTCTTCTTCTTAAAGACCCACTTACACCCTATGGGTTGTACCCCTTTACGTGGTTCCACCATGGTCCAAACATGGTTTGCATACATGGAGACCATTTCAGATTCCATGTCCTCAAGCTACTTCTCGGAGTCCAGACCACTCATAGCCTCTTGGTAGGTTGTAGGCTCATCATCATGATCCATAAGCAATGCATTACCTATTTGAGTCATGAGAAATCCATATCTCTCGGGCTTAAAACTTGGTCTACCAGATCTACGTGAAACTTGTGTTTCTTGAGCAGGCTCTCTAGCTATAATAACTTGTAGTCCTTGTTCAGGTTCTAATTCTGGTTCACTAACGATTTGTGGTTTTTGAACTTCTTCAATTCTTACCCTAGTAGTCTTTCTACTTGAGAACTCTTTATAAAGAAAGACACCATTCCACGCGACAAACACTTTGCCCTCAGATGGTAGGTCGAAATAGTAGCATTTATTTTCCTTAGGATACCCCACAAGATAAAATTTATCTAACTTAGATTCCAGCTTGTAAGGCATTTGATGTCTCATGTATGCCTCGCAACCCCAAATCCTAATGAACGACATACTAAGATGCTTCCCAGTCCATATCTCATGTAGTGTCTTTAGAACTGTTGTCATTAGAGGGTGATTTAGTGTAAAAGCAGCAGTTTCTAGATCAAAACCCCAAAATGAAACAGACAGATCTGCATGATTCATCATTGACAATACCATGTCTAACAAAGTACGATTCCTCCGCTCAGAAACACCATTATAGTGTAGTGTCCTAGGTGGAGTGAGTTGTGATAAAATACCACACTCTTTTAGATGATCACGAAACACATGACTCAGGTATTTGCCACCTCGATCAGATCAAAGTGCTTTAACCCTCTTAACCAGTTGGTTCTCTACTTTGTTCTTAAACTCTTTGAACTTTTCAAAGGTTTCAGATTTTCACTTCTTAAGATACACGCATCCATTTCTACTGAAATCATCAGTAAATGTAACAAAGTAGAAGTACCCACCTCTAGCCACAGAAATCATGGGTCCGTATACATCACTATGTACTATACACAAGAGATTATTAGCCCTCAATAAAATCAGTGAAATGGACTTTAGTCATCTTTCCTAATAAATAGGATTCACATCTCTCAAATGATTCATAATCAAATGAGTCCAGTAGTCCTTCTTTATGGAGCTTGGATATGTGTTTCTCATTTTTATGGCCGAAATGATAATGCCAAAGGTGCGTAGGGTTCGAGTCATTCGTTTTAGTCTTTTAGTATTTTTTATATTATAGATCTAATGGTCTAAGTTCAAAACATATAAACTATTAAATATTTGGGCTATACCATAACCAACATCATTCTTAAATATAAAACAACATTTGTTCTTAATAATAAAAGAAAATCCAATCATGTCCAAACATGAAATAGATATAATATTTATAGTTATGGAAGGAACATAATAATAATTATCTAGTTCTATTATAAGCCCACTGGGCAAAGAAAGATGGTAAACTCCTACAGTGACAACAACTTTTGCTCCATTGCCAACACGCAGGTCCACCTCCCCTTTACTCAACATTCTTCTCCTTCCCAGTTCCTGCACATTTTTACAAATGTGAGAACCACATCCGATATCCAATACCCAGGATGAAGGAGTAGAAAGGTTTATCTCTATAACATAATTACTTGAAGCGGAAGTCATACCTATCTTCATTTTCTGTAGACCCTTAATATAAGAAGGACAGTTCCTCCTCTAATGACCAGCCTTGTCATAGTGGTGGCTTTTCTCTTATTTCTCCAAGCCTTTTTTTTCAGTGCTGAAGTCTTGGACTCAAGAGATGACTTAGGTCCAACCTTCATCTTCTTGAAACCCTTGACCTTAGACTTGCCTTTATGCACCATCAGTATGGCGCTAACATGCTTGATCTTCTTCATATTGATTTCAGCAGTTCTCAACATGCCTAGGAGATCGGGTAGATTCTTGTATATTGAATTCTTGTTATAGTTCAAGACGAACTGCTCATAACTATCCGATAATGATTCTAGGATCAGGTTTGTAGCCAACTCTTAGACTAGAGGAAAGCCTAGCCTTTCAATGTTCTCTATATACCCTATCATCTTGAGTATGTGAGTCCCTACTAGGTCTCGAGTTCCCATCTTACACTAAAATAATTCCTTAGTGACATCAAACCTCTCTTGGCGAGCCTTCCCTTGAAACATTTTCTTGAGATGCTCGTCAATTTCTTTGCAACCCATGTTCTCATGTTTCTTCTGAATCTCAGAGTTCATGGTTGTTAGCATGCGGCATTTGACATCCAAGGAGTCGTATTGATACTTCTTATAATCATCTTTATCAGATCGGGACGCATTCCCGACTAGCTCTTCAGGGGATTCCTCTTCCAAAACATAGAGCAGCACAATCAAGGTTAACAATTAACCAATATGCACATTCACAAAATAAAACTAATAGAATACACAATCCAAATATATCCCAGACGTGCACAAGAAAAATCATCAACACTTGATGAACTGGGTTAAATCTGAACATTTAGAACCCTTCTAAATCTCAAGATTTACATGCATTGGACATGAGCAACACGAACTCTATTTACACAATAGACAAGCTTTTCTTTCAATGCGAGATTCAAAATCTAATACACTTGGTTTCACAAACCAACAATAGAGACGGTTACTATTTATGAGTAACAAAAATATCACAACAAAATTACATGCATTCCTGGCATGGTTCCAAGGGGTTGCGCCCCTGGCGAGGTCTTATGGGGAAGAGCCCCTAACGGGTTCTAAGGGGTGCAAAGTATTATAATGCATGCTACATGAATGTGGAGTTTATAGTGGGTAATATGGTCTACTTGAAGATAAAGTCGTTCAAGTGTTTTTTTTTGAAAATTTGGCTACTCAAGAAGTTGAGTTCAAGGTATTTTTGGGTTTTGCTATACGTCATAACATTTGTGTACAGCGGAATTAGGAACAAGAAATCCCAAAATAAATTCGGATCTTGCGATGAACATTGATCAAGAAGTAACAATACTATAAATAAATTATTCCTTTGAGTCAATACTCAACCAAGGTGCTCCGAAGAAATCCAAAGAACACTAACGACGGGAGTTATGAACGTAGAATAGTGTCCACGGCTCTTCGGATATCCACATGAGCACGGAGAACCCTTAGAATGTTGTCACACAAGATCTAGGTTGTATGAAGGGATGCCCTCAACGTCTCCACGGTTTGCTAGAACTGTTAAAGGAGAGGTGGCGGTGATGAAGATGACTCTTAGGAAATGATTTCCGGCGACGACAACAAGTCGACAAAAGGTCGGCAACGAGAATTGGCGATCGCGCCCTTGGAAGAACAGTTACGTCAGGAAGAAGAAGAATTATCATTCTCGTCTCGCATAATTAGGTCAAATGAAATAGTAAGTTACTCAGTTCACTGTACATATCGTATATATATATATATATAGTACCGAACCAACCGATACCCGCAGACCACACCAAACTGACTTAAAGGAAATAAACTGGAGGAATTAGAATTCGTCGAGTATATACGTCGATACTCGACGAATCAAAAGCTATTTGTCGAAATAATACATGTATACTCTATGAATCGAGACAGAGTAAATTGTCGAAGTATTAAGGTTAAATTCGATGAATCGACGATACTCGACAAATCGATGATACTCGACAAATCGACGACATTCAACGAATAAGACTATTTCATCACAACTGTCATGACGATACTAAATGAACCCAAGATAGATTCATTGAGTCTATCATGACGATATTCGATGAATCCCAACTCATTCGTTGAAACCTTAAGCGAAACTCGACGAATTTCCCTTAGAGTCTTTCGACCACTTACCTGATGACCCATATTCAAAATATAGGTCTCGGAATGAAAATCCTCCACTTCCAGAATATCACAGGCTTGGTACTTCACTCATATCACATATGATCAAGGCCAACACAAACCTTTCAAACTTTTCTAATGCTCTTATGTGCGACCCCATAGGCTCATATTGCGTTGGCAGTGAGGCTACATGTTCGGTAACTTCCAGATCACCATGGTAACACCAACAGGTATTTAGGCCCTTTCGAGGTTACAGAGCGCATAGGTGAAGAAACCTATGCGTTGGCATTATTCAAAGAGCTGAGTGGATAACATTATGTTTTCTATATCTTTGTGTTGATGAAGACTTTTATGGAACCGAATGATATGGTCGAGTCAGTGGTAGTGCAGATGAAAGAAGATTTTAGGATGATGGTTTATCTGGTTTTCGTGGAGGATTCAAAGATCCGATTATTCCAGAATAAAGAAGTCAAGCTCTTGAAAGTTTGTTGGGATAATTATGGGTGAGACAAATTCTCTTGTGAGCACGAGCAAGTATGTAGGAAGACTTCCCAAAACTGTTTTCTTAAGGATTATTTTACGTTTTGGCAGCATTTTAAATTTTGAGGAAGAATTCCTTTTACGGGGTGGGGGGGGGGGGGGGTAGAGTTGTAACACCCCAAAATATTTTTTTACCTAGTGTTTGGGAGTGCTGGGTAAATTGTAGCAGGCAACCCTTTTTCCCTTATCCAAACGACAAAAATAATATTGTGTATATAACCATGTCATTGTGTTCACCTAGTATGCCACCGTGTACACTCTAATATTGCTGTGTACATTCTAATAAAATTATATTTACTATACCGCATCATTTATTGGTGCACAGGATAGCCTGGAGCTAACACCAACTGTAGCGCTACAACTAGACGATAACTTGTCATCGTGTGAGCAAGTGTATCATCGTATGAACAAGTGTTCCATCATATAACTTGGAGACACAAGTTTGAGAGCTATTTATGGTTTTTCGTGAACCAATTTTGCAAATAATATAAAAGTGTTAATAGTTGTAGAAATCCTATGAGAATTTTCTAGAGGTGGGGGGGGGGGGTAATTTCAGTAAACCTAGGATTTGCACTCACATAGATTTCAAACTAGAGATAATTCACAACATAACATAGCACAAAAATATAGTAAGAAAGAAAATCAGAAAACCCAAAAGACACCAAAGCTATAGTGGTTCTCCAAAATCTCGGTACATCCACTCTTCTACCACTTTGGTAGGAATACACCATCCTAGTGCCCAAGTATTTTTATTTGGAGGCTCTTAGAACCAACAACTAGATATTTTGGTAAGGAGATCTTGAAGCACTACCACTGAGTATTTTCACGAGTAGACTCTCAGAATAAGGATTCTTAAAACTCTTTACTCAATAAATACAAAAAAGAGATAAGGAGATTGAGAGAAGGTGAGAAGAAGAATTCTTCTATATGAGTCCTCTCAGAAAGAATCTGAGGACTACCAGGCACTAAGTGTTTTTGATCCTTGATATGATGAACCCCTTTCTAATAGTGTTGGGAATATTGCCCTTAATCTTCCAAGATTTAAAGTGGCATCACTACCAATTCTAAGAGCATAATGTACTTGATAGCATATCTACCTTATGTGTATGCATAAAAATTGTTATTGACTCTAAAATAGGTTTAAAGCAATAGAGAGGTATACCATTGAGACAGGTTATGGTTCTCCACCATAACGCTGACAAGGTATATAAGTATCCACTATACCATGGACATCCAGGATAGGCGCCAGAACTATTCCGTTGAGAATGAAGTCTATTCTCAACGATACCATAGAGAAGCTGCTGAAAACCGAAGATCTCAGTGCCAAGGCAGATAACACTGAGAATGAAGGTTATACTCAACATTACCGTCGAGAAGATTCAAATAATGCCATTGAGACCTTACATATTGGAAAAATCCAAAATTGGCAAAAATGTATAAAGTAAGAATAGACTATTCTATTCTTTCCACGGCCGATGGCAAGTCGTTTCTCAATATCATTGTAGAAGTTAAAGGAGATCATATAGCCAGAGAAGTCATAAAGGGGGAGAGGATATTAGTCAAAGCCAGCTCTAATCATGCTAAATGGGGTTTCTAATATCATTAGAGCTACCCTTGGATTTCCACCCCTGTGTGATGAAGATAACACTGCTGAATCTTGTGTTCAACCAGATTATATTGAAGGTGTTCTGCAGGAAGTTACACAGGTTATCTATCCTCCAGTAGATTTTGAAATAGTACAAAAGGAAGTTCAAAAAATGTATAGCCCTCCACAGGAGGTACAGAATGTCATCATTGACAAAGTTGAAATGTCTGTAGCTGCTATGGATGCTCAGAAAGAGGCCCAACTTTCAAAGAAAAGATTTAGAGAACAGGCAGAATTGAAGCCTGACTTTGAGCAGTGGAGTCCTACTTCTAGGAACATTATTCTTACTTCCTGGAAAGCTGTGAAAGAAAAGATGCATGATAGAGGCAAGTGGTACTCTAAACTAGAATGGAATAAGTATCAGGCAAGGCAAGAAGTCATACTTGAGTTCAGAAGGAATGCCAAAGCTGGGAAGTAACCTGCTAATACTCTAGAGCCTAGCAAGTACTTTCCTAAGCCTTTTCATTACTTTGAAAGGCTGAAGATTAAGGCTGAAGGGCTCAAAAAGAAGGATCAGAAAGGGAAGAAGCCAGCTGAAGATACTGAAGCCAATGTGTAAGCTAAGATCAAGTCTGGCAAAGGGATAGTAATCAAGGAGCCTAGTCAATCTTAGGATAGATAGGCTAGTATATAGAACAATGAAATCTTTCTGTTATATTAAGAAATTCTTAAAGCTAAATAATTTTCTGTTTAATGAATGATATCATTTTCAGTGTTGATATTAGCTGTTATTTGTGCTTATATGTTACCCTGCTGTTAAATGGATGTACACATATTTTTTCTTTGCTTTATCATGTGTGGTGTATATCATTGACTAAGGGTTATGACTTCTCCAAATAGAGGGAGATTGTTGGGTATATTGGAAATTGTGTATCTGATTTGGAGAAGCCTCTCTGTACTAAATGATATACATCAATTTTTATTTGATGGGATGTTGAGTTTCAGTTTGCGGGTTTAAGAAATGCAGGAAAATTTCTAAGTACAAGTGTCGACACTTGTAAAGAATTGTGTCAACACCTGAAGCAGGAGCTGTGTCGACACCCAGGAATTGTGTCGACACCTGAAGCAAGAGCTGTGTCGACACCCAGGATTTATGTCGACACCAGAAGCAAGGCATGTGTCGACACCCAGGAATTGTGTTGACGCCTGAAGAAGGCTTGTGTCGACACACACTCAACGACATATATCATCAACAGCTATACTGAGTCTGAAAGGCTTGTATCGACACACAGGACTTGTGTCGACACACACTCAACGCCATCTATCAACAACAGCTATACTGAGTCTGAAAGGCTTGTGTCGACACACAAGACTTGTTTGGACACACACTCAACAATGTCTGGACATACACTCAATGCCATCTGTCAGCATCAGCTATGTGGAGACCAGGAGCAGTTGTGTCGACACACCAGACTTATGTCAATACATACAACAGAAGCTGTGCCGAGAAGATAAAGAATGACTGTGTCGACACATTGGAAGCTGTGTCGACATCATCAAGAATTGTGTCGACACTTGGTCTATTTGTGTCAACACATTTGAAGTAGTTTGTTGACAGTGTCCTGCTGAGAAAGAATTCTAATGAAGGGTCAGTTGTCACGACTGAAGACTTGACAGCTATCATAAGTAACAAGACTGACACATCTATTAGTGCTGTCAGAAGGCTGTTATAAACCGGATCAGCCGGTAATCATGGATGAACTCTATATAAAGGGCTGATCCATAACAACCATAATCGAATCCAATAGAACAAATTATATAGAACTAACAACAAGTATTGGAGAGCAAGAGGCTGACCCAAAAGAAGGCAGATCCTGAACAAGTCTGCAAGAAAGATTCAGATCTAATTCTGAATTTAAGAAGAAAGCTGATGAAAGATCAACTTCAACACCACGTAAAGATCAACCTTATTTTGTTCAAATTCAAGAAGCTTTGAAGAAGCTAATTCAGGTTGGATCTGAAGTATTCAGTCATTTAAGAACTGATCAAGAAGCTCTCGCCCATTTAGATTTCAATCTGGGTGAAATTTCTATTTCTTTAAATAAACTTTTTCTTGTAAGATCTTATATAGATCTGAGTTATAAGCCTGTATTTATAAAGGCTGAGGTAGGGCTACGTGCCTGAGGTGTAGGACTTGTTAAAGTCTTAGTTGTAGGCCTGGAGATAAAGGCTGAGGTAGGGTTGTTTCTTGAGGTAGGGTTTTTGGGAAGAATCTGAGGTAGGACTTGAAGAAATCTGAGCTGTAGGAACCTATCAGGTTCTGAGTTGTAAGATCTATGGATCTGAGATAGTGGAAGGAAGTTTGGCTGAATCCAGTTCGCTACTGGATAGGCGAAGGGGGAAAGTTGATGTACCCATAAATTTGGGAACCACTATAAATCTTGCTGTGTTGTGCTGTGTTTATTTTTTCTGAGAACTGTGATTTTATATGCTGTGTTAGAACTTGTTAATTTCCTAAATAGTTAAAAATATTAGAACCTATTCACCCCCCCCCCCCCCTCTAGGTGTCTAATCTCTTGAAATCAAATCTTTCAAGACTCCGGAGACTCGGAATTAGAAGAATTGCAGTTGTTTTGATTTCAGAAAATCAGTTTGATGTTCTTCAAACTCAGCTCGACGATCGTCGATCGTAGATTGATGAACTCAGAGTTTCAAATATGAGTTGAGCTCGATGAAATACGAGCTCAGGTCGACGATCTTCCTTCTTCTCTTAGTTTCTCTAGTCGACGAAAGTCTATCTAAGTTCGATGAACTTGGAGCTCAGTATTGGAAATTTTTCTCCAGATCAATTTTCTCTAAGCTCAGCTTGACGAAGATGATTTTTCAGCTCGATGAACTTGGTGTTCAGGTCGACGAAATCTGTCCTGAGTTCGAAGATTTCTATCAGTATCAGTTTAATGACTTCTCTGTCATTTTGATTTCAATTGATATTATTCTAAGGAAGTAATTCTCTGATAATTAATGCTTATATTCTCAAGAATATAGCCGTTCCAAGGCAGTATTGATTATGGATTTCACAGAGTTAATTACTTGACTTACTTACTAGGACAGTTATGGAAACACATTAAAGACAATTTCCAGTCGTTTCAACTCCCAGATTCTGAGAAGCAAAATCAAGGATAATATTCAAAATTCAAAGGCAGAAATCCTCTAAGAATAAAAAAGATCTTTTTCAAAAAAAAAGAACATAAATAGATCATTTCACAACAACTGATAAAAAAAGTTTTTCAGTGAAAAATCACTGCTATTATTCTTATAGAAAATTGAAGAAGAACATTACACATAGATCTATAGTCTTCTTCAATTTCTGCTTTAGGCTTCAAAGGGAAAACTCATCAACACCAGTCCAAGAAGTTTCTGAAGATCTTCATCAAGGCCTATACCCTAAACAAAGCTCTCTCTTCCTGAACCTTTCTTCATCTTAGGGGGAGCTTTGACAACATCATCCACTAAAGTCTTCTCAGTTGTTTGAGAAAGATAAGACAACATCACTCTTCATTTCCCACTATAAAAAGGGTTTCTAACTCCCTTCAAAAGTTATCACCTGGTTGACAAGTCTCCTTATTAAAGGACTTGATTTGGTTTTTGGGCACCTGATCAAAATCCTAAAGGGTTGTGAGATCTCCCTTGAAATAGATCTTGTGGTGACAGGTGATGGTTAAAACGCGCGGGTTTCTTTTTATTTTATTTTAAGATGAGTGGGATTTTATTTTATAAAGAAAAAGAAGAGCGTTTTTATTTTGTTAGAAACCGAGTTTTAACGAGAGGGAGGCAAGTGCACCTATCGCGTGTAGTACAGGATATTCCCGTGTGGAGGAATATCGGGGTCGTATTGTTCTCAGGGCCGGCTTAGCTATATCTACTCTTTCCCTGAAAGCCTATTATTCTACCGATAATATTTTAGGTTTGATAAAAGAGGAAATGGCATAAACATATAAAAAATGCATAATAATAATAAAGCATAAAATAAAGTGCGGAAATAAATGAAGTGCAGAAGGCCGATGACCAACTTAGCGCGACGCTATCAAAAAGAGAATTGAACTAAAATAACTTTTTATAAAAAGAGATCCTAATTTTCAAATTAATTAAGGCGGAGACTCGGCCGTGGAGGTTCCTTAGATATGAGCTCACCTTGGTCTAGGGATATCGCTCACCTGAACGCTAAGACTCTTCGACCGATCGCTAGACCGACGAAGGATTCCTCTTAACGCCCGCATTATGCTGAGAACCCCGCTATTGGGTGGGGAACCCAATCCGGTAGAGTCACGCGCCTCCTCTCTCGAGGGTTAGCGCGAAGCTCTCTTTACCCAAGGGTGATCGGTCCATACGTGTGGCCTCTCGGCGTTGCGTATGGATAACGGAAATAGAGCCCGCACATCGATATGCGGTCCTACGCGTCGTTAACCCGGGGCAAACCTTAAGAAATTTAATTAAATAGAAAACAGGACCTTTAATTATTTAAAGCTACTTTATCTGTCCCAATGCTCTTCGATATTGATGGCTAAGAGCGGTTAGCTACTCATCGGAATGGGGACACTTACGCTAGAAAGCAGAAAAGAAAGCTGTAAAGAAAGCAGTAAAGAAAGCTGAAAATTGCAAGTCCTACTCAAACGAGTAGGACTGAAGAAAGCAGTAAATGCGAATCCCGGCTCAAATGAGTGGGCGGGGGTAAATTAATACTCATGCACGCACACACTCTACAGGAAAGTAAAACACACACACGCACTCTACAGAAAAGTGAAACCCACGCACGCACTCTACAAAAAAGTAAACCCACGCACACACACCAAGTTTTCCTACTCAAGTGAGTAGGAAGAAAATGAAAGCAGTAAAAAGACAAGTCCCACTCAAACGAGTGGGCGAGAAATGAAAGCAGAGCGCCATTTAACTCTTAACGAGTAGGCGGAAATAGATGCATACGTACACACTCTATAGAAATTGAAATAAAGCTATAAAATCTAACTCATACACGCACACACACTTGAAAAAATAAGAAAAAGCAAAGTGACTGAAAAATTAAAATAACTGCATTTCTACCGCTAGAATGCGGTAGAAATGCATAAAAAGTGAAAATAAAAATTAACTGGACAAAAAGTTTTGAAAATTAAAACGAAAAGCTAAGTGCTCGGAAAATTAAAACGACTGCATTTCTACCGCTAGAATGCGGTAGAAATGCATAAAAAGAGAAAAATAAAAATTAAACGGAGCGAAAAGTTTTGCAAATAAACGCAAAATGGAAGTTGGCGAAAAATTAAAACAAGTACTTTTTCATTCTTATAACTTTATAGAAATGGATAAAAAGTGAAAATAAAACTAAAAAAGAACGAAAAGTTTTACGATCCTAAACAGTTCTAAGTTAAAGAAAATAAAAACAACACATTTTAGGCGTTTTTATAAAGTCTTTAAGAATGAAAATAGGATAAAAAAGAAAAGCTAAAGCAAAAGAAATGCGAAAAATGAAAATAAAACGGACATTACAACGGCTAGAAATGCGATAAAATCCTAAATCTAACTAAGTTATAAGGCTAAAAATGACGTAAAAGATAAAATGCACAAAAAAGATAACGAAAAATCACTTAAGAAGGGCGCTTCCAAATAAACATTCATGCTTTGCAAAGAGAGAAAATTACATATTTCATTAAAATCAAAAGAGGTTACAACAAACCTAGAATGAAAAAGCTAATACAAACTAAGGGAGGGGGGAGAAAAATCTCTTACATAAGCATGGAATTCACTTGGGCAGCACCTCCCCTAAGTAAAGTGGCCAAAAAAGGAGACAAGAAAAGCTTCCTGGAAGCTTGTATTTATAGGCAAATTTTCGGGTGTGACACGCCCTAGGTCACGGGCGTGACAGGGGGGCGTGTCAGTACTATTCATGAGTTGATCGGGTGATTTGACTGGAGCTTTGACTTCGGCTGAAAACGTGGCGGTCACGCCCCAGGTCACGGGCGTGACATGTGTCAGTCACGGGCGTGACTAGGGCATGACGGGAGCTGGATCTGGGGATTTGACGCGAGCTTTGACTTCGGGGCGGTCCACATGGCGGACACGGGCGTGACAGGATTGTCACGGGCGTGTAGGTGGGCGTGACCCGGGACAGCTGGCAGCTCGATGTCGGCAGCGTTGACTGTTTGACTAAGCGTTGCGTGTCGGCCTCGACACGGGCGTAACGAGCTTTGACACGGGCGTGACTTCGGGCGTTGAGCGCCTGACACGCCCGTGTCGGGGGGTGATACGGGCGTGACAAGGCCGAAAAAAATATTTTTCTGAAAAAATTCAGAAAACAAAAATGCTAAGTTAGAATATATTTTTACAAAAAAGAAACATTTTATTGAATAAAACAAGCTAAAAACTATGAAAATAAATTAAAATGACAAAATAAATACACTAAAAAATAAGTATATTTACAACTCATCAAATACCCCCATACTTAAGCTTTTGCTATTCCAGAGCAAAAGTTGGAGATGAACCTATAAGGAATTAAAAAGAATCCTAAATTTAACTACCGCTTGATTTAATTGTAAGAAAGATCGAAATGAATTTCCGGGGTCTCGGAATTAAATCTTAACTTATGAAAATGTTATAAATAGAGGAACCGTTTCAAAAATACTTCTAAACGAGAAAAATAGAAAGCGAAAATTATTTTGTTAGTTTAACAAAAATGGATTTGAATTATCGAAAAAACATTAGCTAAAAAGAAATTGATAGGAAATAATTCAATTTAAAAATTATGCTCTCAAAAAGTTTTAGATTAATTCTAGAATCATGAAAAATGGATAAGTGGATTGGCGGTTATGAAGAGGGCTTTGATTTTTGAGGCGAGGTAATTTTTTCTCGAACCTCCACATTTTTTTTTGAATAATTAGGAAAATGAAATCTTATTTTCCTAACACATTTTTCTTCTTTCTTCATAAATATAAATAAACCCAATGTATATGTATAGGAGTAATGAATTTTATCCTCTTACTCCGTAACATATAATCTTTTTAAAATATTGGGTGTCTATGTTTACGGGACGAAATCTTATCTCCATTGACATAAGATCTTTTAAGGGTGAGCGGGGAATCATGCCAATTAAGGTATGAAAAAAAGGTGGAAGGGATGAATTTCTAAAAGAAAACTAGAGTTTAATAAAAAATTTCGAGAGCAACCTTTTTAATTTGAACGTTCCTATGTTTCTAAAAGCATAAGTAGAACTAGTGTAAAATCCATAAATGTTATTTTCTAACAAAAAGATGTGCTTTATTTCAAAAAATAAGAAGTGAAAATGAGAAAAACAAGTTCCCTATAATAAGAAAAAGCCATAAAAAATTCTTTAAAATCTTAACCCCAGAAATTTAAGTCTATCGAGCTACAATTAAAAAACGAATAGTAAATAAAGAATTAATTAAAATTCGCTTATAAATAAACTCGAAACGATTATTTTGGAGAGCAAAGAGGTTAAGAATTAAGGTATTCGAATTATTTAATTGAAAAAACAAAATTAGTTTTTTTTTGAGTTTTTCTAATATTTTTCATATTTTTGTGTTTTTATCATTTTTTTTGAATATTTTTAAAGGTTATGCAATTTTTTTTTTGAATTTTTGGAGTTATACAAATTTTTTTGAATTTTTGTTTTTTATTTTCAGAAATATTTACAAGAAAAGAGAAGATATTTTACAAGATAGGAAAGAGAAGGGGAAAGAGACGAGAATATTTACAAAAATATTTACAATGTAAAAAAGGATCGCCCGCGAACAGACTCTTATTTGTGGTTGGTTCGATGAGTCGAACGTCGCGGAGCGATGTTTCATTTTTTGAAAATATTTTATTTATTATTATTATTAAAGCATGAAATTTTTTTTGAAGTTTTTAATTTTGTAATGTTTTTAAGTTTTTTTTTATTAAGTGCGGGAAATAAAAGGGCACAAAAAATAAGAAACAACCCCATACTTAAGTCCAACGTTGTCCCCAATGTTGCACTAAGTATGAGAAACAGGATATATATATATATAAAGAGTATTTATGTACAAAAAAACAAATAAAAACAGGGGTTTAGAAATTCTTCCCTAAACCGCGTTCGGGGAAGCCCGTTAAGAATAACCCTGCAAAAGTTAAAAGAAATAGCAAAAATATAATATATAATAAAAAAGAAATATTCGGCAAAAATGGTGCGGGTGATAGGGGGCAAGTGGGTGTGACTCATAAGCTAACGTCTTAGCTAAGTGAGTGCGACCGATATGCGTTCCCCTAGCGCTCACAAATGTGAAGGGCGCCGAAACGACAAAATAAAGATCTAATTTAAATTTTTTGTTTTATAAAAAATTTTCTTAGTTTTTTGAATTTTTAGATTTTTTAAGTTTATGTTTTGAGTTTTTGATTTTTTTTTTTTTGAAAAGAATAATAAAATGAAAAAAAGAAAATAAGTTAAAGGCAAAATAAAATAAAAAAGAAAAATATATTTTTTGAATTTTTTTTAATTTTTTGATGAAAAGGAAAAAAATTTCATCATCATTATTTTTTTTTTATTTTTAAGTTTTTAAATTTTTAATTTTTATAAGTTTTTAAGTTTTTAAGTTTTTTTTTTTTTAGTTTTTTTTTAAGTTTTTGATTTTTTTTTGTTTTAAATTTGTCTGCTTTTTTTTTTTAAGTTTCAAGTTCTGAGTTTTTTTTTTTTTTTTTTTTTTAGTTTTTAACTTTTTATTTTTAGATTTTTTTTTAGGTATTTATTATTATTATTTAATATTGATATTACTATTATTATTATTATAATTTTTTTTTGGTGGCCCTTTTTTTATATATATATATTAATAGAAATAAATGGTAAAATTAATAGGTTTCAGGAATTCAAAATAGTAAGACGATAATCTCCCCGGCAACGGCGCCAAAAACTTGATGGTTAAAACGCGCGGGTTTCTTTTTATTTTATTTTAAGATGAGAAAGATTTTATTTTATAAAGAAAAAGAAGAGCGTTTTTATTTTGTTAGAAACCGAGTTTTAACGAGAGGGAGGCAAGTGCACCTATCGCGTGTAGTACTGGATATTCCCGCGTGGAGGAATATCGGGGTCATATTGTTCTCGGGGCCGGCTTAGCTATATCTACTCTTTCCCTGAAAGCCTATTATTCTACCGATAATATTTTAGGTTTGATAAAAGAGGAAATGGCATAAACATATAAAAAATACATAATAATAATAAAGCATAAAATAAAGTGCGGAAATAAATGAAGTGCAGAAGGCCGATGACCAACTTAGCGCGACGCTATCAAAAAGAGAATTGAACTAAAATAACTTTTTATAAAAAGATATCCTAATTTTCAAATTAATTAAGGCGGAGACTCGACCGTGGAGGTTCCTTAGATATGAGCGCACCTTGGTCTAGGGATATCGCTCACCTGAACGCTAAGACTATTCGACCGATCGCTAGACCGACGAAGGATTCCTCTTAACGCCCGCATTACGCTGAGAACCCCGCTATTGGGTGGGGAACCCAATCCGGTAGAGTCACGCGCCTCCTCTCTTGAGGGTTAGCGCGAAGCTCTCTTTACCCAAGGGTGATCGGTCCATACGTGCGGCCTCTCGGCGTTGCGTATGGATAACGGAAATAGAGCCCGCACATCGATATGCGGTCCTACGCGTCGTTAACCCGGGGCAAACCTTAAGAAATTTAATTAAATAGAAAACAGGACCTTTAATTATTTAAAGCTACTTTATCTGTCCCAATGCTCTTCGATATTGAGGGTAAGAGCGGTTAGCCACTCATCGGAATGGGGACACTTACGCTAGAAAG
Source organism: Platanthera zijinensis (assembly GCA_039513925.1). Classification (NCBI taxonomy): domain Eukaryota; kingdom Viridiplantae; phylum Streptophyta; class Magnoliopsida; order Asparagales; family Orchidaceae; genus Platanthera; species Platanthera zijinensis. The sequence continues at coordinate 47,667,714 of CM077098.1, read as the reverse complement.
CAGAAAAGAAAGCTGTAAAGAAAGCAGTAAAGAAAGCTGAAAATTGCAAGTCCTACTCAAACGAGTAGGACTGAAGAAAGCAGTAAATGTGAATACCGGCTCAAATGAGTGGGCGGGGGTAAATTAATACTCATACACGCACACACTCTACAGGAAAGTAAAACACACACACGCACTCTACAAAAAAGTGAAACCCACGCACGCACTCTACAGAAAAGTAAACCCACGCACACACACCAAGTTTTCCTTCTCAAGTGAGTAGGAATAAAATGAAAGCAGTAAAAAGACAAGTCCCACTCAAACGAGTGGGCGGGAAATGAAAGCAGAGCGCCATTTAACTCTTAACGAGTAGGCGGAAATAGATGCATACACACACACTCTATAGAAATTGAAATAAAGCTATAAAATCTAACTCATACACGCACACACACTTGCAAAAATAAGAAAAAGCAAAGTGACTGAAAAATTAAAACAACTGCATTTCTACCGCTAGAATGCGGTAGAAATGCATAAAAAGTGAAAATAAAAATTAATCGGACAAAAAGTTTTGAAAATTAAAACGAAAAGCTAAGTGCTCGGAAAATTAAAACGACTGCATTTCTACCGCTAGAATGCGGTAGAAATGCATAAAAAGAGAAAAATAAAAATTAAACGGAGCGAAAAGTTTTGCAAATAAACGCAAAATGGAAGTTGGCGAAAAATTAAAACAAGTACTTTTTCATTCTTATAACTTTATAGAAATTGATAAAAAGTGAAAATAAAACTAAAAAAGAACGAAAAGTTTTACGATCCTAAACAGTTCTAAGTTAAAGAAAATAAAAACAACACATTTTAGGCATTTTTATAAAGTCTTTAAGAATGAAAATAGGATAAAAAAGAAAAGCTAAAGCAAAAGAAATGCGAAAAATGAAAATAAAACGGACATTACAACGGCTAGAAATGCGATAAAATCCTAAATCTAACTAAGTTATAAGGCTAAAAATGACGTAAAAGATAAAATGCACAAAAAAGATAACGAAAAATCACTTAAGAAGGGCACTTCCAAATAAACATTCATGCTTTGCAAAGAGAGAAAATTACATATTTCATTAAAATCAAAAGAGGTTACAATAAACCTAGAATGAAAAAGCTAAAACAAATTAAGGGAGGGGGGAGAAAAATCTCTTACATAAGCATGGAATTCACTTGGGCAGCACCTCCCCTAAGTAAAGTGGCCAAAAAAGGAGAAGAAAAGCTTCCTGGAAGCTTGTATTTATAGGCAAAATTTCGGGTGTGACACGCCCTAGGTCACGGGCGTGACAGGGGGGCGTGTCACTACTATTCATGAGCTGATCGGGTGATTTGACTGGAGCTTTGACTTCGGCTGAAAACGTGGCGGTCACGCCCCAGGTCACGGGCGTAACATGTGTCAGTCACAGGCGTGACTAGGGCGTGACGGGAGCTGGATCTGGGGATTTGACGCGAGCTTTGACTTCGGGGCGGTCCACGTGGCGGACACGGGCGTGACAGGATTGTCACGGGCGTGTAGGTGGGCGTGACCCGGGACAGCTGGCAGCTCGATGTCGGCAGCGTTGACTGTTTGACTAAGCGTTGCGTGTCGGCCTCGACACGGGCGTGACAAGCTTTGACACGGGCGTGACTTCTGGCGTTGAGCGCCTGACACGCCCGTGTCGGGGGGTGACACGGGCGTGACAAGGCCGAAAAAAATATTTTTCTGAAAAAATTCAGAAAACAAAAATGCTAAGTTAGAATATATTTTTACAAAAAAGAAACATTTTATTGAATAAAACAAGCTAAAAACTATGAAAATAAATTAAAATGACAAAATAAATACACTAAAAAAATAAGTATATTTACAACTCATCAACAGGGCACCTGAGAAAAAACCTGTGGTGGTAGGGCACCTGATCAAAAACCTATTAGTGGATTCCTACCAGGGTGGTAGAAGAGTGGATGTACCCAGTCTTTGGGAACCACTATAATTTTCTTGTGTCGTCTGGTTGTTCCTTTCTTTATTTCTGCTGCGCTGTGATAGTTTTCTTTTTCTTACTTCTCTTTATATATATATACTGATATCACTTATTTTAATTTCGCTATAAAAACTAATCAAGTTTTTAAAATACTCTATTCACCCCCCCCCCCCTCTTGAGTTAGTCAGATCTATCCCCTCACTTTCAATTGGTATCAGAGGGGTGTTTATTTGGTTTCATAGGCTAATACCTAAAACAAAAGTTCCTTTGATAGATCTTAATATCTCTAGTGTCTCTCTTATATCATGGCACAGAATAAAGAATATTCAAGCACCAGACCTCCAGTCTGTAATTTGAATAAGTTTGCAATCTGGAAGGCAAGAATCAGATTATATATGAACTCTATTGATGAAGATATCTACAACTCTATTTTGACATGTCCTCCAACTCAAGAGGCTACTACTTCAACAAGCACAAATGTAGTCCCACCACTAGAGTGGACTGATGCTCAGAAGAAGGCCAAGATTGCTGATGTCAGGGCCATGAACATTCAAACACAAACTATGTCAGATGATATATTCCAGAAAGTGGCTGAGTGCACTTCAGGAAAAGCCATTTCGGACTCTCTAAACCAAATGGTTGCAGGATCAGCTGATGAGAGAAAGGACAGAAGATCCCATCTCATCTCTCAATATGAGAATTTCGATAAAGATGAATCTGAGTCAGTAGCTGACATGTACAATAGACTCAGCTTAATTGTCAATGAACTGTAGAACCTGGATAAAAACATCTCACTAACTGATATAAATGAAAAGATTCTTATATGCTTCCCAAGCACATGGGACTCCAGGATCTGGCCAATCATGGAAGCCAGAAGCCTGAATGAGATATCCACTGAGTCTCTTCTAAGCAAGCTCAAATCTTATAAGCAGTTGATAAAGACAAGAGAAGCAGCTGAGTAGAAGACCTCCTCATCAGGAAGGAAAGAGCAAAACAATGCTTTCAAAGCATCTGATGGACCAGAAGCTCCACCAACAAATGATGAGCTCATAAGCTTACTGGACAAGAGATTTTATAAGATGGCCAGAAAAGATTTTAAAAGGAAGTCATCCAGACAAGATGACAAACCAAGATATGACAAAACTCTTACCAAGGAAATTGTCTGCTTTGGTTGCAGAAAACCTGGACACATTCTTCCTGAGTGTCCAGAGAATCAGATCAATGAGAAAAGAAGAGATAAGGACTCTAGAAAGAAGTACAGCAAGCCCTCCTCAAGCAAGCATAAGAGGAAGGAGAAAGGTTTTGTTGCAGAAACCTAGAGTGAGACAAAAGACGAATCTTGATCTTCCAAGTCCAGTGAAGATGAGGAAGAAGCTAAAGCAAAAGAAGTTTGCTTGATGGCTATCAATGCATCAGGCAGCTTTTCAGAAGCTCAGTAATCTGAAGAAGAATCTGAATCTGAAGAGGATCAGGTAATATCTTCATTTGATTTCAATTCAGAACATTTCAAAACTGAATTTAAATTATTATGTAATGACCTAATCACATCTGAGAAGGAAATCAAACTTCTCAGAGATAAGCTAACTGAACTTGAAAATTTCTTATCTTAGAACATTGAATTAAAAGATAAACTAGCTATAGCTTTTGAAAAGATTAATTATTTAAAAATTAAACTAAATGAGGCTAATCAATTTGAATAATCCCTTAATGGGATAAGCATCAAATTTATGAACATCACAAGCACAGTAAATGCCAGGCTCAATTCATCAAGCCAACCTCATTTGATTCAGAAAAACATTCTTTCTACACCCATAAAATTTATATATGAAAAGGGTAAAGAAAAGGTAGAAGAAAATAGTAAACTAACTGAATTAAAACAGAAACCAAAGAAAAAGAGAAAGAACAAGAAAAACCTTAATCTTAACAAAGTTCAACAGATTTCGTCAAACTCAGATCGATTAAATGTGTATAGTTCGTCGAACTCAAGTCGACGAACTCCGAATGCAGAATTCTATTATAATTATTTTTCGAACAACGATCGATGAAACCAATATGGTCCTTCGAGCCGAGATTGACGATATTGGGGCACAGAGGATGAATATTTCCATTCTCTGAGTGTAGTTCGACAAACTCATCCCAATTTATCGAACTCAGTTCGACGAACTTATCAGAATTCGTCGATCCCAATTCAGCTTAACAGAAAGTCAAATTTTTCCAGAATATTTAATCATTCAAAAGAATCTGTTAACCCATTTGCCCAATAGATAATTCCACCTAGGAAATTTCACCCTCTATGATATAAGAACCAACCTGAATGCTCTTGTATTTCTAGCTTTAAATTTGAAAAGAATCAAAGACCCAAGGTTACCTGTGTCAAGAACACCTAAATTTTCATTTTGTAGGTGAAAGACTATCCTGCCACAGAGGAACAGTTTTACCTGGATAGTGGATGTTCAAAGCACATGACAGTAAGCAAGGATAACTTAACAAACTTAAGTCCAAGCTTGGTCCAAAAGTGATATTTGGTGACTCCAATTATGGCCAAACTGAAGGCTTTGGGAATGTTAAAGTTGGACCTGTCACTTTCAAAAAAGTGCATTATATGAGTGGTCTAAAACATAACCTGATATCCATAAGCCAATTATATGATGAAGGTTATCAGGTATCATATAATCAAATTTCATGCCTTATTTCTTTTGTAGATAATAAAACTGTCTTAACTGGCCTTAGGCAAGGAAACATCTATGTAGTAAATTTCAAATCTGCTAGGTCAGAAATTTGTCTATTTAATCAAATTAGTAACAATAATGAACTATGACATAAAAGATTAGGACATGTAAATCTTAGAAATATTGCTAAACTCTCTAGAGACAACCTTATTAGAGGATTGCCTTCTTGTCCCTACAAGAAGAAAAGCTTTTGCAGGGATTGTCAATTAGGCAAGCAAACCAAAAATATTTTTTAATCTATTAATAAGAGTGATCACCCAGGATTTTGTATCTGCTACACATGGATCTATTTGGACCCATTGATGTACAGAGCTTGGGAGGGAAATATTATACCTTAGTCATTGTAGATAACTTCTCTAGGTTCACTTGGGTGTTCTTCTTGAGTAGCAAGTCAGATAACTTTAATATTCTTACAGATTTTCTTAAGAGCATAAAGATTGAGTATTCTACTCCAGTTGCATTGATCAGAAGTGATCGTGGTATAGAGTTTGAATCTCTTCTTATGCAAGAATTCTGTGAGATGGAAGGTATCAAGCATTGCTTCTCTACTCCTAAAACTCCTCAACAAATTGGGGTAGCAGAAAGAAAAAATTTTGAAGCCTTATTGAAGCTACAGGAACATTGCTTGCAGATGCTCACATGCCCCTATCCTTTTGGGCAGAGGCTGTAAGCACAGCAATTATGTCCTGAATAGAAGTTTGATACATAAACTTAAGGGCAAGACTCCCTATGAATTACTCAAAGGGAAGCAACCTAAAATAGACTATTTTAGAATCTTTGGTTGTGTATATAACATTCATAATAATAACAAGAAACGCCTTAAAAAATTTGCGGCTAAAGCTGCAATGAGAATTTTTCTTGGATATTCCAAAGTCAGCAAGGCTTATAGGGTATTTAATAAATCTACTTTGAAAATAGAACAATCTTTTCATATTTATTTTGATAAACCTAACATGTTTTACAAGGAGGAGGATTCTTCTACCAATAACTTATTGCTGGTACCCAAACTGTGTGAGAAATTGGATGATCTGAACCTCACCAATGAGGCTAAAACACATTCTTCTCCACATATTGATTAAGATAGTGAAGAAGAGGTCAGTGATATAATTGCTGAACCTTCAACAGTAAATTTAATTCCACAAGAGGAATTAATTCCCAATGTTGTTGCTTAACCAACTCCTCCAACTAATCTTGTCACACTTAGAGATCACCCTATATCTCAAGTGATTGGAGACATATCAGTTGGTGTGCAAACAAGGCATTAACTTAACCAAAATTTGATGCATGCTTGCTTTATATCTCAACTTGAGCCCCAATCTATAAAAGATGTAGAGCAAGATCCCCACTAGATTATTGCAATGCAAGAAGAGCTCAATCTGTTTGAGAGATGCAGAGTTTGGGACTTAGTTCCTAGACCCAAAAACTCATAATTTATTGGAACTAAGCTGGTATTCAGAAATAAATTGGATTCTCAAGGAGCCATCATCAGGAATAAAGCAAGGCTGGTAGCTCAAGGATACAGACAAGAAGAAGGAATTGACTATGATCAAACCTTTGCACCTGCTGTAAGACTAGAAGCTATCAGAATTTTTCTTGCATATACAACCTACAAAAAGTTCAAAGTCTACCAAATGGATGTCAAGAGTGCTTTCTTAAATCGTGAACTCAGAGAGGAAGTATATGTTGAACAACCACCTAATTTTATTTCCCCAACTTATCCCTCTTTTGTTTTCAAACTTCATAAAGCTCTATATGGTTTAAAGCAAGCTCCAAGAGCTTGGTATGAGACCCTAGCCAGCTTTCTTTTAGAGCATAAGTTCACTGGGGGCATTATAGATAGAACCTTGTTTACTAGGCATCATAATAATAAAATATTGTTAGTACAAATATATGTAGATGACATCATTTTTGGCTCTACTGATTCCAAGCTTTGCAAAAGGTTTTCTGACCTGATGCATTCCAAGTTTGAAATTAGTAGCATGGGTGAGCTTTCTTACTTCCTTGGTCTCCAAGTGAAGCAATTCCCTGATGGAATTTTCATCACCCAATCCAAATATGCTAAGGAATTAGTTAAAAAATTTGGGATGACTGATGCCTTAGCCAAGAAAACACCCATGACTGCCAATGTTGTGATTGATTCTGATGAACATGGCAAGCCAGTTGATCAGAAAACATAAAGGGCTATTGTTGGGTCCTTGTTTTATCTCACAGCTAGTAGACCAGACATAATGTTTGCTACATGTCATAATGCAAGGTTCCAAGTGAACCCTAAATAATCTCACCTTATTTTCTTAAAAAGAATTTTGAGGTATATAAAGGGTTGTCAAAATCTAGGACTCTTTTATCCAACTGAGTAAGAATTTGAATTAACTGGATTCTCAGATACTGACTTTACTGGATATAGAGTTTACAGGAAAAGCACATCAAGAACATGTCAGTTCCTTGGTGATAGGCTTCTGTCTTGGTTTTGTAAGAAACAAACATCTGTGTCCACCTCAATTGTAGAAGCTGAATACATTGTAGCTGGCAATTATTGTTCACAAATATTGTGGATCCAAAACCAACTCCTGGATTATGGTTATAATCTAAATAATTCAATTGTATTTTATGATAGTAACAGTGCAATTTCCATTGTACACAATCCAGTACATCATAGTAGTACAAAGCTTATAGAAGTAAGGCATCATTTCATTGGAGATTGTGTGGACAAAAAGAAAATTAATCTTGTTTTTATCTCTACTGATTTCCAAAGAGCAGACATCTTCACTAAACCTTTAGATGAGAAGAAACATCTGTTCTTTCTGAATCAGCTACGTATGATCAATGGAGAAGGTTAATTTAATTTTTTGTTTGAGGTCGAAGAATTGGTCACTGTTCGTTGAACAGAGATCGACGATCTGAGAACCATTCTTGAGAAATTTCATCGAGCTAAGATCAACGAACTCTCTATGTGAAGTTATTTTCGTCGAACTAAGATCGACGATCTTGCTTCAGAAAATTATTTGTCGACCTAAGAATGACGAAAATTTTTCCCATCTTCAAACTGAGATCGACGATATCATTTCTTCATGAAATTTTTCGTCGACCTGAGAATTAAGATTTGTTTTCTTTTCGCAAGACGGAGTCTGCCGCTTTATATTCCGAAAACCTTTATAACTAGGTTTTCTTCGAGCTTCATCCCGCGCTTTCTATTTCTCTTTCACTTTATCTCTCTTTCATTTGCAGGAAAACAATGGAGATTCCGACAACGTCCCTCTCCAGCATGAAGTATGACACCGGCTTCGACATCAACTTCGATTCTTTCCGTCATTCTGATCAGATTTTCATGGACATTCTACATCTATTTGAAGAACAATAACTGAAGAAAATCATGACCCCCCAGGATCAAGTTTCTAGCAACTGAAATAAGGGAATGGGTTTATACTTCAACTACTCCAGACGCAGACACTATGACTGGTACCATCATAGGCATTCAGGTTACCCTAACCTGTGCTATTTTAACTGAAATTTTTTGTTTGGTTAATGGAGAAGAAGACATTGAAATAGACAGTTCTGAGTATAAGTCTATGTTGATTAAGATGGATCACTCCGAGGGAAACCCTAATAAATTGTTGAAAAAGAATTTATCTGCAGAGTATAAATTTCTTGTCGATGTTGTTGGGAAGGTGTTACTGGGCCAACACACAGCCCATGACTATATAACCAGGCACAAATTCTTGATGTATGCTCTGGTAAATAAGAATGTTGTAAATTACGGAAGGAAATTTTTTGAGTTAATTAAGAAGAAGAATTCTAAGAAATAGGTTTGTTTTGGGAGGATATTAGGAATTTTCCTCCAGACCAAGGCACCTGAATTTTTGGTCTCCCAGACCATATTCATTAATGCCTCTAAGAGGATTACATCTGCCTTGTTTGGGAGATGGGAGAGGACCATCCCTAAGCCATCCTGGGCTTCCTCCTTTTCCAAGACTTATGAGGACACTATGGCAGTCATAGCCACTCCCCCACCACCATAAGATGTTATCCCTTCCATCATTCTTCCTTCACCTCCTCAATAACCACAACAATCATTAATTATCCCTTCTACTTCACCTCTTCCATCACCATCAACTCCACAATCACCAATCACCATCCATGAGTATATTCCATCTCAAACTAATCTGAATGACATTCCATCTATATCTCCACATCCCAACTTCAACCTGTTGTCTCCTCAACCATCTCCATAAAACTCCCCAATCCACCATTCCCCAAGTCAATCTCCCACTCAAGAAATCACCACTACAACAATAACTACCACCACAATTCCAACCACCTCTACAACCATTCCTTCTAACCCTACTTCCATATTCCCTGAATATTCTCATATAGACTTCCCCAATGCTTTTTTTGTATGTTCCAATTGTGGCCATCATACCACTTATACTCCCTCTGCTCTAGAACCTTAATATTGGAATTTCTCTGATATTGCCAAAGAACTTCTTACATTTATTGCTCCATCTCTTAAGCAGCTAATAGCTGAAGCTATTGCTCCTCTTTCTGCCTCCATTTCCTCTCTCTCTCTCTCTACTCAAATTGATGTTATCCATTGAAAGTATCTAGTGTCGACTAAATACACCTATGGGGGGGGGGAATAGGTATCGTGCGGTCTTTTGCGGAATTAAATTAACCTGCACAAATTAACAAACACAGCACAGAAAACACACAAAAAGTTATAGTGGTTCCCCGATTTGGGTACGTCCACTTTCCCCCTTCGACCTATCTCCCACCAAGGGATGACTCGGTCACTTCTCCAAACGGATTGAAATACAGTCCTCACACTACGGAAGGAACCCTTCCAATAAAGGAGTCACCACTCCACCACCACAGGTTGCACCCAACCCTTACAACTAGGAATAAAAATTCCTTTACAACAAAACCAAAATAGAATGTATAAGAAAATACAAACAACGCTTATGGAGAATCCGATGTCCTTCTTCATTCGTTGAGGCTTTCTTGAAAGTAACAAAGAGTCCACAACCAGATTTCTCTCTTGGAGAGGATCTTGACAAGATCGGCGGCGACAAGTGAATGAGGCGGCAATACTTTGTAGATCCAAACTTCTTGACGAAGCAAGCAAGGTCTACGAACGATCTCAGTCGGATCAGTCGCCTTCACCGATTCGGAATGGAGAACTAGTCTCATTCAACGAATCAAGAGACAAGAGATCTCAAGAGAGATGCGTGAGATGCACTGCTAGCCTCGGTGCTGTCGCCGGAAGATCAAAGATGACCGGAGATTATCAGCGATGACGTACTGCGAGCGGCGACAAGCGATCGACGGTTTCCGCGATCGGCTAGGGCACGACGTCAGATGCTTTTGATTTCTCGTGAATGGTTATTATAGAAGTTCAAAATACGCGAGTATTTATACCTGAGGCCAACCCTAAAGTCCGTTGTGGGACCCACAAGGAGAAACCCTATCCCCGACCGAAACAGCGCACAACCTCTTGGTTCGGTCCAGCGAACGAAGGAAAAATGCCTAAGGAAAATTCGGCGGGAATCGTTGGTGATTCCCATCGAAGTCGGCGGGAATCATGCATGATTCCCGTCGATTCTACCTTAGCAGAATCCCTGTCTAGAAAACAGTCAGCCGAAAGAAATCGGCGGGAATGCAGACAGATTCTCGTCGAAGTCGGCGGGAATCACTTGCGATTCCCGTCGATTCTGCCTTGGCAGAATTCCTATTGGATAACTGTCAACCGGAAGGAAGTCGGCGGGAATGCAGACTGATTCTCGTCGAATCGACGGGAATCACTAACGATTCCCGTCGAAGTCGGCGAAAATCACTTAGTGATTCCCGTCGATTTTGACTTAGAAGAATTTCTCTTCCTTCCTTTGAAGACTTGGTCTTTGACCAATCTTTGCTCCTCTTCTGCTCTTGATCTACCTCGACCCTATACTTGAAAATAAGTACACTCCAATAGAGAGAGCACACGTGAGTCAATACACTGATCTACTCAACGAGGGATTACGTTGTGCAGAACCGTATATATTGACCCACTACACCCTGACATTGGTGTGTACTTAGCATGGAATAGCTACAAGCAAAACTTGATAGAAGATCATCAAATACATTGTCAATTCACCTTAGCTTGTTTAGGGGCTTCTTCAAATCAGGTACATGTTGGATTCAATACCCAACCATTTCCCCCTATTTGAAGAAGCCTAAACCCTTAAAGCTAAGGTGAATAGAACAGATGGGAATGAAAATCATAAAATAAAAATTCAGCTGAGACTGAAATTCATTACCATTTTCCTGAGAGCATACTTAACATTGGCAGCCACCTTAGCCTTAGCCGAGAGGGCAATCTCCCCCTTTTAGGCTTTTGCAAATCTGGGACTTCACTTGGAGCACAAAGCTCCCCCTCAGTTCTTGCAACCGTGCTCAATCTTGAATTCATAGCAGATGCTCCCCCTTGAACCAAGAGCCTTGAGCCCTTCAGTCATCAATCTTCATAGTTCAGCATGCCGAGTTCAGTTTTGAAGAGACTGAACTTGGCCTCGTCTAAGGGCTTTGTGAAGATATCTGCAACCTGCTTATCCGTGGGGACATAGCAGAGAGATATATCTTTGTTTTCCACATGCTCCCGAATGAAGTGGTAGCGCACTTCAATATGCTATTTTCTGCTGTGTGACACTGGATTGTTCGCAATTGCTATTGCGCTCGAGGAGTCGCAATACATAGGAACTTCTCTGAACTGCAAGTCATAATCTTCGAGTTGATTTCTGATCCATAGAAGTTATGCACAACAGCTGCCTGCTGAGATGTACTCAGATTCAGCCGTAGAGGTTGCGACACAGTTCTGCTTTTTACTGTTCCACGATATAAGCCTTCTTCCGAGGAATTGACACGTCCCGAAAGTGTTTTTCCTATCATCCATGCTTCCTGCAAAGTCAGCATCTGAAAAGCCTATCAACTCGACATCATTGTTTCTTGGGTACCACAAGCCAAGATTTGGTGTACCTTTAAGGTATCTAAGAATTCGCTTGGCAGCGACATAATGAGATTCCTTTGTGTTCAACTGATATCTAGCACAAACGCATGTGGAAAACATAATATCCGGTCTACTCGCAGTAAGGTAGAGCAAGGATCAAATTATGCTTCTGTATTTGGTTTCAACAAAAGGTTTCCCTTTCTCATCCTTGTCCAGAGATATAGTGGATCTCATTGGAGTCCTCATAGAGGTTGTATTCTCCATTCCGAATTTCTTGAGGAGTTCATTTGTGAACTTCGTCTGAGAGATGAAAATTCCATCCTCAGACTTTTTCACTTGAATTCCCAAGAAATACTTTAGCTCTCCCATGCTGCTTATTTTAAACTTTCCTTGCATAAGTTTAGAAAACTTCTTGCAAAGATTGTTGTCCGTTGAGCCGAATATTATGTCATCGACATAGATTTGCACCAGCAGAATCTTGCCTTTGACTTCCGTAAGAAATAATGTCTTATCTATTTTTCCTCTCGAGAACTTGTTCTCAAGAAGAAAACTAGACAGAGTCTCATACCAAGCTCGAGGAGCTTGTTTTAAGCCATATAATGCTTTATTAAGAAAATAAACATTATTAGGGAGTGATGGATTAACAAAACCTGGGGGTTGCGCGACATATACTTCCTCTTTCAAATTTCCATTTAGAAACGCAGATTTCACGTCCATCTGATAGACAGTGAATCCTTTGTGAGAGGCATATGCCAAGAACAATCTGATCGCCTCCAGCTTTGCAACTGGTGCAAAGGTTTGGTCGAAGTCAATCCCCTCCTCCTGTATATAACCTTGTGCAACTAGTCTGGCCATGTTCTTGATGATGATACCGTGTTCTTCCAGTTTGTTTCTGAAGATCCACTTGGTGTCGATCACATTCTGTTTCTTTGGTCTGGGAACAAGCGTCCAAACGTTGCATCGTTCGAATTGATGCAGTTCATCTTGCATTGCCAATATCCATGATGCATCTTTGTTCGCTTCGTCGAACTTCTTTGTCTCAACCTGTGACAGAAAACTAAGGTGCAGAATCTCGTTAATTGTACCTCTGCGAGTTCTGACACCGTCACGAAGATCTCCTTTGATCTGATCTCTAGGATGATCCCTCATGTGTCAGAGCTCTAAGAGTCTGGCATCTAGAGCTCTAACAGCTTCTCGGGCTCCTCCCTCTATTGGGATATTTTCTCCATCCTGATCGTCATCTTCTCTAGTTGGCATTGAGGTGGAAACCTTGACGTACTTGGGAGTTGCACATTTAGAAGTCTCATCGAGACTTATCTGTTCAAGCCTTGCACCTACATCTTCAAGAATGCCACTGGAAGAATTGTTATGAAGCAAGCTTCCTTCATCAAAAACAACATTAATGGACACCTCTACCACTAGGGTTTTCTTATTGAAGACCCTATATGCCCGACTATGGCTACTATAGCCCATGAAGATGCCTTCGAAGCATTTTTCTCCGAATTTAGTACATGGGTACTTCCCATTATTGAGTACATAGCATCTGCAGCCAAAAATCCTTAAATAGGACATGGTCGGTTTCCTGCCTTTCAATAGCTAAGGCGTCTTACGATGATTCTTGTTGATCAAAGCTCGGTTCTGCACATGACAAGCCGTATTGACAGCCTCTGCCCAGAAGTACTCTGAAAGAGAAGCGTCATTCAACATTGTCATATATGCTTCAATGAGCGTTCTATTTCTCCTCTCCACAACTCCGTTTTGCTGAGGTGTACGTGGGGAAGAAAACACATGAAAGATACCATGTTATTCACAGAATTCTGTCATAGCACCAGACTCGAATTCTGTTCTATGGTCACTTCTGATTTTGACCACGAAGCAGTTAAGTTCGTTCTGAATCTGCTTGATAAAATTAGTGAAGATGTCAAACGTATCTGACTTTCGTTTCAAGAAGAACACCCATGTAAACCGAGAGTGATCATCAACAATCACTAGCGTATACGATTTGCCTCCTAAGCTATGAACTTGCATTGGACCAAACAAGTCCATATGCAGAAGATAAAGACATCTGGAGGAGTCTTTGTCTGCAATGCCCTTAAAGATAGCCCGAGTCTGTTTGCCCTTATGGCTTGCAGGACAAGGGCTATCTTTGATGCACTTAATAGTAGGGGCATCCCTTTCTAAATTCTTGGATAATAACATATTAATTATCTTGAAATTAATATGTGCTAATCTCTTATGTCATTGTTCACAAGAGAGGCACTGCCTTTTGCTACTAGGCACACGGGGGTAGAAGAGTCTAAGCTAAGAAAATCTAAGCAAAAGATATTTCTGCTCCTAATGCCAGTTAATACCGTCTCCGAAGAGGCACACAATATTATCAAGCACTTATCCTTGCAAAACTTAACGTCGTATCCTTTATCACACAACTGGCTTACACTGATCAGGTTAAGGTTTAACCCTTCAACATAGGCCACGTCAGTGATAGAGAATACACCGTTGGAAATCATACCATAACCTCTGGTGGCTCCTCGACCAGATCCTCCAAAGATTACTTTGGGTCCATTTTCGACTGGGGAGTAATCACGCAACAGGCTTCTTGTCCCGATCATATGCCTGGAACATCCACTGTCAAAGTACCAGATAGGCATTTTGGTGGCCTTTGGACATACCTACAAAATAGAATTAGTTTCCCTTAGGAACCCAATCGAACTTGGGTCCTAGATTCCTTGTTAGCATACTCCCCCTCAGGTGGTTAACCCTACGAGTGGTCGGCCTCTCATTGCTAACACAAGGAGTCTCGGTTAATCTTGGATTAAACCAACAATCCACGACAAAGTGACCAACTTTGCCACAGCACCAACAGTCAAACCTGTTGTACTGTTTCCTAGACTCCTGCTTCACCCTTAGAATAGTGGGTCCAGCCGGGGCCTTAGATCTGGAGGTGGAGGCATCATGATGACAGTAGTAACAATATTTCTTCACTTCCTGTTCCTTCAGTATAACAGGCTTGGCCTTTGGTGCCTGCTTCCTATTATGGCCGCTAGAGAAGTGGCCATAATTCTCTACTTGGATTTCCTTATAAGGTGCCTTGAAGAAACTCTCACCGTAGTTTCCGGGGAAGGTCCAACCATCATACCGGCTCTTGGGCTTTTCAACCGAGGGCCAGAAGAAGTGGCCATAAGTTGACTCAAAGTCCTGCTCATTGCAAGGAAAGCTAGACTTTCTGAATGAAATAGGATCGAGTGGGGCCTTTCCCTTTTTTGCAGTAGAGGCCTTCTTAGCAGCCTTATTTTTCCTCTGTTTTCTATTTCTCCTGGATGATTTACTAGGCACACCCACATGCCCTAAGCCATCCCCCTTAGCCTGAGCAGAGAATTCATCAACTAGAGGAAGAACGGTCTTGGGAATAGAGAAGCTTTTGACAATCTTCCTTTCTGCCGCAAGCTATTCTTCCAACTTGTTGATTTCTTCCTGTTTTTGGTCAAGGAGCCTTAGAGACTCTGAGTGCTCAGAAGTCAGGTCCAGGTGTTCCTGTCGGAGAGAAATCAAGCTAGTGATCTCTTCTCTTAGGGACACACCCTCAGCCTTAAGGAATTTTACTTCCTTTTTCTGAGCCCTCAACCTCTTGCGACATTCCTCAAAGGTATTAAGCAGAAGCTCATACTTTTCGAGGAGCTCAGCTTCATGAGCAGATGGGTTGTCCTCGAGATCATCATGAGGAGACTCAGAGTCAGAGTTAGAGAGGGGGGTACGATCTTTTACCTTCCCAGTAAATGGGGGGCAGTCTCCTTCTGAGTCGGAGTGACCCATTAGCCCGAAGTAGGCTTCCTCATCATCACTGGAGTCTGAAGAATCAGATTCACTCAGTGTTTTGGCTTTTTAGCAATGTAGCTCCTCTCCTTCTTCTTATCTCTAGAGGATATGTGCTCCTCTCCCTTCCCCTTGTCTCTCTTGCTTTGGTGGCAGTCAGCAACGACATGGCCTGGCTTATTGCATCCAAAGAAAATGATGTCAGCAGAGCGATGTTTGTTCTGTTTGGATTCATACCTGTCAGAAGAGTAGTTCTTCTTCTGATGTCTGGAGGAGGAGCCGTCTCTCTTTCTTTGATTCCTCAACTTGAGAAACTTCTTGAACTCTCGAGTGATGAAGGAGAATTATTCTTCAGATAGCTCTGAGCTGAAATAGCATGGCTCAGAGTCTTCTTCCTCATCCTTTTTCCAGAAGCGGGACGAGGTTGCACCCTTGCCTTTCCTTGAGTGATTGGCTTTCAGGGCTATAGTCTTTTCTTTGGAAGCAGCTTTATCGACTTCTTCTTCAGCTTTTCTTGTGTTCAGCTGAAGCTCATAGGATATAAGCTTTCCAAACAGAATCTGGGGATCAGTTTCTGCCAACATGCCAAACTCTCTGATGGCGCAGATCTTGGTGTCCCATTCCTTAGTAAGGGATCTAAGAAATTTGTCATTTAGTTCACCATGGGTGAACACTCGGCCATAACCCTTCAGGGCATTGACGATCTTCAGGAAGTTCTCGAATGTCACTCCGATTTCTTCCTTGGGACCTTGCCTGAAGGCCTCATACTTTTGGTTCAGAAGGGATCTTCGATCATCCCTTACTTCATCTGTGTCTTCCATCAGGATGATCAGGCAGTGCCAGATGTCCTTGGCAGTCCTGCAGTTGCTGAAATTCTGCATCATGGAATCATTGACGGCGCTTACAAGAATGTTCTGAGCTTTCTTGTCTAGTCCGACAAGCACCGTCTCATCCTTATCCATTTCGGAGAGCTTCTTGGGCACCATCTTTGTAGGATCAATGGTGGAGGCCTTACTGGGGATATAAGGGCCCTCCTCCACTACCATGAAGAGTCGAGGGTCGACTGCTTCAATGTAGAACCTGATACTTTCCTTCTAGATGGGAAAGTTCGGCTTGGTGCAAACTGGGATCTTTCCTTAATACTTGAGTCCGTCCATTCCCGAGATCTTCTTTCCTCTTGACACTAGACACAGGATCTTACTCAAGGTGTTAAGCTTATTGACGAGTAACCTCCCTCTGGTACCACTTTAAAATATCTAGTGTCGACTAAATCCACCTATGGGGGGGGGGAATAGGTGTCGTGCGGTCTTTTGCGGAATTAAATTAACCTGCACAAATTAACAAACACAGCACAGAAAATACACAAAAAGTTATAGTGGTTCCCCGATTTGGGTACGCCCACTTTCCCCCTTCGACCTATCTCCCACCAAGGGACGACTCGGTCACTTCTACAAACTGATTGAAATCCAATCCTCACACTACGGAAGGAACCCTTCCAACAAAGGAGTCACCACTCCACCACCACGGGTTGCACCTAACCCTTACAACTAGGAATAAAAATTCCTTTACAACAAAACAAAATTAGAATGTATAAGAAAAAACAAAAAAAGCTTATGGAGAATCCGATGTCCTTCTTCGTTCGTTGAGGCTTTCTTGAAAGTAACGAAGAGTCCACAACCGGATTTCTATCTTGGAGAGGATCTTGACAAGATCGACGGCGGCTAGTGAATGCGGCGTTGAGACTTTGTAGATCCAAACTTCTTGACGAAGCAAGCAAGGTCTACAAACGAATTCAGTCGGATCAGTCATCTTCACCGATTCGGAATGGAGAACTAGTCTCGTTCAATGAATCGAAAGACAAGAGATCTCAAGAGAGATGTGTGAGACACACTGCTAGACTCGGTGCTGTCGCCGGAAGATCAAAGATGACCGGAGATTATCGGCGACGACGTACTGCGAGCGGCGACAAGCGATCAGAAGTTTCCGCGATCGGCTAGGGCACGACGTCGGCTGCTTTTGATATCTCGTGAATGGTTACTGTATAAGTTCAAAATACACGAGCATTTATTCCTGAGGCCAACCCTAAAGTCCATTGTGGGACCCACAAGAAGAAACCCTAGCCCCGGCCGAAACAGCGCACAGCCTCTTGGTTCGGTCCAGCGAACGGAGGAAAAATGCCTGAGGCAAAATTGGCAGGAATCATTAGTGATTCCCGTCGAAGTCGGCGGGAATCATGAACGATTCCCGTCGATTTTGCCTTAGCAGAATCCCTGTCTGGAAAACAATCAGCCGAAAGAAATCGGCGGGAATGCAGACAAATTCTCGTCGAAGTTGGCAGGAATCACTTGCGATTCCCGTCGATTCTGCCTTGGCAGAATTCCTATTGGATAACTGTCAACCGGAAGGAAGTCGGCAGGAATGCAGACTGATTCTCGTCGAATCGGCGGGAATCACTAACGATTCCCATCGAAGTCGGCGAGAATCACTTAGTGATTCCAGTCGATTTTGACTTAGAAGAATTTCTCTTCCTTCCTTTAAAGACTTGGTCTTTGACCCATCTTTTCTCCTCTTCTGCTCTTTATCTACCCGACCCTGTACTTGAAAATAAGTACACTCCAATAGAGAGAGCAAACGTGAGTCAACACACTGATCTACTCAACGAGGGATTACATTGCGCAGACCCGTGTATATTGACCCACTGCACCCTGACATTGGTGTGTACTTAGCATGGAATAGCTGCAAGCACAACTTGATAGAAGATCATCAAATACATTGTCAATTCACCTTAGCTTGTTGGGCTTCTTCAAATCAGGTACATTGTGGATACAATATCCAACATCCATTCTGTCCCTTCTTCTGGGGGCCTGGCTTCAGGACCCTCTGAAACCAGGCAGGAGGAGATGTTAAATGAAGAAGCTCCAATTCTAGCAGCAGCAGCGTTTCTCCTCCAGCTCCTCCTCCAGCAATTTTTCCAGAAATTAAAACATTTGGTGATTTCATTTTAAATCCCACAGTTTACTTGGACTCTTTACTTGATTCTTTCAAACCAATTTACAGAAATTCTTCACCTAGTTTTGTTGTTGATTACTCTAAGGCTATTATATGTTATACTGCTCCAATAAGTCCTATAGTTATGGATCAACTAAGGGCAAGTTTTGTAGTTCTAAAGATTATAGAAATATTAGTTGCTGAAGATTTTTGTGAGCCAGTATTTATTTCTGAGCCAAAGGCTTTCTCCCCTCCACCTCGTATGTGGGCTGAGTCCCCTATGCCAGACTTGGATGATATTATGTTTGCAAACATGGAAGAAGAAGAAGGAAAATTAGATTATTACTAAAAGTTCTGCAGAGCCATCCATTCTAGAACATCCTCAGACTGAGAAGCAAATTTCTAAAGAAGCTCTAACAGAAATTGATGATTTATATGATAATCCTCCTGAATCATCTGATGATGAGGAGGATTATGTTGATTCTAATGATTCTGATGAATCAAATTCCAAGAAGATAAAATATAAGAAGAGAAAGGCTCCTCCTAAGGATGTTCCTAAGCCTAATCCTACAGCTGACACACCTTATTATATTTTGAATAATATTACTCCTTATCAAGGAATTCCTAAATGGATGTGGTACTCTAAAAATGAGCAAAAGGCTAGGAAGAAGAGTAGGAGATACTCTCCTCCTCCTAAAAGAAACTTTAGAGGGCCTCCTCCTCCTCCTACTGCAGGTGCTTCAGGGAATATTTCTCAATCCTCAGGAAATGCCTCTAAAACTCAGAAGCCAGACTCAAGTGGTTCTCAGTCTCAAAGGCTAGCTTCCTACAAGTCCTCTAGACAATCTGGGAAATACAGTCAATGCAGTCCTCTTAGGTCATATTATAAAGAAAACATCAACAGAGATCTACTCCAACAAATTTTCAACACAATTTGTTCAGTTCCAAAAGCAAAACCAACAGCAGAAATCTTCTGTAACAGACCAGCAAGACAAATCAAGTTCTAAAAGGCCTTTATCCTCAGCATGTGATCCAGAAATGGACCCAACTTCCAGGATGGCAAGATTGAATGAGCTGGTTGCTCTATCTCAAATCAGAAAGGCTAAAGAAGAATGCAAGGATGCTTCTTAATTTTCCACAATGTCTACATATAGAAAGA
Organism: Platanthera zijinensis; assembly: GCA_039513925.1. NCBI lineage: Eukaryota > Viridiplantae > Streptophyta > Magnoliopsida > Asparagales > Orchidaceae > Platanthera > Platanthera zijinensis. The sequence goes on along the minus strand of CM077098.1, from coordinate 47,648,082 downwards.
AAAACTTTAAAGGTATCAGGTAAACAAATTATTTAATGTTGACTCTTATATGAACCTGCATCTAGAAGCTGTAGTTCCAAGAGCTGTTTCCCAGAAGACTATTGGTGATCAAGACATGAAGATGACTAAGAAGGAAGTAGAGAATCTTCACAGGACAATTGTGTTTGCTAAATCATCATATGCTCCTCCCTCTGACAAATCTTAAACATTTTTTTCTCTATGATTCATTTGTGTAATGAACTTAGCCATATCATATCTGCTGAATAGTTTAAATTTTGTCAGATATTTATATTACTTTATATTTTTATGCTTTTCTTTTTTGTTGGTTAGTGACCTCGTCCAAAAAGGGGGAGATTGTTGGAACCTAGTTTGGATTTGGGCTAGGTTCACTAATTAGGATTTTTGACCCATTATGTATAGCTTAGGGTCAAATTTATTTAGTTCTAAGGTCTAGGTCAGTCTGACTAGGTTAGACATCTTATGTTCTAGCCTTCAGAAGAATCTAGAGACTCAGACTTAGAAGAATTGCAGTTGTTAAGAGTTCAGAAAATCTGTTCGACGTTCTTCGAACTCAGCTCGACGATCGTCGATCGCAGATCGATGAACTCAGAGTTTCAACTCTGAGCTGAGCTCGACGAAATACGAGTTCAGGTCGATGATCTTCCTTCTTCTCTCAGTTTCTCTAGTCGATGAAAGTCTATCTCGGTTTGACGAACTTGGAGCTCAGTATTGGCAGTTTTTTTCCAGATCAATTTTCTCTGAGCTCAACTCGACGAAAATGATTTCTCAGCTCAATGAACTTGGAGTTCAGGTCGACGAAATCTGTCCTGAGTTTGGCAATTTCTGTCAGTATCTGTTTGACGACTTCACTATCATTTTGATTTCAATTGGTATTATTCTAAGGAAGTAATTCTCTGATAATTAATGCTTATATTCTCAAGAATATAGCCGTTCCAAGGCAGCATTGATTATGGATTTCACAGAGTTAATTACTTGACTTATTTACTGGGACAGTTGAGAAAACACATTAAAGAAAATTTCAAACCGTTTTAACTCCCAGATTCTGAGCAGCAAATCAAGGATAATATTCAAAATTCAAAGGCAGAAATCCTCTAAGAATATAAAATATCTTTTTCAAAAAGAAGAACATAAAGAGATCTTTTCACAACAACTGATAAAATTTTTTTTTTAGAGAAAAAACACTATTATCATTCTTACAGAAAATTGAAGAAGAACATTAAACACAGATCTCTAGTCTTCTTTAGTTTTTGCTTCCGGCTTTAAAGGGACAACTCATCAACACTAGTCCAAGAAGTTTCGGAAGATCTTCATCAAGGCCTACACCCTGAACAAAACTCTCATCTTCCTGAAACTTTCTTCATCTCAGGGGGAGCTTTGACAACAGCATCCACTACTAAAGTCTTATCAGTTGTTTGAGAAAGAGAAGACAACATCACTCTTCATTTCCCACTTTAAAAAGGGTTTCTAACTCCCTTCAAAAGTTATCACCTGTTTGACATGTCTCCTTATCAAAAGACTTGATTTGGTTTTTGGGCACCTGATCAAAAGCCTAAAGGGTTGTGAGATCTCCCTTGAAATAGATCTTGTGGTGACAGTGCACTTAAGAAAAAACCTGTGGTGGCAGGGCACCTGATCAAAAACCTGTTAGTGGATTCCTACTAGTGTGGTAGAAGAGTGGATGTACCCAGTTTTGAGGAACCACTATAATTTTCTTGTGTCGTCTGGTTGCTCCTTTCTTTATTTGTACTGTGCTGTGATAGTTTTCTTTTTTCTTACTTCTCTTTATACATATACTGATATCACTTATTTTAATTCCACTATAAAAACTAATCAAGTTTTTTAAAATAATCTATTCACCCCCCCACCTCTAGAGTTAGACAGATCTATCCCCTCACTTTCACTCCTGCACCATGAAAATATCCTTGACAAGCAGCAAGCTACTAATAGCTTCCAAAATAGAAACAAGATAATCAAAACAACTGGATTCCAAAAGTTTCCGAGCACATACCCCAGATATAATCGGGGAATCCTGGTGTAGAAAGCCATACACGCTCATGGGTTGGTCATTGTCCATCTTGAAATCTAAATGCTTTAACTTTTATTGAATAATAGCATCATAACTAAACAACCAATCTATACCTAAAATCACATCAAAGTCCTCTATATATAGCACCTTTAGATCAACAAAAGCTAGGAAGTCAAATAATAGAATAATGCACTTCCGGATACCCTGGTTCGACACCACTGATTCACTAGAGGGAAACTTAATTTGAAATGGATCGCCAACTTGATTGCAAGTCAAATGATTATGGTCTATAAAATTCATAGACACGAACGAGTGGGTAGCACCAGAATCAAAAAGAACACGAGCCTAACTGTTCTTTTCCTTAAACTGTCCTATAAAATTTATACGTAACTAACGGAATAGAACTTGAAACCATAGCTGAAAGCTACCAACTAGATTAGGATCTAACCTAAGATCACTTGGGTGGAAGACTGCGCTCCATCCTTGGTCACCACATTTAGTTTAACCCTTCCCTTTTCCAATTGTTGCAGCTGCGGCGGTGGCAACGACTGAAGTGGAACTGACTATAATGGGGTTTGGGACCGTGAGCACCTAGACTTCAAATTCCCTTTCTACCCACATTAGAAACGGACCTTATCCATTGACCAACAATGGGTAACATCATGCCCCTTATGCATACATGAAGCACAAACCATATCTCCTTTAGGTATGCTTTGTATTGCAAGCATTCACTACTACTTTTGAGCTCCCAACCTCTTGAAACATTTCTCAAAGGGATAGCCTGTAATGTCCCGATTCGCACTAGGCCCCTCGTGCATGCTTATGAGTCAGGAGAGCTGACTTGGGACCATGGAGTGCAGAAGACTAGGCTTACACTCGTGTGGAAAAGAGAAATTGGTCCAGAATAGGACACGGGTAGAGACACAGGTGTGTCCCTACCCATGTGAATCGAGTAGAACTGGAGAGGAATTTAGTGGAACAAGACAGGGCTTGTCCCGAGAAGGACACAGGTAGAGACACGGGCGTGTACCTACCCATGTCAAGAGACGTTGAATGGAACAAGACAGGGCCTGTCCCAAGAAGGACACGGGTAGAGACACGAGCATGTCCATACCTGTGTCGAGAGGCATTGAGAGGAACTCGATAGGGCCTGTCCCGGGAGGGACACGGGTAGAGACACGGGCGTGTCCCTACCCATGTCGAGAGGCGTTGAGTAGAATTCGACAGGGCCTGTCCCGAGTAGGACACGTGTAAGAACACGGCCATGCACACGGTCATGTCCCGTAATACGGGTAGTGGACACGGGCGTGTCCCTACCTGTGTCTGTGTCCATATGACGTTATAAACTTCAACGGCGCTTCACCGAGTGGGATACGGGTAGGAACACGGTCGTGCCTACCCGTGTTGATCCTATTTATATAGTATTTGGCAATTTTTCATCCTCTTCCCAAGCCTTCTTTTCTGTGGAGAAACTGTTGGAGGAGGGAAGGAGTTGCTGGAATAACCAATACTCCGTGAAGAACCTTCGCCGCCGCCAAGGAAAAGAAGATGTCGCCGCTAAGAGTGACGAGATCCATGGCCGGAAATAACGGAAGCATCGTAAACGAGGTGAGCTTCCTCCCCTCTCTCTTGGTGCTAGATCTGTAGTTAATCCTAAGAGAGATATCGACTCAAATGAGTCTTGATGTGTGAGATGAAGATTTCTAGGAGAGGCCATGGTAGGACTTGTGTTCTAGGGTTTAGTCATCTTCAACCTCTCCTTCATTCAATGTGATGATGGGGGATGGTCTCGCGAAGAGGAAGTAGTTCCGCCTTTAGATGTGCGCATAAATCTACTTTCTGCGCGCAGCGATCTTCGTGGCCATTTTTAGATATGAAAGGGCCAGATCTGGGCTTTCGACTAAACACAAAAGTCATAGCCCTTGGAAATACCTTTACAGTGAGTGGTTACACATATTTAGGCAAAGTCTATAGCCACAAGAAAGTCTGATCGATTAGAGGGCTGACAGGTTAAGCGCGCAGAAAATGTATTCTGTACGCAAGAGGATTTGGAGCCAATTTCATGTGTAATACAGTCTGATCTGGGTTGCAGACTAAACATGAAAGTTGTAACCCATGGAAATACCTTTCCATCGAGGGGTTACACGCATTGACCAGATTCCTATAGCCTCAGGAATCTTCGATCGAATTTGCTGTCCAAAAGGTGTTCTGCACCTAAATTTCCTGGGTTGGTGTTGAATCGGGTTTGGACTCGGTGGAGATCTTGTAACAAATTGTCGTTGGGGTTTTGGCGAATAATAATATGTCTAACCATGATAATTCAACGAGTGAGGAAATTGTTGGATAGACCCCACGCAAACAAATGGCGAAATGAATGTAATTGAACGAAATGATTTGGTGGGAGTTAGTGAATGAATGGTAATTTGTTGATTAATAACAAGATTGTCTTGAACTTGTGTATTCGGTTGCTGTTGATAGTTAGATGATTAACTCATGTGCATATGAATGATTGAGTTAATTGTAATCGGAGATGTTAAAGTTAAGTGACCATAGTATAGACATAATCATGTTGGCTGAAAGAGTGATGCATGGTCTTGAGGCTTGTCATATAGGGAAGTCTAAGATGGTCCATTGTATGAGGTGGTTTTCCACCTGTGTTTGTGTTAAACCTTTAAGGTGCCTTTGGCAAAGGATTGTGAAAGGGTGTGAGTGTGGGTGTCTGATCGCACTGGTTAGTTATGTTGAGAAGAGTTATAGATGGAAGGTTGGGCTTGGTCCTCAGTGTTCATGTCCCAAGGCTCCTCCCTTGCCAAGTGGATGGTTGGGCTTGGTACTCGTATTTGATACGAGGATCCTTCCATGCCACGATGATTTGGTATTGCATGCGGTGTGAGTCGATAAATGGTGTCGTAATCCTGGGTTAAGGATAGTGTGGCAGGTCTACGGGCTCGCCAATCATCACACCGATGGGAGTTGACAGTTAGACCTTGGGCGGTTGGGCTTGGTCCTCGGTGTTCACGTCCTGAGGCTCCTTCCGTGCCAAGTGAACGGTTGGGCTTGGTCCTCATGCTCATTTCCGAGTCTCCTTCCGGGTCACATCATAGGCCAGTTCGGGGCTAGGATCTCGGTGCACATCTACTCGAGACACCCGATGAGTCGTAGTACACGTGTGAGCTCCGCTATGAGTTCTTAGCATTGAGGCGTACGGAGGCCTAGGCCAGGTAGTATGGATACCATCCTAGTAGTGGAGATGCCCGCTCTACTGTCACCGTCTGGCCACGACAGTTGACGCCTGAGAGGTTAGCTACCTGCTCAAAAAGTGGGAACTACAGTGTCTGTGTCGACACAACAATTCCTTGTGCATGTTCTTGGGTAAGTCATAGCATAGCATTCATTGCATCGCATTACATCGCATACACAAGATCCTCATTGTATAAGTTTGCATGGGCACTCTTATACGATGAGTTACCTTTTTGTTGAGCCGGTTTTAAACTTATATGTCTGTATGGGCATTTATATAAGTTGAGTTACTTTCTGTTGTAGTCTTATATTATTATACTGCTATAGTTGATAGAACTGCTAGAGTAATGGTTATTCATTTATTGTGTTGCTATACAATTACAATGTTTACTGATCACACTATGCTACCTGCTTGTACTTATACTTACATACTTTAAATATATTGTACCTTTGTCCATTTCTCCGCCCGGTGTCGAGGAGTCACCGGGGGAGCGGATGTGAAAGTTACTTATTCTTTATGACTAACGGTTGCTACGTCTTCCTTTTTAGGAGGAAACCCTGCAAGTAGAGAAGTCGCGGATTATGCAGCAGGCCAGCCAGACCAGGATGATAGGGCCTGAAGGGACAGTGTCATCACTACCATCGGTTACTGATGTGAGTGTGAGAGAGACTTGATGTAGCCCTTTTGGGAAAAATATTACTCATACTCTGATAGTTTAGAAGCTTGATGTAGCTTCTATATTTGTTATATTTGGACTTATATACTTATGTGTGCATTTGAATTCTGTTTTTATAAATCTGGTCAGTTGGTATGTTGATATTGGTAAAGGCCGGCAGAATAGGCGTCTTGTAGTACAGGTTAGCCCGAGTGCTAGTGCTACCGTAAGGCGGCTGTTCTGGGCATAAGACCCCTCTCGTGTTGTGGTCTGTGTTCCGGGAGGGGGGTCTTACAAATGGTATCATCTTGCTACGATCCTGAATTAGAGAATTCATTCAACAATGGTGCCACCCCCGTTCGATTAGTCAGTTTGGGGACAAACTGACTTAGCGAAAGCAGTGTTGTGCCCATATATAATTCACAATAAGTATGTCCAACTTTGACCTTAAGATTAGCCAACCTGACCTTAGATTTGTATTCTATGTGTAGATCCCAGTGCATACTAAGCTAATGAGGGGTACCCCCGCCCCGTCCGTACCCACACAGTTCCAGCAATCGGAGCTAGGGCAAATGCTCACAGTGATCCTAGATGCCTTCAGATCCCAACAAGCCCCCGTACAACAACAAGGTCCGGGCTCCAATTGGGTAAGAAAATTCCGAGATCTATCCCCTCCAGCTTACCTTGGGACAGAGTCGGCAGTGCGTACGGAAGAATGGCTCCACACCGTGCAAGAACTACTGGCAGGAATTAGATGCCCAAACAACATGGCTATGACCCTGGTAGTGACACTCCTAGAACAGCATGCCAAGAGTTGGTGGAAGTCCCTCATGGGCTCAACCTTTCAAGGGCGAGTGTATACATAAATCAGTTGGAGCGAATTCTCTAGAGCCTTTTTAGAGCATTTCATCCTCTCGTCTGCTCGGGATGAATTCGAAGAGAGGTTCTTACAGCTAAAGCAAGGGTCCAAGTCAGTGACGGAGTACCAGCGGGAGTTTTAGCATCTGGCTAGATTTGCTTACTCCTACGAGTTGATGACAGAGGGTAATAGGGTATGCGAAGAGGTTCTACAAAGGCTTGCGAGACCCCCTGAGGCAAGCCCTTTTGTTTATAGCAGACTAGCCGAAATAATTGACATGGCGAAGAGGTTAGAATCAGACCACTTGGAAAGTGGTAAGAGGCCAGCTGAGGGCGTGATGGAAGTCGGCCCTAGCAACAGAAGGAGATACGACTTCGGAGGAGGAAGGGTATGTAAGAGAGGTGGCCGACGTTTCCGTCGGAATTATAGAGTGGAGCACCCGGTTCCACAGCCGCCAGCATTGGCTCCACCACCGCAGCCTCCACAGTTTAGGCAACCCGGTTAGCGGCAAGAGCGGGTGTGCTTCGAATGCAACCAACCGGGCCACATTCGATGTTACTGCCCACAATTGTTTGGAAATACGCCTCTTTCTCTCCCTCCGGCAGCTCCTCGAGGACGGGGTCACATGCGTGGTCGAGGATGAGGACCATGAGGAGGAAACTCCGGACCTGCTTGGAATCAGGTGTTCGCACTGGACATGACACAAGAGCGGAACCCTCAGGAGGTGATTGCAGGTATGAATACAATTAGTCATCTTATTTTCATTAGTAACCTTAATTATCTTAAGTCATACTAGATATCTAGCTTGAATACGGTTATTGGTACTTAGGCACTGTGGTGGTCGGCGGGAAACCGGCCTATACGTTGTTTGATATCGGTGCCTCGCACTCTTTTGTGTCTGAAGACTACATTAAAGAAATACATGGAGTGCAATACTTCACTGATATTGCTCGAAGAGTACGCCTCCCAGACGGCTCTAAGATGACCGCAACTGCCAAGTGCGAATTGGAGATACTCATTGGGGGAAAGATCTTTGATACCCCTACCACAGTTTTGAGAATATTAGAATTCGATCTCATTCTGGGCATGGCGTGGCTGGATTGGCACTATGCAAGAATTGACTGCACGGAGAAACGAATCTACTTGAGACATGGGGATACCGATGTGATCTTCCAAGGTATAAAATTCGCACCACGTTTACTATTATCTTCGATTAAGACCTTGAAAGCTCACATGAGAGGGGATGAAGTCTACATGATATGTTTCGAACTGAAGGAGATAATAATAGATATATAGGACGTGCGGGTAGTGCGGGATTTTCCTGAGGTATTTCTTGAGAAATTGCCAGGATTACCCCCGCATAGAGAAGTGGATTTTCAGATTAAGCTAGTACCATGAGCCAATCCCGCCTTCAGGACCCCTTATTGGATGGCCCCAAAGGAACTCGTGGAGTTTAGAGTTTAGTTGCAAGAGTTGGTAGAATAAGTGTTTGTTCGCCCCAGCTCATCACCTTGGGAGCCCCTGTTCTGTTTGTTAAGAAGAAAGATGGGACCTTGCAATTATGTATAGACTATCGGGAGCTCAACCGACTGACGGTACAGAACACCTATATGTTACCTCAGATCGATGATTTGTTCGACCAATTGGTAGGAGCGTATTGGTTTTCCAAACTGGATTTGCGCTCGGGGTATTATCAGTTGAGAATACAAGAAGAAGATATTCAGAAAACGGCCTTTAGCTCAAGGTACGGCTTGTACGAGTTCACTATGATGTTGTTTGGGCTCACAAATACCCCATCATCTTTCATGAGCCTGATGAACAAAGTATTCGAGCCTTATCTAGATGTCTTCGTCATCGTTTTCATCGACGACATCTTGGTCTACTCTAAGATGGAGGAAGAGCATGTCGAACATCTGACCTTGGTACTGAAGAATCTAAAAGAGCACGCCTTGTTTACCAAGTTCAGCAAGTGCGAATTTTGGCTCCAAGTGGTTGCCTTCTTGGGCCATATGATCAGTGGGGTCGGGTTAGCTATGGATCCGACCGAGGTGCGTGCCGTGAAGGAGTGGTCTCCCTTGAAGTCAGCGGCCCATGTGCGGAGCTTCCTTGGACTTGTCGGGTATTATCGCAAGTTTGTAAAAGGGTTCTCAAAGATTTCCCTTCCTCTTACTATGCTTACAAAGAAGGGTGTGTTGTATGAGTGGACACCCCAGTTTGAAGCTGCATTTCAGGAACTGAAGGACCGACTTACGTCTGCACCCATCCTAGCCCTTCTGTCCGGGAAGGAAGGATTTCAAGTTTACACTGACGCATCATATCAAGGGATGGGAGCAGTATTGATGCAGCATGGGCATGTGATTGCATATGCTTCAAGACAGTTGAAGAAGCATGAGATCAACTACCTAGTACATGATTTTGAATTGGGGCAGTGGTGTTCGCCTTGAAGATTTGGAGGCTACGAAATCTTTTCAAATCACAAGAACTTAAAATACGTCCATACCCAAGAGGAATTGAATTTAATACAACGGCAGTGGTTGGAGTTTTTGTGTGATTATGAATTCACCCTGAACTACCATCCCGGAAAAGTAAATTTCGTACCTGATTCTTTGAGCAGGAAGGTAACGAAAACAAGCCCCGAGTCTCGGTTGATGCGTATGGAGTTAGCTCGGATGCTCGAAAAGATGGAGATCACTCTGTTGTACAAAGACCAATCGGAAGGGTATATAAAGTACCTTACCGCGTTAAGCATAGTCTGTGACATTCGAGACCGGATCTAGGTGGAGCAAGGAAAGGATGCGGCACTAGCTCCAGCAATCAAGTCGATTGAAGATGGGACAACTGATGAGTACTCTCTAAAAGACGGCCTCGTTCATCTCCGTGGCTGGCTTTACATTCCTGAGGGCGGTAAAATTCGGGAAGATATCCTGAGAGAGGAACACTGCACCCAGTATTCTGTGCATCCTGGAATTTCCAAGATGTACGACAACCTGCAGAAGACCATGTGTTGGTCAGGAATGAAGAGGGACGTCCGATATTTTGTTACGCACTGCAAGGCCTGTCAAAGGGTGAAGGCAGAATGCAGGAGCCCCGGTGGATTATTACAGTCATTGTCCATCCCCGAGTGGAAGTTTGAGGATGTCTCCAAGGACTTCGTCCACGGTTTGCCTCGTTTACGCTCAGGGAATGATTCAGTATGGGTAATCGAAGACCACCTGACAAAGGTAGCCCGGTTTATTCCTATGAAGAAAGAAGCTCATGTGGATGTTTTGGTATGCCTCTTTGTAGAGCAGTTCGTACGGTATCACAGTGTGCCAAAGATGATTGTTCTTGACCAGGATGGTCGGTTTACCTCTAAATAATGGAAGGCGGTGCAGGCGTATTTGGGTTCACATCTTACCTTTAGCACAGCGTTTCATCCTCAAACAGACGGGCAGTCTGAAATGACAATCAGGACATTGGAGGATCTATTTAGGTTGTGTGTATTGGATAGAGGAGAGCCGTGGGAAAGGCTCTTACCCCTGGTGGAATTTTCATATAACAACAGTCACCAGGCTAGTATCGGAATGGCGCCCCATGAAGCCCTTTACAAAAGAAGGTGTAGAACACCCTTGTCTTGGGTGCAGGATGAAGACCCGAAGGCATTGGGAATTGAATACATTGATGATACTAATGAAGTTATGAGACTAATACGTGACCGCATGCTTGAGGCTCAAAGTTGGCAGGCAAAATATTATAATGCAAAGCACCGGATTGTGGAATTTCAAGTGGGATACAAAGTATTTCTGAAGATCAGGCCGACGCATGGAGTATCACGAGTACGTGGTGTGAAGAAGCTCAGCCCAAGGTATGTTGGGCCCTACATTATATTGGAAAGGATTAGCTCGTTGGACTATCGGTTGGAGTTACCGCCAGAGCTAGAGAATCTGCATGACGTATTCCGTGTGTCATCACTTCGAAAGGCGTTGTTGCGGCCCGATCAATATGTTCCCACCATTGACGGAGCAGTTGAGACTGATAGGTCGGTGCAACTAGAGCCTGTGTGGATAGTAGACAACGAGACATAGATTTTGCGCCGCAAAAGTGTTCCTTCTGTTAAGGTGCTGTGGTCTAATCATGGGAAGGAGGAGTATACATGGGAGTCGGCGGACTTGATGCAAAAGCGCTACCTGGAGTTGTTTCATCAAGGTATTCTTTAAAAGCATATTCTATTTCATTTTATGCTTTACTTTTCCCCATAGCCTTAGCCTTATTTCGGGGACAAAATATTTTATTTTGTTTATAGGATTTGTAACGTCCCGATTCGAGCTAGGCCCCTCGTGCGTGCTTCTGACTAATAAGAGCTGACTTGGGCCCAGGGAGTGTAGGCGACTAGGCTTACACTCGTGTGGAAAAGAGAAATTGGTCCAGAATAGGACACGGGTAGAGACACGAGCGTGTCCCTACCCGTATGCATCGAGTAAAACTGGAGAGGCGTTGAGTGGAACAAGACAGGTCCTGTCTCGAGAAGGACACGGGTAAAGACATGGGCGTGTCCCTACCCGTGTCGAGAGGCGTTGAGTGGAACAAGACAGGGCCTGTCCCGAGAAGGACATGGGTAGAGACACAGGCATGTCCCTACCCAAATTGAGAGGCATTGAGTGGAACTCGACAGGGCCTATCCTGAGAGGGACACGAGTATAGACACGGGCGTGTCCCTACCCGTGTCGAGAGGCGTTGAGTGGAATTTGACAGGGCCTGTCCCGAGCAGGACACGGGTAAGAACACGGCCATGCACACGACCGTGTCCCGTGACACGGGTAGTGGACACGGGCGTGTCCCAACCCGTGTATGTGTCCATACGACGCTATAGCCGTCGACGACACGTCACCGAGCGGGACACGGGTAGGAACACGGGCGTGTTCCTACCCATGTTGGTCCTATTTATATAGGATTTATCTATTTTTCATCCTCTTCCCAAGCCTTCTTTTCTGTGGAGAAACTACTGGAGGAGTGAAGGAGTTGCTGGAATCAACTATACTCCGTGAAGAACCACCACCGCCGCCAAGGAAAAGAAGATGTCGCCGTGAAGAGTGATGAGATCCATGGTCGTAAATAGCGGAAGTGCCGGAATCGAGGTGAGCTTCCTCCCATCTCCCTTGGTGCTAGATCTTTAGTAAATCCTAGGCTAGATATCGACTCAAATGAGTCTTGATGTGTAAGATGAAGATTTCTAGGAGAGGCCATGCTAGGACTTGTGTTCTAGGGTTTAGTCATCTTCAACCTCTCCTTCATTCAATGTGATGATGGGGGATGGTCTAACAAAAAGGAATGGCTTGATGAGGGTGAATAAGGGAGGAGGAATTTCTAATGTGAATTGGGAAGATCGGATGGAGGACGAAGACGAACCAATGCCATTCATTCTGCCTTAAGATGCTCGCAGAAATCTACTTTCTGCACGCAGCGATCTTCGTGGCCGTTTTCATATATGTAACGGTCAGATCTGGGCTTTCGACTAAACACGAAAGTCATAGCCCTTGGAAATACCTTTCCAGTGAGTGGTTAAATATCTTTAAGCGAAGTCTGTAGCCACGGTAAAGTCTGATGGAAGTAGAGGGTTGACAGGCTAAGCGTGTAGAAAATGTATTCTGTACGCAGCAGGCTTTGGAGCCAATTTCATGTATGATACATTCTGATATGGGTTTCAGACTTAACATAAAAGTTGTAACCCATGGAAATAACTTTCCATAGAGGTGTTATATGCATTCACCGGATTCCTATAGCCTTGGGAATCTCCAGTCGAAGTTGCTGTCCAGAAGGTGTTCTGCACCTGAATTTCCTGGGTTGGTGTAGAATCGGGTTTGGACTCGGTGGAGATCTTGTAACAAATTATCGTTGGGGTTTTGGCGAATTATAATATGTCCAACCATGATAATTCAACGAGTGAGGAAATTGTTGGATAGACCCCACGCAAACAAATGGCGAAATGAAGTGTAATTGAACGAAACGATTTGGGGGAGTTAGTGAACGAATGTTAATTCGTCGATTAATAACAAGATTGTCTTGAACTTGTGTATTTGGTCGCTATTGATAGTTAGATGATTAACTCATGTACGCACGAATGATTGAGTTTGGTAAAAGAGTTGTAATCTGAGATGTTAAAGTTAAGTGACCATAGCATAGACATAATCATGTTGGCCGAAAGAGTGATGCATGGTCTTGAGGCTTGTCATATAGGGAAGTCTAAGATGGTCCATTGTATGAGGTGGTTTGCCACCTATGTTTGTGTTAAACCTTTAAGGTGCCTTGGGCACAGGATTGTGAAAGTGTGTGAGTGCTGGTGTCTGATCGCACTGGTTAGTTATGTTGAGAAGAGTTATAGATGGACGGTTGGGCTTGGTCCTCGGTGTTCATATCCCGAGGCTCCTCTCGTGCCAAGTGGACGGTTGGGCTTGGTCCTCGTGTTTCATCAGAGGCTCCTTCCGTGCCATAGTGATGTGGTATTTCATGCGGTGTGAGTCGACACACGGTTGCGTAATCCTGGGTTAAGGATAGTGTGGCAGTTCTACGGGCTCGCCAATCATCACACTGATGGGAGTTGACAGTTAGACCTTGGACGGTTGGGCTTGATCCTCGGTGTTCACATCCCAAGGCTCCTTCCGTGCCAAGTGAACGGTTGGGCTTGGTCCTCGTGCTCATTTCCGAGGCTCCTTCCGGGTCACATCATAGGCCAGTTCGGGGCTAAGATCTCGGTGCACATCTACCCGAGACACCCGTTGAGTCGTAGTATGCGTGTGAGCTCCACGGTGTGTTCTTAGCATTGAGGCGTACGGAGGCCTAGGCCAGGTAGTGTGGAGACTAGCCTAGTAGTGGAGATGCCCGCTCTACTGTCACCATTTGGCCACGACGGTTGACGCCTGAGAGGTTAGCTACCTGCTCGAAAAGTGGGAACTATAGAGTCTGTGTCGACACAACAATTACTTGTGCATGTTCATGGGTGAGTCATAGCATAACATTCATTACATCGCATTACATTGCATACACAAGATCCTCATCGTACAAGTTTGTATGGTCACTCTTATACGATGAGTTGCCTTTTTGTTGAGCCGATCCTCAACTTATATGTTTATATAGGCATTCATATAAGTTCAGTTACTTTCTGTTGTAGCCTTATATTATTATACTGATGTAGTTGATAGAACTGCTAGAGTAATGGTTATTCATTTATTGTGCTGCTATACTATTACTATGTTTACTGATCACACTTTGCCACCTACTTGTACTTATGCTTACATACTTTATATATATTGTACCTTTGTCCATTTCTCCGCCCGGTGCCGATGAGTCGCCAGGGGAGCGGATGTGAAAGCCATTTAGTCTTTATGACTAACGGTTGCTACATTTTTCTTTTTAGGAGGAAACCCCGCAGGTAGAGTAGCCGCGGATTATACAGCAGGCCAGCCAGGCGAGGACAATATAGCCTAAAGGGACGGTATCGTCGCTACCGTCGGTTACTGATGTGAGTGTGAGAGAGACTTGATGTAGCCCTTTTGGGCAAAATATTACTCGTACTCTGATAGTTTAGAAGCTTGATGTAGCTTCTATATTTGTTATATTTCGACTTATATACTTATGTGTGCATTTGACTTATGTTTTTATAACTCTGGTTAGGTTGACATGTTGATATTGGTAAAGGCTGGCAGAATAGGAGTCTTGTAGTACAGGCTATCCGGAGTGCTAGTGCTACCGCAAAGCGGCTGTTCTGGGCATAAGACCCCTCTCGTGTCGTGGTCTGTGTTCCGGATGGGGGTCTTACATAGCCAGGGTGGCCATAAAAACTACAAGCTTCGCGACCTCCCTTCCTCGAAGCTAGCAAGATACCCATGAGCTTCCGCCATCATCAACCTTTCATTTATCCTTTCTCATCATTACACCAAGGTTCTTGGCATTGTCGATAGCCTCGACTTTCAGAGCAGCTTCTATCACTTCAGCATAATTCTCTGATCTGTACGCGCTAGTCAACTACTAAACATCATTACGAAGTCCTCCCGAAAGCAGCTTTACTTTACCTTCCTCAGAGGCTACTAAGTTCGGAGCAAACCTGCTAAACTTGCTGAATTCTATCACATACTCACTAACAGTGAGTTGCCTCTGCTTTAGGTGCAAAAAATTGTTCATCAGATGGTCTTGCTCGACCGATGGTAGGAACTTCTTCAGTAACATCCCTTTAAACAACTCCCACAAACATCCATCTGTGAGGCCCTCTTTCTCCTTAATCCACTTGCCATTAGCAAGGCCCTTCAGCTGGTAAGCAATAACCATAACCTTTTGGTCCACAAAAATACCCAAGTAAGAAAACATCTCCTCGATAGCTACTATCCAATCATCCAAGGCCATGAAATCAGCTCTTCTACCATAGGTAGGGGTCCTAATCGCTGAAAATGCAAAATGAAATTCATCTCTGACCGCAAAAGCATTGGAGGAAACAAAGGAGCAGGAGGAATATGTACAGCCTGACCTGCTATAGGGTTTTACCCTAGGTTGCTTCCCTAAGCCGGCAGTCAACAATGCTTGAATCTACGATTGCATCGCAACCATCTACCTTGATAGAGCTTCATTGCTCAGACACGGCCCTTCAATCACGGCCTCACTTTGCGCACCCGAAGACTTACCCTCCGACTTGAGATTCGACCTCATCACAACACTCTTTGGCGGAATTCCTAATAATAATGCAAACGAATAACTCATCAAAACCTAGCTTAACACTAGAACTACTCAACTTAGTTCAGACCTAAAATGTAAAGATACTTGCTCTTGTTATTACCTTGCTCTGGGATTTCCATAAATGATGTTACGCTTTAACTTAGGATGATATTCCATCAACCTATTGACTCATGTGCATATTAGTTTGAATGTATGAATGCTTAAATCTTAGTTTTAAGTCATGTGTGTACAAGTATCCTCATATAGGTCTCAACTTGGCATGTGTGCTAATGTTATGTTATGCATGTTGTGTTATGCATTCTAGTAAAAGCCTTAATGCATGTCTTAAGCGGTGTACACATGAAATATTATGCATCCCATATTTCATAATATCGCATGTAACAGAAAGTAAAATCTAATGAGCATCCATGTGATAATTGTTAAGTCGCCCATTTCAACTTAACAGTCACATATTGATATGCCTATGAGAATCCATATACAAACACATATTATGCATCCCATACTACATAATATGCCACGTATACTTCTGTCATGCTTATAAGTGTAGTGTTCATGCTTTCGCCAAGACATACTAATGACGCATGAAAGTTAGGGTTAGATCTGATATACTCTAGAGGGGGGTGAATAGAGTATGTAGGTATAATTTAAATCTTTTTCTGAACTATAAGAAGTACTCCTAACCTTGGATACTATTTCACAGAAACCAAAGAGAAATAAGTGTAAACACAGAAAGACCTAAATATTACAGCCACAGCAAAAACAAAAAGAAAACGGGGCAACCAGACGACACAAGAATTTATAGTGGTTCCCCAACCTGGGTACGTCCACTCTTCTACCACCCTGGTAGGAATCCACTCAGAGTTTTGATCAGGTATCTGACACCAATGATCTTTTGATCAGGTTCTCAACAACCAAACCTCAAGTCTTTTGATCAGGAGACTAGCAACCAGGAATCTATTTTGAAGGGAGATGACAACCCTTTTTACAGTGGGGGTGAGAGAATGATTGTGTCTTCTCTTTCTCAATTCAAACAATTGAGAAGACTTGTGGATTTGATGGTTGCAAAAGCTCCCCCTGAGATGTTGCTTGTTTAGGATGATGGAAGCTTTGCTGTAGGGTGATAGGCCTTCAAGCTTTCAATTTTGACAAGATGAACTTCAGGAAATATTTTGACAGATGTAGTATTGTTGTCCTTCAGAGAGTTCCTTAGAAGAAGACACTTGATTTGGATGGTTGTTCTTCTTCTTCAGAATTGTTCTTCTTCTTGTCTAGCTGTTGTTTATTCTTGACTGATTGATCTTCAATCTCAAGAACTCTGTATGTCTATAGATTGTTGTCTGTACTGTATTTCTTATATATATATTATGGAAGGGAAAATCTATATGTTTTATATATTTCCCGTGAGGAAGTCCACTAGAATTTTGAAATCCTTCTGCAATTAATGCTGACGGCCTTGGAATATTTTTTGCATTGATTTGTTTCCCTAACTATCCCTTATAAAAATGGCAGGCAACAATTCTGATGAAGACCATAATTAATGCTCTTGTATAACGGTAATATTCAGAGAATATTAGAGCACTAATTACTCAGGAATTATTGCCACGTAATAAGGAAAAAAGAGGGAAATTTCCAAGACTGGATTCGTCGACCTGAGTCCCCAGTTCGTCGAGCTGAGAATAACTGTTCGTCGAGCTGAGATCCAAGATCGTCGACCTATGAATGCTGCTTGATTACTTCCTTTTTCTGTGCATCAAGTTTGTCGAGCTGAATCTAAGATCGTCGAGCTGAGCCATGAGAACAGAGTTAGTTCAGTTGGGGTCCAAGATCGTCGAGCTGAGTCTGCAGTCTGGACTTAGAATATTTTCTGATGTTGAGTGTTGAATTACCTTATCCAAAATTAGTCGACCAGAGAACAGATTTCTTCTTGCCGATGTTCTTAGTTCGTCGACTGAGGTTTGACTTAGAGGAGTTATTACTTTGTCTAGAGTTTGTCGAGCTAAGAACTAAGTTCGTTGAGCTGAGCTCAGAGAATTGTCCCTTAGTTCGTCTAGCTGAGCTCGACTTTCGTCAACCGGAGATCGACGAACATAGAACTCCTTTTTCTAAGTCTTGAATTCTCTAAGTCTTGAGTCTGTGGCAGTGTTGGAGGCTGGTCCTTTGTGCTGTTGACTCAAAGGACTTGACCTAGACTCTAGGACACAACCATGACCCTGATCTATACATGTTGGGTCATATCTTAACTTAGTGAACCTAGCCAAAATCCAACTAGGGATCCAACAATCTCCCCCTATTTGGGTGAGGTCACTAATAACATACTCAATACAAGAAAATGTACAAAGTAAGAACACAATATATATCTGGCAGAAAATTTAACAGTAAATGCAGCAGATATATTTACATAGTCAGCTTTGTAACAAGAAAACACAGTTTATCAAAAATATACCAAATAGCAGTTCAGGTTCTATTTTTTTCTGTTTCTTCTCCTTTGGCTGAGCTTCTTTTCTCTTATCCCCAGGCTGAGTAAAAATGATTTTCTTGTCAGGATTAGCAGCTACTTTCTTTGATATGTACATGTCTGCTGCTCCAATCATTGTCAGGGTGGAGGTTTTAGGAACTACAGCCTCTGGGTGTCTAGCCATATTATCTGCAGAATTAAATACCTTCTTGCTCACCTGAAGTCTTTCAAGTTCTTTCTCTCTATATGAGGACATGGTAGTGAACTTGGTTGGATCTTCTCCTTCTTCTCTAGCCTTCTTTATCTATGACAGACCTATCAATTCTTGAAGCCTAGCCATCCTGAAATTAGGATCAACATCCTGACTGACAAATGATTGATCATCTTGGGAGGATAGCAAAGTAGCAGGCCTGAATTGAGTTTACTGTGCTTGAAAGTTTGTTGCTTTATTGCTTTCATCACTCTAAATGTATAGTGACTTTGGAGGTGCAGTTTCACTATATTTTCCTTTAGGTTTGTGTGATACTGAATGCCTTCTTTGTTCAGCTTGTTGTTGGGGAGAAGAGAACTCTGGCTTCTGATATACTACTTCTTTTATCTGTTCTGTACAACCCATACTTCTTTGTTGGTTGCTTCCATAAGATTGATGTCTAGATAGCCTTTCCTGCCTCTGATAAGTTCTGGTGAAGGAAGGCTTGGAAGGTCCATCTGACCTTTAAGAAGTGGTTCTTGAAGCACCAGAAGCTGGAGGAGGAGGAGGAGGAGGGGGGTCCTTTCTGTATCTATGATTTGGGGGAGGAGAGTATCTTCTGCATTTTTTCTGGCCTTTTTTTCATTCTTTGAAAGCCACATCCAGGCTAGCATCCCTTTGTATTGGGTTATGTTTTGTAAAATATAGTATGTAGTGTCATTTGTATTTCCAGGCTTGGGAGCAGGAGGAGGAGGAGCCTTCCTTTTCTTAGAGATTTTCTTCCTCTTTTGGTCCTTATGAGAATCATCATCATCATCAAAAGGTTGAGGATTGTAATACATATCATCAATTTCTTTTAGTGTGCCCTCAAAAATTGTTTTCTTTTCTGTTTGAGATGGAACTGGAAAGAGAACTGGAGAATTGTATACATCTACACTTTGAGCAGATAACTTATTTTCTTCCTCTATGTCAACCAAGATCAAAGCATCTAGATCTGGCACTAGAGAATCATCCATTATAAATACTGGAGCCATGGGAGAAGATACAATGGGAGAAACAATTTGTGGGGATGATGGAGTGGCAGGGATAGCAAAACTGTCCTTGAGTTGTTTGACAACTTCAAGGCTTATTGGAGAAGAATAGGGGGTAATAACCAATGATGGCTTAGTACACTCAGCTAGAGGGAGACTTAGATAAGTTGTATCAAAAGATTTTAACAGACTCATCAGGTATACTGTGGGATTAATTAAAATATCACCAACAGTATTTATTTCCAGTATAACTGACTCATCTATTTCCATGTAAGTTTCAATAAAATTAATCAAATCAAATAAATCAGTATCATCTACTTCAGCTTCTGCTTCTATATCCATTACTACTGTATCTGCTGTATCTGAGACATATACAACTAGTTCTGCTGCTGCTGCTGCAATTGCTGCTACTTCTTCATGAAGTATCTTCCCCTGCCTAGTTTCTGTAGATACTGAAGCCAGGCCCCCAAATGAAGAGGGAGCGGTAGTGAGGGCAGAGATCTAGGCAGCAAGAGAGGATATGGAGGAAGCTAGAGGAGAAATGGCCTCTGCTATAAGAGATTTGAGTTGGGGTGTGAGGAGAGTAATGAGTGGGGTGACAAGAGATGGATCCAGGTTTGGAGAAGTGGATTGTGGGTAAGTAGCTGGTTGAGTGGAAATTGTAGTTGTTGGGGGGTGATAGGTGGAGATGGAATGGGAGTGTCTAGGAGGGAGTCATATTGAGGAGAGGGAGTGTGCAGTGGAGAGGATAATAGTTTGAAGGAGGGGAGTAAGGAGAGGGTGGTGTGGGGAATATTAGCAAGATGAGATGGAAGAGGGGATTGAGGTGGTGTTGGCATTGGTGTATCTTGCTGGGGAGAAGGTGTAGAGGAGGAAATATGTGTTGGAGAGTGAGGAATTGGGGATGATGAAGGTAGGGGAGTAGAGACTGTAACATGAATTGAAGCTGGGGTGTGTTGAGGTTCTGGCAGAGATGAAGGTTGGAGAGCTGGAGAATTAGGAGTGGATGGAGTAATGTTGGATAGAATAATGTTGGATGGAATAATGTTGGATGGGATCTCTTCAGAAGGGTGGGAAGTGGCTGGAACAGCCCTTGTACTTTCAGAAGCTTGGGTGGCAGAGGATGAAGCCTTAGAGGGCTTTGTGATTGTCCTCTCCCACCTGCCAAACAAGGCACATGTGAGCCTTTTGCTGGCATTGATGAATTTAGTCTGGGAGACCAGTGATTCAGCAGCCTTTTCTGTCAAGAAGATCCCTAGGATCCTTCCAAAGTTTACTTCCTTTTACTGTTCCTTTTCTTGATAAGATCAAAGATGATCTGTGCCCAGTTCACCTGCCTCTTGTTTACCACTGCACACATAACCAGAAATTGATGCCTGGTTATATCATCGTGTGCAGTGTGCTTGCCCAACAAGACTTTCCCAACAATATCTGTGAGAAACTTGAACTCGACAGATAGGTGTTTCTTCAGTAGTTTATTTGGGTTATCTCCAGAGTAACCCATCAGACTCAACATCATATCATATTCCTCATTATAAATTTCTAATTCTTTTCATCCATTATCTAATCCAAAGATTACAGTTAGTACAGCGGGAGTGAGAGAGATGGCAGTACCCGTTATTGATCCGGTCATTGTGTTGTCCTCGGTTGTAGACGCAGTATAGACCCATTCTTTGATTTCCATGCTGGGTAATTTGATTCTGATGGTCAGCAGATTTTTCAATTGCTGGTCTTCCAGAAGTTGCAGAATGTGGAGGAATATTGGATCGGAGTGCTGGAAGGAGTCGAAATCCACATCGAATCTGGTATCAAACCTTATTGCCGCAAGAGCGCCTGCTAGAATCGCCATGAGTGCACCTGCAAGAGAGAAAATGAAGATCAAGTGCAAAGGGAACTGAAAGCGCGGGACGGAGGTCGAAGAAAACCTAAATATAAGGTTTTCCGGAATATGAAATGACAGACTCCGGTCCATGAGAAATAAAATATCTTCGTTCTGAGGTCAACGAAATAATTTAGAGTTAACCAGTTCGTCGATCTCAGTCTGAAGGGTTGAAGACATTTAGTCAATCTATGGTCGACAAAAGTTTTCTAAAGTAAGTTCGTCGATTGCAGGTCGACGAAGATAACTTACCACAGAGAGTTCGTCGATCTTAGGTCGACGAAAATCTCAAGAACCTTTCGTAGTTCGTCGAACTCCGATCGACAAAATTTGAAGATTTCTGCGAGTGCAAACAGAAACTAAACTAGGTCTTCTCCATTGATCATTCCAAGCTGATTTACAATGAACAAGTGATTTCTTTCATCCAGGAGTTTGGTGAAAATATCAGCTCTTTGTAAATCAGTGTAGATATAGACAAGTTTGATTATGTTTTTGTCTACACACTCTCTAATGAAATGATGCCTAATGTCTATATGCTTAGTCCTATTGTGATGGACTAGATTTTATGCTTTGGCTATAGCACTTGTGTTATCACATAGTAGAGTTGAATTATTTAAGTTTAACCCATAATCTAGGAGTTGGTTATGAATCCACAGCATTTGGGAACAACAACTGCCAGCTGCAATGTATTCTTCTTTAGCAGTTGATGTGGACACAGATGATTGTTTCTTGTAGAACCAGGACACTAATCTCATACCAAGGAACTGGAAAGTTCCTGAGGTACTTTTTCTTTCCACTCTGCATCCAGCAAAGTAAGCATCTGAGTATCCAGTTAACTCAAACTCTGACTCAGTGGGATACTAGAGACCTAGACTAGGGCAACCTTTTATATATCTCAAAATTATTTTTAGAAAAACTAGATGAGATTCTTTAGGGTTTGCCTGGAACCTAGCACAAAGGCATGTGGTAAACATGATATCAGGTCTGCTTATTATAAGGTATAGTAGGTACCCAACAATGCCCCTATATAGTTTTTGATCTATAGGTTTCCCTTGTGCATTAGAGTCTATTACAGCATTTGTAGTCATGGGTGTTTTCTTTGCTAAGGCATCATCCATTCCAAACTTCTTGATAAGCTCTTTAGCATATTTAGCCTGGGAAATGAAGATGCCATCAGGAAGCTGCTTCAATTGGAGACCAACGAAGTAGGAAAGCTCACCCATGCTACTCATCTCAAATTTAGAATGCATTAGATCAGAGAATCTTTTGCAAAATTTGGGATCAGTAGACCCAAATATTATGTCATCTACATAAATTTGTACTAACAAAATTTTATCATGATGCATTTTAGTGAATAAAGTCCTATCTACTATGCCTCTTGAAAAACCATGCTCTAAGAGAAAGCTGGCTAAGGTTTCATACCAAGCTCTTGGAGCTTGCTTTAAACCATAGAGATATTTATGCAATTTAAATACATGAGAGGGATGAGTTGGAGAAATAAAACCTGGAGGTTGTTCAACATAAACTTCTTCTTTAAGTTCCCCATTTAAGAAAGCACTCTTCATATCCATTTGATAAACTTTGAACTTTTGAATGCAGTATAAGCCAGAAATATCCTTATAGCTTCTAGCCTTGCAACTAGAGTAAAGGTTTGATCATAGTCAATTCCTTCCTCCTGCCTATATCCTTGAGCAACAAGCCTAGCCTTGTTCCTCACAATCACACCTTGGGCATCAAGCTTATTTCTGAATACCCATTTTGCTCCAATGACAGGGTAGTCTATTGGACTTGGAACCAAAACCCAAACTCTGCATCTCTCAAACTAATTGAGCTCTTCTTGCATTTAATTGATCCAGTGGGGATCTTGCTCTGCATCAGTTATGGATTGAGGCTTAATTTGAGAGAGGAAACAGGCATGCATCAAGTCTTGGTTGAGTTGATGCCTTGTCTGTACACCTGCTATTATGTCTCCAATCACTTGGGATCTGGGGTGATCCCTTAGTGTGATAAGATCAGGAGGTGGAGTTGGTTCAGCCACAATATTTGGAAGGAATTCCTCTTGTAGAATAGCCTCTGTTGTTGTAGGAAGTTCAGCTATTTCCACAGTTTCTTCATCACTCTCTTCACTAACTTGTTGAGAAAGATGAGATACAACTTTGGGGGTAAAGTGTAAGCTATCCAATCCCTCACACAAGTTGTGTACCTACAAGGAGTCTTTGGTAGAAATATCTTTCTCCTTATAAAACATGTTAGCCTTATCAAATGTAACATGCATAGATTCCTCTATTTTCAATGTGGATTTATTAAATACACTATAAGCTTTGCTGACTTGGGAATATCCTAGAAAAATTCCCACTGTAGCCTTTGCTTCAAACTTTCTAATGTGCTTTTTGTCATTATTATGAATATAACATACACAACCATGTTAAAAGTAGCGAACAAACGACTAGAGCAGAGAATAAACGACTAGAAAACAAGCCGGAACTTTGAATAATTGAAATTTTATTATCCAAAAAGATATCATTTACAATGGTATGGCCTCCCTTTTATAGAATGGAGGAGAGAGAGAAGAATACAAACTAACAATGTGGGACTAAAGCTATACAACAGATCTGGGCGGCTAGAATAAGAGACCGGAACAGGCCGCGCGGTTAGACAATGTTCTAACCGCTCGGCAATACCAGAACCAAGAGAGAGATGCGGTAGGAGACCGCTAGACCGGCCGGTTTCCAAGCTGCCGGAGATATGCCGTCAGACCGCCGGATACCACACAGCAACAGTCTGGAAATCAACCCGCCAACCTCAATCCGCCAGACCGCTCGGTCAATAACCCGCCATGCTCAAACCGCCAGACCGCCCGGTCTCATACTTCGACACTCCCCCACAAGCTGGAGCATATATATCAATCATGCCCAGGTTGTCACAAATGTGGAAGAAGGAAGTAGAAACCGGCTTGGTGAAGATATCAGCCAACTCTTTGTCGGAGGTGACGAACGGAGTGCAAATCTGTTTCTTCAAGACCTCTTCTCGGATGAAATGGCAGTCGACCTCTATATGTTTCGTTCTCTCATGGAAGACCGGATTTTTGGATATGTATATAGCGTCTTTGTTGTCACAGAACATAGGCAGAGGATAGTTGT
This sequence comes from Platanthera zijinensis, assembly GCA_039513925.1. Lineage (NCBI taxonomy): Eukaryota > Viridiplantae > Streptophyta > Magnoliopsida > Asparagales > Orchidaceae > Platanthera > Platanthera zijinensis. The sequence continues at coordinate 47,623,885 of CM077098.1, read as the reverse complement.
AGACAACAGACTGCTTCTTGCTCTTCCAGCTCACAAGATTACCTCCAACAAATGTGCAGAAACCCGATGTAGATTTACGGTCACCTTTATCATTCGCATAGCTTGAGTCTGAGTAGGCTTCAACTCTCAGATGACCATGCTTCTGAAAGAGTAGCCCTTTCCCTGGTGCTGCTTTGACATACTCTAGTATCTTCAAGGCAGACTGAAGATGACATTTCCTGGGAGCTTGCATGAACTGACTGACCTTGCCGACAGCATAGGCGATGTCGGGTCTGGTCACCGTGAGATAAATGAGTTTGCCCACCAGACGTCTATACCTTGTGGCATCGGATATAAGAGGTGAGTCATCTGTCCATGTTTTGTCTTCTCCAGTGGCCATGGGATACAGGGCCGGTTTGGCCCCGGTCAATCCTGCCTCTTGTAGAAGATCAAGCGCATACTTCCGTTGGGAGAGAACCAACGAGTCGGGCTTCCGAGAGATTTCTATCCCCAAAAAATATTTCGGGGAGCCCATATCCTTCGTGATAAGGTGTTGACGGAGGTGTTTCTTTGTCAAGTCCACCCCAGCCTGGTCATCGCCGGTAAGAAGGATATCATCCACATACACCGCCAAAACCACAAGGCCTGATGCGGTTTTGCGAATAAACAATGAGTGATCGGCAGAACTTCTTGCAAAGCCAATTGCAGCCACAATGCCACTAAACTTGTCAAACCACGCCCGAGGGCTCTGCTTTAGGCCGTAGATGGCCTTCTTCAACTGGCATACTCGTGTCTCCCCCTAAGCAACATACCCTGGAGGTTGCTCCATATAGACGTCCTCCTGAAGATCCCCATACAGAAAAGCATTCTTGACATCAAGTTGCGAAATTTCCCACTCCCTGTTGACGGACACAGAAAGAAGAACCCGGATGGTGCTGAGGCGAGCAACCGGAGAGAAAGTATCAAAATAGTCAACTCCATAAGTCTGAGTAAAGCCTTTGGACACCAGTCGGGCCTTGTAACGATCCACAGTACCGTCCGGGCGAAACTTCACAACAAACACCCAGCGGCAGCCAACCACATCAGTACCGATCGGTGGAGGAACAAGGGTCCAGGTACCTCTTTCAGTAAGAGTGGCAATTTCCTCATCCATGGCAGATTTCCAATGAGGAATAACAAGAGCCTCCTGGTAAGTGCGGGGAGTGGTAGTAGCCGAGATGGCCAAAGCAAAGCACCTGCGAGAGGGAGTAAGCCGATCATAGGAAACAACATCCGCAAGCGGGTGTTGGGTACACGCCCGCACCCCTTTGCGAAGGGCAATGGGAAGATCCAGGTCGTCTTGTGCCTCAGGGATCGGAGCATCCGTGGCAGAGAAAGCTGGCCCGGGACTAGAGAGAGATGGCTGCGGAGACGAAGGAGGGGAGATAATAGGGAGAGGAGGAGACGGAGGAGGAGACGACATAGGAGGGGAGACGTCGACTTGTGTGGAAGGCTCACAGAGAGATGGTGGAGAGTCAGAGACAGCAGGAGGAGGTGAAGTTGGGAAAGAAAAGTAGCAAGCATTTTCAAAGAAGGTGACGTCTGCGGAAACAAACTGTTTGCGCAGAACGGGATCAAAGCAACAGTAGCCTTTTTGAGTTGTCGAGTAACCCAAAAAGACACATTTGGTGGAGCGGGGGGAAAGCTTGTCGCGGGTAGCAGACGGAGCATGCACAAAGGCCGTACACCCAAAGATACAGAGAGGAAGAGGAAAGGGTTCCTTGCTCGGGTAGAGAATGGAGAAGGGGGTCTTGCCGTGAAGAACAGAAGAGGGAATGTGATTGATGAAATAGCAGGCAAGAAGAACAGCATAGCCCCAGTAGGAGCGAGGCACCTGCATCTGTGTCATCAGAGTGCGAGCGATATCGAGGAGATGGCAATTTTTACGTTCCGCCACCCCATTTTGTTGGGAGGTGTAAACACAGCTGGTCTGATGAATAAGACCATGTTGCATACAAAAAGATGAAAACGCATGACTGAGATATTCTTTAGCATTATCAGAGCGCAATACTTTAATAGAAATAGCAAACTGAGTTATAATCATATTATAAAAGGATTGCCATACAGATAAGAGTTCAGAGTGGTCTTTTAATAGATACACCCAGGTACATCTGGAGAAATCATCAATAAAAGTTACAAAGTAAAAACTACCCCGACCAACGGTGGGAGTAGGAGCAGGACCCCAGATATCAGAATAAATGAGATCAAAAGGGCGGGAGGAACCACGGCCTTGCTTCTGCGGGAAGGAGGAGCGGTGATGCTTGCCAAGCTGACACGCATCACAGTTGAGCGGAGGACTGGTTTGAGGTAAGTGGGGAAGAAGCTGACGCAGAATCCGAGGAGGAGGATGTCCAAGGCGAAGATGCCATTGAAGCAGATCAGTAGACGAGGAAGAGAAGGCGGACAGAGCGGAAACATTGTCGAGGAAGTAGAGGCCGCCGCTCTCAGTCCCAGTAGCAATCGTCCGTTGGGTCCTCGGGTCCTGAAAACAACAAGAAGTAGGAGTAAATAATACAGAGCACTGAAGTTGCTTGCATAAAGTAGTAACGGAGAGTAAATTGCAAGGGAACTTCGGGACATAGAGAGTGTCCGCTAAGCGAAGCGAGGGAGTGACTTGAACCATGCCCGTTCCATGAACCGGGGAAGGCGAACCATCCGCAACGAGAACCGGGGGTAACCGATCATGCGTCTCTAGGAGAGAGAAGCAGTAAGGGTTTCCGGTCATGTGATTTGTAGCACCAGAGTCAATCAGCCATTTACCTTGGGTAACGACGTGTGCACTACCTGAGGTGGTGGCCACAGAAGCAGATGGCCGAGAGGAGGCGGAGGTTGAGGAAGAAGTTGTAACGACCCCATCCGTTAAATGACGTATAGTAGAAGGTCCGGCCGGGGCCCCACACTATATGCCACAAACAGACGGTGAGGTCACAGGATAATACCAAACCATACGAATCCTAACTCAGAGCATTCTAGCGGAAGCTTTAAGTTACAACTTTGAACTCTAAACAGGAATGTCCAATATATAAAACCACTTTATATATATAAATCCATGGAATGTACAACAAAGGTTTTGGCCTTAAGGCCTTACATTTCCTCTTCCATACAACATGCTTTACAAACCTCGGCGCGCAGGCCGGCCATACATGAGTAAAAGAGAACAAACAAAATATTCGCTTAGCCTTCAAGGGCTAGCCGCAGCAGCAGCAGCAACAACATTTGGATGAGTGGACCCTAGCTATAAAACCTAGCTTTGTACAAAATTTCAACTCATTTGGATGAGTTTTGGATAGGAAGTCACCTATTCTTTACTAGGCAATAATGAGGCATTTTTGAGTAAAAAGTGCACAAGAGGTTAGAACGGTCATATCACCTCAACAAAGGCTGATATTTTGACCACAGACTTGGAAGGGTTATTATAACCCACTTGGAGAAAATGGTGTGAATTAGGGTTGGTTTACCCTAGGATCCAAACTCAAACCCTAGATGGAGGGTTTTAAGGGTTGTGAAGGACATGGGGGCAAATGCCCTTGTATTGTTTTGAGATTCAGTAGAATCGATGTTAACATAATATAAATCATCTGGATGGAATCTCGTAGGATTTGGAGATAGGTAGATACCTCAAAACTCTAACCTTAGCTTTAGGATAAAATACCAAATAAGTAAAATCTGTAACTAAACATTATCTAAAAGCTGTGAAACTCGGGTAGAGTGAGTTTTGGAGTGGGTAAGAATCTATAGCAATTTTACTGGAATTTTATAATGTCTATTTCCAGCACTTCATTTGTAACGTTTGATAAAGCCCTAATTGATGTTTTAATTATTTGGATCTTTCTGTTCATTGACACCCCATGCAATCTTGGACGTAAATGTTTTAGGTCAGAATGATTGCTCCTGAATTTTTGTATAACTTTTAGTTGAGTAAATCTAGTACTTCCTTCACAAATATTAAAAAAAGCTTTTATGGTTTAAAATTTAATTATTGATAATATTTCTATTGAAAACTTATGAGGCTTAGGAATTAAGACTTACAGGCCATTATATACTTGTAGACATTTATTCATGATTTTTAGAATGGTAGTTACGGCACTTTCTTTACAAGTCCACCTTAAGAAGATATTTGATAATTAATTTTTTCCGAGATTAATACTTGCTGAAAAATTATGAAACTGGGCCAATGCTATTTTTAAGATTGTATCTGCATATTATAATTATTTTATAATTTTTGGATGGATATTCTCTGTACTTGATTCACAAATAATGAAATATCGAAAATATTGCTAAAATGGTTTTAGTGCCCTTTTGATGATTGAAAAATTATGATATTTTGGATTTACTATATTGAGATTACATAATATTTAGTAAAATTTTATTGGACATCTTGCATGAGAACTTAGGGTAGTTCTTGTTCAAACCCGTAGCCCTTGGAATTTTTGAGGAAATTAATTTAATGCCAAATAAATTAGGAAAATTACCATTTTCGGGATTTAGGCTAATCATATCATGATAAGTCTCCATTAAATAATCTAGGGCATTTGGATGACTATTGGATCACTGCCTAACCGGTTCGACATATAGTCTAGGTTGGTCTGCATATAGCAAATTGTTAAATTGCAATAGGACATGATCTGGGATAGTTGTTGGAGTTAGTCATTTTGTCAAGGTGGATAGATGTGGATGATTTCGCAATAGAATGATATGAAGAGTAGTGAGAAGTGGTGTTGGCTAGAGTTAAGAGGTGCTCGGGTTCGACGAAAGATCGTCTTTCCCGAAGAGAGGAAGGTTAAAAGTCACCCTAGGATAGTCTATCGTAATATGAGAAGGGAATGGGTAAAGGGAATCAACCAATAACAATAAGTGCCTTGTGAAAGGGAACGATGGGCTTCAGCTACCATCATAGTTCCTAGTGCCCTTTAAGAGCCCTTCACGGGGAATACCGGGGGCAGTCCCGGGTTAACGTAAACTGCAATAACAAACTGACAAGAGTAACTTAGTAATTAGGGTTTCACCTTTTACAAACACTGTTAGCACAGGAATATTGATGGGAGCTTCGGCTCGGTTGGTTAAAAGATGGACGGAATGGTCCGGGGAGCTTCGGTTCGGGTTGTTAAGAGACGGATGTTTTGGTCCGGGGAGCTTCGGCTCGGTTTTTGTGTGATTACGATTAAATTTGCATGTTTATAAAAGGAATGAAAATTAAGGTGGTGGGTCTTCGGTATTGGAGGGTCGATGCACCGACGCCAATACGCTGACTCGGCAAGTGTGGTTAGCACTTCGCCAATAGAAGTCTGGTGCGCCAGCCGGCAAGAGTACGCAGGAGTCCGCTTAGTGCACCAAGCATTGAGGCGTATGATAGGTCTGACCGGTAGTGCTTTACTAGTTTATAGGTGGGCGAGGCCCAACCCACCGCTTCTGTCTGTTACTATGGAGGTATCCTGGGAGGTAACGACTCCGAAAGGGGGAACTAAAGGTCTATGTGCACAGAATCGGGTGTGTGTGTTGCACTTGCATGTTCCATCATACCCACTTGCATGTCATTGCATAATCGATTCATTAAACCCCTGACACCTAAAGTATAAGTGGAATGGGACGCTTATACATTAGGACTTACAAAACGACCCCTTGTTCTATAAGCTTGTGTGGGCAAGTTTATAAATTAAGGTTAAATTCAATATATATTTGTTGTTGTATGATAACCGACACCCAAACGTATAAGTGATATGGGACACGTTATACGATGGGAGCCTTGCAGAAGATCCCTTATCTTATGAGCTTCCGCACATAAGTTAAGGTTACTTTACCTACTTTCTGTTTCTGCCATTATTTATTATAGAATTGCTAGAATAGTTTCCGCTGCCACTTGTTTGCTTTTGAGTTATTCTCCACCTTCATGTCCTTCCCTTTCTTCCTCTCCGCTCGGTACCTAGGAGCCATGGGGGAAGGGGTAGGGTATGATAGGGCTTAGTCTTTATGACTAACGGTTTTTGAACCCCATTTTTAGGGGATCGTGGAGCCCAGCATGGAGGAGCAGCCCCAGAGACCGGTGCGCTTGGAGATAGGGCAGTCTAGCTCCGGAGTTCATACAGCCGGGACCGTGAGTCTCGACCTTAAGTAGATGCTTTGTTTTGCTTCCGCATGAGTGACCTGTAGTGAGGACATGATGTACCGGGCATAAGCCCGTATTTTTAGTACTCTGATATTTTATTTTGTGGACACTCCCTTCGTGGAGATTTTATTTCTATATATGTGATTATTTCAGTGGACTTGCTTTTACTTACTTCATTTTGTGCTACATTTCTGTGATCGAATTGGCCAGCAGAATCGGCGCCTTGTGGTTATGACCCTTCAGGACGTGAAGGTGTCACCGCAAAGCGGTTCTGGGCCTAAGACCCCGGTGTCTAAAAATAAAAAAAGGGGGTCTTACAAATGGTATTAGAGGGCACATCGATCTGAAAAAGGTAGCAGTCCACTAACCCTGGGTCACCCCCGCTCGAGTTTGGTTTGGGTACAAACTAAGCAGCGGAAGCAGTTGTGTGCCCATATGGGGATCACATATAAATTGTCCACTTTTAGTAAAAAATTGAACGTTTTCTCAAGTATGGGTTTTTGTTACGCAGCCTCCAGCACAGCCTACGCCACAAGGTGGAGTTCAACAGGCTCAGGACATTGCACCACCTCCACCAGTCCCCACTCCTTTCCTTCAGTCAGATATGGGACAGACTCTGACTGCCATTCTGGAGGCTTTCAGGGCCCAGCAGGTTCCGGTCCCGTAGCCAAATCCGGGGGCCAACTGGTTGAGCATCTTCCAAGGACTTTCTCCCCCATCCTACTTGGGGCCAGAGTCGGCGGTTCGGACAGAAGAGTGGCTGGATATTATGTACGAGATGCTGACCGGGATACGGTGTCCCTGGGAGGAGATGGTGGCTCTGGTTGTCTCTTGCCTGGAGTCCCATGCCAAGAGGTGGTGGAAGACGCTGCTGGACACGACGTTTGCCGATAGGGAGGTTGCGGAGGTTACCTGGGAAGATTTCAGGGCCGCACTGCTGGAACATTTTGTTTCGCAATCGGCCAGGGATGAGTTGGAGGAGCGGTTCTTATAGCTGAAGCAGGGCACCCGGACGGTGGTGGAGTACCATCGGAAGTTCGACCATCTGGCTCGATATGCAGATTCTTACCAGCTGGACGAAGCAGGGTACATCAAGAGGTTCTATAAGGGCCTGCGGGAGGACTTGAGGGAGGCTTTGTTGTTTATATTCGACGAGCCTATCTACCGGATTTTGGAGATGGCAAAGAGGAGTGAGGCTGATTGGCACACCACTCGGGGCCGGAAGCAGCCAGCAGAGGATCAGGGACGGAGAGTCAGAAGTGACTAGCGGCGAGGTGCTATACCAGAGGGGAGAAGGACAGAGGACCAGCCTCATCAGGAAGTGAGGCAGGAGCCGAGGGAGCAGGTGATATTGGCCCCTCAACCTCTTCGGATGCAGGAGATGCCGAGACCCGGGGGAATGGCGTATCCCCCACCAGAGTGCTTTTATTATCATCAGATTGTGCACATCCAGAGGAACTGCCCCATGAGGGGGGCACCACCTCCAGCACCACAGGGTGGCCCACTTGCTCAGCATTTCGGAGGCCGAGGACGCGGCTGAGGTCGTGGATACCATGGGGGAGATCGTAGACAGGAAAGAGAGCAGGTGTATGCTTTGGACCTTGCGCAGCCTCGGAATCCAGAGTAGGTCATAGCAGGAACGCTGCAATGCTTCTTTATTTTCATAGAATTTCCCTTTCAGTTATTAAACTTAGATCCGCACTAGATAGATTAGCAAGGAAAGAAAACTCATTATAGAACCCTAATACATCTAATCACCCCAGGTATAGTCTTCATCAGTGGCAAGCCTGCCCGCACGCTGTTCGATACTGGAGCTACTCACTCCTTTGTATCGGAGACGTTCATAGAAGGACTGGAAGGCGTGGAGCGATTCACGGGCTCGAAGATGAGGGTGAGACTACCGAATGGATCTGAGCTCCTTACCACGGACCACTGCAATATGGAGGCAGAAATTGGTGGAAAGGCGTTTGAGGCTCCAGCGACAATTTTAAAGCTGACGGACTACGACCTGATCCTGGGCATGGCATGGCTGCACTGGAACCATGCCCAGATTGATTTCCAAGCAAAGAGGATCACCGTGAGACACAGGGACTCTTTCATTATCATCGAAGGTATAAGACCTGCCTCTCGTATACTCTTATCTTTGGTACAGGCCATTAAGGCCCACCTGCAGTGAGAGGAGGTTTTTCAGATTCTATTTGAGATGGCGGAAGTCAAGGAGCCTGAGACAGACATCCCGGTGGTGTGAGATTTCGCTGACATCTTTCCAGAGAAACTGCCAGGACTACCTCCGCACCGAGAGCAGGACTTCCAGATACAGCTTGTGTCGGGGGCCAAGCCGGCATCTAGAGCCCCTTATCGGATGGCCTCGAAGGAGTTGGCGAAGTTTCGGACTCAATTGCAGGAGTTGGTGGATGCGGGATTTGTTAGACCGAGTTCCTCGCCATGGGGAGCCCTAGTCCTATTCGTGAAGAAGAAGGATGGGACACTTCGCCCGTACATTGATTATCGAGCACTAAACAGGCTGACCGTCCGGAATACCTATCTGCTGCCAAGGATAGACGAGCTGTTCGACCAGCTGGAAGGGGCGCACTTTTTTTCAAAATTGGATTTGAGGTCGGGCTACTACCAGCTTCGGATTCGAGAGGAGGATATTCAGAAGACTGCTTTTAGTAGCAGATATGGATTGTTTGAGTTTACGGTGATGCCCTTCGGGCTCACGAATGCACCTTCGGCATTCATGACCGTCATGAACTAGGTTTTCAAGGAGTACCTAAATGTGTTTGTCATTGTGTTTATCGATGACATCCTCATCTACTCGAGAACGGAGGAGGAGCACACTCTCCATCTGGCACTGACCCTACAGAGACTGCGGGAGAATCACTTATATGCAAAGTTCAGCAAATTTCAGTTCTGGTTGAAGGAGGTGGGCTTCCTAGGCCATATTATCAGTGGAGCCGGATTGGCAGTGGATCCGGCAAAGATTCAGGCAGTTCGAGATTGGCCGCAGTTGAAGACAGCCACCGATGTACGAAGTTTCCTAGGACTTACCGGTTATTACCGGAAGTTCGTGGAGGGGTTCTCTCAAATTGCCCTCCCACTCACATCTTTAACGAAGAAGGAGGTACCTTTCGTTTGGACCCCGAAGTGCCAGGCAGCTTTCCAGGAGCTGAAGGACTGACTCACCTCGGCCCCCATACTTACTCTCCCCTCGGGGAGAGAAGGTTTCCAGGTCTACATCGATGCTTCCTACTAGGGTATGGGAGCTGTATTGATGCAGAAGGGCCATGTGATTGCATATGCGTCTCGCTAATTGAAGAAGCACGAGCAGAACAACCAGGTGCACGACCTTGAGATGGGAGCGGTCATTTTTGCTCTGAAGGTCTTGCGCCATTATCTTTATGGAGTCCACTGCGACATCTACTCCGACCACAAGAACCTGAAATACGTGGACACGTAGAAGGAGCTGAATATCAGGCAGAGGCGCTGGGTGGAGTTCTTAGCGGATTACCAGTATGAGATGCACTACCATCCAGGGAAGGCAAACGTGGTGGCCGACGCGTTGAGTCGGAGAGCTGCCACTTCCGAAGTCGGGCCTCAGGTGATGTCCATGGAGCTAGTCCAGTCATTCAAAGATATGCAGATATCTCTAGTGTCCGAGGATGATCCAGAGCTGTATAGAGAGTATCTGGCATCGATGGTGGCCATAGATGATATTCGGGACCGCATTCGGGGTGGACAGAGGACAGATGCATGGGTAGAGCCGATATTCTGAGCCTTGGAGGAGGGTTCGACAAGAGATTATTCCCTGAGAGATGGATTGCTACATTTGAGAGGCAGAGTATATATACCCGCAGGAGGCCGGATTCGGGAGGACATCATGGCGGAGGCGCATTGTAGCAAATATTCTATACACCCAGGGATCACCAAGATGACGGCAGATCTGAAGAAGATGATGTTTTGGCCAGGGATGAAGAAGGACATTACGTACTTCATGACTCATTGCGAGGCATACCAGTTGGTGAAGGCAGAGTGCAGAAACCTCGCTGGATTGCTATAGCCACTCCCGGTGCCGGAGTGGATATTTGAGGACATCGCGATGGATTTTATTCATGGACTCCCCCGATCACGGACGGGAAACGACTCGATTTTGGTCATCGTCGATCGGTTGACGAAGGTGGCCAGATTCATTCCGATCAGGAAGGATGACTCTGTGGGAGTACTAGTGTGGAGATTTGTGGAGCAGTTTGTTTAATACCACGGGGTGCCCAAGACGATCGTGTCGGATCGGGATGGCTGGTTCACTTCCAGGGAGTGGAGATCTGTGCAGGCTTACTTAGGCATGCGATTGACCTTCAGCATCGCATTCCATCCCCAGACGGATGGGCAGATGGAACGCACCAATCGGACGCTGGAAGATCTTTTGAGGTTATGCATTTTGGACCGCGGGGAACCATGGGAGAAGCTATTACCCCTGGTCGAGTTCTCCTATAACAACAGCTACCAGTCCAGCATCAGGATGGCGCCTTACAAAGCCTTGTATGGAAGGAAATACAGGACCTCGCTTTCTTGGGTTCAGGACGAGGATCCAAAGGCGTTGGGATCATACTTTGTTGAAGACACCGAGGCTCAGGTGAGACTGATCAGAGACAGGATGTTAGAGGCGCAGAGCAGACAAGCTAAGTATTATGACGCCCGGCATCGTCAGGTGGAATTTCAGGTGGGGGACCGAGTGTTTTTGAAGATCCGGCCCATGCATGGATTTTCACAGGTGCGCGGTCAGAGAAAGAAGCTCAGCCCTAGGTATATGGGCCCTTACAGGATCCTGGAGCGGATCGGGGCCCTAGCTTACAGGCTGGAGCTGCCACCAGAGCTGGCAGCTCTACACGACATCTTCCACATTTCTTTGCTGAGAAGGGCTCTACTACGCCCGGAGCAGCAGATTTTGACCCCCGAAGGGCCGGTAGCTTCAGACCGGTCTGTTCGCTTGGAGCCGGTTCGGATCGATGACAAAGGAGTACGGATCTTGCACCGCAAGAAGATCCCCTTAGTCAAGGTTCTGTGGAGGAATCATGGTCAGGAGGAGCACACCTGGGAACCGCAGGACCTGATGAGGCAAAAATACCCAGAGTTATTCAGTCAGGTATACATCACCACCTCTCAGTATACTATGAATTGCCTTCTTATATTGAACCAGTTGGACTAGATAAGGGAAATTGAGAACCTAGGCATGCGCAGGAAAGTAGGGGCTAATCTTTTGTTTATTGGGGAGATTGCATTGTTTATCAAACAAGTAGTCGCTTCGACCCAATAGGAAAAAATCATATGGGATGTTACAAGCTTATTTTATTCCGGTAGAAATCCCTGTAGGCTTAACCTCAATTTCGGGGACGAAATCTTTGTTTTGTTTATTGGGATTTGTAACATCCCATTTCCGGTTAGACCCCTAGGAGACGGTTTGTCGTGATAGAACCCTAGGAAACCCAAAAATTGAAGTCCATCGACTAAGACTTCGAGTCACGGGTTGGTCACGCCCTTGACTGACCTGTCACGCCCGTGACCTAGGGCATGACCCCTTCGACGATCGTCGATCTCAGGAAGACGATCGTCGAGCGCAGTATTTATAACCCGGGCCTGTCACGCCCGTGACCTACGTGTCATGCCCGTGACCTAGGGCGTGACCCCCCCCCCCCCCCTTTGACGATCGTCGATCTCAGCAAGACGATCGTCGAGCGCATCATTTTCATAATGGCCCTGTCACGCCCGTGACCCACGTGTCACGCCCATGACCTAGGGCGTGACCCCTTCGACGATCGTCGATCTCAGCGAGACGATCGTCGAGCGTAGAATTTGCATCATGTCCCTGTCACGCCCGTGACCCACTTGTCACGCCCGTAACCTAGGGCGTGACCACCCTTCGACGATCGTCGATCTCAGGACGACGATCGTTGAACTCAGAATTTTCCATCCAGTCCTGTCACGCCCGTGACCCACGTGTCACGCCCGTGACAAAGGCCGAAACGTCAGCCAGGCTGGAAATTTCTGTAACCCAAGTCATAATCAATTCTGAATATGGGAATTTACAGCAGGAGTATTTATGGGTTGTTTCTTTATCTGATTACTTAGTAAAATGAGGAAGTGTTGACCCAATAGTAAATTGCCACCTTGATCAGTCTTCTCATCTTCCACTGTTTCCTTTCCTCCACCACAACCGAAAAGCCATTCGTTAAGGGAGCTTTTATTGCCATGAACGTTTCACCCTTTCCCCTCCCCACCTGGAGATCTATAAAAGCCCCCTTAGAGGAAGAGTAGAAGGTTACACTCTTGACAAAATGAATTCATATTTCTGCTCTTGCTGTAGGAGAAGTTCGGGAACGCCACCACTGCGTCATGACAATCCGACGTTCATCTCGCCTCCAAACCGCGAACAAGGTCCTCCTCTACTTCTTCTCTTATGGGTAGATCTTAGGATCTTAGAAATGAAGTTCGTGCTCAAAGGAGCCGGACCAATCTCACGTTTTCATGGAAAACCATGAAAAATATATTTTTCGGGTACGCCAGAAACCGCCACCTCCGGCAGTCAAACCACCGCCAACCGATAGCCATCGCCTCGACAGAGGTGGTGGTGGTGGTGGCTGGCCAGGGAAGTGATCGGACAGCTGGCGATGGATCACGGAAAGGCTACAGGAAATATTGTTTTCTGAGTTTCTGTTTCGGGTTCTGTTTGGTAGGGGAGATGAACAATAAAACATTATTATAATATAAAAATTAAGTACATAATATATAAGGTAAATATACATAAAATAGGCTTATTTCGATGCTGCAAAACGAGGCATTTAGAGGCCGTTTTAGGAAAAATGTCCATTCAAGAAAGTTGTAGCCCTTCAAGTCTAAATTAATTTAAAATTAATTTCAACTCGTTTCGGTAAGCGGTTTGACCGCAGCACCGGTTTTAGTGGGGTTGTACCTAGAGTTGGGCAGGAACTAAAATGAATGCCCACGCTTCGTCCCTTTCCCAAATGACCTGAAATTTGGGCAGGGGATCACCCTCAGCCATATCTAGAGGCTTCCCAAAAATGGGAATTTTTGGAGATACTTTGCCTAAAGTTTCTGTTTTAATTTAATAAAGTTAGAGTAATTTATTTAAGTGGTCATATGACCTCCAAACCCTCCCAAATTTTAATGAGTGGTCCCTGGCTATAAAACCTAGCTCTGTACTAAATTTCAACTCATTTGGATGAGTTTTGGATAGGAAGTCACCTATTCTTAACTAGGCAATAATGAGGCATTTTTGAGTAAAAAGTGCACAAGAGGTTAGAACGGTCATATCACCTCAACAGAGCCAGATATTTTGACCAGTGACTTGGAAGGGTTATTATAACCCACTTGGAGAAAATGGTGTGAATTAGGGTTGGTTTACCCTAGGATCCAAACTCAAACCCTAGATGGAGGGTTTTGAGGGTTGTGAAGGACATGGGGGCAAATGCCATTGTATTGTCTTGAGATTCAGTAGAGTCGACGTTAACATAATATAAACCATTTGGATGGAATCTCGTAGGATTTGGAGATAGGTAGATACCTCAAAACTCTAACCTTAGCTTTAGGATAAAATACCAAATAAGTAAAATCTGTAACTAAACATTATATAAAAGCTGTGAAACTCAGGTAGAGTGAGTTTTGGAGTGGGTAAGAATCTATAGAAATTTTACTGGAATTTTATGATGTCTATTTCCAGCACTTCATTTGTAACATTTGATAAAGCCTTAATTGATGTTTTAATTATTTGGATCTTTCTGTTCATTGACACCCCATGCAATCTTGGACGTAAATGTTTTAGGTCATAATGATTGCTCCTAAATTTTTGTATAATTTTTAGTTGAGTAAATCTAGTACTTCATTCACAAATGTTAAAAAGAGCTTTTATGGTTTAAAAATAAATTATGGATGATATTTCATTTGTAAAATAATGAGGCTTAGGAATTGAGACTTACAGGACATTATATACTTGTAGACATTTATTCATGATTTTTAGAATGGTACTTACGGCACTTTCTTTACAAGTCCACCTTAAGGAGATATTTGATAATTAATTTATTCCGAGATTAATATTTGCTTAAAAATTATGAAACTGGGTCAATGCTATTTTTAAGATTGTATCGGCATAGTATAATTATTTTATAATTTTTGGATGGATATTCTCTGTACTTGATTCACAAATAACGAAATATCGAAAATATTGCTAAAATGGTTTTAGTGCCCTTTTGATGATAGAAAAATTATGATATTTTGGATTTACTATATTGAGATTACATAATATTTAGTATAATTTTATTGGACATCTTGCATGAGAACTTAGGGTAGTTCTTGTTCAAACTGGTAGCCCTTGGAATTTTTGAGGAAATTAATTTAATGACAGATAAATTAGGAAAATTACCATTTTCGGGATTTAGGCTAATCATATCATGATAAGTCTCCATTAAATAATATAGGGCATTTGGAAGACTATTGGATCACTGCCTAACCGGTTCGACATATAGTCTAGGTTGGTCTGCATATAGCAAATTGTTAAATTGCAATAGGACATGATCTGGGATAGTTGTTGGAGTTATTCATTTTGTCAGGGTGGATAGATGTGGATGATTTCGCAATAGAATGATATGAAGAGTAGTGAGAAGTGGTGTTGGCTAGAGTTAAGAGGTGCTCGGGTTCGACGAAAGATCGTCTTTCCCGAAGAGAGGAAGGTTAAAAGTCACCCTAAGATAGTCAATCGTAATATGAGAAGGGAATGGGTAAAGGGAATCAACCAATAACAATAAGTGCCTTGCAAAAGGGAACGATGGGCTTCAGCTACCATCATAGTTCCTAGTGCCCTTTGAGAGCCCTTCACGGGGAATACCGGGGGCAGTCCTGGGTTAACGTAAACTGCAATAACAAACTGACAAGGGTAACTTAGTAATTAGGGTTTCACCTTTCACAAACACTGTTAGCACAGGAAAATTGATGGGAGCTTCGGCTCGGTTGGTTAAGAGATGGACGGAATGGTCCGGGGAGCTTCGACTCGGGTTGTTAAGAGACAGACGTTTTGGTCCGGGGAGCTTCGGCTCGGTTTTTGTGTGATTATGATTAAATTTGCATGTGCATAAAAGGAATGAAAATTAAGGTGGTGGGTCTTCGGTATTGGAGGGTCGATGTACCGACACCAATACGCTGACTCGGTAAGTGTGGTTAGCACTTCGCCAACAGAAGTCCGGTGCGCCAGCCGGCAAGAGTACGCAGGAGTCCGCTTAGTGCACCAAGCGTTGAGGCATACAATAGGTCTGACTGGTAGTGCTTTACTGGTTTAGAGGTGGGCGAGTCCCAACCCACCGCTTCCGTCTGCCACTACGAAGGTATCCTGGGAGGTAACGGCTCCGAAAGGGGGAACTAAAGGTCTGTGTGCACAGAGTCGGGTGTGTGTGTTGCACTTGCATGTTCCATCATACCCACTTGCATGTCATAGCATAATCGATTCATTAAACCCCTGACACCTAAAGTATAAGTGGAATGGGACTCTTATACATTAGGACTTGCAAAACGACCCCTTGGTCTATAAGCTTGTGTGGGCAAGTTTATAAATTAAGGTTAAATTCATAAGTTAAGGTTACTTTACCTACTTTCTGTTTTTGCCATTATTTATTATAGAATTGCTAGAATAGTTTCCGCTGCCACCTGTTTGCTTTTAAGTTATTCTCCACCTTCATGTCCTTCCTTTTCTTCCTCTCCGCTCGGTACCTAGGAGCCATGGGGGAAGGGGTAGGGGATGATAGGGCTTAGTCTTTATGACTAACGGTTTTTGAACCGCATCATTTAGGGGATCGTGGAGCCCGGCATGGAGGAGCAGCCCCAGAGACCGGTGCGCTTGGAGATAGGGCAGTCTAGCTCCGGAGTTCATACAGCCGGGACCGTGAGTCTCGACCTTGAGTAGATGCTTTGTTTTTCTTCCGCATGAGTGACCTGTAGTGAGGACATGATGTACCGGGCATAAGCCTGTATTTTTTATACTCTGATATTTTATTCTGTGGACACTCCCTTTGTGGAGATTTTATTTCTATATATGTGATTATTTCAGTGGACTTTCTTTTACTTACTTCATTTTGTGCTACCTTTCTGTGATCGAATTGGCCGGCGGAATCGGCGCCTTATGGTGATAACCCTTAAGTACGTGAAGGTGTCACCGCAAAGCGGCGATTCTGGGCCTAAGACCCCGGTGTCTAAAAAGAAAAAAAAAGGGGGTCTTACACTACTTTCCTAAAGGAGAGGTTGAAACTGGCGACGGTGGCTAAGAGGCACAAGAAAAAATAAATGACCTATTTGGACCTATTCAAGAATGATAAAAGAGATAACAAAATTCACTATGCTAACATAAGAAATGATTCATTGCAAAAATTAGATCAAGAGCGGGCTAAGAAATTTACCTCCCTCATGAGTGAGGGGAGAAGAGATTGCCACACAGAAACAGGGCGGTGCTCGGCTAGGAGAAACCCTAAATCGGAGAGGGCTTTTGAGCAATCCTACCAAATGAATTGAGGAGCAGCTCTGGAAATAACAAATATAACGTCGGTTAGAAGGTTACAAGGAGGCCCACAAATTTGAATCACAAAAATGCACAAATTGAGTCACAAATAAATCATTAGAGGTTATGACAAATCTGAATATAAGAAGATAGAGGGAGATTCTTTCCAATAGGAACCAAATTGGAGCCCATGGAATAGAGGAAAAAAACCCTAGGCATTTTTCTTGAAATCCACGGCCAAATCGACGAAGAAGAGAGAGGAGCTAGTTGTCACAACCCGCATTTTCTCCGAATTTAAAATGTAAATCAGAGTAAGAGAAAACATGTGTCGTGATGCCACGTCGTGCAAGGGATAACTACAGACGTTCAGGCAAACACTAATCCCAACACAGTTTATG
The DNA here is from genome assembly GCA_039513925.1 of Platanthera zijinensis. NCBI lineage: Eukaryota > Viridiplantae > Streptophyta > Magnoliopsida > Asparagales > Orchidaceae > Platanthera > Platanthera zijinensis. The sequence goes on along the minus strand of CM077098.1, from coordinate 47,606,814 downwards.
AAAATAATAAGTTATGATGCGAGAAAAGCATGATTTAAGTTAAGTTTTGGATGGTTGTATCCCTCGGCTCAGTGGATTAACTAGTCCACAAGTGAAATTATAGTTATACATTGCAAAAATTAGTTTGTTAAAATTATTTGACATCCTACATGAGCAAAAACATTCATATAGGACAACTCATGGTATGCAAGACTCTAGATTTAGTATAAGTATAGAAATTAGTTTGTACGTTCAAAAGATATAGTGACCTTAGCTTTTATAAAATAATATGCATGAGATAGAAGTAATACTTTTATAATTTAAAATATCTAACATGCAACCTAGCATAAAACCTTCCCAGAGAGCAAGTAAAAACAAACAAATCATATAAAAATGACTTAGCAGCTAGCAAGTACTTAACATTAAACAAAATCTCGTGGGCGTCATTATCCTGACAAGAACCCACCAAAATAATGTATGTCTGAACTAAAGGAAAAAAACAAACAACAACTACCTCACAACCTGTGAGGAAAAGACAGCTGCAGAACACCAGCCAAAAACCAAAACTCTTACCTGCTCAACCAGCTACTGCTCCAAACCTGAGGCATTCACAAGAAAAGAATACCTCAGCAAGATTCTACAAGTGATGATCAAAGATCAAAAGGTTAGCAATAAACCAAACATGACTAAGGGTTACCAACCCACATATAAGGAAGCTGTTAGAACACAACAAAATAGCTATAGACAGTGATAAAAGATTTAACTTATAAAGTCCAAGAGTAAGGAAATTGCACCAAGTGCAAAATGAAGCCATGCTTTAGGAATACCTGCCATAGTAAGTAGAGCAACATATATCTATATAATACGAGGAAAAAAACTTTACAATTCTACTCATATAAATCATTAACATTGGAAGGAAATGGTCATGTGTCGGTGGCCACACTATCCAACCCGAACTTACATAGCCAAAAAATTTCAAGAAGGTACTGTGGTTGTGGCAACATTATCCAACACAACCAAACAGTCCAATTGTCTCAACAGGACACTAGGGTGGTGGCCTCATTATCCAACTCAACCCATCAATCCAAACATATTAACAAGGAATTGGGGTGATGGCCACTTTGTCCAACTGAACCCCACAGTCCAAAAATATCTCCAGCAGTGTAATGATTCACAATTTGTCACTAGGTCAGGAGTCTTGTATCCACTACCAACCAAATGCCACACTTATCATCCATAAACACATAGAACCTCAACTAAGCCATAGGAACTCTCCTTTAGCATAAAGGAAGAAAGTTCTCAAGTAAAATCATTCTAGCCATACCCGAGAAATTCCACTTAATTTAGCGAGAAATTCCACTTAATTTAGCGAGAACTTTCTAATTCCAAGCTGATTCTTCGAGTATACTCGACGAATACAATAGATACATGACGAATCGGCCTAAAATACTAAGTCCAGGGAAAAGAGTCGAGTACACTCGACGTCGCGTTGAGTGCATTCAACGCACTCAATGCCAAGCTAGATAACTCAACGAATACACCTTCACTCAACGCCGTGTTGAGTCCACTCAATGTCATGTTGATTCCACTCAATGCTTTTGACTTAGCTCCAAAACTAATCAATGCCAAGGTTACACTCAACGTTGTCTCACTCAATGCCACATTGAGTGCATTAAGCGCACTCAATGCTTTATACTTAGTCTCACGGACACTCAACGCCACTCAATGCCAAGGATATGCACTCAATGTAACTATCATTACTCGACAAATTCATCGAGATAACTCGATGAATTTGACTTAAACTCAAATCTCACTCAATGTCAAGGCTTATACTCGACGGACTCAACGCTAAGCTAGCATTACTTGATGAATTTGTCGTGATAACTAGACAAATTTGACTTAGACTCAAAAATCACTCAACTCTATCAGCGCTAGGTCTAATTCACTCAATGTCGAGACTTATACTCGATGATATCAATGCCTAATACTCGACGAGTATAGCAACACTCAATGCCAAGCATTACTCACCGAAATTTCAACGGATACTCGACGAATTTGACTCTACCCCCACTAATACTTGCCGAATTTTACTTGGACCAAATCATCCTTCACCCGATGAATCTATAGGATATTCGACGATTTTTGACCCACTATATATGACGAATTACCCAAATATCATAGACATCTAATTCAAACTCAGACTGACAACCATATAAGATGAATTTAAACAGATTAATAGACTTATACTCGACGAGTTTGTCTAGACTAGCAGTCATATAAAATGGATTTTACTTAGTCTAACAGTCAAATTCGACGAAACTTACCTTGACCTAACTGGAAATCCTACACACGGAGTAGGCCGTCCTTGGCCAAACCCTACACCACTCCTAAAATTTTAGGAGAAAAGGGAAGAAAAGCCAAAAGTAACACAAGAAACTAACTTGGCAAGGGTGAGAAAGCACCACTTGCCTCAACCTCCAGAAATCCGGCCAAGCAACGCTCCTCCTCACGGATCTGGCCGCAAAAACGCCTAATTAGCAAAACCCGAAACTTTTCGAGAGGAAGGAAGGTCAAAACCGCATACCTTAATCTCTAAAAATCGACAAAACGGTAAAAACTCACCGTAGAAATGAAGATCACAGTGAGAGAAATCTGAATCTACCCTCCAATAACGGTTTCGAGCACCAAAGCTCCTGCAATCGGCGACCGAAAGCTTAGAAGTGCCCGCTGTTCTCGCTCTTTCGCAATAGGCCGATGGTTTTGGGAAGGAGATGATGAATAGGGTTTACGTCTAATCGGAGGCTATTTATATGGAATAGATAATATAATAATATATTATTATTATAAATAAAATGTCCAAATGACCAAAAATCGTACTAACTTAGGTTTCTATGAAAATCGCACTGTAGCTAAATATCGATGTTACTAATCCAGCGGCGAAGTTGGAACTAAGATCCGACAAACCAAACTCGGGTAAAAAATCCCCCAAAGTTGAAACACTAACATTCCCAAAAAGGCTCCACCGTGTTCCAAAACAAACCCCAGCTCGCAAGGGAATATCAAAAGTCACAAGAAATTATACATGCTAACATTCTAAGTCAAAACCCCAGGTACCAATGAGCAAAAACGCCACACTCCAACAACGACACCCATTAAACAAGCGTCAAAGTAACGCCCTGACGTCAAAATATGTCACTAAAGGAATTAAATTAAACATCAAAAAATCAGGGGTGTTATAGTTGTTGTCGGCCACTAGGAGGAAATGGCTGTCGGTGAGAGATGGTAGTTGTCGGCCCCCTTGGAGGAGAAGGAGAAGACTGCTGATTTTGGGGAAGAGCAAGAACTGTCAGCTAGGGAATGAGGAGAATAAGTTGATGTCGCCGGATGCTTAAGGAGGAAGAGCCTCCATCGTCATAAGGGAGGAGAAGGAGTAGGAGGGGCGTCAACATCTGGAGTAGGTGAAGGCTTCAGGGTTGGAGTGCCAGGCTGAGCGCTTGTGGGTGACGGGGGAAGGTGGGATTGGGAGAGGAGGCTGGGAGCAGAAAAGACACGGGAGTTAGGTTTGCAGAAAACCCTAGGCCGGCTGGTTAAAAGAGAGGGGATGGCTCAGTTTAGGTTTAGTAGAGCAGGAACTTGGGGAAAAATTACCAAACTACCATGGTTATTATTATTATTATTATGAACCCCTTTTTTTGTAAAGACGGGTTGTTACATTCTCCCCTACTTAGGAAGTTTCATCCCGAAACTTTCTGAAAATTCTCTAAAAGTGGTCTCTTATGGTGAAGATTCAGATGACATTCATTCCAATAAGGTTTGCAATTCAAGACATGAAAACTAACTATGAGAATACTTGAATAGAAAAAGGAACAAGAGTGAAGGCATACCAATATCAAGAGAAGAGTTGTGCATACTTGCTACGCATGTCATATTCGAATTCCCAAGAGAACTCCTAAGACTTTTCAAGCATTCAAGACACTTACCATATGAATGATTCTCTTTCGAAGCTTGCGTACTGATTATTCCACGATCTTAGAAGGTTCAACTAAATACGGAAGATCGGCTTTAGCAAACACATGAATTGATTCAATTCGCTCGAAATTGAGGGATAAGACTCGAGAACCCGAGAGCAAAAAGATCTTGCACGAAGGGTAGACAGGACACCAAAGAGGAAAAGAAACTGGATGATAATTGAATATCGATAGAAGTGATTCACCCTGGGGATGGAAGAGCACAAAACAACGCTGAAGTAGTTCAGCAGAACCATTTACAAGAAGACTCTCATTTCTCGCTGACACTTAGGAGCTATCTAGAAGGAGATATAGGAGGACCAGATAAGATTGTTAGTCGAGCAGAACAGTAAGACTGAATACGAATATCGGAGACTTAATACATGAGATTCTAACACGTTTCCTACTGTCAAGTATATAAATTATGTAATAATTACAATATTTTTATTGGACAACACTTGATAATGATCGTGCAAGTCCAACAATGAGATCATTTGTGATGTTAAGCAAATAGTAAAATCCATGTGTGTATAATAATTATTGTTGTTCTTAGCTTAATACTTGTGTAACGATTTATGATATGAATGAAAATGAATGGATACACATGTTATGTTAAGCGCCCATTTCACTTAACTTTTCATGCATATTATGATTCTAATGCCAACGCGAAGTGTAAATTCATATGCACAAAAATGTTAAGTTCTCCCATAACCCCTCAACATCCATGTGCATACTACTCATGCTTATGAATGAGTGTGTGTGTGTGTGTTTCACCGCAAACAACAAATAATGATAAGCTGAGTGATGGAATGATACATGCATATATATATATATATATATATATATATATATATATATAATGCAATTTCAAAATATGTGAAGTTATAAAATAATTTATTTTTAGAAGCTAATCTTGCTCTGATACCAACTGTCACAACCCGTCTCAACAAAAGTCATAGTGCGCTTCAAGAAGAGTCGTGATGTCATAAGCATGGGTAGAAAGAAACCATGCCTGCTAAGGCAGAAGTAGAGAATACTGATAAATAGTTTTAAGGTAATTAATTTGAAGGAAAATAGTTATTTTTATGCGGAAGCTTTAAAATATTATAGTGTGAAATAGGTGCACATGCATTTTAATAAAACCCATGATACAAGTTTTGACACAGATTTTCACGCAATGTTAATTTCAGATAAATGAACATTTAAATGATGCTTTATTCCAGTACATATAATATAGCCTAGAAGTTTTCCATGATTTACTGATCATTATTATTACATACAAGAAATTTCTGACAGTAAAGAAAATGAAATGTAAACATAGAACCTAGAACTTAATGCTGATTGGGCTCGAGGACCTAGCGGCGCTATCACGAACGTTAAGGCAATTCCAAAATAAGAAGGAAAATCCTCGGAATATTAAAATAAACATGAGCACAGTAATGTACATAACCAGTAAAAGAAGCAGAAACGTGTGTGCACCAGATTCTCATGAAGCAAAAGTATAGGAGACAAGCAAGTAAATGAGTTAAACATGACAAGTTAGTTAATTAGACTACTCCGTAGTATAACATAGACAGATCAATAAATGTCATTCGTTGAAATCAGTGAAAGGTGTAACTGTTTTTTTATGCACGTGATTCTAATGTGAGTCTAAATGTAAGGCTTATAAAAATAATTGTGCTTGTTATGACCATTTATTGGTTTCCATTGCCAATCAAGAAGAAACTCGAGTCAATATATCACATCAATTTAACACTACCTTTCAATGATTGCTTATAACATTAAAACTTTAGGGATTCATGATTTAGAAGATTCCTAACATAATAAGACATACTACTATTTAATCGATGCAGATGTACAAGAATGGAGTCCATAAACATGGAAAGTGGGAATAAAGTCAAGGAACAATATTTACTCGAGTCTTAAAACTATACTGACATAATAAACAAGATTTGATGACACCGAAAACTAGGAAATAAGTTTGAACCTTGCGGGTTCGAGGGATTAAGTTTCATTAACAAGAAGGTTTTTCAAGTAAAACGTTGGGGTAAGTTTAATATGAATTAATTCTGAGACATCAAGGACTCATCTAGATTAATTCATTCTAATACACGATTATCTCCCAAGTAAAATATAAACGTTACGAGCATGATATAAAAACATTGATCATATATTTGCTAACCAGAATTCATTACAATTATTATCACGACACTTGCTGCTCGTACTCAACTATCTACCATTCTTTGAATTATACCACAAATAAGTGATTCATTCATCTAAGTGAAACCTTATCTATATATATAAATCAATCATGATCACCAACTCATGTCACTCCAAATATTTTAAACCTCAAACTATTAGTATATCAGGTTAGGCATTCAAGTTCCAAATTCAAATAGCGAATCATATATTCAATAGTGGGGTCGTAAAATCATAAGAACAGACATTCATTTAAGTTCAATGATTGCAAGAAAGATAAAGAACTCAACTTGCCTAAAGGCGAGGCTGAAACTGGCGGCGGCTAAGCGGCACAGGCAAAAATAAAAACCCTATTTGGACATGTTAAAGAACGACAAAAGAGACAACATAATTCACTATGCTAACACAAGCAATGATTCATTGCAAAAATTAGATCAAGAGCGGGCAAAGAGATTTACCTCCCTCATGAGTGAGGGGAGAAGAGATTACCATGTAGAAACGGAGAATTGGCGGCGCTCGGCTTGGAGAAACCCTAAATCGGAGAGGGCTTTTGAGAGATCCTACCAAATGAATTGAGAAGCAGCTCTGGAAATCATGAGTACAGCGACGGTTAGAAGATTATAAGGAGGCACACAAATTTGAATCACAAAAATGAACAAATTGATCCATAGATAAATCATTAGAGGTTATGACAAATCTGAATATAGAGAAATAGGGGGAGATTCTTACCAATAGGAACCAAATCGGAGACCACAAAATAGAGGAAGAAAACCCTAGGCATTTTCTTGAAATCCACGGCCAAATCAACGAAGAAGAGGGAGGAGGTTGTTGTCGGCCACTGGGAGGAAATTGTTGTCAGAGAGAGGAGGCGACTGCCAGAACCCTTGGAGGAAAAGGACAAGAATACTTATTTTGGGGAAGATCAAGAACTATCGGCTAGGGTAGAAGAAGAAGAAGTTGATGTCGCCGAATGCTTGAGGAGGAAGAGCCTCCATCAACCTGAGGGAGGAGAAGGAGCATGAGGGGCGCCGACATCTGGAGCAAGTGAAGGCATCGGTGTTAGAGCTGCAAGCTGATCACTTGCGGGAGAAGGGGAAGGCAGGATTAGGAGAGGCAGCTGGGAGTGGAAAGACGCGGGTGTCAGGTTTGCGGATAACCCTAGGTCGACGGGTTAAAAGAGAGGGGATGGCTCGGTTTAGGTTTAGTAGAGGAGGGACGTAGGGAAAATTACAAAACCGCCATGGTTGTTATTATTATTATGAACCCCCTTTTTTGTAAAGCTAGGTTATTGCATATGTCAAACTACACAATGATTTTATTAGACGCAACAGAAGTCTAGTTTGCCCCATGCTTTCAAACGTAGCGATATGAGCGTAAAATCTACAACCATTAGAGCAAAACATGACAGAGGGAGTGTTGGGTACATTGATCACAATGTCCTAGTTTTGAAGCAGGCACGCAGGTCAATGGTATACACATGAATGTATCTAATATATGTTCAAGTTCATTTTATACAGGATGAATACTGTTCCATTAATTAGACAGGCAATCAGAGTCACAATGACAGTTGGACTCAAGACAGGTTGCTGAACAACCAGAAAATTTGGCTAAGTACAAAAGCATTGAGTGAGCTCACCTCACTCAACTCCAGAAAGTGAAAAGCGTTGATAGAACTCTATGCAGTCAAAGCCTCAGAGTAGCTGACTAGAAATCTGTCTAAGGACAGAAGCATTGAGTGAAGGCAGTTCACTTAGATCCTACTCAACTGGATTTCAAATCAAGTATAAAAGCATTGAGTGAAGATAGGCCACTCAATGCCTCATCAAGAAGATAGGCAGAGTCTAGAAGCGGTGAGTGTTGAAGCTGCACCAACGCCTTCATACAGAGAAATTTCAACTAAGTCCAAAAGCAATGAGTGATGAAGGATCACTCAACGCCTTAATAGTTAGACTACAAATGTCAAAAGTATTGAGTGTTGAAGGTTCACTCGACGTCTTAAGAAGAAGAATTTTGCTAAGTGTTTCTGCGTTGAGTGACAAGGCTTCACTCAATGATGCAGATTGTTTGGAAATGATCAAGTCCACAAGTGCTGAGTCATGCTGACGTCACTAAGAATTCAAATATCGTGGTACTTGCATGCTAGATAATAAAAGGCACTGCATGCCTTTAGTATAGCATTTAATGCCAAAAGAAATGTTGTAGTTGTCAATCCTGACTTGTCCATACTGCACAAAGAGCCATTGGACGGAGATCGATAAAAAGGGAATTTTCAAGAAATTAGCAGAGTTTTGTGGTCATCTTCTTCCTGGGGTGAAAATTGAAGAAGGTTTTCCAGGAACTCATTCTTACAGAGAGTCTGTGAACTACAAACAAAAGTTAGTTATTGAAAAAACAAAGAACTGAAGATCTAACATATCTTCAATAGCAAGATCAGAAAAAAGATTTCTGAACAAGGAGTTGCGAAGCATTCTTCAAGTTGTTGTTCTTCTTCAAGGCCACTATAGGTACATCAAAGTCTTGAAGGAACAGGGATCTGCAAATATCTCCTCAGAACAAGCAGAAACATCCTGAGGATCAATTTTTATTGCTAAGAAGAATTTAGGGATGAGATCATTCAGTCCAAGAAGAAGGCTTAGAGGACAGGTTCTCTAGTGCAAATCAACAACAAAACTTCCACTCTTTCTGTAGGATCTTTATTGATCTGAGTTGTAAGCCTGAAATATAAAGGCTGAGTGGTAGGATTCTGGTGTGAATCTGAGGTAGGGCTTCTGAGTTTGAGGTAGGATCTAAGTCAGATTTTAGTTGTATGAGACTTATTGTCTCTGAGTGTAGGGCTATTCTTTTAGCTTGAGTTGTAGGGCTTCTTGTTAAGCTTGAGGTAGGTGATCTGGATGATCATTGAGCTGTAGGAGTAAAAGATACTCTGAGTGGGTATGTCTTAGGCCTAAGGGTAGGACTTGGTGGAAGTCTGAGAGATCTTGAGGGATCTGTGTTGTAAGCTCTTTGAGCTGAGATTTGGTGAAGATTACTTTGTCTAACACATTATTAGAAAGGTGGGAGGGAAAGTGGATGTACTCATACTTTGGGGAACCACTATAAATACTGTGTGTTGATCTATGTTCTTGAAAGCTAAAATAGTAATCTAACTCACAACACACCAAAATCAAAAGTAGTCATAAAGACTTAAAAATACATATTCACCCCCCCCCCCCTCTAGGTGTTTTGTTACTCTTGAAACAAAGACTTTCAAGTTGTATCAGAGGGAGGTTGTTCAAAAAGGACTTAACAGTCTGAACAGATCTCCAAGAGTAGCTGAAGATTTACTCTATGGGTTTAGGTGAGAACCACAAGGATTTGAGCTTCATGAAGATCCCCATCTACAGAAAAGAAAACTTTGGAATATGGAAAGAAAGGGTCAGGATATTCATGGAAGCCTCAAACCCTAGGATCTTCATTACAGTCCAAGAAGGATATTTCATCCCCATGAAGGTCTCTGTCTTAGATGCAAATGTCCAGACTCCAAATAAGTATACTGAAATGATTAAGGATGAAGTCATTTTGGGAACTATGGATAAGAGGGCACAAAAAACCATTGTCAGTGCCATAGATGACTCCACCTTCCAGAACCTGGTTCACTGCAAAAAAAACAATGAGATGTTGGATTCTCTTATTGTGTATATGGAAGGGACTGGGGAAGTGAGGGATGACAGAAAATCAATCCTAAATAAGCAATATGAAGCATTCAATCAAGGGAAGAAGGATTCCATAGTTGAATGCTATGAGAATTAAGTTCTTCATAATAGTGAACAGTCTGATCACCTATGGTAGACAGTTCACTAATTGTGAGCTGAATGACAAGTTCCTTAGATCCCTAAACAAGTGATGGGATATCAAGATCTACGCCATCAGAGAAGTTGGCAACTTGGCCAACACATTACCTCGGAATCTATTCGGGAAGTTGGTATATCATGAGATGCAGCTGAAATCTAGGAAGGCTGAAGAGGATGCTGCCAGATCTCTCAACAAAGAGAAGACTGTGGTCTTCAGAGCTGAAGCCATAAGCAGAAGCAGGGAAAGGACTCCTTCTCCACCAAGGAGAACTGCAGAGTCAGAAAGCTCAGATCCAAGCTCCTCTAGAAGTGAGCTGTCAGATGGAGAACTGACACTATTCTCCAAGCAGTTCAAGAAGATGTTAAGCAGGAGTAGATAGTGGAAGAATAAGGGCACTTCAAGCTCCTCATCAAGGATGCCCTTTCCCAGCAAGGACAAGAACAGAAAAGACCCCTCTAGGAAAAGGTATGACTCCAAACATAACAAATATGTTAAGACTAATGTTATTTGCTACTATTGTGATAGGAGTGGACATGTCATTGTTGACTACCCAATTAAAATGAAGGAGTTCACAAAGTTTGAAGGCAAAAAGCATCACAAGGTCAAGAAGGCTAAAAAGAGCTTCTTGCACAAGAAGACTGTCAGCCTTTCAGAATGTGATTCTGAGTCTTCAGAATCAGATGAAGAGGAAGCCTATATTGGTCTCATGACTATTATAGAAGAGGTTGAACATCTTGCTGCCCCTTCTGGTATAAGGGCCCCACTTTCCTCTATTGACAGTGATTGTGAAGAGGAGGAGGAGTTCAGTCGCATAGTTATATCATAAGACAATCAGGACAATCCTACTCTTGATGAGGTACACTTTATCCCGATATCCTCCTCTATCTATGAGTCTGGATCAAACTCTGAAGCATTCACTTCCTCTAGCAGAAATGATGATTCAGAATTTGAAGATGATGTCAATCAATTGATTGACAAGTATGGTGCAATTCTGGATGCTCTGAAGAAGAGCAAAAGCCTTATCAAGAGACAAGCTGAGGAGATTGTCTCCCTATAAAAAACTACTTCCCTGCACTCTGAGTCAACACTCTTGCTAGCTCAGATGAGGAGGGAATTTATCCAATTGAAGACAATCTCAATTATCCAAATTGGGACCATTAGCCAGAAAAATAAGATCATCATGGATCATGAAGAGAAGCATCTTAAGGAGAAGAAGATTGTTGTTGAATTCTCCAAGCCCAAGACTGTATTGCCACTGATTGACTCCTTCACCTCTAAAAGGATAAGAGGTTTGGGGTTCAAGTGGAATTCAAGAGCTGCCCATTCTAAAGGGAAAGGCAAAACTTATGTAGTGTCTCAGACCACCTTTCAAAAGGTAATATTCCCTTCCAACAGGTATGATCAGGACTGCATGTATAGTCACTTGAAGAATGGGAACTCTTCCTATATGAATACTAGGGTATCTTATAATGGAAAGAGAAAGGATATGGGTGTGAGTGTACTAAAGGCTCCCCATAAGGAAATCCAAATGGTCCATTATGGACCATTTATGTTTGGTGCTCCAGCCCCACAGTCAAGGATAAGGCATGTGGCCTATTCTTAGGTTCCTCCCACAAACACCATGACTAAGGGTAAGTCAGTCAGTAAGCCACACCTGGCAGTTTATGAATTTATCAACTCCATGTCAGTTGTAAAGATGACATCTGTTGGTGCCACTCAGAATAAGCCATGTGCATCCACTGACAGGCTAACTTTCAGTCAGATTCTTACTGAAAGAACCAAGAAGAAGGCTGATGCTCTCCCCTCGAAACAGAAAACTTCTTCCAAGGCTGTTCAAAAGGGTGAGTCTTCCTGTCAGGATTATTGTAGGTAGACATGTTCACTTTCAGACAAACTTAAACCAAGGACCCAATCCCTATTGGGGTCCTAAGGTAAACTAATCTATGTTTATAGGGTAATCCAAGTACACATACAATGCCAATATGGTACTTGGACAATAGATGTTCCATACATATGACTGGAATAAGAAGTCACCTTAAGGATTATACTCCTGTGAAGAATGATCCTAAGGTGATTTTTGGAGGTTCAGACAGATGAGTCACCAAGGATTGCAGCACAATCTGATTAGCATAAGCCAACTATGTGATATTGGTTATTTCATTGTATTCCATAAGGATGAGTGTCTGATCAAGAGATCAAGTGACCAAGAGGTCATTTTGACAGGCACTAGGAGTGGAAACATTTATTATTTAAACTTCTTATGTTTAAGTACAGACTCACCAGTATGTCTAGTAGAAAATGAGAAAGTCTTTTATTGTGTGCAATGGCAAAAGAGGCTTGCTCACTTGATCTACAAGACAATTTGCAATCTCTTCAGTGAAGGGCTAGTCAGAAATGGACCCAATCTAAGATGCACCAAGAGGGTGTTTGCTATGCATGCCAAAAGTGAAAGCAGACAAAACTATCCTTTAAGAGCATTGGGGCCAAGGATTCTGAGAGGTGCTTGTACCTCCTATATATGGACTTGTTTGGTCCTATGCTAGTTCACAATCTAGATAGAAAAGTCTACACACTTGTGATAGTTGATGATTATTTCAGGTTTGCTTGGGTGTTCTTTCTAAAGAAAAATTCTTAAACCCTTGGCACTTTTGTGACCATTATTAAACAAGTTCAGAATGAAAAGGATAGTTCTGTGGTCAAAATCAAGAGTGACCATGGCACTGAATTTCAGTCTGAAGTCATGACAAAGTTCTGTGAAGAACAAGGGATCTATCAGGAGTTTTCTTCTCCAAGAATACCTCAGCAAAATGGGATAGCTGAGAGGAAAAATAGAACTCTCATAAAATATGGCAGGACACTACTCAGTGACACCTCTCTCCCAGAATACTTCTGGGCTGAGGCCGTAAACACTGTGTGTCATGTACTAAATAGAGCTTCTATCAACAAGTATCATAAGAAGACTCCCTATGAGATTATGAAAGGCAAAAAACTAAATCTAGCCTATCTCAGGATCTTTTGGAGCAAGTGTTTTGTGCTTAATAATGGGAATTCCTACTTGAATAAGTTTGGTATCAAATCCTATGAAGGAATCTTTGTTGGGTACAGTAACCATAACAAATCCTATAGAGACTATAAGTTGAAAAATCAAATTGTAGAAGAGTCTGTAAATGTTGTGTTTGATGAATCATATATGATTAATAGTGAGTTACCTAGCTCCTCTAGATCTACAGGTGTAGAGTTGGAGATGGATAAACTGACCATCAAGGATACTACTCCTTCTTCCCAAGTGGAAGAGGATGGGGTATGAATTCCTGAAGAAGGACAAAGTATACTGGACATGGGTAAAGACCAGTAGGATCCATCCATTGAAGGCTAAGATGTTGAGAATAGAATACCAGTAGCTGTCAGGCATTTGAGGGATCATCCAAGAGATCAAATCATAGGTGATGCTAGCTAAGGGGTTACAATAAGGATCAAAAGCCTCAACATTGTTATTTACTCTTACTTCATGTCTCAGGTTGAACCTAAAAGGTTTGAAGATGCCAACATAGCCCCATTTTGGATTGTGGTCATGCAAGAAGAACTGAACTAGTTCAAGAGATACAAAGTTTGGAAGCTAGTTCCCAGACCATAAGGACATAACATCATTGGAACAAAGTGTATCCATAGGAATAAACTTTATGAGAATTGTGTTATAATCAAGAATAAAATTATACTGGTTGCCAAGGGATACAGACAAGAGAAAGGTATTGATTTTGATCAAACCTTTGCACTAGTAGCTAGATTGGAAGCTATAAGACTATTCCTTACATATGATGCACATAAAGGATTCAAGGTCTACAAAATGGATGTAAAGTCATCTCCTAAATGGTGACCTAAAAGAGGATATCTATGTTTAGCAACCCTAAGGTTTTCTTAATCCTAACTTTTTTGATTATGTATTAGATAGCTTTGTATGGGTTAAAGCAACCCCCCCAGGGCATGGTATGAAACCATGTCTAGTTTTCTCATTGAGAACAAATTCTCAAGGGGAAGATAGATAAGACATTATTCCTTAGAGAAGTCAAAGTTAAGATCATTCTAGTCCAAATTTATGTAGATGACATTATAATTAGGTCTACTGATGATGGCCTTTACAAGAGGTTTGCTAAACTTATGCAAGGGCAGTTTTAGATGAGCAGTATGGGTGAACACAAGTACTTCTTTGGCCTCCAAGTTAGATAGTCTGAGGATGGTCTATCCATCTCTCAGTCTAAGTTCACCAAGGAGTTAATTAAAATATTTGGAATGGAAAGTGCCTCCATAATGAATACTTTTATGGGGTTAAATGTGTCAATAGACAAGGATGAGTCAGGGAAACCTATTGAAGAAACCTTGTATAGAGGCATAATTGGCTCCCTCATCTACCTTACTGCAAGTAGGCCAGACATTATGTATGCTACATGTGTTTGTGCTAGATATCAGGCTTGCCCTAAGGAATCTCATTATTCTGCAGCAAAAAGAATTTTGAGGTATCTCAAGGGCACACCTGATCTTGGTCTACGGTACCCTATGAATAATGACTTTGAACTAATTGGGTATTTAGATGTATACTTTGTAGGTTGCAGAGAAGACAGCTAGAGCACCTCAGGCACCTGTCAATTTCTAGGAAGAAGATTGGTCATTTGGAGCAGCAAGAAGCAAACAAGTGTTGTCATATCAACAACTGAATCAGAGTACATCTCAGCTGGTAGTTATTGTACACAGCTTCTATGGATACAGCATCAGCTCTAAGATTATAATCTCCAACTAAGTAGAACTCCAATATATTGTGATTCTTCTAGTGCAATCTCTATTGCTAGGAATCATGTGTCTCATAGCAGGACTAAGCATATTAAGATTAGATATCACTTTATTAGGGAGCATGTAGAAAAATAAGATGTTTGTCTTGAGTTTGACCCCAGTGACAAATAGGTGGCTCACATTTTCACTAAACCACTAGATGAAGCCAAGTTCAACACCATCAAAATTGAGTTTGGCATGTTAAACTTTGTATAGCTTCAGTGTTTTCTTGCATATGTGTTGTTGACAAAATTGAATCTTGTAGGATATCCAGAAAGACATGGACTTATCCATGCAAGAAATGCGCTGAGTCTTAGTGTTCAGGCATCGAGTGCAATGAGACAACTTCAGGCATCGAGTGTGTTGAGTCCAAGTGTCTAGGCGTTGAGATTGTTGATAAAACTTCATGCATCGAGAGCATCGAGTGCGTCGAGACAACTCGACGAATTCTCCTAGGGACTTCTGTTTATGGCTATCTCGCAGGATTAATCACAGTCGTTGATCTCCTCGTGATTATTACAACAGGTACATGCCTCTCCACATTCTAAAATAAGAGGTAAGTATAAATAGAAGTGTGTATACTTAGAATATAAATACACTATTCCTATCCCTTTCATCTATTTGCCTCCCTGCAATGAAAGTTTGAGAAATTTACAGAACTTCAAAGGATTAATAGCACTGAAAGGAATGGAATTCATGTTCAATGGTTTAGAATTAGTAAGAAATGGCTTCAAGGATGCACCAGAGGAGATACAACTCATTCTTCATCTATTGCAGGTCGCTGACCTAGAATACATTCTGTCAGAGCCTAGCTTGCTATAGAAGAGGGAAGTGCTGAAACTTGACTCAAATGCCACTGTTGACTTGTACTCAAATAAAATCGGATCATCCATCAATGGGCATAAGGTCAAGATCACTACCAAAAGAATGAGCAAAGCCACGCATCTGCCCAAGTTCAGGCCATCTAATGATGAAGAAGAACTATATCAAAATGATGTAAAATCTGCCTTGAAGTGGTGTGGGCTATCTAAGCACACCACTGGATTAGTCTTAAGAAAAGAGCTGAATCTCACAGGAAAGTTCTTCGCTGATGTCGTTGGGAAAGCTCTGATCTGCAAGATAGGGTCCCATGATAAATATCTAGAAAGATGTTCGAGCTAATGACAAGAATAATTCTATCCAAGAAAAATGACTGGGGGAAGGTCCTTTTTGACAGAATAGTAGAGTGTATCACAGAGCCAAACCTAGGAAGGATACTATCTTTGTACTTGCCCAACACTATTCTAGGGATCCTCAACTTGAGGCTAGGAATAAAGGTCCATCACATGAGGAGGATGAACTCTAAGATGTTTGACAGGTGGGACAGAGTCTTGCTCCCACATAAGCAGTCATGGTCACTAAAGAGAGCACTATAAGCAGCTCCTCTAAGAGCAATGAGGAAGAGCCACATGATCCTCAGCTGACTGATTTTTCTGAGGAAATAAGAAGGGATATGAGTGCTCGGGTTTCACTATCTTCTGAACTTACAACAATAATTGTCCAAGTCAGGGGCTCCCAATCAAAAAACATCCCAACAAAGGTAGCTGAAATGGTGACTGAAGATATTGTGGACAGGATCTGTGCAAACATTAAGGGAGAGACTTCCCAGATGCTTGCACCTACTGTGGAAGAGACTATTCAATCAGTTCAAGAACAACTAGACTCCTTCATTAAAAATCATAAGAATATCAGAAACATCACAACTAGTAACATGAAAATGGTCCATAAAGTCTAGAAACTCCTAATGGAAACTCATAAGACAACTCTAAAAAGGAGAATGGATGCTTGCACTTTATACTTAGATAATCACATGTTAGAGGTTAAGAACCATGTCGCAAAGGGAATCAACTATCTGGATCAAATACTCTCTCTTGAAAAGAACTCCCTGACTGGAACTATTAGTGAAGAAGTCATAAATAGGGAGAATGTAATGATCAAGGCCAACATTGAAAATGTTGTTTAGGTTACCAATGTTATCAGAGGTTCATTAGGGCTTGACCAGTATACATATGATAATATTCATGTTGTTCCTGCCCTTATTCAAGAAGGACTATGTAATGAATAATATGGTGATCAGAGGGTAGAGCTATATGATGATCAAAGTGGCTCTCAGTTGGCTGAACCATCTGCTGCTGCTGAAATTCCTACATTTGGCCCCACTGCTGATCAGATAGTAAGAGCCGGAGGCAAGTCTGTTGTTGAAGAGGAGGAAGAGGTTAGAATCAGTAAGAAGAGGTACAAAAAAGAGATGGAGACCAGGCCAAACTTTGAAAAATGGAGTCCTCAATCAAGGACTATCATCTTGTCTGCCTGGGATCAAATCAAGGACCACAAGACTGATAGAGGAAAATTGTATAGCTCACTAGAATGGGCAAAATTATAAAGAAATGAAGAGGCTAGGAGGAAGTTTGGAAGAGACAAAAAGTCAAGTGTAGTGTCACCAGATGCTCTTGAGCCCAATAAGTACTTTTCTAAGCCATACAGTTATTTTGAGAGACAGAAGCTGAAAAAAACTGAAGCTGATGAAAAGGCTGCAAAGAAACCCAACAGGGGGATAGTTATCAAGGATCCTAAAACATGAAATGTTTTTGTTTTCCTTAAGGGCTCTAGGATTGTAAACATTATTATAAGCACGCAATCTATTTATGACTATTGTCTTAAATGATAATCATATTTTTGTGTGTGTATCAATTTATGTTCTTATATACTGTGAATGTTTATCTTTTGTATATGGAAGTGTATATCATTGACTGGGGTTCAGACTTTTTCAAATAAGGGGAGATTGTTAAGTTCATTGATCACAATGTCTTAGATTTGAAGAAGGCCCATAGGTCAATACACACATGAATGTATCTAATATATGTTCAATTTCATTGTATGTAGAATGAATACTATTATATTGATTAGATAGGAATTCAGAGTCACAATGACAGTTGGACTCAAGAAAGGTTGCTGAACAACTAAAAAATTTGGCTAAGTCCAAAAGCGTTGAGTGAGCTCACCTCACTCAACTCCAGAAAGGGAAAAGAATTGACAGAACTCTATACAGTCAAAGCCTCAGAGTGGCTGACTAGAAATCTATCTAAGGACAGAAGAATTGAGTGAAGGCATTTCACTCAACGCCTACTCAACTGGATTTCAGATCAAGTATAAAAGCGTTGAGTGAAGATAGGTCACTACAGGTACATCAGAGGCTTGAAGGAACAAGGCTCTGTAGATATCTTCTCAGCACAAGCAAAAACATACTGAGGATCTATTTTTATTGTTGAGAAGAAGTTAGGGCTGAGCTCATTCAGTCCAGGAAGAAGGCTCAGAGGACAGGTTCTCTAGAGAAAATCATCAATAAAACTTCCACTCTTTATTTAGGATATTTATTGATCTGATTTATAAGCATGAAATATAAAGGCTGAGTGGTAGGATTGTGGTGTGAATCTAAGATAGGGCTTCTGAGTCTGAGGTAGGATTTGAGTCAGATCTGAGTTGTATGAGACTTATTTGTTGGAGCATGGATTTTGCATCTCTTGATTTGAGAATAACAAATACCATAATGTATTTGATTTAGTATTTTGTGTGTTTATAGTGTGCAGGTTGTACAAGTTGAATGGGGAGACAAGTTCTCAGTCATGGGTATGATCCAGGGGTGTGTATACTTTAGAAAAAAAAGGATGAATTTTGTGTACTAAACTTCAAACGGCCATAACTTTCAATCCAAGAAGAGTTATGGAACGTGCCACCCCATTCTGAATAAGAACAAAGTCATCTATAATATGTAAAAGGTTTGGACCGCAAAAGTGAAATGGAGATATTGCTGGTGATAGTTACTATCGTCGGGCGATAGAGAAAATGACGTCAGCGTGACAAAGGCCATGTTCCACACGATCCAGCCACCAAATGCACTATTTGGAGGTATCATCAAGCGATATCTGATATCATCGGTGATAGCCCCATGATCAAATCATCCCACGGAAATCTCAAAATCATGGGATATGTGGCAGCCAGAAATGATATCACTGGAGGGCGATAGCCACTATCGCCGGGCGATATCTCAAAAATATAGAAAGGACGAATTCTTCTATGAAAAAAACAAATTTCATTACCTGGGGTATTATTTCCCATGCATTCCATCTAGAGAGCTCCAGCCTTCAGAAAACTCCCACTTTCCCAAGAACGTTCAAGAGCGAAGAAGAGACGGTTCGTGTGCAGCATCTCAGGCAATCTTTGTAAGGATTCAATGCCGTCTTCAGAGCTTCATTTTGAGGGAGTTTTTATTCTGAATTTCTATTTTGTAACTTATCTTATCATATTTGTAATTGATAGATAAATTGCCGCCTTGTGCGTGGCGTCTAGGTCTGTATGTGGCTTAGGAGGAAATCGTTGTCTTGTGTGTGGCGTTTAGGTCCTTGTGTGACTTAGGGAGTTTTCGCTGCCTTATATACGATGACTATATCATGGTGAGATCTATGGGAGGCTAGTAGCAAGATCTAGGGAGAGATACGCTATAGCCGACCGGTTCTTGGTAGAAGGACCGGCGAAATCAAAAGGAGTTTATATTTTTCATAGCCTCAATCTCTAGCTTTATAGAGATACATTGTATTTTGTAATTAATTTCTTATGAAATAAAATCATGTCATTTATTGTCTCATTATATTGATTTTATTTTCATATCATAAAATGTTTTAAATAGTGATATCGCTAAGAGTAGTAAAGTAATATTAAATTCCGCAATTTCCTAAAAAGTAATCTTTAATATAATATTTTTGTTTAAATATAAAGGAAAATATAATTTCATATAAAATATTTCATAACTTCATTAATTAACTCTAATATTTTATTTAAGAATAAAAATTCCATAAAACCCTTATTCACCCCCCCCCCCCCACCCCCCTCTAAGGGCATCGTATGATCCAACATATGGTATTTGAGCAAGGTTATTTGAAAATGGCTTCACAACCGAGAATAATGGCGCTTCATGATCTCGCAACCACTAGAGGCGATGAAATTTTATTAAATGAAAAATATTTAGCACCACCATTATTTATGGGTGAAAACTATAAAAGATGGAAAATTTTAATGGAAATTTTCTTAAATTTTTAGATGAAAAAGTTTGGAATATTACAATTAAAGAGCCCCCAATTATTTTAAATAGAATTGAAACGGTTTTAAATTCTAAATCATTAAATAGTTTATTTTCTGCACTAGCTCAAAATATTTTCAAACTTATTTATACATTTCATACTGCTTATGAAGTCTGGAAATATCTTAAGAATTTTTGTTGGAAATATTGTCGTTCAATGTTCCCTAGATTTGAAGAGGTATCACCATCAATACTAAGAGCATAGATGTATTTGATGCATGCTCTAAGTTCAATGTATGCAGGATATTCTTTGTCACAATGATTAGACAGGTTGTCTAAGCGATAGTGACAGGTAGACATAGGAAGAATGCTGGGAAGACAGAAATTTTTTTAAGTCCACAGGTGGTGAGTGAAGCCAGTTCACTCAACGCTAGATGAGAAGAAACACTGAGTAAAGTATGGGCAGTCAAAACCTTACTATTGACAAGGCAGAAATTTCTCTAAGCCCACAAGCATTGAGTGAAGGCAGTTCACTCAACGTCATATAACAAGAGGCGTCAAGTAAAGCTCAGATAGTCAAGCTTCGATATTGGCAGGGAAGAAATCTTGCTAAGTCTAGAATCGTTGAGTGAAGCTAGTTCACTCAACGCCACGCTCAGAAAGAATCGACAGAACAAACTTCAGTCAAAGCCTCAAAAGATATAGGCAAAAAATCTGTCTAAGTCCAAATGCGTTGAGTGAGGACAGTTCACTCAATGCTAACTCAATAGAAAAATCAGCTAAGTACAGAAGCGTTGAGTGAAGGCAATTTAATCAATGCATCATCGAGAAGATAGGCAAAGGCAGAAAGCATTGAGTGAAGACAACTCACTCAACGCCTTCATACTGATAAAAATGAACTAAGTAATGAAGCGTAAAGTGAAGGCTATTCGCTCAACGCCTCATCAATATGGCAGGAAAGTCAAGTATGTATTGAGTGATGAAGGCTCACTCAACGCACTCAACACTATTAACAAAAGTTTGTCTAATGACAAAAGCGTTGAGTGAAGCCAACGCACTCAACAAATATCAACCAAAAGTTTGTCTAAGGACAAAAGCGTTGAGTGAAGCCAACGCACTCAACGCCTATCAACAAAAAGTTTGTCTAAGGACAAAAGCATTTAGTGAAGGCTGTTCACTTAATGCTTCCTCAATAGAAATATTGGATAAGTCAAAATTCGTCGAGTGATGACTAATCGCTCAATGCCTAGTGAGATAGAAATCTGTCTAAGTGTTTTTGCGTTGAGTGAAGGTTGTTCACTCAACGCCTATACTAAATTTCTTAAATTTGGCTAAGTCCACATATGCTAACGTCAGTAAAATTCAAAATCGTTATGGGAAGTCTATAGTACACGACAAACGGCGTCGCAGGCCTACTGTACGACATTTATTGATAAATCTAAGTTGCAGCCAACAACTATTGTTGGTCCCGAGGCTCAAAGAGCCATTAGACGGCGGAAGATAAAAAATATTCTAATCGGCGAGAAAAGATTAACTTTTCTAGATCGATTTTTGAAAAGGGGCAGAACTTCATCTTCTTCCTCTCGACATTTTTGCAAAGCTAGAAGAAGTTCAAACTTTTCATCTGAGAGTTCAAGAAGGTAGATTTTGCGATTCTCACATCCAATAGCAAGTTAAGAGAAACATCTCTGAGAAAGAAGAAGCAGCAAGACCTAACCCTAAATGCAACAGATCTGTTGATACAAGATAGTTGTTGCCATTTTTCACCTGCAACAGCAAGTTCAGAGAAACTCTTTGAGAAAGAACGAGCAGCAAGGGATAACCCTAGCTGCAGCCACTTCACAGCCCTAGCAGATAATTCCTGAAGAACACTTTTAGGAGTTGTGAAGAAGAATATAGGACTGAGTTTCTTTCTCATTTTAGGAAGAATCAGTGCTCTACAAGATTCTTCTCAGCACAAGCCAAGTCAACTTGAAGATCAACCATCTTATTGTTGTGAAGGAGATAGAATAGAGCTTTCTCAGTTCAGGAAGAAACATGCTCAGAGAATCATCTCTCTGGAATCAAGGTTAGGGATGAGTTATTCACAGTCCAAAAAGGCAAGCTCAGAGAATATTTCTCTGGAGTAAAATCAACACCAACCAACCTTTCTTTTTATAAGATCCCTATTGTGGATCTAAGGTATGGCCTTTGTCCTGAGGTAGGATCTGTTTCAAATTTGAGGTAAGAGAATCATTCTCTCTGAGTTATAGGGCCTTTGTGCCGGAGTTGTAGGATCCTTTTATGGATCTGAGGTAGGACCTTTGTGCCTGAGCTATAGGAGAGTCATTCTCTCTGAGTTCTAGGGCTATCCTCACAGCTTGAGTGTAGGACTATTAACTTAGTTTTAGGTAGGTGATCTTTGAATCACTGAGCTGTAGGATCAAAGCTTGCTCTGAGTTATAGGGCTTTGTACCTAAGGTAGTTCTTGGAGGAGACTGAGAGATCCTGAGGAATCTGTGTTGTATGCTCTTTGGAGCCAAGATTGGAGAAGTTGCCTTGTATAATAAACTATTATAAAGGTGGGAGGGACAGTGTATGTACCCATAATATGGGGAACCACTATAAATCTTGTGTGTGTTGTTGTTGATTGTCTTGAAAGCTAAATATAACTAAATCACAACACACCTAATATAGGAAAAATATAAAAAAGTCCTAGAACCCATTCACCACCACCAACCCCCCCCCCCCCTCTAGGTGTTAGCTACTCTTAAAACTAAAGACTTTCAAGTGGTATCAGAGGGAGGTTGCTCAAAAAGGATTTAATAGTCAAAGTTGATCTCCAAGTGTTGCTAAAAGAATTGTCCTTATGGGTTCAGGAGAGAACCATAAGGATTGGAGCTCAATGAAGCTTCAAGTATGTAGAAAGGAAAACTTTGGGATTTTGAAAGAGAGGGTCAGGCTATTCATAGAAGCCTCAGGTCATAGGATCTTCATTACAGTCCAAGAAGGACCTTTCAACCCCATGATGGTCTCTATCTTAGATGCAAATGTCCAGACTCCAAAGAAGTACACTGAAATGACTAGGGATGAAGTCATCTTAGCTACTATGGGCACAGAACATCATTGTTAGTGCCATAGATGATTCAACCTTCCAGAACTTGGTCCACTGCAAGATAGTTAAAGAGATGTGGGATCCTCTTATTGTCTACATGGAAGGGACAGAGGAGGTGAGGGATGACAGGAAATCCCTTCTGAATCAACAGTATGAAGCATTCAAGTAGGGGAAGAAGGATTCCATAGTTGATTGCTATGAGAAGTTCTTCATGATAGTGAACAGTCTGATCACGTATGGCAGACAGTTCTCTAACTATGAGCTAAATGACAAGTTCTTGAGATCCCTTAACAAGGAATGGGAAATCAAGATCTGTGCTATCAGAGAAGTTAGCAATCTGGCCAACACATTGCCCCATAATCTGTTTGGGAAGCTGCTTGTAACATCCCATTTCCTATTAGACCCCTTAACTTTGATTAGGTTAGGACATGTGGTGGGGTTATGGGTTTAGGCTAGGTTTGACCCATGGAGATAGGGTGTAGTCACGCAGGGCCCACTATAGGGCCCAAGTCAATTCAAGTCAAACAAGCCCAAATTGGAATTTTAGCTACACCTTGCGCCCCACCACTATGCTCATAACCCTAAAAGCAATCTAAGTGAACCAAAAGACACATCATTGGGTCACCCATTGACCCAAGTTGACCCAAGTCAACCCTAACCCTAAATTGGTGAAACTCACACTTATAGGCCCAATTAGCCCAAGTGAGGCGCCACCATGGCCCAACCTTAATTGGGTGGTGCCATAGGGTCCATGACCATCAAGTGGGGCCAGTCCACTCATCAAGTTGACCCAAGTCAACCCTAACCCTAATTTGGTCAAATCCACATATATGAGCCCAATTAGCCCAAGTGGGGCACCACCATGACCCAACCCATGTTGGGTGGTGTCATAGGGTCAATGACCATCAAGTAGGGCCAGCCCACTCATCAAGTTGACAAAAGTCAACCCTAATCCTAATTTGGTCAAATCCACACATAAGAGCTCAATTTTCCCAAATGGGGCACCACCATGACCCAACCCATGTTGGGTGGTGTCATAGGGTCCATGACCATCAAGTGGGGCCAGCCCACTCATCAGGTTGACCAAGTCAACCCAAAAAGTCAACATGAAGACTAAAGAAGGAAAAGAGAGGCCAAGCCTAATCTTAATGGGCTAAGCCCATGAGCCAAGGCCCATCATCATCCTAAGTGATCATTTACTGCCCCTACCCTCTGGATTTGGAGAGAGATGACTTGCATGGGAGTAGTTTAGGAATTTGCTAAGTGGAGGAGAGAGAAAAGAGAGGAAAATGGGGATGAAGGCCATGTGGCCCTCCTCTTCTCTTCCCAAGCACACATCTGAACCACAGCAGTAATTCCTAACCTTTCCAGCTCAATTACATGCCACTTGGAGCTAAGGAGGAGCAACCAAAGCTCTTGGTTCTCCTCCCCTCCCTCTATGCTAGCCTCTTAGATCGTTTAGGAGAGATATCGGGCTCAATTGAGCCCAATCCCATGAGAGGATTTCATGAATTTTCCATTTTTAATAGAGTTCGGGTTTGCCGTAAACCGCCGCCTCCGGCGGCCAAGTCACTGCCAAACGTTAGCCTCCACCTCAACGGATGTGGTGGTGGTGGTGCCCGGACATGAGGTGGCTGAGTGGCTTGGAAAAGCCAAATCAAGGCGGTTTAGGTCGGGGCAATCTGGAGCGTCGGCTGGTTGGAGAAGATGATGGGATGTCGTTGAAATTAAGAGATTTAAATTATTGTTATTATTATTTAAATAGTGTATTATTTGGCACATATTTACAGTCACCTTGCATGAAATATTTAGGTCTCTTAGAGGCATTTTCATAAATGATGCTCAACATGAAAAAGGTAGATCTAGGTCTTACCTTTAAATTTACATCCTAAAGTTGTAATTTAGAGCACTACAGCTCCCTATAGGGTCATTCTATTAAAACTGGTCCTAGGCTAGGGTAGATTTTTAAATGAGTGCCAAAGCCAAACCCTAAGTCCACATGTCATGATATTTTTTTCCATGTATGTGATTAGGTTAGACTTAGGTACTGACCAAAAATCAAAATTTTTGGAAAGTATTTTTCTATAATTCTTGGAGAAATTTCAATTATTAAATGATTTGAATTTTGGGAGATTCCCCACTCCAAATGCCACCAAATTTGGGTGGCATGGCCATTAGGTCATTAGATGATAATGGCAGAAATTTCAGGCCATTTGGACCTCTGCATGTTTGGGAAATCCCACATGCATGATGGAGGTGTAATTGTAAAAGGTGAGCCATTAGTAGAAATGGGGAAATGGGGAATTAGCCCATTTGGACAAATGCATGTCAATGAAAGTTTGGACAGAGGCTTATCGGGATGAAATACACCTCACATAGGAAGGTTGGCATTTTTGGGATCAAAAATCCCATTATTTTGATTTATTGGAAAATAGGCTTGTTTAGAAATAAATTTGGAAAATAGGGCTACTGATTTTATTAAATTCTAAAATTTTGTTAAAAGCCCTAATAGGACATTATATATCTCTGGAAAAATCTATGAGCTTGTTTGAGAAATTTATCTTGTATTTTTAGTAGATTTACCATTTTGCCCCTTTTGAAAATTAATTAAAAGAAAAGGAATTTACTGTTGAAATATTATGGAAAAATGTATGGTATCCTATTTCTGTGATTCAACCCAGTATTATTATTTGAGATGTTTTGGATGATTATTTATGCTGAAAACCCTAGTAGTGGCATTTTGGTAATAATGTTCATATGCAATTATGTTAGGTCAAATCACTGACTAGGATCATGAACTTTGTCTTGAACATTATTATTATATCAATATTGATCACCAGTAATTTTCCAAGAATTTTTGGTTGTATATTTTAGGTACTTCATTTGGAAAATGGATTAATTATGGATTTAATCATGAAAAGAAAATGTATGGTAATTCAAAGAGAAAATTTTAGATTCTTGGTAGACATTCATATTCAACCTAGATGAACTCCATGTAAATTACTTAGGCATGTTGGACCATTGGATAAGGTAGTCCATATACAAAGTGACCTAGCTCACTTAATCAAATGATTTAATTTAAGACCCTAAATACTTAGAAAAATGGTGAAATCATAAAGGGTCAAATTCACACATAAGATAAACTCATGATAAATATTTAGGGGCATTTGGCCCAAGGGAATGAGAGTCATATCACATGGGTTAATGTTAGGTCATGGGCAGTGTATTGCTAAAGTAGTGTATAACACTAGGACCTACAGGGGGATATGAAAAGTGGTTAGAAGGAAAACTATATTGGGAAGTTGAAACCCTGGTTGGTGTCCAATAGGTCATTACTTGGTAGCGAGTGCTAGAGTACAAAACCCTAAGGTGTGTAACTAGAATGAAGACCAGTGGAAGACCGACGTTCTCCTAATAATACCATAAGTCGTAAACTCCACATGCAGAGTAACATCGAGAATGAGTATAATAATGGGTAAACACTAATAATAGTAAGTGTCCTTGAGAAAGGGAACTTTAGGTTTCATGCTCATCTTGGTTCCTAGTGCCCCTGAGACCCCTTCACTGGGCATGCCCTAGGCAGTCCAAGGATTAACCCTAAACTGTTATGTATAACAAGAATTAGACAAGAGTAGTCTAAAAAGTTAAGGGTATTATGTGACAAACTCACCCGTATAGGGTTGGAGGGATTCAGGACGGGTTTAGTCCTGCGAGCTGGAGGCTTTGGTGTTTTATATAGGACGGTTTTAGTCCTACGAGCTAGAGGCTTGGGTGTTTGATACAGGACGGGTTTAGTCCTGCGAGCTGGAGGCTCGGATATTTGGATACAGGATGGGTTTAGTCCTGCAAGCTGGAGGCTCGGGAGGTTTATTTCAGGACGGGTTGGTCCTGCGAGCTGGAGGCTCGGGTTGAGATACCTTGGATGTGCATAAAAACAAAACTAGTGGCGGGTCATGCGGTACTGGGCCAATCATCACACCAATGGCAGTACGGTGACTCAGGTGAGGTGTGAGGGTTTGAGGGGCCAGAAGGTTATTTATACTGTGGTCTGAAGGATAATCCCCGAAAACGCACACCCGACCTTAAAGACTGGCGGGCTTATCAGCATTAGTACTTGGTGACTCTGGTGTATTCTTTAGAGGCGTACAGAATGTCTAGGCCTGGTAGTGTATATACCCGCCTAGGAGTGGAGATGCCCGCTCCACTGCTGTCATAGCCACAATGGTGGTACCTGAGAGTTAAGCTAACTCCAAAAAATGGGAACTAAAGGTCTGTGTGCACAGAGTCGTGTGTGTGAGTTGTACTTGTATGAATCATTACCCGCATACCATATCATACATGCATACTTAGGACATACACACCATAGATCCATATCATATAAATTAGTATGGGCTCTTTTATATGATAAGTTACATTTGTGAAACCTTAACTTATAAGTTTGTATGGGCATTCATATAAGTTAAGGTGCTTCTATGATGTTAGTGTAGTAGCTAGTTTACTTTTCTGCTCAATACTTTACTCTACTTACCGCACTTCTTTTCAGTACTGTTTTTACTTCTTTACTTGTACTATATAGAACTGCTAAAGTAGAGATATACTTGTTATTATATATATATATATGATAGATTAAATCCACTGTCACCTGCTTTCCTTCTATACCCTTTGTTGTCCTCTACTTCGTCCTCCCGCTCGATACCTAGGAGTCGCGGGGGTGAGGTGAGGACGACAATGGCTAAGTCTTTATGACTAACGGTTGGTTGTGACCGTATCATTTTAGGGGCTCGAGGAGATGGAGCACCAGCACGACCAGCAGGACGAGGTGGAAGGACATGAGGAGCTGGTACCACCTACTACTACTGCAGCCCGGCATCAGGTGATGTTGCATGTACTGATGATAGATTAGCTTCCGCTAAGTTAGATTTTATGAGAGAGAGATTTGATTACTATATACAGAGCATAAGCCCTTTTCTCTTTCATTCTGTACTCATTGTGGACTATTGTATATCTCACTTTATTTATATTATGATGATGTTGTGATGTGGACTTGATATATAATTGCTTATATTTCTTCTATTCTTGATTGGCTAAATAGGTTGAATGATCATACTAGCCGGCAGGATCGATGTCTTGCGGTGTCGACTAAGCCATGTGTTAGTGTCACCGTAAGGCATGGGTTCTGGGCATAAGACTGGGTTACTTCCTTAGTAAGGGAAAAGGGGTCTTAAACTGCTATCCCATGAGATGCACCTGAACTCCAGGAAGGTTGAAGAGGATGCTGCCAGTTCTCATGACAAAGAGAAGTTTGTGGCCTTCAGAACTGAAGCCATAAGAAGAAGCAGGAGAAAGACTCCTTCTCCACCAAGGAGTGTTACAAAGTCAGAAAGCTCAGATCCCAGCTCCTCTGGGACAGAACAATCAAATGGAGAACCAGCACTATTCTCCAAGCAGTTCAAGATGTTGTTGAGTAGAATGAGACAGTGGAAGAACAATGGCTCTTCTAGCTCCACCTCAAAGAATCCTTACTCTAGCAAGGACAAATCCATAAATGACCCCTCTAGGGAAAGGTATGACTCCAAACATAACAAACATGTTAAGTCTAATGTTGTTTGATACTGTTACAACAGAAGTGGACATGTCATTGCTGATTGTCCAGATAAGAAGAAGGAGTGGATGAGGTCTGAAGGCAAAAAGCATCACATGGACAAGAAGACTGAAAAGAGTTTCTTGGCCAAGAAGAAAGTCAGCCTATCAGATAGTGATTCTTAGTCTTCAAATTTAGATGAAGAGGATGCCTACATTGGTATCATGTCCATTAAAGAAGAGGTTGATCATCCAACTGCCCCATCAGGCATAAGGGCTCCACAGTCCTCAGATGATAGTGGTTGTGGAGATGATGAGGAATTCAGTCTCATGGCCACATAAGAAGAAAATCAGGAAAACCCTACTTCTGATGAGGTACACTCTATCCCTAGTTCTTCTTCTACCTATGAGTCTGGCTCAGTCTCTGAATCATCCGCTTCCTCTAATGGGAATGATGGTTCAGAATCTGAAAATGATGTCAATCAATTGATTGACAATTATGGTGCCCTTATGGATGCTTTGAAAAGAAGTAAGAAGTTGGCCAAAAAGCAGGCTGAGGAGATTAACTCTCTAAAGCTAGTTGTTTCCCAGCAGTCTGATTCAGCATCTTTACTGGAACAGAAAATGAGGGAAGTCAGCCAACTAAAGGCCATCTCATTCATCTAGATTAGGACCATCAGCCACAAGAACAAGTTCAGTATGGATCTTGAAGAGAAACTCCAGAGGGAGAAAAGAATTGTGGCTAGTTTCTCAAATCCCAATATAGTGTTACCACTGATTGACTCCTTCACCTCTCAAAAATAAGAGAGGTTTAGGGTTTAAGTGTGTTGGAACCCTAGTTCTGATTTGGGCAATGATCACTATTAGGATGTATTAGATTAACCCAATATGTATAGTCAAGGGTCATAGGATTATTTTCAGGTTTGCTCCTTCAGAAAAATTCCAGAGAAGTTCAGATTTGAAGTTCAGAAATTCAGCTCAAAGAAATTCTCCGAGCTCAGTTCAACGAACTCTGAGCTCTGCTCAAAGAAAGCTATAAAACTCAGTTCAACGATTATGCAGTTCACATTCTCTGAGCTCAGTTCGACGAACTCCGAGCTGAGCTCAACGAACTCCGAGCTGAGCTCAACAAACTCCGAGCTGAGATCAACGAACTCCGGGCCCAGTTTGAAGAAAGCTTTAAAATTGAGATCAATGATTTATTTGTAGTGTGCATGTAGAATCATTTACAGCTGGCCGAATTAATTAAGGATTAATTAAATACGATTATAGCTATCAGATTTAATGCTATATATTCTTATGAATATAGCTATTTGGAGGCTGCATTAATTATGGATTAAATCAGGATTTAATGCTAATTGATTCCCAAAACAATTACCATTCTCGGGAATGATTCAGCCATTACAGACAAAATAAATTCAAATGTTTGAATTTTGTTCAGACAATATATAGAGATATTATTCTATAGATACAAAACACAAAAAGGGAAGAATAAGAAGCAGAGAGTGAGAGAAACAAAAATATACAGAGTTCTTCTTCTTCATCTACTTCAGGCTTTCAAGGGACAACTCATCAACATCAATCCAAGAAGCTTCTGAAGATCTTCAAGCATACTGAAGGCCTACACCCTGAAGTAAAGCTTCCACTCCTGAATTACTCTATATCTCAGGGGGAGCTTTGACAACATCAAGCAATCCACTAAAGTTTTCTCAGTTGTTTGAGAAAGAGAAGACAATATCACATCTTCCATCCCATTGTACACAGGGTTTTTACTCCCTTCAAAAGTTAACCACTTGGTTCTTAAGTCTCCTTATAAAAATACTTAGCTTAGTTTTTAGGCACCTGATCAAAAGCCTAAAGGGTTGTGAGATCTCCCTTCAAATAGATTTTGTGGTGATAGGGCACCAGAGCAAAAACCTGTTGGTGATAGAGCACCTGATCAAAAACCTTTAGTGGATTCCTACCAGGGTGGTAGAAGAGTGGATGCACCCAGTTTTGGGGAACCACTATAATCCTTGTGTCATCTGTGTGCTTGCTCATTTTCTTTATTTTTATGTGTTGTGATCTTCTATTAAATATACTCTAGTGTAAAGATAAGATCTATCCTTTCTTTCAAAGTGGAATTCTAGAGTTGCTCATTCCAAAGGGAAAGGCAGAGCTCCTGTAGTTCTGTAGGCCACCTTTCACAAGTTAATCCTCCCTTCCAATAGGTATGACCAAGACAGAATGTATGGTCACTAAAAGAATGGAAATTTAACTTGTAAGAGTACAAGTGTGTTGGTACCCTAGTTTGATTTGAGTTCAGTCCTCTCCTTTGTGCTCCTTGACCCAAGAAATATCTATGGTCAATGGTTAGGAGTCTAGCTGTAGAGTCCTCGCTTTTCCAAATTGAGAATTTGGTTAAGTAGTTTTTTCGTTCGACCATAGTCGAACGCCGTTCGACTATCGTCTATCGACTGATCGACGATCGTCTATCAGTTGGTCGACGCTTTGGTCTGCGCTGATAGTTCGACTATCTGTTGATAGGTCGACTATCTGTTCTGCGCTGATAGTTCGACTATCGGTTGATAGATCGACTATCTGTTCTGCGCTGGTAGTTCGACTATCGGTTGATAGGTCGACTATCTGTTCTGCGCTGGTAGTTCAACTATCGGTTGATAGGTCGACTATCTGTTCTGCGCTGATAGTTCGACTATCTGTTGATAGATCGACTATCTGGTTTGTTGTGATAGTTCGACTATCTGTTGATAGGTCGACTATCTGTCTTCTGAGGTAGGTCGACTATCTGCTTGATAGGTCGACTATCTCTGTGCGCTTGATAGTTCGACTATCTGTCCTGATAGATCGACTATCTGGTAGTTCGACTATCTGCTCTGATAGATCGACTATCTCCCGAGGTAGTTCGACTATCTTCTTTGATAGGTCGACTATCTGGATCGTTCGACTATCTGCCCGATAGATCGACGATCTCCGTGCGTCGGTCGACGATCTCCGAAGGTCGTTCGACGCTTTCTGCCTGCTTGTGTATTTTGTATTTATTTATTATATTTAATTATTTAATACATTTTCTGGCACGATATTTCAAGCTGTATGATAAATTTTCCAGGCATTATTTACTTCATTCTATTTGCCTGAGTTCAAATCTTTTAAGATAAAGTTGTTTGTCTTATTAGCTGTCATTTAAATTACTTTATCTGCTGTCAACCCCTTTATAGCCGTTGGACTGAAAAGTCTTCTTCTTTGCTATAAAGAGTTAGTTTCTGATGTGACTTTATTTAGTCCTCTGTTTATTTGATTTAAACCTGCAGCTTCTTAGAAAGAGATTTATTCCTTTTTATGGAATGTATTGCTGCAGAGATATTTCTGTCTTCTTGATATTTACAGCCCAGGTCTCAAGGCTCACAAGAAGACAAAGAATTCAAATGGAAGAGAGCCGTTGCTTGCTGCTAATATTTAAAGAACCCTTTGCAGAAGGATTCAAGCTAGTTTTAGAGTTAACAGAAGTGCTACACACATATTCAAAAGCACTCAAGCCTTCTTCAAGCTCAAGCTGCCTGCTCTCAGCAAACTCCATCTATCTGAGAAGTGTTAAGATCTTCATCTCTTCTTCACCTGAGTTCTCCTGCTTTCAGGAAGTTCAACTCAGAGTTTCTTTGAAGAAGAAGAAGAAGATTGCTGCTTGAAGACTGTTTCTTTTTATTGTTTACTTTCTTCTTGTAGCTCTTTCCTTCAGTATTTTCTGAAGAGTTTCTGCACTGAAGCAAGACTTCACCTGGACATCTTTGAGCCAGGGGGAGCCTTGATTCTTTAGAGCATTCTAGCTCAGTGCAAGCTTTTTGTGCTTCTCTAATCTATTGAAAAATAGAGAAGACATCTTAACCTTCTTCCCCCTCCTGTACAGGGTTATTACTCCCTTCAAAAGTATCCCTTGGTGGCAGGGCACCTGATCAAAAACCTGTGCTTGGTTTTTAGACACCTGATCAAAAGTCTAAAGGGTTTCTGAATCTACCTGAAGCAGATTCTGTTGGTGGCAGGGCACCTGATCAAAAACCTGAGTGGATTCCTACCGTGTGGGTAGAAGAGTGGACGTACCCAAGTTGTTTGGGGAACCACTATAAATCTCCTTGTGTCGTCTGGATTCAATTGTTTAATTCATGTACTGTGGCTGTGAATAGATATAACTAGGTTGCTAGTTGCTGTTTAGGTTTTCCAAGCTTTAACTGTAATTACAGTTAGCCTGTGTTTGCACATCACTTGTGTTAGGCTTTAAGGTTAAATCAAAATCTATAATCTCTTCATTCCGCACTTCACTCCAAGGGAGTTGGGTAGACAGTTAAGTTTTGTATTGTGCAAAATTTGATTACTCTATTCACCCCCCCTCTAGAGTAGTATCTATCCCTTCACTTTCAAAGTGTATCTTATAATAGAAGAAGAAAGTGCATGGGTTTGAGTGCACTGAAGGCTCCCCATGAAGCAGTCCAAATGGCCTATTATGGACCATTTGTATTTGGTGCTTCAGCCCCACACTCAAGGATAAGGCAGTGGCCTATTCTCAAGTTCCACCAGTAACCACCTTAACCAAGGGGAAGTCAGTAAGTAAGGATCACTTGGTTGTCTCTAATGCCGTCAACAACATGTCAACTGCAAAGAAGACTATTGTCTATAAAACTTAGAATAATCCTTGTGCATCCTCTGACAAACTCACCTTCAGTCAAATTCTTGCTGAAAGAAATAAAGAGAAATCTACTGCTCTCCCTTCTAAATAGGCAGCTAGGGATAGTTATTCAAAAGAGGAGATACAACATCTATGAGTGTTGGGGATGTGGTAAAGTGGGACATTTTGCCATAGATTGTTGGCACAACCCTTGTATGCCAAGGGCAAAGGTAAGTTTTCCTAACATGACTGCTATAGGTAGACATGTGCATTTTCAAGCTAACAAGAACTAGGACCCAATCCATTTTGGGGTCCTAAGGTATTTTAATCTGTGTTTGCAAGATATTCCAAGTGCCCACATAATGCAAATATGGTAATTGGACAGAGGATGTTCCTGGCATAAGACTGAAATAAGGAGCTATCTTAAGGATCATACTCCAGTGAGGAATGGACCTAAGATCTGCAGTTGGGAAGTTAGATATGGGTAAATTAACCATCAAGGATACTCCTCCTACTGTCCAAGAGGAAAAGGATGTTGTGTGCATTCCTAAAGAAGGTTGTACTCATCACAGAGGTAAGCACAGTAAGAAGCTCTTCTGAGAGCAGTATGGAAGAGATATATGATCCTCAGCTATTAGATTCTTCTGAGGAAATAAAAAGAGATAAGAAGGCTCAGATTTCAATATCTTCTGAACCTACAGCAAATAATGTCCAAGTCAGTGGGTATTGTGGACAGGATCTATGCAAATATTGAGGGGGAGACTGATAAGCTAGATGCTCCTATTGAGGGGGAGCTAGTACAGTCTGGTATGTTGGACAAGCTTGAGTCTTACCTAGAGTATCTCCAACATAGAATAGATTAGAAGAATTCTACTAAAGATCAGAATGTCCCTATAGACAATGTTGGGGTTGAGGGGGATACTGCCCAGATGGTTGCACCTACTATAGGAGAGCAAGTACAATCAGTTAAAGAACAACTAGATTGCTCCAGCTATAGTTGATACAAGTCAGCAAATTCCTGTGGAAAATGCAGAGATTGATGGGGAGATTTCAACAGAACTCCCTGCTCAAGAAGATGAGAATGTCATTTAAATTTCAGGGGATAGTGATCTATCTGGATGAAAAGATAGATCAGGCAAAAACCTCCCTGACTGCAGCTATATCTGAAGAAGTCATAAAGGGGGTAGATAGTGATCAAAGAGAAGATCAATGTGATGAACAAGATGGTGCTCAATGGGCTGAACCCTCTTATACTGCTACTGATCAGATAGCTGGAGCCAGAGGCAAATCTATTGTTGAAGAAGAGGAAGAGATCTGGATCAGCAAAAAGAGACTTTGCAAGGTGCAAGGAAGATAGGAAAAGCAAGGATGGAACTTGTCTATTCAAAGAGAGAAGGTTGATTTCATGGAGTAGCAAGAAGCAGACCAGTATGACTATATCTACTGTTGAGTTAGAATACATAGTTGCAGGGAGCTCTTGTGCACAACTTCTGTGGATACAACATCAGCTAGAGGACTACAATATCAAGGTAAGTCATTCACCCTTATAGTGTAACTCATCCAGTGAAATTTCTATTGCTAAGATTCCTGTCTCACATAGTAGGACTAAGCTTATAGAAATTAGATATCATTCTATTAGAGATCATATAGAAAGTGAAGACATTTGCCTTGAATTTGTCCCCACTGACAATCAAGTTGTTGATATCTCCATTAAGTCATTGGATGAGGCTAAGTTCAATTCTTTCAAAATTGAGTTAGGAATGTTTAATGTTGAATGACTAATGTACATTAAGTGTTTCAAATATAGATATACATGTCTATATTTTTGTTTTCAAGCCATATTGATTTCTATCTGCCTAATTATTAAAGTATAACTTTAGCAAGGTCAGAAAAATAGTTAGCAGTTAATCACTTTAATTAGCTAGGTTAAAATTCAGTGAGATCAGCTGAATCAGCTGAGAAAGATACAGTGTAGGATAAGAATAATGTTCCTCCAAAAATAATGATGTAGTTGAGGGGTAGCATTCACATGTTCCTACTCAGGATGAGGTCATTCCATCCACCCAATTGGCTGAGGAATCAACTCTTCCTTAGCATGATGGTCAAAAGGACCAAGAGTATAATTCACCCATGATCCTTTATTCACCCTCAAGAGATGAATGCTTATTGAAGAAGCCAGAAAGGTGGAGCAGTGTAAGAGCAATGACTTGACATGTTGAGTTAGTGCATAATACTTGGAATAATTCAAGTCGTATGAGGAGAGCAACGACTACTTGTTGAGTCAGTGCATAATACTTGGAAACTTTCAAGTGGTATGAGGAGAGCAATGACTTGACATGTTAAGTCACTGCATTAAACTGGGAACTTTTGACAAGCTATAGTTGCTAGCTTACATTTGCTTAGTTGATATGTTTATGTATTAATGCATCTTAGTATTGTTGTGTATTCTACCTTCTTCAAATAGGGGGAGATTGTTGGGAATATTGCCCTTCAATGTTCCCTGGATTTGAAGAGGCATCACCATCAATAGTAAGAGCATAGATGTATTTGATGTATGCTCTAAGTTCAATGTGTGCAGGATGTTCTTTGTCATAATGATTAGACTGGTTGTCTAAGTGATAGTGACAGGTGGACATAAGGAAGAATGCTGGGAAGGAAGAAATTTGTCTAAGTCTATAGGCATTGAGTGAAGCCAGTTCACTCAACGTCAGATGATAAGAAGTGATGAGTAAAGCATGGGCATTCAAAACCTGACTATTGATAAGATAAAAATTTGTCCTAAGTCCACAGGCGTTGATTGAAGGTTGTTCACTCAACGCCATATAACAAGAAGCGTCGAGTAAAGCTTAGACAGTCAAAGCTTCAGCATTGGCAAGGAAGAAATCTGGCTAAGTCTAGAAGGGTTGAGTGAAGCCAGTTCACTCAACACCAAGCTTAGAAAGTGAAAGTCTTGTTTTCAAGGTTAGCTAAACACCTAGAGGGGGGTGAATAGGTTTTTGTCTCTCTTTAAGTTTTCTAACTTGTTTTCTGATTTTTGTGTCTGTGATTAGGTTAATTATCAACTTTAAAGAACATTCACAGACGACACAGCAATTTTATAGTGGTTGACCAATCTCTGGTACATCTACTGTCCCTTTGCGCCTATCTAATTGTGTGTTAGATTCGGCTCTCCCTCAAAAACTCAGTTACTCAATAGCCTACAGCACAGATCCCGCAGGACAACATAGGCCACACAGACCTAACAATTATGCACTAAGACAACCACAGATCACAAAGACCTTTCACTAGGCACACAGCCAAACACAGGTCACAAAGACCTTAGCCTTTATAATATAGGCTTACAACTACAGATTCATAAAGAATCTAAACAAAAGAACAAGAAAGATTGTATGATTAAACACCAGATTAAGAACTTTGTGTCTCCTTCTTCTTGGACTGAGCATATATCAATCTAACCAATTACTGTTGAAGATAATAGGTAGGCAGTAGATTCTTTCTTCAAACAGCTAACCTTCCTTCTACAGAATCTTATAGATCTGCGACCTCAGAATGAATTCCGATCCTGCTGTTGTAGATGATAATTGCTCCAGCTATCTCTCAGAATGAATTCCGATCCTGCTGTTGTAGATGGTAATTGCTCCAGCTATCTCCTTCTCAGCAAGGTTCTCTGTGTAAAAATCCTCCTTCAGGCTCGACAAAAATGGCGAGAAAGAAGATGATGTTCGCCCGCCCTTCTTATTATTTTCAGAAAACCTAGATGAGGAATCAATTATTGTTGTTTCTTGAGCCGATTATCTTACTTTTATACTCTGAATGCCAATTGAGTAGTGGGTCCTACCACTAGGATTGATGGTTGAGATTAAGCCATCCAGCACATGCTTTCCATTTAATCTTGATTTAACGGCTCCTTGTTGTTTGTGGGTCCCAGCACTTTATGATGGAAATATTTCTTGGAAAGTGCAGAAGATGATGACAGCTGGCCGCCAATGTCTCGGATAGCAATTCCGCACCATTTCAAATTTGGTTGATAATTTGACATTGCTGAGGTCAGCATGACTCAGCATCTCTGGACTTAGACAAATTTCAATCATCAGAACCAAATGCGTTAAGTGAGTAGGTTTCACTCAACGCCATAACACTTAGACAAAATTCTAAGTATTAAGCTCAATGAAAGCTGAGCTCCATTCGACGAACGTCTAGCTCAGCTCGATGAACGTTGAGCTCAGCTTGACAAAAGAATAAGTTCAGTTCAACGAACTATGGACTTAGTTTGATGAAAGGCTGAACTGAGTTTGATGAACTCTAAGCTAAACTGAGTAATTTGGCTCAGTTCGATGAACGCTGAGCTTAGTTTGACGAAGCTAAGCTCGACGAAAGTCAAGCAATCCACGCTTTTAGACTTAGCCAAATTTCTGCTGCAAGGCATTGAGAGTGTTGAGTGAGCTTGCCTCACTCAACACTATTTTTCATAGCAAAAATTTATACGTCTTGGCGTTGAGGGAGTAAGCTCCACTCAACGCCAAACTACTTAACAAAATTTTTATGTTATCTGACATTGAGTGAGTAAGCTACACTCAACGCCTGTAGACTTAGTAAAAATTTTGCCCAACTTTTTTGTGGAATTGACTGGCATAGCAACACTCAACGCTAAAGCTATATGGCGTTGAGTGAGTAGTCCACACTCAATGCATGTGGACTTAGCCACATTTTCAGCCAATTTCTCTAGGCTTAGACTAACTCGGCCTGACTCACAGCCTTTTTGTTGTATGGTGTTGAGTGAGTAGACTACACTCAATGCTTTTGTACTTAGCCAAATTTTTTTGGCTATTTGCCAGTTAGGCTGAGATAGACTCAACGATATATGTTATATGGAGTTGAGTGAGCTGTCCTCACTCAATGCCTGTGGACTTAGGCAAATTTCTACAATGCAAAATAAAATCCATACCTCTAGCATTGAGTGAGCTTGCTCCACTCAACTCTTGTGTACTTAGCCGATTTTTGCTATGTCCAGCTACCACTTATTGTGTCCACATGTCCAATCATTGTGATATGGACAACCTGCACTCAAAACCTCAAATGCACATCAAATACAGTTGATGTGTGTTTGTCATTGACCAGTTTGACTTCTCACAAATCAGGTACATTGGGAACAATGGACCCAACAATCTCCCCCTATTTGAAGAAGTCAAAACCCTTATCAACCTTTATAAAAAAAAGATGCTTTCTTTCATTGGTCAATGATACACACAACCTATACAGCAAAATAACTATTGAAATTTTGATAAGCTATAAGTAAATGTACCTCATTTCCTGTATGGTGAGCATCACTTACTCCCCCTGTTTTGCTGTAAGGTTTACTTGAGTGCCACATGTCTTTCTTTCCGCTTTGCCATCTCGCCCACTTTCTATGACTCCCCCTTGCTAGGGCCTTCTCTCTTCTCTCCCCCTTTTTGACTTCTGCAGAATAGGCAGATGGGGGTTGGCCCTTCCATTGGCTGACCTTCTCTCTTCTCTCCGGAGTAACTTACTCTCCCTCAGTAGAAGCATCAGTGAACTGATACTACTTGGGAGTATGTATGTCCAGCAAAAAGAATAATACATGCACCCAAAAAATGCAAAAGGGAGTGCCTGAAGCTATGCCAAGTTCAGCATACCCAACTCAAATTTGAGGGTGTTTAACTTTGTTTCATCTAATGGCTTAGTGAAGATATCAGCCACTTGCTTGTCTGTGGGGACAAACTAAAGACTGATGTCTTCCTTCTCCACATGCTCCCTAATAAAATAATATCTTATTTCAGTATACTTAATCTTGCTATGTGAGACAAGATGCCTAGCAATAGAAATAGCACTTATAGAATCACAGTAGAGAGGAGTTCTACTTACCTGAAGGTTGTAATCCTGGAGCTAATGTTGGATCCATAACAGCTGAGCATAGCAGCTGTCTGCTATATTTTGACTCAGCTGTGGATATAGCCACACTAGTTTGCTTCTTGATGCTCTAAGAAACTAGCCTTCTTCCTAAGAACTGACAGGTTCCAATAGAGCTTTTTCGGTCTTCTTTGCAACCTGCAAAATCCGCATCTGAAAATCCAATTAGATCAAAATCCCTATTTTTAGGGTACCATAGGCCAAGATCTGGTGTGCCCTTAAGATACCTCAAGATTCTTTTTGCAGCAAAGTAATGAAATTCTTTAGGGTAGGCCTGATACCTAACACAGACACATGTGGCATACATGATGTCAGGCCTACTAGTAGTCAGGTATAGAAGGGAGCCAATTATCCCTCTATACAAAGACTCACCAACAGGTTTCCCTGCCTCATCTTTGCCTATAGGCATACTTGATCCCATGGGAGTTCTAATGGTGGAGGCATTCTCCATACCATACGTTTTGATTAGCTCCCTAGTTAACTTGGACTGGGATATGGACAAGTCATCATCAGTCTGTCTTACTTGGAGTCCCAAGAAGAACTTAAGCTCACCCATGCTGCTCATTTAAAACTTCCCTTGCATAAGTTTAGCAAACTTCCTGCAAAGGTTGTCATCAGTAGATCCAAAGATAATGTCAACATATATTTGGACTAGGATAAGCTTGCCCTTTGATTCCCTTAGGAATAGGGTCTTATCTATCTTCCCCCTTGAGAATTTGTTCTCAATTAGGAAGCTGGACATGGTTCCATACCAAGCCCTAGGGGCTTGCTTTAGCCCATATAGAGCTTTCCTAAGCTTATAAACAAAGTTGGAAGAGTTAGGATCTACAAAACCTTGTGGTTGATCCATATATACTTCCTCTTTCAGGTCCCCATTCAGGAATGCTAACTTGATATCCATCTGGTAGACTCTGAATCCCTGATGGGCTGCAAATGCAAGGAAAATACTTATGGCCTCCAATCTGGCTATGAGGGCAAAGGTCTGGTCAAAGTCTATGCCCTCTTCTTGCATGTAGCCTTTAGCCACCAGTCTAGTCTTATTCTTGACAATAATTCCATCTTGATCCAACTTATTCCTGTAGATCCACTTAGTCCCTATAACATTTTGTACTTGTGGTCTGGGGACTAACTTCCGAACCTTACATCTCTTAAATTGGTCCACTTCTTCTTGCATTGCTCCAATCCAGAACTGGTCCTTGATTGCTTCTTCAAACTTCTTTAGCTCTTCTTGAGACAGGAAGCATGAGTAGAGAGATGTATTCATGCTCCTACTTCTGGTCTGGACTCCATAATTTTCATCACCAATGATTTGTTGTACTGGATGGTCCCTTAGATTCCTGATAGCTGGAGGCAATCTAGCTGCAGCTTGATGATCTTTAGGGTTTTCAGCTAGCTAGTCTTCATTTTCTTCAGGTATGTTGTCCCCTTCTCTTGGAGTAAGCATTCCGTCATCATTTTCTTGGACTGTGGGGGTAGCTCCCTTGATGGTCAGCTTGTCCATCATTTGCTCTATACCTGCAATACTATAAGAGGAGGAGCTTGGCGGCTCACAGTTAACCATGTTGGATTCATCAAAAACAAAATGCATTGACTCCTCTATAACTTGGGTAGTTAAGTTGTAGATTTAAAGATTAGGTTGATAGACACTAAACACCTAGAGGGGGGTGAATAGGTTCAATTCCTTTTAATTAACTTAGGAAATTAACAATGTTAAAGCACAGTAAAATAAACATAGCACAAACAACAATAGCAAGTTCACAGCACAGTACACAATGGTTTATAAGGGTTCCCTAATTTATGGGTACGTCCACTCTCCCCCTTCACCTATCCAGCAGAGTACTGGATTCGGCCAAACTTCCTTCCACTATATCAGATCCACTGATCTTACAACTCAGAACCCAATTGGTGCCTACAGCTCAAACTTTTTCAAGTCCTACAACTCAGAATCTTCTCAAGACTCCTACCTCAGGCAACAGCCCTACCTCAGCCTTAACCACGAGGCCTACAACTCAGATCAACAAGATCCTACACCTCAGATTCTTCCCAAGAATCCTACCTCAGGCAAAAACCCTACCTCAGCCTTTATAAATTTACGCTTATAACTCAGATCTATATAAGATCTTATAAGGAAATTAATTGTTTAAAACATTAAAATATTCACCCTAATAGAAAGAGAATAGGGTGAATGCTTCTTGATCAGTTCTTGATAGAACTTATTACTTTAGATCCAACCTGTCTTAGCTTCTCCAAAGCTTCTTGAATGTGTACCAAGTAAGGTTGATCTTCAATTGGAGTTGGAGTTGATCTTCAATCCAGCTTCCTCCTTGAATTCAGAATCAGATCTGAATTTTCTAGCAGACTCTTTAGGATCTGCCTTCTTCTAGGTTTGTCTCTTGTTCCCCCTCTCGTTTTTTTTATTATTATATTATTCTTCTGATTGTAATGGAATAGGTCTATATATAGAATCCATCCAAGGTTACTGGCTGATCCAGTTCATAACGGCCTTCTAACAGCTCTGACAGATGTGTCAGCTTTGTTACTTATGATAGTTGTCGGGTCTTCAGTCTTGACAACTGACTCCTCCTTAAACTTCTATCTCAGCAGAAAAGGGCGTTGAGACAACTCCAAATGTGTCGACACAAATAGACAATGTGTCGACACAAGTCTTGAAGGTGTCGACACAGCTCCCACATTGTCGACACAGTAATACTTTAACTTCTAGACACAGCTTCTATTGGATGTATTGACACAAGTATTATGTGCTGACACAACGGCTTCTGGTCTCAACATAGCTGGCGTTAACAAATTTCTTGAGTGTGTGTCAACACAAGTCCTGTGTGTCGACACAAGCCTTCCAGTCTCAGTATAGCTGTTGCTGACAGATTTCTTTGAGTGTGTGTCGACACAAGTCCTGTGTATCGACACAACTACTTCTAGTCTTCAACATAGCTGGTGTTGAGTGTGTGTCAACACAAGTCTTGTGTGTCTACACAACTGCTGCTGACAGAATTTTTGTGTGTCGACATAAGTCCTATGTGTCGACACAATCTTGCTTCTAGTGTCGACACAAGTCCTTCACCAGTGTCGACACTTGTACTTAGAATATTTTCCTGCATTTCTTTAACCTGCACATTCAAACTCAACATTCCATCAAATACACCTTGATATATATCATTGAGTTAGGTGAGGCTTCTCCAAATCTGGTACACATTTTTCAATGTACCCAACAATCTCCCCCTATTTGGAGAAGTCAAAACCCTTATTCAATGATATACACAACTTATAATAAAACAAAGAAGATGTATATTATCATTTCACAGGCAGGGTAACTCATAAATAGAAATAGCAAGGAATAACATTTATTATCATCACAAAATATGATAACATTCATTAATCAGGAATAAGTGTTTGATTTATAAGATTGTTTAGAACAAAATTTACATAGTTCTAAGACTAGCCTATCTATCCCTAAGATTGATCAGGCTCCTTGAACACAATTCCTTTGCCAAATTTTATCTTTACTTGCACATTAGTTTCTGAATCATCAGCTGGCTTCTTCCCTTTCAGATCTTTCTTTTTGAGCTCTTCAGCCTTAATCTTCTGCCTTTCAAAGTAATGAAAAGGCTTTGGAAAGTACTTGTTAGGCTCCACAGAGTTAGCAGGTAACTTTCCAGCTTTGATATCCTTTCTGAGTTGATGTATAGCATCTTGCCTCTTCTGATACTTGCTCCATTCTTGTTCAGAGTACCATTTGCCTTTATCATGCATATTGTCTTTTACAGCTTTCCAGGCAGTAAGAATGATATTTTTGGAGGTTTGACTCCATTGCTCAAAATCAGGCTTTAATTCTGCCTATTCTCTGAATCTTTTCTTAGAAAGTTGAGACTCTTTCTAAGCATCCTTAGCAGCTTCAGATATTTCAACTTTTTTAATAATAACATTATGAGCCTCCTGTGGAGGGATATACATATGTTGTATTGCTTGATGTACTACTTCAAAATCTAATGGAGGATAGATGACTTGTGCAACTTCCTGCTGAACCCCTTCAATGTGAGCAGGTTGAATACCAGATTCAGGAGTGTTATCTTCATCACAAAGAGGTGGATATCCAAGAGTAGCTCTGATGGTATTAGATACCCATTTAGCATGATTAGAGCTTGCTTTGACTAACACTCTCTCCCCCTTTATGACTTCTCTGGCCACATGATCTCTTAGATCATCTTTCTGAAACCTTACTTGATCAGCTATATACTTTGTACCTTCTTTATGGTAGGCTCTGAATTTGTTCAGGTGATCAGAAATAGCCTTTTGAGATTCCTGAGTGGATGTTTGTATAGTAGCTAGATCTTCTTGTATTTGCCTGGATACTTCAGTTTTCAAATCAGTAGCAATACCTTCCAGTTTTGTGAGAATTTTATCATGTGAGTCCTTGAGATTTTCATTTGATCTGAATTGATTTTCTAGAATATATCCTTGTTTTTCTGCTATGTCAGCTATTGTAGTCTTCATTTCTTATTGTTGGATGGCCAGATATACTACAGCATTACCTCCCTTGTGGAAGCAATCTGTCATCTCTTTCTTATTCAAATTGACCTCAAATCTGATAGATTTAATATCTTGAGCTAGCTGGAACTGCACTTCTTTATGGGACTCATCCACATACTTTTCCAAAGCAAGTCTTTGCTCATCCAATTTCACTTGTAGTTGCACCAATAGTGAACTGAAGTCTATTCCTGGAGCAGATGTTGGAGGGACAGTTTGTAAGGCTTTCTTATAGCCCGTACTTCTTTTCTTGAGAGCCACTAGCTTCCTTTTCTTAGCCATGGAAGCTTCTTCATCATCAGAATAATTTGAGGAACTTTATATATACACAGTATCCTTAGGGATGGAGGCATGCAGTTGCTTCTCCCCCTCAGTCCTTGGTAGCTCCCCCTCAGTCCTTACATCATGGAGGTCAGGAAACAATTCTTCCAAAGTTACCTCCTGCTACATTTAACAGGAGGTATAATTTTCTCTTGTCCAATAAATGGTTCTCCTTGGACATCAAGATCCTTGTCCAGGGTTTTCTCTAAGCTGGAGGAGTGGAGGTGCTCATCTTGATCTGGATCTAGAATATGCACATCCTATGCTACATTCTCAGTAATAACTATTATTGCATTGTTGATTTCAGATACTATATCCATAACAGTATCAGTTGCATACTCACTCTCCAGTGCAACTTCAGCAATAACTCCCCCTTAGGCAGGCAGCTGTGATTGTTCAGGGTCTTGAACAACTGAAGTTTCATTGTTTTATCCCCCTGGAGATGATACCACCTGAGTGTCATTAGTTTGGATGCACTCCCTTGGGCTTGAGCCTCTTTAGCTGGTTGTGGTGTGGGTGATTTTCTTGGTTGGTCTTCATCTGAGCTGAAGACAACCTGTTCTTCAGAATCACTGGAAGATTCTTCTTCCATGGTAGTAGGTTTCTTTTTCTTATCTTTCTTCACTGATTTCTGTGGAG
This sequence comes from Platanthera zijinensis, assembly GCA_039513925.1. Lineage (NCBI taxonomy): Eukaryota > Viridiplantae > Streptophyta > Magnoliopsida > Asparagales > Orchidaceae > Platanthera > Platanthera zijinensis. The sequence continues at coordinate 47,562,106 of CM077098.1, read as the reverse complement.
TAGAAACATCTTTGGTCAAAACTTTATCCCATCTAGATAGTATTATCAAATCCATCCTTCTCATGTGATTTATCTTGGTTCCTGAAGTTTGATTCATCACTTCTGGGATGGTGGAAGCCAGATACAAACTCAATATCCTACCCAGATTAGGCTTCTTGGCACTCTCTTTGATCTTGTCAAAAATTACAGTGGAGCAGTCTGTTTTCACTTTGAAGATACCTCTGGTCATGAGTTTGAACATGTAGGCAAAGATTCTATTATGTCCTCCTATTTTGCAGAGAATAACTTTGCCCATTATTTCGGATAGAAACTTACCCTAGGAATTCATTCCCTTCCTGGTTAATGAAGATTCAATCTTGGTATCAGGATCCATCCCACACCATTGGAGTGCATCCCTTGTCATAGAGGATATGATATCTTCTTCTTCCTTAATCTTTGGAAGCTGAAGTGACTTCCTGATATTCTTCTGGGAGAGTTTTACTGTATAACCATTTATAGTGGCCTTCAGCTTCTTTCCTTGAGAATCCATTGTTGCGAAAGAGTAAAATTCAAGAACCTATTTCTTTCGTATCCTTGTCGGTTCAGAGACCAAGTATTCCAATCCATTTTCTGTGATTAGGTTAATCAGCCCCTTGATGTCTGGAGAGGCAGTCTCGAACGCCTTGCGAACTAGTTCATATCCTTCATTGATCTTGTCTTCCTGTTGTGGTGCCATTGGTCAACGAGAGAGAAGAGAGTCGATGGGAGATTTTCTTGTCGACATAAAGTCTAGAGTTGAGAGTTCTGAAAGCACAGTCGGCCAGATATTGTCTTCTCATATTTATAGTGTGCTTGTAAAGGGTAGATCAAACGACGCACCTAAACTAGTCGACAAAACTTTACATGTGTCGACATAGATGACCTAGGTCTCGACAAAACTTTATTGAAGTCGACATGTCTATTTGTCGACATACTTTTGCCTGTGTCGACATAGACTACTGAAGTCTCGACAGAACACTATAAGTGTCGACATGTCTATGTGTCAACATAAATTTTTGTGTGTCGACACAAAAATCTTCTAATACATGGTCTCGACAGAGTTGTGTTAACACAGACTTTGTCTGTCAACACAGATTTTATTTCTGTGTCGACACAGTCTGTTTCTTTGTCGACACAACCTGCTGATAGTGTCGACATAATTAGCTTATGTCGACACACTTTCTAACTTAGCCAAATTTCTTGAGGAAGTTTTATGTTGACTAAATATCTCATTCTAGGTTCAACATACCTAATTCAATTTTAAAATGATTAAATTTACTTTCATCCAGAGATTTTGTAAATATATCAGCAACTTGATTATTAGTGTTGATAAATTCTAGACTTATGTCTACTTTTTCAACATGTTCTCTAATGAAGTGAAACTTGATTTCTATATGCTTAGTTCTGCTATGTGAAAAAGGATTTCTAGCTATAGAAATAGCACTAGTAGAATCATAATATAAAGGAATTCTACTTACCTTGATGTCATAGTCTTCAAGTTGATGTTGTATCCACAGCAACTGAGCACAGCAACTGCCTGCAGCTATATACTCTGATTCAGTAGTGGAAATAGCTACACTTGTTTGCTTTTTGCTGCTCCATGACACCAACCTACCACCTAGGAACTGACATGTTCCTGTGGTGCTTTTCTTGTCTTCTTTGCAGCCTGCAAAGTCTGTATCTGAAAAACCTGTTAGTAAGAAATCTCTATTCTTAGGGTACCAAAGACCTAGATTAGGTGTGCCCTTAAGATATCTCAGAATTCTCTTGACAGCAGAATAATGAGATTCCTTAGTGCAGGCTTGGTACCTAGCACAGACACATGTAGCATACATGATGTCAGGTCTACTAGCAGTCAAGTAAAGTAGGGAGTCAATTATCCCTCTATACAAAGACTCATCAACAGGTTTTCCTGCTTCATCTTTGCCTATAGGCATACTTGTCCCCATTGGAGTTTTCATGGTGGAGGCTGACTCCATGCCATATTTCTTGATTAACTCCTTGGTGAACTTAGACTAAGATATGGATAATTCATCATCAGTCTGTCTAACTTGGAGTCCCAAGAAGAATTTCAGCTCACCCATGCTGCTCATCTCAAACTTCCCTTACATAAGTTTGGCAAACTTGCTACAAAGGTTGTTTTCAGTAGAACCAAAGATAATGTCATCAACATAAATCTGGACTAGGATGATCTTACCTTTTGATTCCCTAAAGAATAGAGTCTTGTCTATTTTCCCTCTTGAGAATTTATTACCAATAAGGAAGGCAGACAAAGTTTCATACCAACCTTAGGTGCTTGTTTCAATCCATATAGAGCTTTCTTAAGCCTATATACATAGTTAGGATAATGATAATCAATAAAACCTGATGGCTGTTCTACATATACTTCTTCCTTCAAGTCTCCATTCAGAAAAGCTGACTTGACATCCATTTGGAATACTTTGAACCCTTGAAAAGCTGCATAAGCCAGGAATAGTCTTATTGCTTCCAACCTTGCCGCTGGGGCAAATGTCTGATCAAAGTCTATCCCTTCTTCCTATCTATAACCTTTTGCTACCAGTCTTGCTTTGTTCTTAATTATGGTGCCATTTTCATTTAACTTGTTTTTATAGATCCACTAGGTTCCTATAATATTGTGATTCTTTGGTTTAGGAACCAACTCCCAAACTTTACATCTTCTGAACTGATTCAGTTCTTCCTGCATGGGATAAATCCAATTTGTGTCTTGTATGGCCTCTTCAAACTTCTTAGGTTCCATCTGGGACAAGAAGCTTGAACAGAGAACTGTGTTCATGCTTTTGCTTCTGGTCAGAACTCCATGATTTACATCACTAATGATTTGGTGTGCTGGATGATCCTTAAAATGTCTTCTTGCTGTAGGAAGTCTGTCCACCTCTTGGTCTTCTCCATTGTCCTCACCTAGATGAACTCCATTGTATTCTTCTTCATTAAGTGAGTCTTGTACTCCCCCTGGATAGCATTGATGACTAGTTTTAGTCATCATTTTTGGGGTAATTTAGTAGCCTAAAAGTCTAAGTTTATTTATATTTCATGCTTGTTATTTCATATTTTAATGTCTTTTTATAATATATTAATTTTTAGTTTAATTTTGTGTTTTATGCATTTTTTTTAATTTTATGTTCTATGTTTAATTTTATGTTCTATGTTAACTTGTGTTTTATTATGAATATAAATATTACTATATTACGTTATGTTTGTTAAGTTTAGTTTAATTTTAATAACATATACTATGTTACTTATTTATGTTTTGTTTTGTTAATTAACTAATGTTATTTGTTTTGATTAATTTGTAGGTTCAAGACCACCAAGAAGCCCTCCAACATGATGCAAGTTCAGCCCACATACATGCAGCACGAGTCCATTTGGAGCAGCCCACTTCATCACCATGCAGCCCGGCCACCTACCAAGCAAACCTGAGCCCAAGCAAGCACTATTGGAGCAGCCCACCTAGCCTACCCAAGCCCAACAAGAGCTACCAAAATAGCCCACACAACATGCTTGGCCGGCCACAACATGCATGCACCTTGCCACCTCATTCATCCCTTTTTCCACCCTTTCATTCTAATTTAAACCCATCCATTCCCCCTTTTATATTTATTTTATTTTTCCAAAATGAAATGCATGAATCTAGATATGCTCTCTCCTCATTAATTAAATGACATGCATGCATTTCCAATACATTGAACCCCTCTCTCTCTTTTCCCCTTCTACACACTTTCATTCATCCCCCTTTCTTCTAAATATTTCTTATTTTCATTATTACATGCATGCATTTAGCCATTCTCTCTCCCCTCATTAAAACACATGCATGAACCTTCCCTCCACCTATGGCCGGCCACCCTATTGTCTTCCTCCCTCTTCATTGCCATCTAGAACATTCCTCCCTCTCCTATATAAAGGACCCCTTGCCTCTTGTTTATGTTAAGTAGTTTTTGTTTGAAGAAGTAGTTTTTAGTGAAGTCTTTGTTTGGAAGTAGTTTTGGTAGAGTGATAGTTCAAGAGTGGTTCTTCCTTTGTTGTAATTTTCTTTCATTGTTGTATTTTTCTTTATAATATAGTCTTCTCTTTTTTGTATTCTCTTCCTTTTTATCAAGCAATGCAAACGAATTCTCTTTCTTTTATTTTGGTTTCCTTTGCCAATATGCGTAGCTAAATAGTTTGTGTGCCCGATCGCGATGATCTTTGCGATGAGATAACGCATCTTTTATTTTATGTTTGCATTTGTATTTTCCAATTTTTGATCCTTCTTTGATTTATTTCGTATCGACTCCGTATTGCTAGTATACGGTAGTAGATTCCGATCTCATATTTGAGTAGCCGAGAGGCTCGTGAATGTGAAAGATCACTCAAGGAAGGAAGGAGTTGAACGTACCCCTAGAGATAGGATGACGTAAATCCTCCGGATTGGAGTCAAATCCAATAGTGCGGGTCACTTTGATAATGCGACTTTAGGCCATTTTGACTTGTAAAGAGATTTCGGTCAAAACGTCTACAAGTTAGGGGATTTAATACTCTAGCGAGATTACTTCCTAATATCGGATCCGTCACGGTCTTAATAGATTTACAAATGCTAAACTCATTTATTTCGTTATTTTGTTTCAAAGTGAACGTCGATCGAGCACTTTTCTCGCAATAGTTTATTTTCTCTTTTAATTAAGTTTAGTGTATTTTATTTACAAACTGATTAATCGTTCGGTAGGATAATTGGTTCGTTGTGAGTAATAGTACTTGCCTGCCCCGAGTTTTAAATACGACCTTGATACTACGATTCGACAGGTACGCTTGCCTGTTCGGGTTTTAGCCCATCAAGTTTTTGGCGTTGTTGCCGGGGAATTTTTTTGGCAATATTACGAAAGCCTCGAATTTATTACTTCTACTAAAAAAACAAAAAAAATATTATCATTATTATTATTATATATTATAATCAACCCACATCATCTAATTTCTACCCAACCTAAAATCTCTCGAAAAGGGTAAGGGGCTTTAAGCACCACCATTTTACCTAGTACCTTGCGAACCCTTCACCGGGTAGCCCTTGGGAAGTTCGGGAGCCAATCCATTAAAAAAATCTATTTTCAAAAAATATATATATCTAAAAAAAAAACAAATCAAAAAAATTAATTTTTCTTTTTCCTTTTGGTAACAGTTTATTTTTTTATGGAATCATTGTATTTTTGCGCTTCATGCGGGTCGCCCGACCACTTTTATTCTGAATGTCTTTCGGGAACCCCTCCCTCTTTTGATTTTAATTTTTTTGGGGAAGGTCAAAATGGCCAATTTGACCATTACTCCAATTTTTATCCAACTTGGGAGATGGGGAACCCGTCTTATTTTTCTTATGATTTTACCCCACAAAGCGCCGCGCCTCCAAATTTTAATTTTAATTCTATCGATAATGGGTATCTTGAATTGCAAACTTCTATTGATAATATTAATTCGCATTTCAAGACCATTATGGATTATCTTTCTCGTGAGGCCGCATCTTTTTCTTCGTCTTCTCCATCTCCTCCAATTTCTTCATGTAATGAGTCACCGAATATCCCGGCTTGTCTTATTCCTCTCGAGGAGGATAACTATTCGGATATCCCGGATTGTTTCCTTCCTCCTTTGGAAGACACCCCTATGGATATTCCGGTGTGCTTCTTACCCGTTGAGGATGACGTGACGTCTCCTATTCCTTCTTCTGAAGATATTTGTGATTCCTTTAGGCTTTCAAATTTAACTGTTCCAAATTTTTCTATTTTTAGTGAGCCTTTTTCTTCTTCTTCTTTTCTTTTAGATGATTCTCCTTTAGTTCTCTCTACCCCTTCTTCTCCTGAAATTTCACAAGACTCTTCTTCTCCTTGTGAAATTTCCTTTGATGAAAATTTTTTTTCTGCTTCTTTTATTCCTCTTTCTATTTCTTCTTCTTTTTATTCTTCTTCTTTTGACGACCCATTCTTTCCCATTTTTCATATGGCGGAGTTCTTCTATAACTCCGTCCGTTCTTGTTTGGGCGTCATTCTCTTGAAGTTTCCACCGCATGTCGGTGCGATTCTTCAATTTTTCTTTTTTTTGATTTACTCCCCTAAGCGCATACTTAGGGAGTTACCACTTCACCTTAATTTTTATTATCCATTTAGCTAACAAATAACGTCGGGCTCAGACGACGTTAAACAAAGAGCGCTCTTGGGAGGCACCCCTTGCTTATCCTTTTTGTTTTTTCTTTTTGTTTTGTTTTGTTTTGCAGGAATAAAACCCCCTCCAGCGGTTCGTTTGTCTCCATCATTTCCTCTCTTCCTTTGGCCTGAGCCGGTGTCCAGCTCAAGCATGGGGGAGCAACATCTGCATTCGGCCTTACGACTCCGGGGAAGTCGTTTACTTTTTTTTTACTTTATTGCATCCCCCTCCCCTTTCTTCTTCCTTTTTCTTTCTTGTTTTTTATTTTTCATTGAGGACAATGCAAAATTTAAGCATGGGGGAGGGTTTGGTTGTTTTCTTTCTTCTTTCTTTTCTAAAAAAAAAATATTTAGTTTTATTAAGTTTTTTTAGTATTGCTTTTATTTAGCCTTATCAAAAACCCAAAAAAATTAGAAAAATCCAAAAAAAAAAATCCAAAAAGAGATCATATTTCAAAACCCAAAAAAAAAATTAAAAAATCTTAGAAAAATCAAAAAAATATAATAAACCTCATGCTTAGCTTTTTTTTATTTTTAGAAATTTAGTTTGAGTTAGTTTATAAGCATTATTTTTTTTATTTTGCTAATCTTTTATTTCATCATGTTTAGGTAAATCTAATATTTAGTGATTTAGTTTTGAGGATCATCTTATGATTTTACTTTGCTTACAGTAATTTATTTAGCACTTTGTCTCTTTTATTTTAAATAGTTTCAATTTTGTAGTAATTTGGCTTAACAATTTTGGATTCTAATTATTATTATTTCATGCTTTTAGATTCTTAGGAAATCTCAATCTACTACTAGTTACTCTCTAGTATTTTAGTTTATTTTCTAAAATCTTGTTTAACCCCTTATCCTTCCCTAATTCTCTTTTTTTTATTGTTAGATCATATGTCATGGGAATAAGGAGATGTTAGTTCCTTATTCTCTGGTACACATATGCAACCCAAAAATGAAGAGAGGAATTTAAAAGTTCATATATATCGTGGGAAGTGATAGGATGTTAGTCTATCATTTTCTGGTATTACATATATATTTTATAAAAAAATTGTGTGGGGTGTGAAGAGAAAAAATAATGATGATCACCTCCAATCAAAGACCTCTTCATGTTTATTTCCTCCCTAAACCCCTTAGCCAATATTATTTTCTTAGTCTTTAAATTAAAATATTGGGAGAGCATAAGTAGTAGGTTGCTATTTTTTTTCCTTAAGTTTCTTTCAAGTTATGGTTTTTATAATTTCAATCTAACTTTGTTTGCACTTTACTCCATTTTGAGTGCTAGTTAATTTATTAGAGAATTTTTGGCTAAATATTTCTCCCTTTTCACTTTAATTTCATAATTTAGGACTAAATTCGTAAATCCCTAAATTTTAATTTTGGCTAGATTTTGATGTAAATAAATTTTTAGTTTAATTGCAAATTTTATAATGTCTTATAAATTTTTCTCTTACTTTTGCTCTGGAATAGCAAAAGCCTAAGCATGGGGGAGTTTGATGACTTGTTTTAGTCATCATTTTTGAGGTAATTTTGTAGCCTAAAAGTCTAAGTTTATTTATATTTCATGCTTGTTATTTCATATTTTAATGTCTTTTTATAATATATTAATTCCTAGTTTAATTTTGTGTTTTATGCATTTTTTTTAAATTTTATGTTCTATGTTTAATTTTATGTTCTATGTTAACTTGTGTTTTATTATGAATATAAATATTATTATATTACATTATGTTTGTTAAGTTTAGTTTAATTTTAATAACATATATTATGTTACTTATTTATGTTTTGTTTTGTTAATTAACTAATGTTATTTGTTTTGATTAATTTGTAGGTTCAAGTCCACCAAGAAGCCCTCCAACATGATGCAAGTTCAGCCCACATACATGCAGCCCGAGTCCATTTGGAGCAGCCCACTTCATCACCATGTAGCCCGGCCACCTACCAAGCAAACCCGAGCCCAAGCAAGCACTATTAGAGCAGCCCACCTACCCTACCCGAGCCCAATAAGAGCAACCAAAATAGCCCACACAACATGCTTGGCCGGCCACAACATGCATGCACCTTGCCACCTCATTCATCCCTTTTTCCACCCTTTCAATCTAATTTAAACCCATCCATTCCCCCTTTTATATTTATTTTATTTTTCCAAAATGAAATGCATGAATCTAGATATGCTCTCTCCTCATTAATTAAATAACATGCATGCATTTCCAATACATTGAACCCCTCTCTCTCTTTTCCCCTTCTACACACTTCCATTCATCCCCCTTTCTTATAAATATTTCTTATTTTCATTATTACATGCATGCATTTAGCCATTCTCTCTCCCCTCATTAAAACACATGCATGAACCTTCCCTCCACCTATGGCCGGCCACCCTATTGTCTTTCTCCCTCTTCATTGCCATCTAAAACATTCCTCCCTCTCCTATATAAAGGACCCCTTGCCTCTTATTTATGTTAAGTAGTTTTTGTTTGAAGAAGTAGTTTTTAGTGAAGTCTTTGTTTGGAAGTAATTTTGGTAGAGTGATAGTTCAAGAGTGGTTCTTCCTTTGTTGTAATTTTCTTTCATTGTTGTAATTTTCTTTATAATATAGTCTTCTCTTTTTTGTATTCTCTTCCTTTTTATCAAGCAATGCAAATGAATTCTCTTTCTTTTATTTTGGTTTCCTTTGCCAATATGCGTAGCTAAATAGTTTTTGTGCCCGATTGCGATGATCTTTGCGATGAGATAATGCATCTTTTATTTTATGTTTGCATTTGTATTTTCCTATTTTTGATCCTTCCTTGATTTATTTCGTATCGACTCCGTATTGCTAGTATACGGTAGTAGATTCCGATCTCATATTTGAGTAGCCGAGAGGCTCGTGAATGTGAAAGATCACTCAAGAAAGGAAGGAGTTGAACGCACCCCTAGAGATAGGATGACGTAAATCCTCCGGATTGCAGTCAAATCCAATAGTGCAGGTCACTTCGATAATGCGACTTTAGGCCATTTTGACTTGTAAAGAGATTTTGGTCAAAACGTCTACAAGTTAGGGGATTTAATACTCTAGCGAGATTACTTCCTAATATCGGATCCGTCACGGTCTTAATAGATTTACAAATGCTAAACTCATTTATTTTGTTATTTTGTTTCAAAGTGAATCGTCGATCGAGCCCTTTTCTCGCAATAGTTTATTTTCTCTTTTAATTAAGTTTAGTGTATTTTAATTTTCAAACTCATTAATCGTTCGGTAGGATAATAGGTTCGTTGTGAGTAATAGTACTTGCCTGCCCCGAGTTTTAAATACGACCTTGATACTACGATTCGACAGGTACGCTTGCCTGTTCGGGTTTTAGCCCATCAAGCATCTATCATTTTCTTCATCCTGACTTGCAGGTTGGTCTTCACTAATTGTAAGCTTGTCCATCTTTTTCTTCAAACCTGTAGGGCTAACAGAAGTACTAGACATCTCACAGTTAATGAGCATAGACTCATCAAAAACTACATGGATAGATTCTTCTACAACTTGTGTAGTCAAGTTGTAGATTTTGCATGCTCTACTGTTATTGTTGTACCTAACAAATATCCCTTCTAGGGATTTGGTAGCAAACTTAGTTAGATAATTCTTGCCATTATTCAGAACATAACATTTACTACCAAAGATCCTAAAGTAGGATATGTTTGGTTTTCTGCCTTTCATAATGTCATAGGGAGTCTTTTTGTGTCTCTTGTTGATGGAAGCTCTATTGAGAACATGACATGCAGTGTTTACTGCCTCCGCCCAGAAGTATTCAGGGAGAGAAGTGTCACTTAATAGAGTTCTACTTGCCTCAATAAGAGTCCTATTCTTTCTTTCAGCAACCCTATTTTGCTGGGGAGTTCTAGGTGAGGAGAACTCCTGATGAATCCCAAATTCTTCACAGAACTTTGTCATACATTCAGATTGAAATTCAGTCCCATGGTCACTTCTAATTTTGACCACTAAATTGTTAATTCATTCTGAATTTGTCTAACAAAATTCTGGAAAATAGTTAGGGTTTTAGATTTCTGCCTCAAGAAGAAAACCCATGTAAATCTAGAATAGTCATCCACAACCACAAATGTGTAGACTTTCCTACCTAGACTATGAACTGGTATAAGACCAAATAGATCCATATGAAAGAGGTATAGACATCTTATAGAATCTTTGGTATCATGTCCATGAAAAGAGGTCCTGGTCTGTTTGCCCTTTTGGCAAGCTGAACATACACCCTCTTTAATGCACTTGACCTGAGGACCGTTCCTCACTAACTCCATACTAAAGAGTTGTCCTATTGACTTATAGTTCAGGTGAGCCAGCCTTTTGTGCCATTGGACACAATGAGATGCTCTCTCATCTGCAATTAGACAGATGGGTGAGAACTTATATCACAATCAAAGTTAAGACAATAGACATTTCCTTTCCTAGTGCCTGTCAAGATGATCTCTTTATCATTTGACCTTCTTATTTGGCACACACCCTTGTGGAAAGAAGTGTCATAACCAAGATCACTTAGTTGGCTTATGCTAATTAGGTTATGCTTTAGACCTTTCACATAAGCCACTTGGGTGATGGTAATGGAGTTATTGGAAATGTTACCAAACCCTTTGATGACTCCCTTTTCAGATCCACCAAAGATCACATTGGGTCCATCTTCTATAGGGAAGTAGTCCTTCAACATCCTTCTTGTTCCAATCATGTGCCTGGAACATCCACTGTCCAAGTACCATATAGGGGTATGGCCACTTAAACTCACCTGCATCAAATAAAATTACCTATCCTTAGAACCCCAATAGTTATTCGGTCCTAGGTTCATGTTAGTTTGATTTTTGACATACTTACCTGCAGCCTTTCTGACAGGTAAGCTGGCCTTATTCTGAATACTAGCATTAAACAAACAGTCAATGGCAAAGTGTCCCACCTTGCCACAACACCAGCACTCAAATCTGTTGTACCTTTTCTTAAGTAAAGGCTTAACAATATTGCTATCAGCAGTCCTTTTAAGTGCAGGTGTTGGAGCAGCAAATACTAAGGATTCCTTAAGAACTTGATGGGTTTGCTCATGGGGTGCCCTATTAGCATTTGCACCCTTGCCATTAAGATCACCATACTTATAGTGACCATGAGTGATGTCATGATCATACCTGTTAGTAGGCTGCATCATTTTCCTAAAAGAAATAGGGGGTTTGAAGGCTAGTGGCTGAACTGAGGCTTTGCCTTTTCTTTGAGAATTGGTTAATACCAAAATACCACGCATCCTAACTCAGAGCATTCTAGCGGAAGTTTATAAGTTGCACGAACTCAATCCATGAATGTCCACTACTATATAAACAACACATTTATATACAAGAACATGAATGTACACAAGCACACCGCTCACGGCCTTAAGGCCTTACACGTTTCTCTTTACAAACATATTACTTCATACATCGGCACGTAGGCCGGCCACACATGAAATCCAAATCTTCGCACGGCCTTCGAGGGCCTACAAGCAGCAGCATGGGCTTCAGTCCGCTCAATCCATTTCAGCATCCACAAGATCAGCACCTACATATAGAAATCCACCCCAGGGGTGACAAAAAAAGCAACGGTCAGCATTCAGCTGACCAATTATAGTAACCCTACCCCTTACCCGGGGCAGTGGTTCCTTCCCTGTATGTCTTCCAATCTCAACACATATATACAATCCACATTATCATCACAAACGCCGGCCTTCGTTCCAGACGTTCCATGCACTCAGGGCACACTTACGGTGTACCACGCTCCTTATGGTTCCACCATCGGTTTGAGGTGTTTACTTGTTGGCCGGGCATAAGCCTCCAAACCTCTGTTAAAGACCTCACACACCCGTCCACTCAAAGGCACGCACCTCATAACAAACTGTGAGCGTTATAAGTCGACCTACTCTCGTAGTGTAACAAGCCTAGGGAAATCGCCTTGCTGCATTGCTACCAATCGACCGCTCACCCGATCCTACTACTGAACTTGTTGGGTGGCCCACCCACTCAGAGGTTCTTAACTTGTTGGCTATGGGCATCAGCCGCCAAACCCCTATTGGAGCCCTCTCGTACCCACCCACTCAGAGGTGTTCGCTTACAACAATCCGATCAATGAACTTGGTGGGTGCCCTACCCACTCAGAGGTTCTCGCATTCCTCCTCAACACCGGCACATAGTGCCGCTTTCCACTCCATCAATACAGCTCTCAACCAAAGGAGCTATACAAAGCTCATCAAAATCGTCCTCACCATCTCTATACGGTAACTGATGTATACATGGAGTCTTCTCCGGTTCGCAGCATCACCAATCCAGACATCCATCCAGATGGCTTCACACAGCATGCCTATGTCGTACTACACATTTTTGGCTCTAGATGCAGACTCAACCGCTGGAATCACTTACACTCTTCCATCTTTTGATGGAGGATTCCACAGATATGCATGCATTAACAAAGGTCTTCACCTGCCCAAGGAAGAAAGACCGTTACCCTTGACAATCGCTTCGGCGCCATAAAATAACTAGCCGGAAGGAAAGCACCGCAACAGCCTTGCCTTCGCAACGCTGAACTCGGCTCTCGATTCGGACCGTTGAAGCTCCACCGGTGGTCGGAAAGCTTCTCCTTCTTCCTTCCTTGCTCTCCTCTCTCTCTCTTCACTTAGAAAGAGAATGGACAATATGATAATGAGATATTCATCTCCATTCTCGGCCTTATAAGAGCAGGGATGATCTGGGACCATAGGATCCAAATCAAAGGGAACGAATGGTCTCGATTTCTTTGAAAAGCATCTAAATAGAGCTAACACGGCCTATGACACGCCCGTATCACAGGTCGTGTTCCTTGAGCGTTTCAGGACCCAACTCAATCTAGAACAGAACACGGGCTACGACACGCCCGTGTCACTCTTTGACACGCCCGTGTCAACCAGTACACGGCTGTGTGGATGGCCATGTCACCTCATCAACATAAGGCTGAAACACCTGAGAAGGACACGGCTAAGGCACATGCCCGTGTCCTCGGCCGTGTGCTCAACACGCCCCTGTGACACGCCCGTATCATAGGTCGTGTACCACACTCAATGCCACTCAACGCCACTCCACTCAATGCCACTCAACGACACTCCACTCAATGCCGCCCGAGCAGGACACGCCCTGGGACACGCTCGTGTCCCAGGCCGTGTTCACCAGACACTCCCTGGGACACGCCCGTGTCCCAGGCCGTGTCACCCAGCCTGAACCCATTTTTTGGACTTAGGGTTTTTGGGGTGTTACAATCCTCCCCTCCTTATAGAAATTTCGTCCCGAAATTTAGAGCAACGACAATGGTAACACAACAATACAATCGATGCACTATTAACCAAAATTATCTGGGGTTACTCTCCCCATGTTTTTTTGCACCAACACAAGTGTTTTCCCAAACACACATGCATACAATATATAAAGTACAACATAAAAGCAATAAAGTGCACCCTCCACTTTATTTTCACGCATTTGAGTCGTTAAGCAGCTTCTTGACAGCCTCCTGCAACTCCAGGTTAAACACTCGAGGCTATTGCACTTCATGATGTGAGCTTTGCGACTCCTACACTCCGAGATTGTACACTCGTGGTTGCGCCCGGGATGAAAATGATTCCGCCACAGCCTTACCCTTTTCCTCATAGGATGCACCTGTCTTTTGTTCATTCTTTGACGGGCCTTTCCAACAGTAACGGGTGATACGCCCCTGCTTCCCACAAATGAAACAGGTACGCGACTCAACACGTCCTTGACCAAACGTCGCACCCAAAGCAACATCCGAAGACGTTTGTTCAGCAGGCTTGAACCTCTTCTTATCCCGTTTCCTAAACTCCGACTGTTTGGACTGCGGGACTTTGAACTCCGACTTGTCCGCCGCCAAGTTCTTCTTGTCATGTACTAGTTTCAAATCTTTTTCCAGCGCACAGGTTGTATCTACTAAGGCTTGGAAGCCTTGGTTCACTGAACTCGGAAGCGCCAATCTCAACTCATCTCGGAGTCCGTCATAGAATCTGTTCGTCTTCCGCGCTTCTTCCGCAAAAGTCGACCCCGCATAACGTCCCAGCCTGGTAAATTCATGCAGGTAGTCATCCATAGTCTTCTCACCATGCACCAGACATTGGAATTCGGTCTCCATAGCAATTCTCCTCGATACTAGCAAATACTTTGCCCAAAATAATCTGGAGAATTCGTCCATTGAAATCTCTCCCAGGCCTCTGCCTACCAACTGGTGCATCTCGACGTCATCCCACAACAGTCTCGCCTCCCCTTCCAGTAGGAAAGTGGCTAACGTCACTCTTTGTACCTCATCAATCCTAAGCGCTGTCAGGATCCTTTTCACTCTTGAAAGCCAATCTTCCTCCTGCATTGGGGAATGCGCCCCGACAAAAGTAGGTGGATGAAAATCCATAAACCGCTTCAATTGCTCGTTAGTCGCTCGCTCGTCCACTCGAGCTTCCACACGCACTTGTCTTGCACCAACCCGAACTGGCTCCATGATAGGCCTTGCCTGCCTAACAGGTTGTGCTTGAATCATAGCAAATACCGCCTCCGCAACTAGGCGTATAGTTTTCGCGGAAGGAGGAGGTGTGGGAACCTCGGCTGGTGTCGCACTCTCATCTGAACGCTGGGGCTCAGACTGCCCAGCACCACTCCTTATCACCTATATGTGAACAAGATATCCATAATCAACCTCCAATCCAAAACAGAAAACACACCGTATACACACACGCACATTCCTAGTGGACATTCTTGAGTTCAATTATGCTAAAACGGTTCACACGTACACGTGCTCGCCGCCCGACAAAAGAATTCGGCCACGAATTCGAAAGCGGAAAACCGAAAGCCCTCTGATACCAAAATGTAACAACCCGACCCGTTAAATAACATAAAATAGAAGGTCCGGCCGGGGCCCCACATTATATGTCGCAAACAGACGGCGAGGTCACAGGTTAATACCAAAATACCACGCATCCTAACTCAAAGCATTCTAGCTGAATTTTATAAGTTGCACGAACTCAATCCATGAATGTTCACTACTATATAAACAACACATTTATATACAAGAATAGGAATGTACACAAGCACATCGCTCACGGCCTTAAGGCCTTACACGTTTCTCTTTACAAACATATGACTTCATACATCGGCACGTAGGCCGGCCACACATGAAATCCAAATCATTGCACGGACTTTGAGGGCCTACCAGCAGCAGCATGGGCTTCAGTCCGCTCAATCCATTTCAGCATCCACAAGATCAGCACCTGCATATGGACATCCACCCCAGGGGTGACAAACAAAGCAATGGTCTGCAATCAGCAGACCAATTATAACGACCCTACCCCTTACCCGGGGCAGTGGTTCTGTCCATGCATGTCTTCCAATCTAGACACATATATACAATCCACATTATCATCAGAAACGTCGGCCTTCGTGCCAGACGTTCCGTGCACTCAGGGCACACTTACGGTGTACAACGCTCCTCATGGTTCCACCACCGGTTCGAGGTGTTTACTTGTTGGCCGAGCATAATCCTCCAAACCCCTGTTGAAGACCTCACGCACCCGTCCACTCAGAGGCACGCACCTCATAACAAACTGTGAGCGCTATCAGTCGACCTACCCTCGTAGTGTAACAAGCCTAGGGAAATCGCCCTGCTGGATTGCTACCAATCGGCCGCTCACCCGATCCTACCACTGAACTTGTTGGGTGGCCCACCCATTCAGAGGTTCTTAACTTGTTGGCTATGGGCATCAGCCGCCAAACCCTTGTTGGAGGACTCTCGTACCCACCCACTCAAAGGTGTTTGTTTACAACAATCCGATCAATGAACTTGGTGGGTGCCCTACGAACTCAGAGGTTCTCGCATTCCTCCTTAACACCGGCACATAGTGTCGCTTTCCACTCCATCAATACAGCTCTCGACCAAAGAAGCTATACAAAGCTCCTCACAATCGTCCTCACCATCTCCGTACGGTAACCGATGTATACATAGAGTCTTCTCTAGTTCGCAGCATCACCAATCTAGACATCCATCCAGATGGCTTCACACAGCATGCCTATGTCGTACTATACATTTTCGTCCATAGATGCAGACTCAGCCGCTGGAATCACTTACGCTCTTCCATCTTTTGATGGAGGATTCCACAGATATACATGCATAAACAAAGGGCTTCACCTGCCCAAGGAAGAAAGACTGTTACCCCTGATGATCGATTCGGTTCCATGAAAGAACTAGCCGAATGAAAAGCACCGCAACGGCCTTGCCTTCGCAACGCTGAACTCGGCTCTCGATTCGGACCGTTGAAGCTCCACCGGCAGTCGGAAAGCTTCTCCTTCTTCCTTCCTTGCTCTCCTCTCTCTCTTCACTTAGAAAAAGAATGGTCAATATGAGAATGAGATATTCATCTCCATTCTCGGCCTTATAAGAGCAGGGATGATCTGGGACCACAGGATCAAAATAGAAGGGAACAAACTGCCTCGATTGCTTTGAAAAGCATCTAAACAGGGCTGACACGGCCTGTGACACGCCCGTGTCACAGGCCGTGCTCCTTGAGCGGTTCAGGAACCGACTCAATTTGGAACATAACACGGGCTACGACACGCCCGTGTCACTCTCTGACACGCCCGTGTCACTCTCTGACACGCCCGTGTCAACCAGTACACGTCCGTGTGGATGGCCGTGTCACCTCATCAATACAAGGCTGAAACACCCGAGAAGGACACGGCTAAGGCACACGCCCGTGTCCTCGGCCGTATGCTCAACACGCCCCTGTGATATGCCCGTGTCACAGGCCGTGTATAACACTCAACTCCACTCAACGCCACTCCACTCAATGCCACTGAACGCCACTCCACTCAATGCTGCCCGAGCAGGACATGCCCTGGGACACGCCCGTATCCCAGGCCGTGTGCACCGGACACGCCCTGGGACACGCCCGTGTCCAAGGCCGTGTCACCCAACCTAAACCAATTTTTTGGACTTAGGGTTTTTGGGGTGTTACATTGTATACCTTACTGGGACCAGGCTGATCATGGCACTGATTTTCCTCAGATAGAGCCATCAGCCCTCTACAATAATATTCTTCACATCCATTGATAGAATCCAGCATTTGTAAGAATTCAGATTCTACAAGATCCTGTTCTGTAGAGATCAATCCAATATAGGCTTCTGCTTCATCCCCTTCTCCAGATTCTGATGTTGAAGAGTCAGTCCAACTCTTCTGCTTCTAGGCAACAAGGGATCTCTCCTTCTTGCCCTTATTCTGATGTTTTTGCTTGTCCTTAGACTCCTTTATTTTATAAGGACATTCAGCAATGACATGTCCTGGCCTGTTGCAATAATAGCAAATAATTTTAGAAGATGTTTGTTTACTAGGATTAGAGTCATACCTGTCATCCTTAGAAGTCTTCTTCTTCTTATAATAGTCATCCTTGGAGGAAGATGAAGATGGCTTGGTTCTCCATTTCTTCTTCTTCATGAACCTTTGTGAAAGTGAGGGGATAAGATACTTACTACTCTAGAGGGGGGTGAATAGAGTATTCAAAAAGAAGAGACTCTAAACACTTCTCTTAGAGCTATTTGCGGAATATAAAATAAAAGCTTTTAAACCTAAGCCTAACTGAGTGTAGTGAATAAAAAAGAAGCTCACTGAATTTTCAGTTGAAATTTTATCCTAACACAGCAACTAGCAACCTAGTTAAAGACTATCACAGCCTTAGAGCAATGATTAAAATAAGCAACAGACAACACAAGAGCTTTATAGTGGTTCCCCAATTGGGTACATCCACTCTTCTACCACCCTGGTAGGAATCCACAACAGGTTTTTGATAAGGTGCCCTGCCACCAGTAGATCTGCTTCAGGTAGATCTAATACCCTTCAGGCTTTTGATCAGGTGCCTAAAAACCAACAAACAGGTTTTTGATCAGGTGCCCTGCCACCAATGGTTCACTTTTGAAGGGAGTAATAACCCTTTTACAGGAGGTTGAAAGAGAGAATTAAGATGTCTTCTCTGTGTTCAGAGAAGCTAGTGGATGGCTCTAAATATATCAAAGCTCCCCCTAGCTTAGAGAATGTCCAGGAAGAAGCTTTGCTTCAGGGTGTAGGATCTCCCAATTGCTTGAGAAGACTTTCTGATGCAACCTTGAAGAAGACTCTAGATTTTGAATGAATGTTCTTCTTCAGTAGCTTTTGCAATCTGGGAGAGTTTGCAACAATGAATGTTCAGCAATCTGGGAGGTTCTTCTTCTTGAATGCTTGAACTCTGAGTGTTGAATTTTCCTGAAGACAGGATGAACTCAGGAAGAAGAAGAACTTTTCTTTCTCTTGAGATTTCTGGTTCTGTATCTGTTGTGTGTTTTTTTCAGTATTATTCTCTGTGTTCTCTATTTTTATCTTCAGCCGACTGCACTGATAATATAGAAACTTCTCTTCTTTTTGAAAAAGCCTCGAGCCCTGCACTAGAAAAACTTTCAAAATAATAGAATAGAACAAATAAAGAAACCTGCACCTGCAATCTTTTCTGTCATTCCCAAAAAGGAACTAAGGATATTAAAAAATATCCTTTCAATTTGACTTTACAAATTGGCACAAGAAACAAAGCCTAACGGCTATATTACAGCTGTAGAAAAGCACTGATTCCTCTAATAAAACAAACGACTTTATTCTGCCCAATCTCTCAATTAATACAAAAGGAATATTGCAAATAAGCAAAAGAATATAAGCATTAAATTGAGCAGAATATTTTGAATAAAATATGTCTTAAACAAGAGGAAATAAACCAATGATCAAATGAAATAACTATATATAAAAGTAGATAGAAAGCATCGACGAGAGATCGAAGATTGTCGATCTGAACAAGCAGATCGTCGACCTGAAGAAAAACTGTCTTCACAGAAATCATCGACCAAGGCTACACGATCGTCGATCTGAATAAGCAATCGTCGACCCACTTCAGAGTTCATATAACTCTGAGATCATCGATCATCAATCGAAGATCGTCGAGCGCCAATCGACTATCGTCGAGCACAATTCTATTTAACCATTTTCATTTCAATTCAATCTCAACTAATCTAACCTAAGGGTAGACTAACCTTTAGTATAACCATTGACCATAGATAATTCTTGGGTCAATTAAGCCTAATTGAGTTGACATGGCCCAAATCAAAACTAGGGAACCTCACTTTGAAACTGCCTTGTAAAGGCAGCAAAGTCCTCATCAGAATTGTGGCTGTCTGAAGTGTTGATGTCAGTATCTTTTGGTTAAACTTTAGCAATTTTCCTGGGAAGAGAATATGACTTTCTCCAGCCCTTTCTTGTAGCTTCAACCTTGAAGGCTACTGACTTTTTTTTATAATCAGACCTATTGCTTTTCTCTCCTCCTTTCTAGCAGTGAGTTGCATCTCATAAGATAATAGTTTTCCAAATAAGGTTGGTGGAGGTGTATCAGCAAGCCTGGCCACCTCTCTAATGGCACATATTTTTGTATCCCAATCCTTGGTCAGTGATCTGAGAAACTTGGCATTCAGTTCATATGTGCTAAAGACTCTTCCATAGTTCATTAACTCATTTACAATTCTAAAGAACTTCTTGTAACATTATGCTATGCTATCTGACTTGGCTTGTCTAAAGATCTCATATTCTTGATTCAGCATGGACTTTCTATCCTCTCTAACTTCTTCAATTCCCTCCATGTAGATAATAAAGGTGTCCCACATCTCCTTGGAGGGTTTGCAATGAACCAGATTCTGAAATGTAGAATCATCTATGGCACTCGCAATTATATTTTGTGCTCTCTTGTCTAAGGTAGCTAGGATGATCTCTTCCTTAGTCATTTCAGAATAGATCTTTGGTGTTTTGAGATTTGCATCAAGAACTGATATGTTCATAGGAATGAAAGGACCTTCAAAAACTGTGATGTAAATTCTTGGATCAGATGCTTCCATGAACAATTTTACCCTTTCTTTCCATATGCCAAAATTCTCTTTCCTGCAGATAGGTAGTTTCATGGATCCAAGTTACTTCTGATTCTCACTTGAACCCATCCTGGCTAACAGTTAATTGCCTTGGAGATCTACTCAAACTGTTAGGTCTATATTTGAGTAACCTCCCTCTGATACCACTTGAAAGATTAGGTTGATAGACACTAAACACCTAGAGGGGGGGTGAATAGGTTCAATTCCTTTTAATCAACTTAGGCAATTAACAATATTAAAGCACAGTAAAATAAACACAGCACAAACAATCACAGCAAGTTCATAGCACAGTACACAATGGTTTATAGTGGTTCCCCAATTTATGGGAACGTCCACTCTCCCCCTTCACCTACCAGCAGAGTACTGGATTCGGCCAAACTTCCTTCCACTATCTCAGATCCACAGATCTTACAACTCAGAACCCAACTGGTTCCTACAGCTCAGACTTTTTCAAGTCCTACAACTCAGAATCTTCTTAAGACTCCTACCTCAGGCAACAGCCCTACCTCAGCCTTAACCACCATGCCTACAACTCAGATCAACCAGATCCTACACCTCAGATTTTTCCCAAGAATCCTACCTCAGGCAACAGCCCTACCTCATCCTTTATAAATTTACCCTTACAACTCAGATCTATATAAGATCTTACAAGGAAATTAATTATTTAAAACATTAAAATATTCACCCTGATAGAAAGAGAATAGGGTGAATGCTTCTTGATCAGTTCTTGATAGAACTGATTACTTTAGATCCAACCGGTCTTAGATTCTCCAAAGCTTCTTGAATTTGTACCAAGTAAGGTTGATCTTCGATTGGAGTTGGAGTTGATCTTCAATCAAGCTTCCTCCTTGAATTCAGAATCAGATCTGAATTTTTCTAGCAGACTCTTCAGGATCTGCCTTCTTCTGGGTTTGTCTCTTATTCCCCCTCTCTTGTTTTTTATTACTGTACTGTTCTTCTGATTGTCATGGAATAGGTCTATATATAGAATCCATCCAAGGTTACCGGCTAATCCAGTTCATAACGGCCTTCTGACAGCTCTAATAGATGTGGCAGCTTTGTTACTTATGACAGCTGTCGGGTCTTCAGTCTTGACAACTGACTCCTCCTTGAACTTCTATCTCAGCAGAAAAGGGCGTTGAGACAACTCCAAATGTGTCGACACAAATATACCTTGTGTCGACACAAGTCTTGAAGGAGTCGACACAGCTCCCACATTGTCGACGCAGTCATACTTTAACTTCTCGACACAGCTTCTGTTGGATGTGTCGACACAAGTCATGTGTGTTGACACAACCGCATCTGGTCTTGATATAGCGGGTGTTAACAGATTTCTTGAGTGTGTGTCGACACAAGTCATGTGTGTCGACACAATCCTTCCAATCTCAGTATAGCTTTTGTTGACAGATTTCTTTGAGTGTGTGTCGACACAAGTACTGTGTGTCGACACAACTACTTCTGGTCTTCAACATAGCTGGTGTTGAGTGTGTGTGTCGACACAAGTCTTGTGTGTCGACACAATTGCTGCTGACAGAATTTCTGTGTGTCGATACAATGTTGCTTCTAGTGTCGACACAAGTCCTTCACCAGTGTCGACACTTGTACTTAGAATATTTTCCTGCATTTCTTTAACCTGCACATTCAAACTCAACATTCCATCAAATACACCTTGATGTATATCATTGAGTTAGGTGAGGCTTCTCCAAATCTGGTACACATTTTCTAATGTATCCAACATAGATTCTATATGCCTTACTATGAGTGTTGTGCCAAACAAAGATCCCTTCATGGGACTTGGCAGCAAACTTAGTTAAATGGACTTTTTCATTGTTGAGCGCATAGCACTTGCAACCGAAGATCTTGAAATAGCTAAGGTTTGGTTTTCTGCCCTTCAAGATCTCATATGGAGTCTCCTTGTGGCTCTTGGTGATAGAAGCCCTATTAAGGACATAGCATGTAGTGTTAACTGCCTCAGCCCAGAAGTTTTCTAGGAGGGATGAGTAACTTAGTAAGGTTCTACCAGCCTCTATGAGATTCCTATTTTTCCTCTCAGCAATTCCATTTTATTGGGGTGTTCTAGGAGAGGAAAATTCTTAATGAATCCCTAGTTCTTCACAGAACCTTATCATGCACTCAGACTGAAACTCAGTGTCATGGTCACTTCTAATCTTGACAACAGTACTGTTGAATTCATTCTGAATTTGCTTGACAAATGTCTGAAAGACATCAGGGGTTTCAAATTTCTTCCTTAGAAAGAACACTTAGGCAAATCTGGAAAAATCCTTAACAACCTCAAGGGTGTAGACTTTCCTACCTAGACTTTGAATTGGCATAGGACCAAACAGATCCATATGCAGGAGGTATAAGCACCTCACCGAGTCTTTGGTGTTAATGCTCTTGAAGGAGGTCTTAGTCTGTTTGCCCTTTTGGCATGCAGAGAAGATACCCTCCTTAGTGCATATAGACTTAGGCCCATTTCTAACCAGCTCATTGCTGAACAGCTTGCCTATGGTCCTATAATTTAGATGGGCTAGTCTCTTGTGCCACTGGAAATAGGAAGAGTCTTTCTAATCTACAATAAGGCATACAAGTGAGTCTTTGCTAGAGCATAAGAAATCTAAACAGTACATATTTCCACTCCTGGTGCCTGTTAAGATGACCTCTTGGTCACTTAACCTCCTAATTTGGCACTCATCCTTGTGGAATACTATGGCATAGCCAAGATGTAACACCCCAAATCCCAATTTAGAGTTCAGGCTAGGTGACACAGCCTGGGACACGGGCGTGTCCCAGGGCGTGTCCAGCTCTGGGTACTCGGGTATGTTGCGAGAGCTAGACAAAAATGAAGTCGACGGTCGTCAAGAGGCGACACGGCCTAGGACACGGGCATGTCCTAGGGCGTGTCCTGCTTGGGTTAGTAACTGGGCGGCTTTGAGTGTGGCACATGGCCTGTGACACGAGCGTGTCATAGGGGTGTGTTTAGTACAGGGCCAAGGACACGGGCGTGTGCCTTAGTCGTGTCCTTCTCGTGGAAGTTTGTCCTGTGTCGATTGAGGGACACGTCCGTCAACACGGGCGTGTACCTTATGACATGGGCATGTCAGGTCGTGACACGGGCGTGTCTAAGCCCGTGTTCGAGTCTGGATAGAGGCGGTTCCTTAACCACTTAGGGAACATGGTCGTGTCAGCCCAAAAATAGATATTTGAGGGCAAATCGTGGCCATTCATTTCCTTCTAATTGGATCCTATGGTCCAAGCTTCTCCCTGCAGTGTTAAGACCATGGATTGAGAAGTATTTCTCATTATATTGCCTTGGCCATTCTCTTTCTAAGAAGAGAGAAGGGAGAGATTGGAGGAAGAAGAAGGAGAAGGATTCCGGCCGTCGGTGGAGCTTCAGCGGTCTGACTCGAGTTCCGAGGCAAGGACGTTGCGGTGGTTTCCAACCGGCAAGTTTGTCATGGCTCCGAAGCGATCGTCAAGGGTAACAATCTCCTTCTCGGACAAGTGAAGTCCTCCTTTATGCATGTGCATGGAATCCTCCACCAAGAGGTGGAAAGCGTAAGCAATTCTGGCGGGTTGATAGTCGATATTCCCGATTGAGTCTGCATCTAGATCCAGAAATGAGTAGTACGGAATAGGCATGTTGTGTGAAGCCCATCTGGATGGTTAGACTGGATTGGTGATGTTTATATTGCAAACTGAAGAAGACTCCGTGTATGTAACGAGTAGGTTATGGAGGTTGTGAGGATGCTTATGAGTTCCTTGTGTTGTACGCTCTACATGAGTTGAATGCGTTGTGGCCGTGAGAGCCAGATCATGTGATTGGTTGAGCAGTGTGCTCCCAAGAGCTTGTGTGGCAATGGAGTTGTGAACTCCTGTGAGAGAGCTGTGAGCTCTGATGGTTGTGTGGACAGGAAAGGGAAAGCCAACCCGCATCAAGATCTGCGCTATTAACGAATTGGACAATGGGAAAAGGTTGACTTGTACCTGCGTTATGTCCGTCCGAGAAAAGGTTGGATCCATCCACGTCGGAGCGCATAACGAGAGATCGATTAGAAGACTGGAATGGCTCGTCGATTTGGAATGCTCAAGTGTTGCTATGAGGTTACCACCTCTGAATGGGATGGGTAAGAGGGTATCCAGTCTGCGCGTGGTAGTAGACTAATACTCCATCGCCAACAAGTTAAGAACCTCTGATCGGTGGTGGAACCCAAGGAAATTCGGTACACTGTAAGCGTGCCATGAGTGCACGGAGCATCTGGCATGAAGGCCAGTGTGGGTGATGTTGTTGTGCCTGAGTGCACTTGTTGTGATATATATTGTGATTGTAATGCATGCAAGGAAGGAACCACTTCCCCGGGTAAGGGGTAGGGTCGTTATAATTGGTCAACTGAATGCTTACCATTGCTTTGTTTATCACCCGTGGGGTGGACGTCCATATGCAGGTGTTGCGAGCTGAACTGGATTGAGCGGGCTGAAGCCCTTGCTGCTGCTACTGCTACTTTTCCTTGAAGGCCGTGCGAAGCTTTGGATTTCATGTGTGGCCGGTCTGTGTGCCGATGTATGAAATCATATTTTGTAAAGAGAAACTTGTAAGACCTTAAGGTCGTGAGCGGTGTGTGTGCCTATATACATTCCTGGTGTTATATATAAATGTGATATTTATATATTAGTGGAAATTCATTGATTGAGTTCTTACAAGTAATAATCTTCCGCTAGAATGCTCTGAGTTAGGATGCGCGTAGAAAGGTTTTTGATATTCATAAGTAATTCCGCCGTTTGTCTGTGAAATATGGCGTGGGGCCCTGGTCGGACCCTCCATTATATTCCATATGATGGATGGAGGCATTACAAGGTGATATCAGAGGATAGGGTTGGTCGAGATAACATAATAGAACTCATGAATGTCCACTAGGAATGTGAGCATGGATATTCGGTATGTTTGCCGTTTTGGTTTGGGAGTTATTGATGTCTTGTTCACGTATAGATGACAAGGAGGGGAACTGGGCAGTTTGAGCCCCGGCGTTCGGATGAGAGTGCGGCACCAGCTGAGGTGCCCACACCTCCTCCTTCTGCGGAAACCATACGCTTAGTTACGGAAGCGTTGTTTGCCATGGTTAATACACAGCCTATTGGGCAGGCAAGGCCTGTAGTGGAGCAAGTTCAGGTTGGTGCGAGGAAAGAGCATGTTGAGGCTCTGATTGGCGAGAAAGCGGTGGATGAGCAATCAAAACGGTTTATGGAGTTTCACCCACATACGTTCGATGGGGCGGGCTCCCCAACGCAGGCTGAAGATTGGATCGCAACAGTGAAGAGGATCCTGACAGTGATTAGGACTGTTGAAGTCCTTCGATATGAGCTGAGATTGGCGCTCCCGAGTTCGGTAAACCAATGCTTCCAAGAGTTAGTAGATATAGTCGGTGCACTCGACAAGGATTTAAAGCGAGTGCAGGGCAAGAAGAACTTTGCGGTGGAAAGGCCGGAGTTCAAAGTTCCGTAGTCGAAACAATCAGAATTGAGGAAATGAGATAAGAAGAGGTTCAGGTCTACTGAACAAACTTCTTCGGATGTTCCTTCGTGAGCAACGTTTGAGCAAGGACGTGTGGAGACGCATACATGTTTCACTTGTGGGAAGTAGGGGAATGTCGCCCGAAATTGTTGGAGTTGCCTTTCAAAGGGTGAGGAGAAAAAGACAGGTGTGTCCGATAAAGAAAAGGGTCATATATCCCGAGACTGCAAAAGTGGCCCTTAGACGACACGAAGCAAGAAGGGCAAGACTATCTATAATAATGTATACGATCTTTGTTTTGTGTGTATAAACATGGTGTGATCGTGAATAAGGAGGTTGTTGGGCATTGGCTTAAGATTTTTATTGTCCTATGAACTTATCTTGGTATCACCGCTACGAGTGGATTGACATAGCCGTGGTGAAAAGAGCGATTATGGATAGAGCATATCTGTAAAGAGGATTATGATAGACACGGACGAGCGGAAATATCGTGAAGTAAAGAGTATACTTTACTCTTGGAGTGATATATTCCCATACCTATTGTATGTTTGTTTGTCAAACTTGTGTTTGTGCGATGTCATGGGGCGAGACAAGTTGCGGCCTCTGAGCTCTAAACCCAGATCATTTTGGTATAATATGCATCGAATGATTGGTTGTGTTGTTGTATATTTTGCGCTAAATTTCGGGATGAAATTTTTGTAAGGAGGGGAGGATTGTAACACCCCAAATCCCAATTTGTAGTTTAGGCTGGGTGATACGGCCTAGGAAACGGGCATGTCCCAGGGCGTGTCCAGCTCTGGGTACTCGGGTGTGTTGCGAGAGCTCGACGAAAATGAAGTCGACGATCGTCGAGAGGCGACACGGCCTGGGACACGGGCGTGTCTCATGGCGTGTCCTCCTCGAGTTGGTAACAGGGTGGCGTTGAGTGTGGCACAGGGCCTGTGCCACGGGCGTGTCACAGGGGCGTGTTTAGGACACAGCAAAGGACATGGGCATGTGCCTTAGCCGTGTCCTTCTCGGGGGAGTTGATCCCGTGTCGATTGAGGGACACGTCCCTCAACACGGGCGTGTGCCTTATGACACGGGCATGTCAGGTCATGATACGGGCGTGTTTAAGCCCATGTCCTAGTCTGGATAGAGTCGGTTCCTTAACTGCTTAGGGAACACGGACTATGATACGGGCGTGTCACAGGCCGTGTCAGCCCAAAAATAGATATTTTAGGGCAAATCGTCGTAGTTCATTTCCTTCTAATTGGATCCTGTGGTCCAAGCTTCTCCCTGCAGTGTTAAGACCATAGATTGAGAAGTATTTCTCATTCTATTGTCTTGGCCATTCTCTTTCTAAGAAGAGAGAATGGAGAGATTAGAGGAAGAAGAAGGAGAAGGATTCCGGCCGCCAGCGGAGCTTCAGTGGTCCGACTTGAGTTCCGAGACCAGCGTTGTGGAGTCAAGGACGTCGCGGTGGTTTCCAACCGGCCAGTTTGTCATGGCTCTGACGTGATCGTCAAGGGTAACGATCTCCTTCTTGGACAAGTGAAGTCCTCCTTTATGCACATGCATGGAATCCTCCACCAAGAGGTGGAAAGCGTAAGCAATTCCGGTGGGTTGATAGTCGATATCCCTGATTGAGTCTGCATCTAGATCCGGAAATGAGTAGTACGGAATAGGCATGTTGTATGAATCCCATCTAAACGGTTAGTCTGGATTGGTGATGTTTATATTGCAAATCGGAGAAGAATCCGTGTATGTAACGAGTAGGTTGTGGAGGTTGTGAGGATGCTTGTGAGTTCCTTGTGTTGTACGCTCTACATGAGATGAATGCGTTGTGGACGTGAGAGCCAGATCATGTGATTGGTTGAGCAGTGTGCGCCAAAGAGCTTGTGTGGCAATGGAGTTATGAACTCCTGCGAGAGAGTTGTGAGCTCTGATGGTTGTGTGGACAGGAAAGGGAAAGCCAACCCACGTCAAGATCTGCGCTATTAACGAGTTGGGCAACAGGAAAAGGCTGACCGGTACCTGCGTTATGTTCGTCCGAGAAAAGGCTGGATCCAGCCGCGTCAGAGCGCATAACGAGAGATCGATTAGAAGACCGAAATGGCTCGTCGATCTGGAATGCTTAAGTGTTGTCGTGAGGTTACCACCTCTGAATGGGATGGGTAAGAGGGTCTCTAGTCTGCGCGTTGTAGTATACTAATGCTCCATCGCCAACAAGTTAAGAACCTCTGATCGGTGGTGGAACCCAAAGAAATCTGGTACACCATAAGCGTGTCATGAGTGTACGGAGCGTCTGGCACGAAGGCCGACGTGGGTGATGTTGTTATGCCTGAGTGCACTTGTTGTGATATATATTGTGATTGCAATGCATGCAGGGAAGGAACCACTGCCCCGGGTAAGGGATAGGGTCGTTATAATTGGTCAGCTGAATGCTGACTATTGCTTTGTTTATCACCCGTGGGGTGGACGTCCATATGCAGGTGTTGCGGGCTGAACTAGATTGAGCGGGCTGAATCCCTTGCTGCTGCTACTGCTGCATGTAGGCCCTTGAAGTTCGTGCGAAGCTTTGGATTTCATGTGTGGCCGGCCTACGTGCCGATGTATGAAATCATATTTTGTAAAGAGAAACTTGTAAGACCTTAAGGCCATGAGCGGTGTGTGTGCCTGTATACATTCCTGGTGTTATATATAAATATGATATTTATATAGTAGTGGAAATTCATTGATTTAGTTCTTGCAATTAATAATCTTCCGCTAGAATGCTCTGAGTTAGGATACGCGTAGAAAGGTTTTTGATATTCATAAGTAATTCCGACGTTTGTCTGTGAAATATGGCATGGGGCCCCGGTCGGACCCTCTGTTATATTCCATGTGACGGATGGAGGCATTACAAAGTGGTATCAATGGATAGGGTTGGTCGAGATAACATAACAGAACTCATGAATATCCACTAGGAATGTGAGTGTGTATATTCAGTATGTTTGCTGTTTTGGTTTGGGAGTTATTGATGTCTTGTTCACGTATAGGTGACAAGGAGGGGAACTGGGCAGTTTGAGCCCCAGCATTCGGATGAGAGTGTGGCACCAACTGAGGTGCCCATACCTCCTCCTTCTGCGGAAACCATACGCTTAGTTGCGGAAGCGCTGTTTGACATGGTTAATACACAGCCTATTGGGCAGGAAAGGCCTGCAGTAGAGCAAGTTCAGTTTGGTGCGAGGCAAGAGCGCGTTGAGGCTCTGATTGGCGAGCAAGCGGCTGATGAGCAATCAAAATGGTTTATGGAGTTTCACCCACCTATGTTCGATGGGGCGGGCTCCCCAGCGCAGGCTGAAGATTGGATCGCAATAGTGAAGAGGATCTTGGCAGCGATCAGGACTATTGAAGGCCTTTGAGATGAGCTGAGATTGGCGCTCCCGAGTTTGGTAAACCAATGCTTCCAGGCGTTAGTAGATATAGCCGGTGCGCTCGACAAGGATTTGAAGCGGGTGCAGGGCAAGAAGAACTTGGCGGTGGAAAGGTCGTAGTTCAAAGTTCCGTAGTCGGAACAATCGGAATTGAGGAAATGAGATAAGAAGAGGTTCAGGTCTGCTGAACAAACTTCTTCAGATGTTGCTTCGGGAGCAACGTTTGAGCAAGGACGTGTGGAGACGCGTACATGTTTCACTTGTGGGAAGCAGGGGCATGTCGCCTGAAATTGTTGGAGTGGCCTTTCAAAGGGTGAGGAGAAAAAGATAGGTGCGTCCGATAAAGAAAAGGGTCATATATCCCGAGACTGCAAAAGTGGCCCTTAGACAACACGAAGCAAGAAGGGCAAGACTATCTATAATAATGAATACGATCTTTGTTTTGTGTGTAAAAACATAGTGTGATCGTGAATAAAGAGGTTGTTGGGTGTTGGCTTAAGATTTTTATTGTCCTATGAACTGATCTTGGTATCACCGCTACGAGTGGATTGACATAGCCGTGGTGAAAAGAGAGATTATGGATAGAGCATGTCCGTAAATAAGATTATGATGGACACGGACGAGCGGAAATACCGTGAAGTAAAGAGTATACTTTACTCTTGGAGTGATATATTCTCGTACGTGTTGTATGTTTGTTTGTCAAACTTGTGTTTGTGCGATGCCGTGGGGCGAGACAAGTTACGGCCTTTGAGCTCAAAACCTGGATCATTTTGGTATAATGTGCATCGAATGATTGGTTGTGTTGTTGTATATGTTGAGCTAAATTTTGGGACAAAATTTCTGTAAGGAGGGGAGGGTTGTAACACCCCAAATCCTAATTTCGAGTTCAGGCTAGGTGACACGGCCTAGGACACGGGTGTGTCCCAGGGCGTGTCAAGCTCTGAGTACTCAGGTGTATCGCGAGAGCTCGACGAAAATGAAGTTGACGATCGTCGAGAGGCCACACGGCCTGGGACACGGGTGTGTCCCAGGGCGTGTCCTGCTTGGGTTGGTGATAGGGTGGCGTTGAGTGTGGCACACGGCCTGTGCTATGGGCGTATCACAGGGGCGTGTTTAGTACACGGCCAAGGACACAGGCGTGTGTCTTAGCCGTGTCCTTCTCAGGGGAGTTGGTCCTATGTCGATTGAGGTACACGCCCCTCAACACGGGTGTGTGCCTTGTGATACGGGCATGTCAGGTCATGACACAGGCGTGTTTAAGCCCGTGTCCTAGTCTAGATAGAGTCGGTTCCTTAACCGCTTAAGGAACACGGCCTGTGACACGGGCGTGTCACAGGTCGTGTCAGCCCAAAAATAGATATTTGAGGGCAAATCGTGGTCATTCATTTCCTTCTAATTGGATCCTGTGGTCCAAGCTTCTCCCTGCAGTGTTAAGACTATAGATTGAGAAGTATTTCTCATTTTATTGCCTTGGCCATTCTCTTTCTAAGAAGAGAGAAGGGAGAGCTTGGAGGAAGAAGGAGGAGAAGGATTCCGGCCGCCGGTGGAGCTTCAGCGGTCCGACTCGAGATCTGAGGCCAACGTTGTGGAGGCAAGGCCGTCGCGGTGGTTTCCAACCGGCCAGTTTGTCATGGCCTTGAAGCGATCGTCAAGGGTAATGATCTCCATCTTGGACAAGTGAAGTCCTCCTTTATGCATGTGCATGGAATCCTCCATAAAGAGGTGGAAAGCGTAAGCGATTTCGGGGGGTTGATAGTCGATATCCCCGATTGAGTCTGCATCTAGATCCGGAAATGAGTAGTACGGAATAGGCATGCTATATGAAGCCCATCTGGACAGTTAGTCTGGATTGGTGATGTTTATATTGCGAACCGGAGAAGACTCCGTTTATGTAATGAGTAGGTTGCGGAGGTTGTGAGGATGCTTGTGAGTTCCTTGTGTTGTACGCTCTACATGAGCTGAATGTGTTGTGGCGTTGAGAGCTAGATCATGTGATTGGTTGAGCAGTGTGCTCCCAAGAGCTTGTGTGACAATGGAGTTGTGAACTCCTGTGAGAGAGCTGTGAGCTTTGATGGTTGTGTGAACAGGAAAAAGGGAATGCCGGCCCGCGTCAAGGTCTGCGCTATTGAAGAGTTGGGCAACGGGAAAAGGCTGACATGTACCTGTGTTACGTTCGTCCGAGAAAAGGCTAGATCCAGCCGCATCGGAGCACATAACGAGAGATTGATTAGAAGACCGGGATGGCTCGTCGATCTGAAATGCTAAAGTGT
Source organism: Platanthera zijinensis (assembly GCA_039513925.1). Lineage (NCBI taxonomy): Eukaryota > Viridiplantae > Streptophyta > Magnoliopsida > Asparagales > Orchidaceae > Platanthera > Platanthera zijinensis. The sequence continues at coordinate 47,530,748 of CM077098.1, read as the reverse complement.
TGTCATGAGGTTACCACCTCTGAATGGGATGGGTAAGAGGGTCTCCAGTCTGCGCGCTGTAGTAGACTAATGCTCCATCGCCAACAAGTTAAGAACCTCTGATCGGTGGTGGAACCCAGGGAAATCTGGTACACCGTAAGCGTGCCATAAGTGCACGGAGCATCTGGGACGAAGGCCGGTATGGGTGATGTTGTTGTGCCTGAGTGCACTTGTTGTGATATATATATTATGATTGCAATGCATATAGGGAAGGAACCACTGCCCCGGGTAAGGGGTAGGGTCGTTATAATTGGTCAGCTGAATGCTGACCGTTGCTTTATTTATCACCTGTGGGGTGGACGTCCACATGCAGGTGTTGCAGGCTGAACTGGATTGAGCGGGCCGAAGCCCCTGCTGCTGCTGCTGCTTGTAGGCCCTTGAAGGCCGTGTAAAGCTTTGGATTTCATATATGGTCGGTCTGCGTGCCGATGTATGAAATCATATTTTGTAAAGAGAAACTTGTAAGGCCTTTAGGTCGTGAGCAGTGTGTGTGTCTGTATATATTCCTTGTGTTATATATAAATGTGATATTTATATAGTAGTGGAAATTCATTGATTGAGTTCTTGCAAGTAATAATCTTCCGCTAGAATGCTCTGAGTTAGGATGCGAGTAGAAAGGTTTTTGATATTCATAAGTAATTTCGTCGTTTGTCTGTGAAATATAGCGTGGGGCTCCGGTCGGACCCTCTGTTATATTCCATATGACGGATGGAAGCATTACACAAGATCACAGAGTTGGTTAATGCTTATGTTGGTACCCTAGGTTTTGATTTGAGTTCAGTCCTCTCTTTCTGTCTCTTGACCCATGATTTATCTATGGTCAAAGGTTAGTTGATATGTTAGATTCTCTAGTTGTGTAGAATTGCTTTTCTAGATGAATATTTGGTTAAGTAGTTTTTCGTTCGACTATAGTCGAACGTCGCTCGACTATCGTCTATCGGCTGATCGACTATCGTCTATCAGTTGGTCGACGTTCTATCTGCGTTGATAGCTCGACTATCTGTTGATAGATCGACTATCTGTTTGTCTTGGTAGTTCGACTATCTGTTGATAGGTCGACTATCTGTCGTCTTTGATAGTTCGACTATCTGTCCTGATAGTTCAACTATCTGATAGCTCGACTATCTGTTGATAGGTCGACTATCTGCTTGTTTTGATAGTTCGACTATCTGTTGATAGGTCGACTATCTGTGTTGCTTCGATAGTTCGACTATCTGCTTGGATAGTTCAACTATCTGATAGTTCGACTATCTGTTGATAGGCGACTATCTGTTTTGTTTTGATAGGTCGACTATCTGTTGATAGGTCGACTATCTGTTTTCTGTGATAGGTCGACTATCTGCTTGATAGGTCAACTATCTGTTTCGTTTGGTAGTTCGACTATCTGACCGGATAGATCGACTATCTGATAGCTCGACTATTTGTTCTGATAGGTCGACTATCTGCCGAGGTAGTTCGACTATCTTCTTTGATAGTTCGACTATCTGTCTGATAGGTCGACGATCTCCGTGCGCCGTTCGACGATCTCCGAAGGTCGTTCGACGTTTTGCTGTATGCTCTTATTTAGTTTTGTCGTCTTCTATGATGTGACTAATTTCATATTTATTTTGGCATATTTTATAATAGATTATCTGAATAATTTATTACATTATTTCCATGCAATATCAGTTCTATTCTATATGCATGAGCTAATCTTTTCTGACAAAGTTGTTTGTCTTATAGCTGAGATATGCAATCTGCTTTATCTGCCAGGCTGTCCTTTATAGCCGTTAGACTCAAAAAGTCTTCCTTGGCCGTAAAGAGTTCTTTCTGATGTGACTTTCTCTTATATTATTTCATCAGAAGTATTTGTAGCTTCTTAGAAAGCTTTATCCTTTTATAGGATATCTGCCTGCTGTAGTTTGTTTTTGCTTTATGCTTTTTGCAGCCCAGCTTGCAGAGTTCAGAAAAAGACAAGATTCAAACTCAATTAGAGTCGTTGCTGCTGCTGATATATAAAGACTTTTTTGAAGAAGAAATCAACTAGTCCACATAGAAAAGAGATCAACTAGTTCTCAGATTATATTCATTCAGCAAGCTTACAGCAAGAACAAGTCTAACTGCTCTCAGCAATTTTCACTCAACTGAGAAGTGTTAGCTCTTCTGCTCTTCTTCAACCTGAGTTCTCCTGTTCCAGGAAGTTCTGACTCAGAGATCTTTTGAAGAAGAAGAAGAAGAAGATAGCTGCTAGAAGATTTTCATTTCTTATTTTATATCTTCTTGTAGTTCTTCCTTCAGTATTTACTGAAGTGTTTCTGCACTGAAGCAAGACTTCACCTGGACATTCTTTAAGCCAGGGGGAGCCTTGATTCTTTTAGAGCTGTCTAGCTCAGTGCAAGTTATTGTGCTTCTCTAATCTATTGTAAAATAGAGAAGACACCTTAACCTCCTTTCCCCCTCATGTACAGGGTTATTACTCCCTTCAAAAGTATCCCTTGGTGGCAGGGCACCTGATCAAAAACCTGTGTTTGGTTTTTAGACACCTGATCAAAAGTCTAAAGGGTCTCTTGATCTACCTGAAGCAGATCTTGTTGGTGGCAGGGCACCTGATCAAAAACCTGAGTGGATTCCTACCTTGTTGGTAGAAGAGTGGACGTACCCAAGTTGTTTGGGGAACCACTATAAATTCCTTGTGTCGTCTGGATTGCCTTGTTTAAATTCTTGCATTGTGGCTGTGATTAGATATTAACTAGGTTTGCTAGTTGCTGGATAGGATCCAAAGCTAAACTGTAATTACAGTTAGCTTTAGTTTGTGCATAACACTTGTGTTAGGCTCTAAGGTTTAATCTTAAATATCTATAACTTTCATTCCGCATTTAACTCCAAGGGAGTTGAGTAGAAATTCAACTTTGCTAGTGCAATTTTTGATTACTCTATTCACCCCCCCCCCCCCTCTAGAGTAGTATCTATCCCTTCTCTTTCAATTGGTATCAGAGGGAGGTTGACTGACTGAATAGGCTAACACCTAAGTCACAAGATCCTGATAGATACCAAAGTTTATAGATATTCACTTTCACTATCATGGCCTAGTCCAAGGATTATTCTAGCACCAGACCTCCAGCATGCAACTTGGCTAAGTTTGGCATCTGGAAGGCAAGGATCAAATTATATATGAATTCTATTGATGAAAGTATTTTTGCTTCTATTTTGTCAGGACCACCAAGAGCACCTGCTGCTGCTACTGCCTCATCATCTGATATGAGTGCAGTGCCTCCTCCAGACTACAATGATGAGTACAAAAAGGCAAAGATAGCAGATGCTAAGGTAATGAACATTCTGGCTCAGACAATGTCTGATGAAGTATTCCAGAAGGTTGCTGACTGCTCCTCAGTAAAAGCTATGTGGGATACACTGAATTAGATTGTAGCTGGTTCAACTGATGAAAGGAAGGACAGGAGGTCCAACCTTATCTCACAATATGAAAATTTCAAGAAAACTGATGCTGAATCAGTTGAAGCCATGTACATAAGGCTCAGCTCAATCATCAATGAGCTGAGGACCCTTGACAAGGATATTTCATTGACAGAGGTCAATGATAAGATTCTTATGTGCTTCCCTAGCACATGGGATCTGAGGATCTGGACTATCAAGGAGGCCAGAAGCACAAATAAAATTTCAACAGAAGCCCTTCTCGGCAAGCTCAAGTCTTTTGAGCAAGTGCTGAAGTCCAGGAAAGCTGAAGCTGAAGCAAAGACCCCAACTCCTACAAGAAAAGAGCAAACTCTTGCTCTTAAAGCTGCTGACACTTCTGAAGGAAGCCAGTCAAATGAGGAACTGATGGCATTATTTGCCAAAAGGTTTCTCAAGATGGGAAGGAAGGAATTCAAAAAGAAGTCTTCAAAGTATGAAGAAAAGCCAAGGTATGATCGCACCCCTTCTAAAGAAATTATCTGCTATGGTTGCAGGAAGCCTGGACATATCCTTCCAGATTGTCCAGAGGAAAAGAATAAAGAAAAGAGGAAAGATAAGGATCAGCACAGGAAGCACTCCAAGCCATCCTCCTACAAGAATAAAAAGAAGGAGAGAGGCTTTGTCGCTGAAACCTGGAGTGATTCTGATGAGGAATCCTCCTCCTCAAGCTCCAGTGAGGATGAAGAAGAAAAGAAGGCAAAGGAAGTTTGCCTAATGGCAATTGATGCCTGCAGCAATCACTCAGCTGCAGAGATTTCAGATTCAGATGAAGAAATGCCAACAGAAGATGAGGTACTATCATCTTATGACTTTACTTCTGCAGAATTTAAATTAGAATTTGAATCTTTATGTTTAGATTTAATTAGTTCTGAAAAGGAGATTAAAAAACTTAGACATAGGCTAGCTGAATCAGAAATCATATCTATTGAAAACATTAAGTTAAAGGAAGATCTCACTAATTCTAGTGAAGAAATTAAATTTCTTAAGAATGAATTAGCTAAATCCAAAAGGTTAGAAGAGTCTCTAAATGGTAGAAGCCTTAAGTTGCTTGAAATAACCAGCATATCTAACACTAGGACAGGCAATAACAAATTAGGCTTAGGAGCATCTTCTAGTGAGCCCCCAATCATTCTTAAAAACCAACTTTCAACTCCAGTGAACTTTATCTCAGCTGATGGGATAAAGAACACTGAGCAAGTCAATCAAGTAAATAGAGCTTTAAATAAAGCTAAAAGAGAGAAAAGAAAACAGAAATTTAAAGAATTACAAAAAACGTCGAACGCTGCTCGACGATCTCAGGCTCAGTGGTCGAACGAAGCTCGACGATCTGAGCATCTATCGTCGAATATCAATCGACGATCGCAGGCTCAGTGGTCGAACGGAGATCGACGATCTGAGCAGCCATCGTCGAACGCTGGTCGATGTTTCCAATATGAATTTCAAAATTATACCCAGAACCTTAGAAACCCGAATATGAATAGAAACCCTAGGTTCATTGACCCATCATCTGCATGGAGAATCCCACCTAGGAGATCTTACCCATTAGGTTATCACCCTCAGCCTGCTTATTCATTTATTTCCAGTTTTTCTTATGTGAAAAACAAGGGACCCAAGGTTACCTGGGTCCACAATGTTTAAATTGTTTTATTTGCAGGTGAAGACCTATCCTATCACTCAAAATAAGTGGTATTTGGATAGTGGTTGCTCCAAGCATATGACAGGAAATAAAGAACATCTGTCAAAGTTCAAGGCAAAGCTTGGCCCAATGGTAATCTTTGGAGATTCAAGCTATGGTCAAACTGAAGGCTATGGCAGGATGACTATTGGAGCTGTTACTTTCAAGAGAGTTGCTTATGTGACTGGACTGAAGCACAATCTAATTTCAGTAAATCAATTATGTGATGCTGGATACCAGGTATCATTCTCTAACTCTCTCTGTAATATTACTTTAAATAATAGTGTTGTATTGGTAGGCATTAGACAAGGTAACATTTATTTAGTAGATTTTAATTCAACTGATTCTGAAATCTGCCTGTTTAATGAAGTAACTAATAATAATACCGTGTGGCATAAAAGGCTTAGCCATGTTAACCTCAAGAATATATCTAGGTTATCTAAACACAACCTTGTTAGAGGTTTACCTTCTTGCCCCTACAAGAAGGAGAGCCTATGCAAGGCTTGTCAGCTAGGCAAGCAAACCAAGAACTCTTTTAAATCAGTAAATAAAAGTGATTCTCCTAAAATCCTGTATTTATTACATTTGGACCTATTTGGCCCAATAAATGTACAGAGTTTAGGAGGGAAGTATTACACCCTTGTCATTATAGATGACTTCTCTAGATTCACTTGGGTGTTCTTTTTGAGAACTAAGGCTGATAACTTCAAAACCCTTACAGACTTTCTATTATGTGTGCAGACTGAGTACTCTACTCATATGGCCTTGATCAGAAGTGATCATGGTACTGAGTTTGACTCTCTTCTCATGCAAGAATTCTTTGAGAGAGAAGGTATCAAACATAGCTTCTCAGCTCCTAGAACTCCCCAACAAAATAGGGTAGTTGAAAGGAAGAACAGAACATTAATTGAAGCTGCTGGCACATTATTGGCAGATGCTAATATGCCTCTTTCCTATTGGGCAGAAGCTGTTAGTACAGCCAACTATGTCTTGAATAGAAGTCTGATACACAAGCTTAAGTGTAAAACTCTTTATGAGTTACTTAAAGGAAAGAAACCTAAAATAAATTATTTTAGAGTTTTTGGCTGTGTAGTTTATATTCATAATAACAATAATGAATATCTTAGAAAGTTTGAAGCAAAGGCTTCAATGGGAATTTTTCTAGGATATTCCCAAGTAAGCAAAGCTTATAGGGTATTTAATAAATCATCTTCTAAAATTGAAGAGTCTGTTCATGTGTCCTTTGATGAATCCCAAATGTTTTACAAGGAGAAGGAAAATTCTCCTTCCTCAAGTTCATTACAGGTACAAGAATCTTCTAAAGATGTCACTCAAGATATCCTCCATCTTTCAACTCTTCATATCACTGAATCAGACAGTGATGAAGACATTGCTGAAGCTGTTGTTGTTCCACCAACAGTAGATCAAATTCCTCCTGAGGAATTAATCCCAACTGTTGCTGAAGATCACATCCCACCTTCTGATGTTGTCACACTTAGAGATCACCCCACATCTCAAGTGATAGGAGACATATCAGCTGGTGTTCAAACAAGACATCAGTTAAGACAGGATGTGATGCATGCTTGTTTCCTCTCACAGATTGAGCCCCTCACCATTAAAGATGCAGAGCTAGATCCCCACTGGATCATTGCTATGCAAGAGGAACTCAATCAGTTTGAGAGATGTAAAGTTTGGACTTTGGTTCCAAGACCTAAAGGCCAACTGATCATAGGCACCAAGTGGGTGTATAGAAACAAGTTAGATGCAAATGGCATCATTGTAAGGAATAAAGCTAGGCTTGTAGCTCAGGGCTACAGACAGGAGGAAGGTATAGATTATGACCAAACCTTTGCTCCTGTTGCAAGGCTAGAAGCAATAAGGATCTTCTTGGCCTATGCAGCCTACATGAAGTTTAAGGTTTTTCAAATGGATGTCAAAAGTGCTTTTCTTAATGGTGAGCTAAAGGAAGAGGTGTTTGTTGAACATCCACCCGGTTTTGTTTCTTCAACTCAGCCCTCACATGTATTCAAGTTGCAGAAAGCTTTTTATGGACTAAAGCAAGCTCCCAGAGCCTGGTATGAGACTTTAGCTAGTTTCCTGTTAGAGCACAACTTTACTAGGGGAGTAGTTGATAGAACCCTCTTCGTCAAGCACCACAAGGACACAATCCTGTTAGTTCAGGTGTATGTGGATGACATTATTTTTGGTTCCACTGATCCCAAACTGTGCAAAAAGTTTTCTAACTTGATGCATTCCAAGTTTGAGATGAGTAGTATGGGTGAGCTGTCTTACTTTCTTGGTCTCCAAGTAAAGCAAGATGTTGATGGCATCTTCATATCCCAATCCAAATATGCCAAGGAATTGGTAAAGAAGTTTGGGATGGCAGATGCTTCAGCAATGCATACACCTATGGCTACTAATGTAGTTATTGATTCTGATGATCAGGGAAAGCTTGTAGATCAAAAGAATTATAGGGCCATTGTTGGTTCCCTATTGTATTTAACTGTAAGTAGGCCAGACATAATGTTTGCTACATGCCTTTGTGCTAGATTCCAGGTCAACCCCAAGGAATCTCATCTGATTCTTCTCAAGAGAATTTTGAGATACCTGAAGGGATGTCCAAATCTAGGACTCTGGTACCCAGCTGAGTCAGAATTTGAATTAATTGGATATTCTGATTCTGATTATGCTGGTTGTCGAGTTGACAGGAAAAGTACCTCAGGAACTTGTCAGTTCCTGGGAGAGAGATTGGTCTCTTGGTTCTGTAAGAAGCAGGCCTCTGTATCAACTTCAACTACAGAAGCTGAATATATAGCAGCTGCCAGTTGTTGTTCACAGATCCTGTGGATACAAAATCAATTTTTGGATTATGGGTACTCACACAAGAACACTAAAATCATGTGTGACAGTACAAGTGCTATCTCCATTGCACAAAATCCAGTGCACCACTCTAGAACGAAGCACATTGAGATTAGACACCATTTCCTGAGAGATTGTGTGGAAAAGAACAAGATTAGCCTTGAGTTCATATCCACAGACCTTCAGAGAGGTGATATATTCACCAAGCCCTTAGATGAACAGAAGCATCTGTTCTTTTTAGTTCAACTAGGCATGATTAATGGACGAGACTAAGTGTGATATTTGCCTTGTTGAAATCTGTTCGAAGATAGTCGAACGACGTTCGACGATAGTCGAGCGGAGCAAGCCTATCATCGACCTATGGTTGTTGATGGCTCATCTGCTTGAAGATCGTCGACCGGTGTTCGAAGATAGTCGAACAGGTCGAGCTTATCGTCGATCTATGGTTGACGACAGCTTGCTGTTTGTGAAGACAGAAATAGTCGAACGATTGATCGACTACTCTGCTTCAGGACCGATCGTCGAACGACCGTTCGACTATCGTCTCCAGTATCTTTTAAATAGATCGACGATCGCTGTTTTAATATAAAGCCGATAGTCGACCTAGGTTAAAAGATAGTTGCTTTTATCGTCGACGGAGAGCGTATTTTCGCATTCCGTCTTCCCGCTTGCTCTTTGTCTTGCTCTCTGTCTTGCGCTCCGTCCTCGCCGTCTCTCTCTCGACTTCTACAGCGTTTTCGATGGCGATTGCTCCAGCGCTTCTTGCAGCGGTAAAGTTTGATGTCGGATTCAGCGTTGATTTCGACACCTTCAGCAGTTGCGAACCAGGGATAGTAGAAATCCTAAATCTGTGCAGAGATCAAGGCCTAGAGAGGCTCATGTCCTACAGGATAAAGATAAACACTCAGGAAATCAAAGAGTGGGCCTTCACCTCATCGTCGACTGACGAATCGATGTCTGGGACAATCAGCGGAGAAGAGGTAATTTTGACTCCCGTTGTTCTAACTGAAATTTTTGGTTTAATTAATGGTGAAGAAGAGTATGAGCAAGATGCTCCTGAATTCGGAAGAATGTTAACTGAGCTGGGACATGCCGAAGGCATCCCCTCCAAGCTCCTCAAAGTGAATTTCCCCTTCAAGATCAAGTTTCTTGCGGAAATTGTTGGAAAAGTGCTACTGGGAATGCACTCAGCCCACGACAATATCACAAGGCAACAATTTGCACTAATGTGTGCAATTGTTAATAAGAAGCAGATAAATTGGGCTGGCATCATGTTTGATTTAATAAGAAAGAAGAATGGAAAGAAAGAGGTTACCCTAGGAAGGGTTGTTGGTATTTTTCTAAAGGAGAAATATCCCCATTTGCTTGTCTCTGCCGCCACCTCCATCAACGCGAGTAAGAAGATGGATCCTTCGCTGTTCTCAAAGTGGAAAAGGACTTTCCTGAAGCCCGCTCCCGCAGGGGTTGCTCCAGTTATATCTGAGAGCACGAGGACTGTCGCAGTCACTCCCCCCTTCTAGTAGCTGGCTCAGCTGATATCTCTCTTCCATCCTCTTCTTCTGCTATGCCGTCTACTGCAGTTGAAGTTCCTTCAACTTCAACTGAAGTACGACATTCTGCTTCCCCTCCTGCATCTTCTCTCCCGACTGATCTTGCTGGGATTTCTCAACCCAGCTTTGATTTGTTGGCGTCTGAAATATCTTCTCCAGTTCATTCTCCAATTCCAACTCCTCCTCACTCTCCAATTCTATCTTCAGATCATCTTGATCACCCTGCATCCACCCATGCATCTCCACATCATTCTCTAGCTCATATTGCACATACCACCCCTGCTGTTCTTCCACCCTCAGAAATTCCATCATCATCATCTTCTTCTTTTGTTATAACTCCAGCATTTATTGCTAGCATTGTGGAGTTAATTACCCCCTCAATCAAAACTATGATTGATGAGGCAATTGCTCCCCTTGCTTCTTCTATATCTTCTTTGACTACTGCTATTCAGGCACTCTCAAAGTCTGCTGAGCCCTCTTCTTCTAGGGGCCTGGTTTCAGTCCCTACTGAAATCAGGCAGGGGGAGATGCTTGATGAAGATATCTCAGAGCAGCCTTTGGCCTCCCCTCCAGCAGCAGTTCATCTTGCAGTAACAGAGAAAGTAGCAGAAGATTCAGCTCCTCCTCCTCCTCCATCTGAAAAGGAAATATCTGATGCAATCATGTTGACAGAGTTTGTAGATAAAGAACCAGTTGATTCTTCTTCTGAGATTGTTTATGAAAGCCCAGAACTTGATCCTAACTTTAGGATGGCTCATTTTCTTGAACTGGTTGGAGCAGCGCAGATCAGGAAAGCTAAAGAAGAAGGAAAGGACACTGCCGGATTGACTACTATGTCTAAATTCAGAAAGAAGGAGCTCGAAAAGTTCCAGGTCAGACCTAAGATGTTTGATGCTTCAAAATATATGGAAAAGCATCCAGAGGCAGTGGTCCCAAGAACAACTAAATTGAAAATTATTGGAGAACAAGATTTGAAGCTATCGAAGAAAGAAGCTCTAGATCCTACAAGGAAAATTACTTTTGTTTCTAGTTCTTCTAATCCTGTTTCTAACTCTAAAGCACCTTAATTGTTCATTGATTGACAGTTATTTTTATCTGATTGATTGATGATATCTGCTTAGTTATTTCCCTTTATGCATTTTATTTACTTTCTGAAATTAGTGTTGTTTGTTTTATTTGTTGAGAGACTTAACTCAAATAGGGGGAGATTGTTGGTACCCTAGGTTTTGATTTGAGTTCAGTCCTCTCTTTCTGTCTCTTGACCCATGATTTATCTATGGTCAAAGGTTAGTTGATAGGTTAGATTCTCTAGTTGTGTAGAATTGCTTTTCCAGATGAATATTTGGTTAAGTAGTTTTTCGTTCGACTATAGTCGAACGTCGCTCGACTATCGTCTATCGGCTGATCGACTATCGTCTATCAGTTGGTCGACGTTCTGTCTGCGTTGATAGCTCGACTATCTGTTGATAGATCGACTATCTGTTTGTCTTGGTAGTTCGACTATCTGTTGATAGGTCGACTATCTGTCGTCTTTGATAGTTCGACTATCTGTCCTGATAGTTCAACTATCTGATAGCTCGACTATCTGTTGATAGGTCGACTATCTGCTTGTTTTGATAGTTCGACTATCTGTTGATAGGTCGACTATCTGTGTTGCTTCGATAGTTCGACTATCTGCTTGGATAGTTCAACTATCTGATAGTTCGACTATCTGTTGATAGGCGACTATCTGTTTTGTTTTGATAGGTCGACTATCTGTTGATAGGTCGACTATCTGTTTTCTGTGATAGGTCGACTATCTGCTTGATAGGTCGACTATCTGTTTCGTTTGGTAGTTCGACTATCTGACCGGATAGATCGACTATCTGATAGCTCGACTATTTGTTCTGATAGGTCGACTATCTGCCGAGGTAGTTCGACTATCTTCTTTGATAGTTCGACTATCTGTCTGATAGGTCGACGATCTCCGTGCGCCGTTCGACGATCTCCGAAGGTCGTTCGACGTTTTGCTGTATGCTCTTATTTAGTTTTGTCGTCTTCTATGATGTGACTAATTTCATATTTATTTTGGCATATTTTATAATAGATTATCTGAATAATTTATTACATTATTTCCATGCAATATCAGTTCTATTCTATATGCATGAGCTAATCTTTTCTGACAAAGTTGTTTGTCTTATAGCTGAGATATGCAATCTGCTTTATCTGCCAGGCTGTCCTTTATAGCCGTTAGACTCAAAAAGTCTTCCTTGGCCGTAAAGAGTTCTTTCTGATGTGACTTTCTCTTATATTATTTCATCAGAAGTATTTGTAGCTTCTTAGAAAGCTTTATCCTTTTATAGGATATCTGCCTGCTGTAGTTTGTTTTTGCTTTATGCTTTTTGCAGCCCAGCTTGTAGAGTTCAGAAAAAGACAAGATTCAAACTCAATTAGAGTCGTTGCTGCTACTGATATATAAAGACTTTTTTGAAGAAGAAATCAACTAGTCCACATAGAAAAGAGATCAACTAGTTCTCAGATTATATTCATTCAGCAAGCTTACAGCAAGAACAAGTCTAACTGCTCTCAGCAATTTTCACTCAACTGAGAAGTGTTAGCTCTTCTGCTCTTCTTCAACCTGAGTTCTCCTGTTCCAGGAAGTTCTGACTCAGAGATCTTTTGAAGAAGAAGAAGAAGAAGATAGCTGCTAGAAGATTTTCATTTCTTATTTTATATCTTCTTGTAGTTCTTCCTTCAGTATTTACTGAAGTGTTTCTGCACTGAAGCAAGACTTCACCTGGACATTCTTTAAGCCAGGGGGAGCCTTGATTCTTTTAGAGCTGTCTAGCTCAGTGCAAGTTATTGTGCTTCTCTAATCTATTGTAAAATAGAGAAGACACCTTAACCTCCTTTCCCCCTCCTGTACAGGGTTATTACTCCCTTCAAAAGTATCCCTTGGTGGCAGGGCACCTGATCAAAAACCTGTGTTTGGTTTTTAGACACCTGATCAAAAGTCTAAAGGGTCTCTTGATCTACCTGAAGCAGATCTTGTTGGTGGCAGGGCACCTGATCAAAAACCTGAGTGGATTCCTACCTTGTTGGTAGAAGAGTGGACGTACCCAAGTTGTTTGGGGAACCACTATAAATTCCTTGTGTCGTCTGGATTGCCTTGTTTAAATTCTTGCATTGTGGCTGTGATTAGATATTAACTAGGTTTGCTAGTTGCTGGATAGGATCCAAAGCTAAACTGTAATTACAGTTAGCTTTAGTTTGTGCATAACACTTGTGTTAGGCTCTAAGGTTTAATCTTAAATATCTATAACTTTCATTCCGCATTTAACTCCAAGGGAGTTGAGTAGAAATTCAACTTTGCTAGTGCAATTTTTGATTACTCTATTCACCCCCCCCCCCCCTCTAGAGTAGTATCTATCCCTTCTCTTTCAATTGGTATCAGAGGGAGGTTGACTGACTGAATAGGCTAACACCTAAGTCACAAGATCCTGATAGATACCAAAGTTTATAGATATTCACTTTCACTATCATGGCCTAGTCCAAGGATTATTCTAGCACCAGACCTCCAGCATACAACTTGGCTAAGTTTGGCATCTGGAAGGCAAGGATCAAATTATATATGAATTCTATTGATGAAAGTATTTTTGCTTCTATTTTGTCAGGACCACCAAGAGCACCTACTGCTGCTACTGCCTCATCATCTGATATGAGTGCAGTGCCTCCTCCAGACTACAATGATGAGTACAAAAAGGCAAAGATAGCAGATGCCAAGGTAATGAACATTCTGGCTCAGACAATGTCTGATGAAGTATTCCAGAAGGTTGCTGACTGCTCCTCAGTAAAAGCTATGTGGGATACACTGAATTAGATTGTAGCTGGTTCAACTGATGAAAGGAAGGACAGGAGGTCCAACCTTATCTCATAATATGAGAATTTCAAGAAAACTAATGTTGAATCAGTTGAAGCCATGTACATAAGGCTCAGCTCAATCATCAATGAGCTGAGGACCCTTGACAAGGATATTTCATTGACAGAGGTCAATGATAAGATTCTTATGTGCTTCCCTAGCACATGGGATCTGAGGATCTGGACTATCAAGGAGGCCAGAAGCACAAATAAAATTTCAACAGAAGCCCTTCTCGGCAAGCTCAAGTCTTTTGAGCAAGTGCTGAAGTCCAGGGAAGCTGAAGCTGAAGCAAAGACCCCAACTCCTACAAGAAAAGAGCAAACTCTTGCTCTTAAAGCTGCTGACACTTCTGAAGGAAGCCAGTCAAATGAGGAACTGATGGCATTATTTGCCAAAAGGTTTCTCAAGATGGGAAGGAAGGAATTCAAAAAGAAGTCTTCAAAGTATGAAGAAAAGCCAAGGTATGATCGCACCCCTTCTAAAGAAATTATCTGCTATGGTTGCAGGAAGCCTGGACATATCCTTCCAGATTGTCCAGAGGAAAAGAATAAAGAAAAGAGGAAAGATAAGGATCAGCACAGGAAGCACTCCAAGCCATCCTCCTACAAGAATAAAAAGAAGGAGAGAGGCTTTGTCGCTGAAACCTGGAGTGATTCTGATGAGGAATCCTCCTCCTCAAGCTCCAGTGAGGATGAAGAAGAAAAGAAGGCAAAGGAAGTTTGCTTAATGGCAATTGATGCCTGCAGCAATCACTCAGCTGCAGAGATTTCAGATTCAGATGAAGAAATGCCAACAGAAGATGAGGTACTATCATCTTATGACTTTACTTCTGCAGAATTTAAATTAGAATTTGAATCTTTATGTTTAGATTTAATTAGTTCTGAAAAGGAGATTAAAGAACTTAGACATAGGCTAGCTGAATCAGAAATCATATCTATTGAAAACATTAAGTTAAAGGAAGATCTCACTAATTCTAGTGAAGAAATTAAATTTCTTAAGAATGAATTAGCTAAATCCAAAAGGTTAGAAGAGTCTCTAAATGGTAGAAGCCTTAAGTTGCTTGAAATAACCAGCATGTCTAACACTAGGACAGGCAATAACAAATTAGGCTTAGGAGCATCTTCTAGTGAGCCCCCAATCATTCTTAAAAACCAACTTTCAACTCCAGTGAACTTTATCTCAGCTGATGGGATAAAGAACACTGAGCAGGTCAATCAAGTAAATAGAGCTTTAAATAAAGCTAAAAGAGAGAAAAGAAAACAGAAATTTAAAGAATTACAAAAAACGTCGAACGCTGCTCGACGATCTCAGGCTCAGTGGTCGAACGAAGCTCGACAATCTGAGCATCTATCGTCGAATATCAATCGACGATCGCAGGCTCAGTGGTCGAACGGAGATCGACGATCTGAGCAGCCATCGTCGAACGCTGGTCGATGTTTCCAATATGAATTTCAAAATTACACCCAGAACCTTAGAAACCCGAATATGAATAGAAACCCTAGGTTCATTGACCCATCATCTGCATGGAGAATCCCACCTAGGAGATCTTACCCATTAGGTTATCACCCTCAGCCTGCTTATTCATTTATTTCCAGTTTTTCTTATGTGAAAAACAAGGGACCCAAGGTTACCTGGGTCCACAATGTTTAAATTGTTTTATTTGCAGGTGAAGACCTATCCTATCACTCAAAATAAGTGGTATTTGGATAGTGGTTGCTCCAAGCATATGACAGGAAATAAAGAACATCTGTCAAAGTTCAAGGCAAAGCTTGGCCCAATGGTAATCTTTGGAGATTCAAGCTATGGTCAAACTGAAGGCTATGGCAGGATGACTATTGGAGCTGTTACTTTCAAGAGAGTTGCTTATGTGACTGGACTGAAGCACAATCTAATTTCAGTAAGTCAATTATGTGATGCTGGATACCAGGTATCATTCTCTAACTCTCTCTGTAATATTACTTTAAATAATAGTGTTGTATTGGTAGGCATTAGACAAGGTAACATTTATTTAGTAGATTTTAATTCAACTGATTCTGAAATCTGCCTGTTTAATGAAGTAACTAATAATAATACCGTGTGGCATAAAAGGCTTAGCCATGTTAACCTCAAGAATATATCTAGGTTATCTAAACACAACCTTGTTAGAGGTTTACCTTCTTGCCCCTACAAGAAGGAGAGCCTATGCAAGGCTTGTCAGCTAGGCAAGCAAACCAAGAACTCTTTTAAATCAGTAAATAAAAGTGATTCTCCTAAAATCCTGTATTTATTACATTTGGACCTATTTGGCCCAATAAATGTACAGAGTTTAGGAGGGAAGTATTACACCCTTGTCATTATAGATGACTTCTCTAGATTCACTTGGGTGTTCTTTTTGAGAACTAAGGCTGATAACTTCAAAACCCTTACAGACTTTCTATTATGTGTGCAGACTGAGTACTCTACTCATGTGGCCTTGATCAGAAGTGATCATGGTACTGAGTTTGACTCTCTTCTCATGCAAGAATTCTTTGAGAGAGAAGGTATCAAACATAGCTTCTCAGCTCCTAGAACTCCCCAACAAAATGGGGTAGTTGAAAGGAAGAACAGAACATTAATTGAAGCTGCTGGCACATTATTGGCAGATGCTAATATGCCTCTTTCCTATTGGGCAGAAGCTGTTAGTACAGCCAACTATGTCTTGAATAGAAGTCTGATACACAAGCTTAAGTGTAAAACTCTTTATGAGTTACTTAAAGGAAAGAAACCTAAAATAAATTATTTTAGAGTTTTTGGCTGTGTAGTTTATATTCATAATAACAATAAAGAATATCTTAGAAAGTTTGAAGCAAAGGCTTCAATGGGAATTTTTCTAGGATATTCCCAAGTAAGCAAAGCTTATAGGGTATTTAATAAATCATCTTCTAAAATTGAAGAGTCTGTTCATGTGTCCTTTGATGAATCCCAAATGTTTTACAAGGAGAAGGAAAATTCTCCTTCCTCAAGTTCATTACAGGTACAAGAATCTTCTAAAGATGTCACTCAAGATATCCTCCATCTTTCAACTCTTCATATCACTGAATCAGACAGTGATGAAGACATTGCTGAAGCTGTTGTTGTTCCACCAACAGTAGATCAAATTCCTCCTGAGGAATTAATCCCAACTGTTGCTGAAGATCACATCCCACCTTCTGATGTTGTCACACTTAGAGATCACCCCACATCTCAAGTGATAGGAGACATATCAGCTGGTGTTCAAACAAGACATCAGTTAAGACAGGATGTGATGCATGCTTGTTTCCTCTCACAGATTGAGCCCCTCACCATTAAAGATGCAGAGCTAGATCCCTACTGGATCATTGCTATGCAAGAGGAACTCAATCAGTTTGAGAGATATAAAGTTTGGACTTTGGTTCCAAGACCTAAAGGCCAACTGATCATAGGCACCAAGTGGGTGTATAGAAACAAGTTAGATGCAAATGGCATCATTGTAAGGAATAAAGCTAGGCTTGTAGCTCAGGGCTACAGACAGGAGGAAGGTATAGATTATGACCAAATCTTTGCTCCTGTTGCAAGGCTAGAAGCAATAAGGATCTTCTTGGCCTATGCAGCCTACATGAAGTTTAAGGTTTTTCAAATGGATGTCAAAAGTGCTTTTCTTAATGGTGAGCTAAAGGAAGAGGTGTTTGTTGAACATCCACCCGGTTTTGTTTCTTCAACTCAGCCCTCACATGTATTCAAGTTGCAGAAAGCTTTTTATGGACTAAAGCAAGCTCCCAGAGCCTGGTATGAGACTTTAGCTAGTTTCCTGTTAGAGCACAACTTTACTAGGGGAGTAGTTGATAGAACCCTCTTCGTCAAGCACCACAAGGACACAATCTTGTTAGTTCAGGTGTATGTGGATGACATTATTTTTGGTTCCACTGATCCCAAACTATGCAAAAAGTTTTCTAACTTGATGCATTCCAAGTTTGAGATGAGTAGTATGGGTGAGCTGTCTTACTTTCTTGGTCTCCAAGTAAAGCAAGATGTTGATGGCATCTTCATATCCCAATCCAAATATGCCAAGGAATTGGTAAAGAAGTTTGGGATGGCAGATGCTTCAGCAATGCATACACCTATGGCTACTAATGTAGTTATTAATTCTGATGATCAGGGAAAGCTTGTAGATCAAAAGAATTATAGGGCCATTGTTGGTTCCCTATTGTATTTAACTGTAAGTAGGCCAGACATAATGTTTGCTACATGCCTTTGTGCTAGATTCCAGGTCAACCCCAAGGAATCTCATCTGATTCTTCTCAAGAGAATTTTGAGATACCTGAAGGGATGTCCAAATCTAGGACTCTGGTACCCAGCTGAGTCAGAATTTGAATTAATTGGATATTCTGATTCGGATTATGCTGGTTGTCGAGTTGACAGGAAAAGTACCTCAGGAACTTGTCAGTTCCTGGGAGAGAGATTGGTCTCTTGGTTCTGTAAGAAGCAGGCCTCTGTATCAACTTCAACTACAGAAGCTGAATATATAGCAGCTGCCAGTTGTTGTTCACAGATCCTGTGGATACAAAATCAATTTTTGGATTATGGGTACTCACACAAGAACACTAAAATCATGTGTGACAGTACAAGTGCTATCTCCATTGCACAAAATCCAGTGCACCACTCTAAAACGAAGCACATTGAGATTAGACACCATTTCCTGAGAGATTGTGTGGAAAAGAACAAGATTAGCCTTGAGTTCATATCCACAGACCTTCAGAGAGGTGATATATTCACCAAGCCCTTAGATGAACAGAAGCATCTGTTCTTTTTAGTTCAACTAGGCATGATTAATGGACGAGACTAAGTGTGATGTTTGCCTTGTTGAAATCTGTTCGAAGATAGTCGAACGACGTTCGACGATAGTCGAGCGGAGCAAGCCTATCGTCGACCTATGGTTGTTGATGGCTCATCTGCTTGAAGATCGTCGACCGGTGTTCGAAGATAGTCGAACAGGTCGAGCTTATCGTCGATCTATGGTTGACGACAGCTTGCTGTTTGTGAAGACAGAAATAGTCGAACGATTGATCGACTACTCTGCTTCAGGACCGATCGTCGAACGACCGTTCGACTATCGTCTCCAGTATCTTTTAAATAGATCGACGATCGCTGTTTTAATATAAAGCCGATAGTCGACCTAGGTTAAAAGATAGTTGCTTTTATCGTCGACGGAGAGCGTCTTTTCGCATTCCGTCTTCCCGCTTGCTCTTTGTCTTGCTCTCTGTCTTGCGCTCCGTCCTCGCCGTCTCTCTCTCGACTTCTACAGCGTTTTCGATGGCGATTGCTCCAGCGCTTCTTGCAGCGGTAAAGTTTGATGTCGGATTCAGCGTTGATTTCGACACCTTCAGCAGTTGCGAACCAGGGATAGTAGAAATCCTAAATCTGTGCAGAGATCAAGGCCTAGAGAGGCTCATGTCCTACAGGATAAAGATAAACACTCAGGAAATCAAAGAGTGGGCCTTCACCTCATCGTCGACTAACGAATCGATGTCTGGGACAATCAGCGGAGAAGAGGTAATTTTGACTCCCGTTGTTCTAACTGAAATTTTTGGTTTAATTAATGGTGAAGAAGAGTATGAGCAAGATGCTCCTGAATTCGGAAGAATGTTAACTGAGCTGGGACATGCCGAAGGCATCCCCTCCAAGCTCCTCAAAGTGAATTTCCCCTTCAAGATCAAGTTTCTTGCGGAAATTGTTGGAAAAGTGCTACTGGGAATGCACTCAGCCCACGACAATATCACAAGGCAACAATTTGCACTAATGTGTGCAATTGTTAATAAGAAGCAGATAAATTGGGCTGGCATCATGTTTGATTTAATAAGAAAGAAGAATGGAAAGAAAGAGGTTACCCTAGGAAGGGTTGTTGGTATTTTTCTAAAGGAGAAATATCCCCATTTGCTTGTCTCTGCCGCCACCTCCATCAACGCGAGTAAGAAGATGGATCCTTCGCTGTTCTCAAAGTGGAAAAGGACTTTCCTGAAGCCCGCTCCCGCAGGGGTTGCTCCAGTTATATCTGAGAGCACCAGGACTGTCGCAGTCACTCCCCCCTTCTAGTAGCTGGCTCAGCTGATATCTCTCTTCCATCCTCTTCTTCTGCTATGCCGTCTACTGCAGTTGAAGTTCCTTCAACTTCAACTGAAGTACGACATTCTGCTTCCCCTCCTGCATCTTCTCTCCCGACTGATCTTGCTGGGATTTCTCAACCCAGCTTTGATTTGTTGGCGTCTGAAATATCTTCTCCAGTTCATTCTCCAATTCCAACTCCTCCTCACTCTCCAATTCTATCTTCAGATCATCTTGATCACCCTGCATCCACCCATGCATCTCCACATCATTCTCCAGCTCATATTGCACATACCACCCCTGCTGTTCTTCCACCCTCAGAAATTCCATCATCATCATCTTCTTCTTTTGTTATAACTCCAGCATTTATTGCTAGCATTGTGGAGTTAATTACCCCCTCAATCAAAACTATGATTGATGAGGCAATTGCTCCCCTTGCTTCTTCTATATCTTCTTTGACTGCTGCTATTCAGGCACTCTCAAAGTCTGCTGAGCCCTCTTCTTCTAGGGGCCTGGTTTCAGTCCCTACTGAAATCAGGCAGGGGGAGATGCTTGATGAAGATATCTCAGAGCAGCCTTTGGCCTCCCCTCCAGCAGCAGTTCATCTTGCAGTAACAGAGAAAGTAGCAGAAGATTCAGCTCCTCCTCCTCCTCCATCTGAAAAGGAAATATCTGATGCAATCATGTTGACAGAGTTTGTAGTAAAAGTTTACTTAGAAGAATCCTCAACTCCCTTGGTTGCCCAGTACCTAGAAGGAATTATCACCTCCTTTCTAGATGATTTATGGGAGTTAGGAAACCCTGAAGAATATCCTGAAGGTATGTCTCTTTCTCAATTTGTAGATTACTCAATTGATATGCTAGTTTGGGAATATCTGGAAGGGATGACTAGATGTCATTTAGCAAGATTTTATTCCTAATCCTACAGATATAATGGAAGAAGTAGTTGTTGTCCAAGAGCCAGAACCAGAACCAGAACCTGAACCTGCTCTAGAGATTTTAGATGCTATAGAGCCTGAACCTGTGTCTGCCCCTGAAGATCAAGTGGTTGTAGAGCCAATAAGTGAACCTGCTTCTGAAGTTCAACCTGACCCAGAAGTAGCTGTTCTAGCTTCTGAGGCTTCTGAGCAAGCAGTGCAAATTGAACTGGTCCCCACGACAGTTCCTGAGCTTCAAGAAATGGATTCTGAAAGTCAAATTGAAAAATCTACGGTATAGGATGATTCCCCAGGCTTGGACTTAGATACTCTCCTGGCACAGGATTCCATGGAAGAAGAAATGGAAAAAGCTGCTATAAAGGAAAAAGAAAGAGCTTTAAAAGAGGCTATTGATCCCTATGATATGCCTATCTCTTCAAATACTGAAGAAGAAATTGATTCTGATGAATCTGCTGATTCTAAGAGAAAAAGGATTGCTAAAAAGAAAAGAAAGGCTGTAGCTCCTCCTCCTGCAAATCCAGACAATGATACACCATATTATTTACTGAAAGAGATTGATCCCAAGTCAAAAGAATTCCAGCATTGGATGTGGTTTTCTAAAAATCAGCAAAAGCAAAGGAAAAAGGCTAAGAGGTATGACCCTCCTGCTCCTAGATGGAATCCTAGAGGTCCTCCTCCTCCACCTCCCGGTGCAGGAGCCTCAGGGAATTTATCTTCTAAATCTGCCTCTCATTCTGAAAGATCAAATCCATCCCAGCCTGCTCAAAGGAAAAGTTCTCAAGGTTTCCAAGGTAAAAGCCAAACTGGCTATCAAAGAACTGATACAGTGAAAGAACAAGTTAAGGAGGTAGTTTATCAAAGACCAACCTTTTCCCCTCCTCCTTCTCCAAAGAAAAAGGTTCCATCTCCAAATCCAGTTCATACTGAGAAAGTTGTTCCAAAAGGTAAGTAATTTATTTTTGTTTGAAAATTCTAGCAAGAACTTTGTTAAGACTGCTTTCTTTTGTTACTTAGTTAATCAAGATAAAGAACCAGTTGATTCTTCTTCTGAGATTGTTTATGAAAGCCCAGAACTTGATCCTAACTTTAGGATGGCTCGTTTTCTTGAACTGGTTGGAGCAGCGCAGATCAGGAAAGCTAAAGAAGAAGGAAAGGACACTGCCGGATTGACTACTATGTCTAAATTCAGAAAGAAGGAGCTCGAAAAGTTCCAGGTCAGACCTAAGATGTTTGATGCTTCAAAATATATGGAAAAGCATCCAGAGGCAGTGGTCCCAAGAACAACTGAATTGAAAATTATTGGAGAACAAGATTTGAAGCTATCGAAGAAAGAAGCTCTAGATCCTACAAGGAAAATTACTTTTGTTTCTAGTTCTTCTAATCCTGTTTCTAACTCTAAAGCACCTTAATTGTTCATTGATTGACAGTTATTTTTATCTGATTGATTGATGATATCTGCTTAGTTATTTCCCTTTATGCATTTTATTTACTTTCTGAAATTAGTGTTGTTTGTTTTATTTGTTGAGAGACTTAACTCAAATAGGGGGAGATTGTTGGTACCCTAGGTTTTGATTTGAGTTCAGTCCTCTCTTTCTGTCTCTTGACCCATGATTTATCTATGGTCAAAGGTTAGTTGATAGGTTAGATTCTCTAGTTGTGTAGAATTGCTTTTCCAGATGAATATTTGGTTAAGTAGTTTTTCGTTCGACTATAGTCGAACGTCGCTCGACTATCGTCTATCGGCTGATCGACTATCGTCTATCAGTTGGTCGACGTTCTGTCTGCGTTGATAGCTCGACTATCTGTTGATAGATCGACTATCTGTTTGTCTTGGTAGTTCGACTATCTGTTGATAGGTCGACTATCTGTCGTCTTTGATAGTTCGACTATCTGTCCTGATAGTTCAACTATCTAATAGCTCGACTATCTGTTGATAGGTCGACTATCTGCTTGTTTTGATAGTTCGACTATCTGTTGATAGGTCGACTATCTGTGTTGCTTCGATAGTTCGACTATCTGCTTGGATAGTTCAACTATCTGATAGTTCGACTATCTGTTAATAGGTCGACTATCTGTTTTGTTTTGATAGGTCGACTATCTGTTGATAGGTCGACTATCTGTTTTCTGTGATAGGTCGACTATCTGCTTGATAGGTCGACTATCTGTTTCGTTTGGTAGTTCGACAATCTGACCGGATAGATCGACTATCTGATAGCTCGACTATTTGTTCTGATAGGTCGACTATCTGCCGAGGTAGTTCGACTATCTTCTTTGATAGTTCGACTATCTGGGTCGTTCGACTATCTGTCTGATAGGTCGACGATCTCCGTGCGCCGTTCGACGATCTCTGAAGGTCGTTCGACGTTTTGCTGTATGCTCTTATTTAGTTTTGTCGTCTTCTATGATGTGACTAATTTCATATTTATTTTGGCATATTTTATAATAGATTATCTGAATAATTTGTTACATTATTTCCATGCAATATCAGTTCTATTCTATATGCATGAGCTAATCTTTTCTGACAAAGTTGTTTGTCTTATAGCTGAGATATGCAATCTGCTTTATCTGCCAGGCTGTCCTTTATAGCCGTTAGACTCAAAAAGTCTTCCTTGGTCGTAAAGAGTTCTTTCTGATGTGACTTTCTCTTATATTATTTCATCAGAAGTATTTGCAGCTTCTTAGAAAGCTTTATCCTTTTATAGGATATCTGCATGCTATAGTTTGTTTTTGCTTTATGCTTTTTGCAGCCCGGCTTGCAGAGTTCAGAAAAAGACAAGATTCAAACTCAATTAGAGTCGTTGCTGCTGCTGATATATAAAGACTTCTTTGAAGAAGAAATCAACTAGTCCACATAGAAAAGAGATCAACTAGTTCTCAGATTATATTCATTCAGCAAGCTTACAGCAAGAACAAGTCTAACTGCTCTCAGTAATTTTCACTCAACTGAGAAGTGTTAGCTCTTCTGCTCTTCTTCAACCTGAGTTCTCCTGTTCCAGGAAGTTCTGACTCAGAGATCTTTTGAATAAGAAGAAGAAGATAGTTGCTAGAAGATTTTCATTTCTTATTTTATATCTTCTTGTAGTTCTTCCTTCAGTATTTACTGAAGTGTTTCTGCACTGAAGCAAGACTTCACCTGGACATTCTTTGAGCCAGGGGGAGCCTTGATTCTTTTAGAGCTGTCTAGCTCAGTGCAAGTTATTGTGCTTCTCTAATCTATTGTAAAATAGAGAAGACACCTTAACCTCCTTTCCCCCTCCTGTACAGGGTTATTACTCCCTTCAAAAGTATCCCTTGGTGGCAGGGCACCTGATCAAAAACCTGTGTTTGGTTTTTAGACACCTGATCAAAAGTCTAAAGGGTCTCTTGATCTACCTGAAGCAGATCTTGTTGGTGGCAGGGCACCTGATCAAAAACCTGAGTGGATTCCTACCTTGTTGGTAGAAGAGTGGACGTACCCAAGTTGTTTGGGGAACCACTATAAATTTCTTGTGTCGTCTGGATTGCCTTGTTTAAATTCTTGCATTATGGCTGTGATTAGATATTAACTAGGTTTGCTAGTTGCTGGATAGGATCCAAAGCTAAACTGTAATTACAGTTAGCTTTAGTTTGTGCACAACACTTGTGTTAGGCTCTAAGGTTTAATCTTAAATATCTATAACTTTCATTCCGCATTTAACTCCAAGGGAGTTGAGTAGAAAGTCAACTTTGCTAGTGCAATTTTTGATTACTCTATTCACCCCCCCCCCCTCCTCTAGAGTAGTATCTATCCCTTCTCTTTCAGCTTATCAGGTTATGTTGTAACCCTTCCACATAGGCTACTCTAGTGATAGTGAATATGCCATTAGAGATCTTACCATAACCTCTAATCACTCCTTTTTCAGATCCACCAAAGATAACCTTTGGTTCATTCCTTACTGGAGCATAATCCTTCAGCATGCTCCTTGTTCCAGTCATGTGCCTGTAACATCCACTGTCCAAGTACCATATAGGGGTATGAGCACTTGGACTATCCTACAAAACACACATCAGTTAACCTTAGGACCCCAATTTTTATTGGGTCCTTGGTGCATGTTAGACTGAAAATAATTTTGTCTACCTGCAGCTTATCTGACAGGCAAGCTGACATTTGCTCTTTGCATATTATGATTGTGCCAGCAATCAACAATAATGTGGCCTACTTTGCCACAACACCAACACTCATGGATGTTGTACCTTCTTTTTGGAGCAAGTCTAGTGGCTATTTTAACGGATGCTCTGGGTCTAGAAGGAGTAGTAGCAGTCCTGTTCCATGGTTTTTTAGCTCTAGTCTAACAAGTGGTGGGTCTGGCAGTAGAAGTGCTTGGGATATCTTGAGCCCTTCTAGCAGCAGCTTTATTTTCAGAAAGCATACCCTTGATGTCCTCAGAGATGCCCAGGTATAGTCTACTAACAGCCTTGCCCTTTGTCTTAGAGTGGGCTGGAGGAATTGAAGAACAGTCAGTATCTTTACCCTTAACTGAAGGGGCTGTTGCACCAAACATAAATGGTCCAGGATGGGCCATTTGTATTTTCTCATAGGCACTTGCACCTTCGATGTAACTACCACCATATTGTGGAACATCTTTGTTCATGCAAGATGGTCTAACATGATTCTAGTGATCATAAATACTCTCATGGTCATGGTTGTTGGAAGGAAATTGCACTCTAACAAATTTTATATGAGGCTTAGAGGCTAGTGGCTCCACTTGAGCTTTTCCCTTTCCCTTGGGATTAGCAGCAATTGTCCTTCTCTTGAATCCCAACCCTTTCTTTCCCTTTTGGGAGGAGAATGAGTCTATCAAGGGCAACACTATGCTAGGCTTGGAGTAGCTAGCCACTAGTTCCCTCTCCTTTTGGAGCTTTCCTTCAAGATTCCTTATATGGTTATTCTTGAAGGTTATGGTGCTCATCTGAATGATTGTCACATTCTTCAGTTTACTAACTTCCTGCATCTTTAGATCCAGCAATTTTGCTGATTCTGAAGCAGCAAGCTTTAAAGAGACATTTTTCTGAGCCTGTTGTTTGGCCAGGAGCTTGCTATTCTTTAGAGCCTGCAGAAGTTTACCATATTTATCAATCAATTGATTGATGTCTCCCTCGTATTCTTAGCCATCATCCTCACTTGATGCAGAGGCACAAGAATCTGGAACTGATTCATAATCTGAACATGTAAAGATGGTAACAGAATTTACCTTGCTTGGACCAGGCTGATCCTGGCTGGTTTCTTCATCTTACCTAGCCATTAGCCTAAGACAGCAGTTGTCATCTTCAGAATCCACCTCTGAATCACTAATAGATTGTGATAAAGGGGCCCTGTCTTCAATCTTGGCAGCAGGATGAATCTTTTCAGCTTCTTCTTCTAAAGCTGACAGCCTTTTGATGCAATCTGCTTCTATAGCTCCTTCTTCAGTTGAGTATAGCCCAATGTAGGCTTCTTCTTCTTCTGACTCAGATGAGGAGGAGTCAGTCCGGCTTCTTTGCTTTTTGGAAATGAGGGATTTCTCCTTCTTGCCTTTTTGCTGGTGGTCCTTTTCTCACAGTATTCCTTCCTTATGAATGGGCAGTCAGCTATCATATGCCCAGGTTTTCTGCAATGATAATAAGTTATGTTAGAGGAAACCTGTTTACCAGTTTTGGAATCATACCTATCCTCCTTAGAGGATTTTATTCTGCCCTTATAGTAGTCATCCTTGGAATGAAAGGAGGTGGAAGGCATGCCTCTCTAGTGCTTCTTCTTCAAGAACTTCTAGAATTGCCTAGTGAAGGCAGAAAAATCTTCATCAGACCATTGGCAGTCTGATGCACTTCCCTCTGATCTTCCAGAATCAGATTCAGCATCCCTCCTTGGTGGAGAGGGAGACTTTCTTCTGCTTTTTCTAGTGCCTTCAGCTTTGAAAGCTAGAGTTTTGTCTCTTGCCTAAGACTTGTTGTTCTCCTCCTCTTTCTTTGCTGCCAGCTGCATCTCATATGACAACAGCTTCCCAAAGAGGGTGTGAGGAGTAGTGTCACCCAGCTTTGCCACCTCTCTGATGGCACAGATTTTTGTGTCCCAATCTCTAGAGAGAGATCTAAGGAACTTATCATTCAGTTAATAGCGACTGAACACTCTTCCATAAGTCTTTAGCTCATTCATAATCCTAAAGAACTTTTTATAACAGGTGGTTATGTTGTCCCCCTTGGATTGCCTGAAAGCCTCATACTCTTGGTTGAGCATTGACTTCCTATCATCTCTGTCTTCATCTGTCCTCTCCATATAAATCACAAGTGTTTCCCACATTTCCTTTGTTATTTTACAATGGATCAGATTCTAAAGTGTAGAGTCATTAACAATACCCATAATGATATTCTTTGCCCTCTTGTCTATTGTGGCCTGGGCCAACTCATCCTTGGTCATCTCATCATATGTCTTGGTGGTCTTGACATTAGCATCCAGTGTAGATACCTTAATTAGGATGAATGGTCCTTCAACTATAATGTACATTCTAAGGTTAGCAGCTTCCATTAACTGTCTCACCCTTGCTTTCCAGATACCAAAATATTCCTTACTATAAATTGGAAGTCTCACAGCACTCAGCTCCCTATTGGTCATTCCTGAACCCATGGGGACAGACTTCTTGCTAACCTTGGAGATCTACTCAGACTGTTAAGCCTTTAAAGAGTAACTCCCTCTGATATCACTTGAAAGTCTTGTTTTCAAGGTTAGCTAAACACCTATAGGGGGGGTGAATAGGTTTTTGTCTCTGTTTAAGTTTTCTAACTTGTTTTCTGATTTTTGTGCATGTTATTAGGTTAATTATCAGCTTTCAAGAACATTCACAGATGACACATCAATTTTATAGTGGTTCCCTAATCTTAAATACATCCACTGTCCCTCTATGCCTATCTAACTGTGTGTTAGATTCGGCTCTCCCTCCAAAACTCAGCTACTTAATAGCTTATAGCACAGATCCCGCAGGACCACACAAGTCACACAGACCTAACAATTAGGCACTAAGCCAACCACAGGTCACAGAGACCTTTCACCAGGCATAAAGACAAACACAGGTCACAAAGACCTTAGCCTTTATGATATAGGCTTACAACTATAGATTCACAAAGAATCTAAACAAAAGAACAAGAAAGATTGTATGATTAGAGACCAGATCAAGAACTCTATGTCTCCTTCTTCCTGGACTAAGCAGATATCAATCCAACCAATTGTTATTGAAGACAATAGGTAGGCAGTAGATTCTTTCTTCAAATAGCTAACCTTCCTTCTGTAGAATCTTGTAAATCTGCGACCTCAAAATGAATTCTGATCCTACTGTTGCAGATGGTAATTGCTCTAGCTAATTCTTTCCCAGCAAGGTTCTCTGTGCAGAACTCCTTCTTCAGGCTCGACGAAAATGGCGGGGAAGAAGATTATGTTCGCCCGCCCTTCTTCTCATTTTTAGAAAACCTAGACGAGGAATCAATTGTTGTTGTTTGCTCAGGCCGATTTGCTTCCTTTTATACTCTAAAGGCCAATTGAGCAGTGGGTCCCACCATTAGGATTGAGGGCTGAGATTAAGCCATCCAACGCATGCTTTCCATTTATTCTTGATTTAACGGCTCCTTGTTGTATGTGCCCCAGCACTTTATGATGGAAATATTCTTTGGAAAGTGCAGAAGATGATGACAGTTGGCCGCCAATGTCTCGGGCAGCAATTCCGCACCATTTGAATTTTGGTTGATAATTTGATGTTGCTGACGTCAGCATGACTCAGCATATCTGGACTTAGACAACATTCAATCATCATAACCAAAGGCATTGAGTGAGTAGGTTTCACTCAATGCCACAACACTTAGACAAAATTCTAAGTATTGTGCTCGACGAAAGCTGAGCTCCGTTCGACGAACGTCGAGCTCAGCTCAACGAAAGTATAAGTTCAGTTCGATGAACTATGGACTTAGTTTGATGAAAGGCTGGACTGAGTTCGACGAACTCCAGGCTAAACTGATTAATTTGGCTCAGTTCGACGAACACTGAGCTCAGTTCGACGAAGCTGAGCTCGACAAAAGTCAAGCAGTCCATGCTTTTGGACTTAGCCAAATTTCTGCTACAAGACGTTGAGAGCGTTGAGTGAGCTTGCCTCACTCAACGCTATTTTCCTTAGCAAAGATTTTTGCTTCTTTGCATTGAGAGAGTAAGCTCCACTCAATGCCAAACTACTTAACATAATTTTTCTGTTATCTAGCATTGAGTGAGTAAGCTACACTCAATGCCTGTGGACTTAGTCAAAATTTTGCCCAACTTTTCTGTTGAGTTGACTGGCACAGCAACACTCAACGCTAAAGTTATATGGCGTTGATTGAGTAGTCCACACTCAACACTTGTGGACTTAGCCACATTTTCAGCCAATTTATCTAGGCTTAGACTAACTCAGCCTGACTCACGGCCTTTTTGTTGTATGGCATTGAGTGAGTAGACTACACTCAATGCTTTTGTACTTAGCCAAATTGTTTTGGCTATTTGCCAGTTAGGCTGAGATAGGCTCAATGCTATATGTTATATGGCGTTGAGTGAGCTGTCCTCACTCAACGCCTATGGACTTAGGCAAATTTATACAATGCAAAATAGAATCCATACCTATGGCATTGAGTGAGCTTGCTCCACTCAACGCCTGTGGACTTAGTCAATTTTATCTATGTCCAGCAACCACTTATTGTGTTCACATTCCAATCAATGTGATATGGACAACCTGCACTCAAAACCTCAAATGCACACCAAATACAGTTGATGTGTGTGTCATTGACCAGTTTGACTTCTCAAAAATTTCGGACATTAGGAACAATGGACCCAACAGAAAGCGTTGATAGACCAAGCTTCATTCAAAGAATCAAAAGATATAGACAGAAAATCTATCTAAATCCAAATGTGTTGAGTGACGACAGTTCACTCAATGCCAACTTAATAGAACAATTAGCTAAGTACAGAAGCATTGAGTGATGGCAGTTCACTCAACTCCTCATCGAGAAGATAGGCAAAGGAAGTAAGTGTTGAGTGAAGACAGCTCACTCAACGCCTTCATACTGATAAAAATCAAATAAGTACATAAGCGTTGAGTGAAGGCTGTTCACTCAACGCCTCATTAAGATGACAGGAAAATCAAGTATGCGTTGAGTGATGAAGGCTCACTCAACGCACTCAATGCCTATCAACAGAAAGTTTGTCTAAGGACAAAAGCGCTGAGTGAAGCCAACACACTCAACGCCTATCAACAGAAAGTTTGTCTAAGGAGAAAAGCGTTGAGTGAAGCCAACATACACAATGCTTATCAACAGAAAGTTGTTCTAAGGACAAAAGCGTTGAGTGAAGGTTGTTCACTCAACGCTTCCTCAATAAAAATATTGGCTAAGTCCAAATTCATCGAGTGATGACTAATCACTCAACGCCTAGTGAGATAGAAATCTATCTAAGTGTTTTTGCATTGAGTGAAGGTTGTTCACTCAATGCCCATACTAAATTTCTTGAATTTGGCTAAGTCCACAGATGCTGACGTCAGCAAAATTTAAAATCATTGTGGGAAGTCTACACTACATGACAAACGGCACTGCAGGCCTACTATACGACATTTATTGATAAAGCTAAGTTACAGCCAACAACTATTGTTGGTCCCGAGGCTCAAAGAGTCGTTGTACGGTGGAAGATACAAATCATTCCAATCGGCGAGAAAATATTAACTTTTCAGGATCGATTTTCGAAAAGGGGCGGAACTTCATCTTCTTCCTCTTGATATTATTGTAGATCCGGAAGAAGTTCAAACTTCTGATCTGAGAGTTCAAGAAGATAGTTGTTACGATTCTCACTTGCAACAGCAAGTTCAGAGAAACATCTTTGAGAAAGAAGAACCAGCAAGGCCTAACCCTAGCTACAGCAGATCTATTAATACAAGATAGTTGTTGTCATTTCTCACCTGCAACAGCAAGTTTAGATAAACTCTCTGAGAAAAAAGGATCAGCAAGGGCTAACCCTAGCTGCAGCCACTTCACAGACCTAGCAGATCATTCCTGAAGAACACTTTCAGGAGCTTTGAAGAAGAACATAGGACTGAGTTTCTTTCTTAGTTCAGGAAGAAGCAGTGCTCTACAAGATTTTTCTCAGCACAAGCCAAGTTAACTTTAAGATCAACCATCTTGTTGCTGTAAAGGAGATAAAACTGAGCTTTCTCAGTTCAGAAAGAAGCAGGCTCAGAGAATCATCTCTCTGGGGTCAAAGTTAGGGCTGAGTTATTCTCAGTCTAGGAAGGAAGGCTCAGAGAATATTTCTCTGGAGTCAAATCAACACCAACCAACCTTTCTCTCTATAGGATCCCTATTGTTGATCTGAGGTAGGGCCTTTGGCCTGAGGTAGGATCTGTTTTAGATCTGAGGTAAGAGAGTCATTCTCTCTGAGTTTTAGGGCTTTTTTTCTTGAGTTGTAGGATCCTACTGTGGATCTGAGGTAGGGCCTTTGTGCTTGAGCTGTAGGAGAGTCATTCTCTCTAAGTTGTAGGGTTATCCTCCTAGCTTGAGTGTAGGACTATTAACTTAGTATGATGTAGGTGATCTTTGGATCACTGAGCTGTAGGAGCAAAGCTTGCTCTAAGTTGTAGGGCTTTGTGCCTAAGGTAGGTCTTGGAGGAGACTGAGAGATCCTGAGGGATCTGTGGTGTAAGCTCTTTAGATCCGAGATTAGAGAAATTGTCTTGTCTAACAAACTGTTAGAAAGGTGGGAGGGACAGTATATGTACCTATAATCTGGGGAACCACTATAAATCTTATGTGTGTTGTTGTTGATTGTCTTGAAAGCTAAATATGACTAAATCATAACACACCTAAGACAGGAAAAATATAAAAAAGGCCTAGAACATATTCACCCCCCCCCCACCCTCCTCTATGTGTTAGCTACTCTTGAAACTAAATACTTTCAATTCGCATAGTCTTCCTTCCACAAATAATGAACAACAAAATTTTTCTATTAATCTGAGAGAAGAAATTGACGAGGACTCATGTTTGGAGGAAGATCTATCAAATTCATCTAAGAAAGAAGAATGTCAAATCATAATATTATACTCAAATGATGACAACACATCAAGCGGAAGGGAAGATGAAATATCATCAATGGAAGAGGATGATGAAGATGTCAAAGGAACTATATGTTCAAATCATGCCTTATCCAAAAATGTTGTAAGAAAATCTAATTCTTCTCATTTTATTACAAATTCTATTTCTACATATCACATTCTTGAAATTGCTAAACGTAGAATTAAGAAATTGAAAAATCCTAATACTAAATTTCGTTTAGAAAATGTAAGTATAAAAGCAAGTGCTAATGTAGAATTAAATTTTGATGTGTCTACATCTCCCTCTTGCTCGTTAGTTAAAATGTCTACACCTTGTATTGATTGTAATATATTTAAAGAAAAAGTCAAGGTATTTGAAAATGAGCTTTCTTCTATAAGAGAAAAAAATGAAAAATTATGTTTAGAATTTTTTTTGAAAATTGATTGTGTTATGTGCAAAAATTATAAATTTGAAATTAAGAAAATGGATGAAACATTTGAAAAATTGAGAAATAATTATAAAACTCATATTAATTCTATAGTCACCACTCTTAAAAATAGCACAATAGCCTATGCAAAAGCTAGAGAAAATCTCAAGATGAAAAATAAAGAATTGGAAACTAAAATCCACTTACTAAAGGATATTATAAGTAGAAATTTACAAAACATAAATCTACAATATCAAGTTAAATCCAAAAATAAGTTGAATATAAATTTCGATATTTTGACAAAGAAAAACAATGGAGTTGGAAAGCATCTAATATTTGTAAATCAAATTCCAAATAATTATCAACATGATTTACAAAATCAATCCACTGCCAACATAAAATTGAATGAACACATATTTTCAAAAAATCACTATCCTAAGAGTCTGTATGTTAAACAACATAATTCTAACTTGAAAAATAATGTCAATATTTTTAAATTCTCAATGCATTGCTTTTCAAACAAATATCATAACATGAAAACTCAATATATAAATAATTACAATGGAAATTTGAAACATAAAAATAAAATTAAACCTAAGTGTGAATGGAGACCCATAATTAAAAATGATACATTAACTTCTCTTGAAAGGGTCCATTCATTTCTTTCTTACCATAAGCCAACACGCTACATTTGGGTACCCAAAGGAATCATCACACTTGGTCCCCTTTGGATACCTAAATCTATTATTCATTAATATCTAATCAAATGTGTAAAGTAGAATCAAATCAAAATGAAATAAACAAAACTTTACTTCACGCTATACTTAATATCTATTTTGTTTTTGTTTTTTTTTTGTTTTGTTTATTTTTAATTTTTTCCTTTAAGCCAAAAAGTATTATGCTCACTTTATAGATTTTATGATATATGACTTTCACATATTAAGCCTAAATTCTCTAATAAATCAAATTGAATGTAATTGAATAATAAGTCATATTATTTTAAAATTTCAAGTGGCTTATCTATCTTATTTTTCTAGCATCCATACTTATTAAATTACAACGCAGGCATGAAGGCCATGTTGATAGGCCATGAAGGCATTTCATGTGTAGAATTGTTTAGCATGCTTCTAAGCATCCAAATAATGGGCATTCGTGTTTAGTTCATTGATTGTAGAAAACATGTGTAGAATTGTTTAGCATGCCTCTAAGTATGAGTAATGTTTTGTGTTTGATAATGACTTTATACACCCACTTATTTTTATAACCTATATGTGTTTCTAATCGTATACTTGCATGATTGTGTAGTGTAATAACTTGTAACGCACCCATTCGTCACATAGTATATAATAAAAGGTTCGGCTGGGGCCCGACGTCATATACTACGGACAGACCAAGGAGTTACTAAATTGAAACCATAATCCAATAATTTGCATCCTAACACAGAGTGCATTCTAGTGGAAATAATTTAAATGTTAAAATTTGAACCCAGTAACAACATGAATGTCCACTACCATAATTAGGAATAAATAATAAATACACAAAGAAGTCTTAGCCTTAAGGCATTATAAGGTTTACTCAAATTAAACTGTCTTGCATACATCGGTACGCAGGCCGACCACACATGAGTAACAAATAAAGAAAACGGGCAATTCGCTTTGGCCATCAAGAGCCAGCTTTGCTATCTTGGGCTTCAGCCCGCTATATCTCGCTTGGCTCGGCTACATCTACAAGCAACATTCAACCACAATAGTGGCAAATAAAAGCAACGGTCAGCATTAGCTAACCAAATTATAACGACCTCACCCCTCACTCAGGATGGTGATGCTCTTTCCCTACAGGCATTAGTATTTGGTATTGTATCCACAATAATCCATATTTGTATGAAGTCACCCTTGAACTAAGATGAATTAAGTTGTATTGTATGTCCTTGTTGAGTTATGTGTTTGCAGGATATAATTGTCAAGTATAGACCAATATTAGTCTACAATAAGTCACCAAACACAGGACCATACAATGTAATCCCTCATTGTGTGATCCACGGTGTTGACTCATGTGTAGCCTCTCTATTGGGACACACTTTGTTTTCAAGCACTAAAGCAATGGAAGGAAGAATGGTTGCTAATTTCATTTGAAGAAAAAAAAATTTTAGGAAGTAAAAGTTTTTTTAAGTCCATTACTCGAGTAGTATATGTTGTACTCGAGTAGTGCTGGAATGAATTCTCGAGTATACTAGGATAAGTTCTCGAGTAACAGAAATTGTTCTCGAGAAAGCTAAGTCCATTACTCGAGTAAGCCTTGGAGTACTCGAGTACTACTTATCTATGTCTCGAGTTTACCAAATAATTCATTTCAGAAATTTTCTAAGTGTTTTATTCGAGTAGCAGAAGCTAGTACTCGTGAAGGCCAAGCCTTTCTCGAGAAGTCAGAGGACCAGTACTCGAGTAAGAAGAAAATTTATTTCAAGAAGAAGCCTGGTTCTCAAGAAGTCATATTAGTTCTCAAGAAGTTTTACTAGTTCTCGAGTAGTAGAAGTCACTTCTCGAGAAGCAAGGATTCATGTTTGAAATTTCTCTAAGTCTTGTTCTCGAGAACCTTACACCCTTCCTCTCGAGAATTAGAAGTTAGTACTTGAGTAGTCTTTAAACCACTCGAGAAATGCAGAATATTTTTTTCTGAAATTTTGTTAAGTTTGACGGGACCAGATTTCAAAATTAATCTCATTGATTATTGGTCCACGTGTACTGTCTTTATGATTATGACTGTTAGGCTTGTCTTATAAAAGTTCTAATCATTTTGACTAACCCTAAGAAGCAAAAAAAAGTTTTTCTTAATCATTCTTCATTCTAAATCGGGAAGCCGCCGCCGCTCTTCATCGACGATCTCGTCGCCACTCCTTCTTCGACTCCTGTGATTCAGAGCAAGTAGAGATCAACAGATCAAGACGCTTTTACTTATACAGATTCATCTCTTGATCATGTTGATCTAAGTTTTCAGATCCAGAATATTTTCGGCTTGTATTCTTCGATCCGTCTCTGAGAAAGCTTCAAAGTTTAAGGAAGAAGAAAGGTTGAAGATTCAGATCTGGGATATTCTATTTGTATAATTTTTGTTTACAAACTTTTTATCTTGTAGGAGATTTTGTCTCTGAGTATTGTAGGAAGTTTTTCTTCCGAGTGTAGATCCGTTTTATGGATCGAGTTGTAGGGGCTTTGCTCCGAGTTGTAGTATTGGTTTTAAATCCAAGGTAATAGTGCAGTATCCGAGTCCAGCGTGTTGCTAGATTGGTGAGGTGGAGAGTGGACGTACCACAGTTTGGGGAACCAATATAGATCTGGTGTACTCTGTGTTTTTTATGTTTATTTTTTGCGCTTCGTTCGTTCAATTTTTATTCTGCTAAAAGACGCAGACCTCACCTATTAATCCCCCCCCCTCTAGGTGATTTTGGTAGACAACTAAAAACATCAGTTGGTATCAAAGGCAGGTTGTTCATCAAAAAGGTTAACACCTTGAACATATCTCCTCCTAGTTGTCTTTAGAGGCTTTTCAAGCATGGACGGAGTTAAGGATTTTGTTAAGCATCCATTATGCACAAAGAATAATTTTGTTATGTGGAAACAGAGAATAAAGTTCTTCATGGAAGCTGTAGGTCCAAGGATCTTTATGATTGTGGAAGAAAGTCCTCATGTTCTAATGATAGCCTCCACCATTGATCCAACTAAGAAAGTTCAAAAGAAGCTCATGGATATTGATAAATATGAGATTGCACTTGTCTCCTTAGACAAGAAAACCAAAAATATCATCGCATGTATAGTCGATGATTCTATACTGCAGAACCTGATTCACTACCAATCCGCCAAGGAAATATGGCAGTCTCTTATCGTCTTGATGGAAGTCACTGAAGAAGTTAGGTATGACAGAAGATCCCTTCTAAATCAGAAATATGAAGCATTCCGACAAGGTCCCAAGGACTCTATTGCAGATACCTTTGAACGTTTTTTCAAGATTGTCAACGGCCCAAAAGTCTATGGCCAAGTATTCACCAATGGAAAACTGAATGATAAGTTCTTGAGATCCCTGACAAAGGAATAAGATGACAAGGTTTGTGCTATTCAAGAGTTTGGCAGGTTAGCAGAGACTGGCCCGCAAAATCTCTTCAAAAATCTTATGTCATATGAATTGCAAATCAACTCAAGAAAAGCTGAAGAAGAGAAGAATGGGTCTTCATTCAAAGAGAAGTCTGTCGCTCTAAAGGCAGACATCTCAAGGAAGTAAAAAAGTTGCTTCTCCTGCTCCAGTACAGGAAGAAAGTGAAGAAGAATCTTCAGAGCCAAGTATCTCAGGCTAAAAATTATCTGAAGGAGAGTTTTCTCTTCTTTTAAGGCAGTTCAAGAAGTTCTTAAACAAGAAGAAAAAATAAGAATAGACATGATCATTACAGCTCCCATGAATGGGACTTATATAAGAAATCTATTACCAAGAGAAGGATAATGATAGAGAGTATGGTAAGAATAACACCAAGGCTCCTCCTAAACCTCCAAAGTATTATCCCAAGCCTTTCAACTACCAAAAGAGACAGCAAGAGAAGAGAGATAAACAATCACATTACACAGAGCTACTGGAAGCTAAAGTTGATCAGAAAGTTTTTTTATGAAATTTTGTTGAATTAGATTTCATGGACATTTTCTATATATATAAATCTTTTATTTTGATCTGTGATTTTCCTTGCTTAGCTTTTCTCAGTATCACAATGTGTTTACTAGTTTAATATGTTATGATTATCTTGATGTAATTCACCTTAGTGTAGAGGGTTCTGACTTCTATAAATTGAGGAAGATTATTGGGTATTGTATCCACAATAATCTAGATTTGCATGAAGTCACCCTTGAACTAAGATGAATTAAGTTGTATTTGATGTCCTTGTTGAGTTATGTGTTTGTAGGATATAATTTCCAAGTGTAGAGCAATGTCAGTCTACAATGAGTCACCAAACGCAGGACCATACAATGTAATCCCTCATTGTGTGATCCATGGTGTTGACTCATGTGTAGCCTCTCTATTGGGACACACTTTGTTTTCAAGCACTAAAGTAATGGAAGGAAGAATGGTTACTGATTTCATTTGAAGAAAAATAATTTTTCAGGAAGCAAAAGTTTTTTTTAGTCCATTACTCGAGTAGTATATGTTGTACTCGAGTGGTGCTGGAATTAATTCTCGAGTATACTAGGTAAAGTTCTCGAGTAATAGAAATCGTTCTCGAGAAAGCTAAGTCCATTACTCGAGTAAGCCTTGGAGTACTCGAGTACTACTTATCTATATCTCGAGTTTACCAAATAGTTCATTTTAGAAATTTTCTAAGTGTTTTATTCGAGTAGTAGAAGCCAGTACTCGAGAAGGCCAAGCCTTTTCTCGAGAAGTCAGAGGACCAGTACTCGAGTAATAAGAAAATTTGTTTCGAGAAGAAGCCTGGTTCTCGAGAATTCATATTAGTTCTCAAGAAATTTTACTAGTTCTCGAGTAGTAGAAGTAACTTCTCGAGAAGCCAGGATTCATGTTCGAAATTTCTCTAAGTCTTATTCTCGAGAACCTTACACCCTTTCTCTCGAGAATTAGAAGTTAGTACTCGAGTAGTCTATAAACCACTCGAGAAATACAGAATATTTTTTTCTGAAATTTTGTTAAGTCTAACGGGACCAGATTTCAAAATTAATCTCATTGATTATTGGTCCACGTGTATTGTCTTTATGATTATGATCGTTAGGCTTGTCCTATAAAAGGTCTAATCATTTTGACTAACTATAAGAAGCAAAATAAAGTTTTTCTGAATCATTCTTCATTCTAAATCGGAAAGCCGTCGTCGCTGTTCATCGACAATCTCGTCACCGCTCCTTCTCCGACTCCTGTGATTCAGAGCAAGTAGAGATCAACAGATCAAAACGCTTTTACTTCTACAGATTCATCTCTTGATCATGATGATCTAAGTTTTCAGATCCAGAATATTTTCGGCTTGTCTTCTTCGATCAGTCTCTAAGAAAGCTTCAAAGTTTAAGGAAGAAGAAAGGTTGAAGATTCAGATCTGGGATATTCTATTTGTATAATTTTTTTTTATAACATTTTTATCTTGTAGGAGATTTTGTCTCTGAGTGTTGTAGGAAGTTTTTCTTTCGAGTGTAGATCTGTTTTGTGGATTGAGTTGTAGGGGCATTGCTCCGAGTTGTAGGATTGGTTTTCAATCCGAGGTAATAGTGAAGTATCCGAGTCTAGCGTGTTGCTAGATCGGTGAGGTGGAGAGTGAATGTACCCAAGATTGGGGAACCACTATAGATCTGATGTACTCTGTGATTTTTGTGTTTATTTTTTGCGCTTCGTTCGTTCAATTTTTATTCCGCAAAAAAACGCAGACCTCACCTATTTACCCCCCCCCCCTCTAGGTTATTTAGGTAGACAACTAAAAACATCAATTGGTATCAGAGGCAGGTTGTTCATCAAAAAGGTTAACACCTTGAACATATCTCCTCCTAGTTGTCTTTAGAGAATTTAAGCATGGACAGAGTTAAGGATTTTGCTAAGCTTCCATTATGCACAAAGAATAATTTTGCTATGTGGAAAGAGAGAATAAAGTTCTTCATGGAAGCTATAGATCCAAGGATCTTTATGATTGTGGAAGAAATTCCTCATGTTCCAATGATAGCCTCCACCATTGATCCAACTAAGCAAGTTCCAAAGAAGCTCATGGATCTTGATAAAGATGAGATTGCACTTGTCTCCTTAGACAAGAAAGCCAAAAATATCATCGCAAGTGCAGTCGATGATTCTATACTGCAGAACCTGATTCACTGCCAATCCGCCAAGGAAATATGGCAGTCTCTTATCGTCTTGATGGAAGGCACTGAAGAAGTTAGGGATGACAGAAGATCCCTTCTAAATCAGAAATATGAAGCATTCTGACAAGGTCCCAAGGACTCTATTGCAGATACCTTTGAAAGTTTCTTCAAGATTGTTGAAAGTCCACCTAGTGCTAACTACCTTCACCTATGGGGGGGATAGGTGTCTTGCAGCGTTTTTGCGGAATTAAGCTATACCTGCACCAACAAACAAAACAACACAGTACAGAAAGACACAGGCAATTTATAGTGGTTCCTCGATTTGGGTACGTCCACTCTCCCCCTTCGACCTATCTACCAACAAGGGACGACTCGATCACTTCACCAACAGGATTGAAAACCAATCCTCACACTAAGGAAGTAACTCTTCCACATGAAGGAGTCATCACTCCTACACCACGGGTTGCACCAAACCCTTACACAGAGGACCAACGTTCCTTTACAACAAAAGAAAAACTTGAATGTATAAAATACAAACTACTTTTGGAGCCCTTGGTGTCCCTCTTCGTTCGACGTTGCGTTCTTGAATAAGTCGAAGAGTCCACGACCTAAGTGCTCTCTTAGAGAGAATCTCCCTGAAACCAGCAACGGCAAGAAGTGTGGCAGCGTAGCTGTCGGGATCGGCGGCGGCAACGAAGTGCGGCAGCTGAGCTTTGGAGATCCAACCTTCATAGCAAAGCTAGCAAGGTCTACCAACGGTCTTGCTAGGATCGATCTTCTCGATCGATTCGGAAAGGGAAGGTATTCCCGATCAACAAATCAAGAGACAAAGGATCTCTAGGTAGACACGTGAGACGCGTTGTTTGGCTGAGCTTCTGTCGTCGGGAGATCGAGAAGAAACCACGATTAGCAACGGCGACAACCTGCACGAGCGGCGATGGTGATCCGAGCGACGACGGCGGCGGAAGGAAATCCGCGATGCTTTAGGTCACGATGGCGGCTCGTTTCTTGTTCTCGGTATTCCGTATCTGTAACGATCGAAATACAACAGTATTTATACTGTAGGTCATACATTATGACCGTTGTGGGCCCACCAGTAAAAACCCTAAGTCTGGTTCAAAATAGCGCCTGAATATTTTGACCGGTCCAGCGAGCAGAAGAAATTCGCCTAAGGAAAATTCGGCGAGAATCATTGGTGATTCTCGACGAATTAGCGAGAATCACTTATGATTCTCGCCGACTTCTACTTGGCAGAATTCTGGCTGAAGATCTTGCCATCCGGAGAGAATCGGCGAGAATCATCATTCATTCTCGACGAATCGGCGAGAATGCAAAGTCATTCTCGACGATTCGGCGAGAATCAACTAGTGATTCTCGACGATTCTGCCTTAAGCAGAAATCAAGACGGCGTTGAGACAGCCAACATCAATCATCGCGAAGCGAATCAGCAGAGTGATTCTCGTCGAATCGGCGAGAATCACTTAGTGATTCTCGACGATTTCTACATAGATGATTTTCGTCTTTATTCCCGTGAGTTGCTTTGACCCATCCT
Organism: Platanthera zijinensis; assembly: GCA_039513925.1. NCBI lineage: Eukaryota > Viridiplantae > Streptophyta > Magnoliopsida > Asparagales > Orchidaceae > Platanthera > Platanthera zijinensis. The sequence goes on along the minus strand of CM077098.1, from coordinate 47,490,382 downwards.
TGCTCCTTGTCTGCTCTTGATCTTTCTCAGCCTGTACTTGAAAGTAAGTACACTCCAATAGAGAGAGTACACGTAGGCCAACACACTGATCTCTCAACGAGGGATTATGTTGCGCAGACCCGTGTATATTGACCCACTGCACCCTGACATTGGTGTGTACTTAGCGTGGAATAACTACAAGCACAACTTGAAGACAAATGATCAAATACAATGTCAATTCACCTTAGCTGGTCCAGGGGCTTCTTCAAATCAGGTACATTGTGGATACAATACCCAACAATCTCCCCCTATTTGAAGAAGTCTAAACCCTACAAGCTAAGGTGAATATAACGGATTGAAGAAAAACATAAACTGAATAATCAGTTGAGAAAGAATTTCCATACCATTATCTTTAGTGCATTCGAAGCATACTTTGCGAGAGCACCTTAGCCCTTAGCACCTTAGCCGAGAGGGCAATCCCCCCTTTTTGGCTTCTACAAATCTGGGACTTTAGCACTTGCCACAATGCTCCCCCTCAGTTCTTGCATTTGTGCTTACACTTGAATTTCTTGCGGATGTTCCCCCTTGATCCAAGAGCCGGTAGCCTCTGTATTCTTCATTCCTCAATGTTTAGCATACCCAGTTCAGTTTTGAAGAGACTGAGGCTTCATTTGGTTTGGCGGTGGCGGATCGATCCGGCGGGTGGAAACGGAGTGTTCGAATCGGAGGGGGGAGGTGGCTGCTCCAAACGGAGCTTTTTGGGGCGTTTCTCAAGGCGGGCGGGTGGAAACGGAGCAAACGCCGTCGGAGGTTCATTTGTTTACCCTCCTTCCGCGGCGTTTGCCCAAAATGGAGTATCAAAATGCCCAAACAAATATAGCCTGAACTTGGTTTCGTCTAGGGGCTTTGTAAAAATATCTGCAATCTGCTTGTCCGTGGGGACATAGCAGAGAGAGATGTCCTTATTTTCCACATACTCCCGAATGAAGTGGTAGCGCACTTGAATAAGGTTCGTCCTGCTGTGCGATACGGGATTGTTTGCAATAGCTATAGCACTTGAGGAGTCGCAGTACATTGGTACTTCTTTGAACTGAAGGTAGAAGTCTGCTAGCTGATTTCTGATCCATAGAAGTTGTGTGCAACAGCTGCCTGCTGAGATGTACTCAGATTTAGTTGTGGAGGTTGCAACACAATTTGCTTCTTACTATTCCATGATATAAGCCTTCTTCCGAGGAATTGACACGTCCCGGAAGTGCTTTTCCGATCATCCCTGCTTCCTGCAAAATCAGCATCTGAAAAGCCTATTAGCTCGACATCATTGTTTCTCGGGTACCACAAGCCAAGATTAGGTGTACCCTTAAGGTATCTAATAATTCACTTTGCAGCGATATAGTGAGATTCCTTAGTGTTCACCTGATATCTGGCACAAACGCATGTGGAGAACATAATATCCGGTCTACTTGCAGTAAGGTAGAGCAGATCCAATAATGCTTCTGTATTTGGTTTCATCAAAAGGTTTCCCTTTCTCATCCTTATCCAGAGACATAGTGGATCCCATTGGAGTCCTCATAGAGGTTGCATTCTCCATTCCGAATTTCTTGAGGAGTTCATTTGTGAACTTTGTCTGAGAAATGAAAATTCCATCCTCAGACTGTTTCACTTGAAGTCCCAAGAAATACTTTAGCTCTCCCATACTGCTCATTTCAAACTTTCCTTGCATAAGTTCAGAAAACTTTTTGCAAAGATTGTTATCCGTTGAGCCGAATATAATGTCATCAACATAGATTTGCACCAGCAAGATCTTGCCTTTGACTTTCCTAAGAAAAAATGTCTTATCTATTTTTCCTCTAGAGAACTTGTTCTCAAGAAGAAAACTAGACAGAGTCTCATACCAAGCTCGAGGAGCTTGTTTTAAGCCATATAAAGCCTTATTAAGAAAATATACATGATTGGGATAAGTCAGATTAACAAAACCTGGGGGTTGTGCGACGTATACTTCCTCTTTCAGGTTGCCATTTAAGAATGCAGATTTCACGTCCATCTGATAGACAGTGAATCCTTTGTGTGAAGCATAAGCCAGGAACAATCTGATCGCCTCGAGCCTTGCCACTGGTGCAAAGGTCTGGTCGAAGTCAATCCCCTCCTCCTGTCTGTAACCTTGAGCCACCAGCCTGGCCTTGTTCTTTATGATGACACCGTGTTCATCCAGTTTGTTTCTGAAGATCCACTTGGTTCCGATCACGTTCTGCCCCTTTGGTCTGGGAACCAGTGTCCAGACGTTGCATCTTTCAAATTGATTCAGTTCATCTTGCATGGCCAATATCCATGCTGCATCCTTGTTCGCTTCGTCGAACTTTTTGGCTCAACCTATGACAGAAAGCTAAAATGCAGAATCTCGTCAATTGTACCTCGGCGAGTTCTGACACCGTCACGGGGATCTCCGATGATTTTATTTCTGGGATGATCCCTCACGTGACGAAGCTCTAGCAGTCTGGCATCTGAAGCTCTAACATTTTCTGGCTCCTTCCTCTTCAGAGAGGACAACTCCATTCTGACCGTCATCATCTCCGATAGGTTGTGTGGTGACTTTGACGTACTTGGGAGTTGCATCTTTAGCGGTCTCATCGAGACTAAGCTGTTCAATTCTTATACCTGCATCTTCAAGAAGACCACTGGAATAATTGCTGTTAAGCAAGCTTCCTTCATCAAATACCATATTTATGGATTCCTCTACCACTAGGGGTTTTCTTATTGAAAACCCTATATGCCCGGCTATGGCTACTATAGCCCATAAATATGCCTTCGAAGCATTTTTCACAAAACTTAGTACGCGGGTACTCCGTTATTTAGTGCATAGCATCTGCAGCCAAAGATCCTAAAATAGGACATGTTGGCTTCCTGCCTTTCAGTAGCTCATAAGGCGTCTTATGATGACTCTTGTTGATCAAGGCCCGGTTTTGTACATGACAAGCCGTATTGACAGCCTCTGCCCAGAAATATTCTGGAAGAGAAGCGTCATTCAACATTGTCATGCAGGCTTTAATGATCGTTCTATTTCTCCTCTCCACAACTCCATTCTGCTGAGGAGTGCGCGGGGAGGAAAACTCATGAAAGATACCAAGTTCTTCACAGAACTCTGTCATAGCACCAGACTCGAACTCTGTTCCATGGTCACTTCTGATTTTGACCACCGAGCAGTTAAGTTCATTCTGAATCTGCCTGACAAAACTGGTGAAGATGTCAAACGTATCAGACTTGCGTTTTAAGAAGAACACCCAAGTAAACTGAGAGTTATCATCAACAATCACTAGCTTATAAGACTTGCCTCCCAAGCTATGAACTTGCATTGGACCAAACAAGTCCATATGCAGAAGATAAAGACATCTGGAGGAGTCTTTATCAACGATGCCCTTAAAGGTAGCCCGAGTCTGTTTGCCCTTCTGGCATGCAGGACAGGGGCTATCTTTGATGCACTTAATGATGGGAGCATCCCTTACTAAGTTTTTAGAAAACAGCATACTAATTGTCTTGAAATTAATATGTCAATCTCTTGTATCATTGTTCACAAAGAGATGCACTGCCTGTTGCTACTAGGCATACGGGGTAGATGAATCTAAACTAAGAAAATCTAAGCAGAAGATATTTCTACTCCGAATGCCTGTTAATACCGTCTCCGAAGAGGCACACGATATTATCAGGCATTTATCCTTGCAGAACTTAACGTCATAACCTTTATCACATAACTTACTTACACTGATCAGGTTATGATTTAACCCTTCAATGTAAGCCACGTCGATGATAGAAATTATACCGTTGGAAATCATACCGTAACCCCTGGTGACTCCTCGATCTGATCCCCAAAGATAACTTGGGTCCATTCTCGACTGGAGAGTAATCACGCAGTAGGCTTCTTCTTGTCCCGGTCATATGCCGGGAGCATCCACTGTCCAAGTACCATATGGGAGTTTTGGTGGCCTTTGGACATTCCTGCAAACAGAATTAATTTCCCTTAGGAACCCAATCGAACTTGGGTCCTAGATTCCTCGTTAGCATACTCCCCCTCGGATGGTTAGCCCTACGATTTGTCTGCCTCGCATTGCCAACATGAGGAGTCTCGTTATTCCTCGAATTAAACCAGCAATCCACGGCAAAGTGACCAACTTTGCCACAGCACCAGCAGTCAAATCTGTTATACTTTCTCCTAGGCACCTGCTTCACCCTTGGTACGGAAGGTTCAGCCGGGGCTTGGACCTGGAGATGGAGGCATCATGATGACAACAGTCGCATGATTTCTTCACCTCCTGTTTCTCAGTGTAATAGGCTTGGCCTTGGGTGCCTGCTTCCTATTATGGCCGCTAGAGAAGTGGCCATAATCCTCCATTTGAACTTCCTCATAAGGTGCCTTGAAGACACTCTCGCCAAAGTTGCGGGGGAAGTCCCACCCCTCATACCGGCTCTTGGGCTTTTCAACCGAGGGCCGGAAGAAGTGCCATAGGTTGACTCAAAGTCCTGTTCATTACAGGGAAAGCCTGGCTTCCTGAATACAATAGGGTTGAGTGGGGCCTTTCCCTTTTCTGCAGTAGAGGCCTTCTTAGCAGCCTTATTTCTCCTCTGCTTTTTGTTTCTCCTGGATGATTTACCAGGCACACCCACATGCCCCAAGCCAGCCCCCTTAGCCTTAGCAGAGAAGGTATCAACCAGTGGAAGAACAGTCTTTGGCATAGAGAAGCTTTGGACAATCTTTTTTCTGCCGTAAGTTGTTCTTCCAACTTATTGATTTCTTCTTGTTTAAGGTCAAGGAGACTTAAATACTCTGAGTGCTTAAAGATCAGGTCCAGGTGCTCCTGTCGGAGAGAAATCAAGCTAGTGATATCTTCCCTTAGGGAGACACCCTCGACCTTAGGAATTTGACCTCCTTTTTCTGAGCCCTCAATCTCTTACGGCATTCCTCGAAGGTGTTGAGCAGAAGCTAATAGTTTTCGAGGAGCTCAGCTTCTCGGGCAGATGGGTTGTCCTCGAGATCATCATCAGGAGACTCATAGTCAGAGTCGGAGAGGGGGGTACGAGCTTTTACCTTCCTAGTGAATGGGGGGCATTCTCCTTCTGAGTCAGAGCGACCCACCAGCCCGAAGTAGGCTTCCTCATCATCACTGGAGTCTGAGGAATCAGACTCACTCAGTGTCTTTGACTTTTTGGCGATGTAGCTCCTCTCCTTCTTTTTATCTCTAGAGGTTCTGTGCTCTTCTCTCTTCCTTCTCTCTCTTTCCTTGATGGCAGTCGGCCACGACGTGTCCTGGCTTATTGCACCCAAAACAAATGATGTCAGTATGACGATGTTTGTTCGATTTTGATTCATACTGTCAGAAGAATAATTTTATATTCTGATTTCTGAGGAGGAGCCGTCTCTCTTTCTTTGATTCCTCATCTTGAGGAACTTCTTGAATTCTTGGGTGATGAGGGAGAAGTCTTCTTCAGACAACTCTGAGCCGGAGGAGCATGGCTCGGAGTCTTCCTCCTCATCCTTTTTCCCCGCACGGGATGAAGCCGCACCCTTGCCCTTCCTGGTGTGAATGGCTTTTAGGGCCACAGTCTTTTCCTTGGCTGCGGCCTTCTCTGCTTCTTCTTCAGCTTTCCTCGAAACTGGAGCTCATAGACATGAGCTTCCCAAAAGTATCTGAGGATCAGTTTCAGCTAATCTGGCAAACTCTCGGATGCATCTTCGTGTCTCATTCCTTAGTAAGGGACCTAAGGAATTTATCATTAAGTTCACCTGTTGCTTAATTGCTGTTCACTAGTCGAAGCAGAAGACTGTTCAGCCTAACTGCCAAGGACCTTTGATATAAGATAGTATGCTGATTCAGGATCTTCAGTTCTAAGTCCTCTCAAGGGTATCAGACACTCGAAACTCTTTTCCGGATTGTTGGCTTGTCCGAATTCCCCGTTCGGCACTGTCGAAGCATTCCCTGCAGCCTATGGCTGCCTGGATAGGACCTTTGATATAAAGATTAATGCGCCTTTGACCTTCAGGCCATTTTATTAGCGCTAAGTCCTCACACACATCAATAACACTCTTCCATATCCCTTGAGAGCATTGACGATCTTGAGGAAGTTCTCGAAGGTAACTCCGATCTCTTCCTTGGGCCCCTGCTTGAAGGCCTCATATTTCTGGTTAAGGAGGGATCTCCGATCATCCCTCACTTCATCTGTGCCCTCCATCAGAATAATCAAGCTGTTCCAGATATCCTTGGCTGTCCTGTAGTTGCAGAAGTTCTGCATCATGGAGTCATCGTGACTGTGCTGATTACTATGTTTTGTGCCTTCTTGTCAAGTCCGACCAGCACCATCTCGTCCTTGTCCATTTCAAAAAGCTTCTTTGGCACCTTTTTGGTAGGATCAATGGTGGAGGCCTTAGTGGGAAATAAGGTCCCTCCTCCACGATCATGAAGAGTCGAGGGTCGACTGCTTCCATATAAAATCTAATCCTTTCCTTCAAGATAGGAAAGTTTAGCCTGGTGCACACTGGGATCTTGCCTGAGTACTTGAGTCCATCCATAGTAGATATTTGCCTTCTTCTTGACACTAGTGGCAGGAACTTACTCAAGGTGTTAACCTTATTGCTGAGCAACCTCCCTCTGATATCCACTTGAAAGTCCACCTAGTGCCAACTACCTTCACCTATGGCGGGGGTAGGTTTCTTGCAGCGTTTTGCGGAATTAATCTATACCTGCACCAACAAACAAAACAACACAGCACAGAAAGACACAGGCAATTTATAGTGGTTCCCCGATTTGGGTACGTCCACTTTCCCCCTTCGACCTATCTCCCAACAAGGGACGACTCGGTCACTTCACCAACAGGATTGAAAACCAATCCTCACACTAAGGAAGTAACTCTTACACATGAAAGAGTCACCACTCCTCCACCACGGGTTGCACCCAACCCTTACACAGAGGAACCAACGTTCCTTTACAATAAAAGAAAAACTTGAATGTATAAAATACAAACTACTTTTGGAGCCCTTGGTGTCCCTCTTCGTTCGACTTTGCGTTCTTGAATAAGTTGAAGAGTCCACGACCTAAGTGCTCTCTTAGAGAGAATCTCCCCGAAACCACAGCGGCAAGAAGTGTGGCGGCATAGCTGTCAGGATCGGCGGTGGCAACGAAGTGCGGCGGCTGAGCTTTGGAGATCCAACCTTCGTAGCAAAGCTAGCAAGTTCTACACCAACGTTCTTGCTAGGATCGATCGTCTCGATCGATTTGGAAAGGGAAGGTATTCCCGATCAACAAATCAAGAGACAAAGGATCTCTAGGTAGACACGTGAGACGCGTTGCTTGGCTGAGCTTCTGTCGTCGGGAGATCGAGAAGAAACCACGATCCGCAACGGCAACAACCTGCACGAGCGGCGATGGTGATCCGAGCGGAGACGGCGGCGGAAGGAAATCCGCGATGCTTTAGGTCACGATGGCGGCTCGTTTCTTGTTCTCGGTATTCCGTATCTGTAACGATCGAAATACAACAGTATTTATACTGTAGGTCATACATTATGACCGTTGTGGGCCCCACCAGTAGAAACCCTAAGTCTGGTTCAAAACAACGCCTGAATATTTGGACCGGTCCAGCGAGCAGAAAAATTTGCTTAAGGCAAATTCGGCGAGAATCATTGGTGATTCTCGACGAATCGGCGAGAATCACTTATGATTCTCGCCGACTTCTACTTGGCAGAATTCTGGCTGAAGATCTTGCCATTAGGAGAGAATCGGCGAGAATAATCATTCATTCTCGACGAATCGGCGAGAATGCAAAGTCATTCTCGACGATTCGGCGAGAATGACCTAGTGATTCTCGACGATTCTGCCTTAAGCAGAAATCAAGACGTGTTGAGACAGCCGGCAGCAATAGGCAAGAATCAGCGAGTGATACTCGACGATTCGGCGAGAATCACGATTCTCGTCGAATTAGCGAGAATCACTTAGTAATTCTCGACAATTTCTACTTAGATGATTTTCGTCTTTCTTCCCGCGAGTTGCTTTGACCCATCCTTGCTCCTTGTCTGCTCTTGATCTTTCTCAACCCTGTACTTGAAAGTAAGTACACTCCAATAGAGAGAGTACACGTAGCCAACACACTGATCTGCTCAACGAGGGATTACGTGCGCAGACCCATGTATATTGACCCACTGTACCCTGACATTGGTGTGTACTTAGCGTGGAATAACTGCAAGCACAACTTGAAGACAAATGATCAAATACAATGTCAATTCACCTTAACTGGTCCAGGGGCTTCTTCAAATCAGGTACATTGTGGATACAATACCCAACAATTGTCAATGGCCTAAGAGTCTATGGCCGAGTCTTCACCAATGGAGAACTGAATGATAAGTTCCTGAGATCCCTGACTAAGGAATGGGATAACAAATTTTGTGTTATCCGAGAGTTTGGCAAGCTAGTAGAGACTGACCCGCAAAATCTCTTAGAAATCTTATGTCATATGAATTGCAAATCAACTCAAGAAAAGCTGAAGAAGAGAAGAATGGGTCTTCATTCAAGAGAAGTCTGTCGCTCTAAAGGCAGACATCTCATGGAATCAAAAGCTGCTTCTCCTGCCCCAGCACAGGAAGAAAGTGAAGAAGAATCTTCAGAGCCAAGTACCTCAGGCTCAAAATTATCTGAAGGAGAGTTTTTCTCTTTTTTCAAGGCAGTTCAAGAAGTTCTTGAACAAGAATAAACAATGGAAATACAAGGATGCCTCATTCAGAAGATCACGTCACGATGGTGATCACTACAAGAAAGGCCTATGTAGCCAAGACAGGTATTACTCCAAACAGAACAAACACATTTTTACTGACATTGTGTGTTATTGCTGTAATAAGCAAGGACACATCATAGCTGATTGCCCTCATAAGAAGAAGGAGGGATGAAGAAGAGAGGAAAAGAAAACTTCTTACAATAAGAAGAAGACTGAAAGAAGCCTGGTATCCAAGAAGGTCAAGACCCTCAATGACACAGATTCATTTGATCTATGATGAGGAGGAACCTACTTTGGGCTCATGGCACAGACAGATGAAGAAGAAGAACCCCAATTCACTGGGAAGGTAAATTCCCATACCCCTCTCTCTAAATCTGATGCTTCTGACCATGATCATGAGGACTGTTCATCTGATGACAAACTGAACTCATGACTCCATATAAAGATTTTATTTATCGAAGCCAACGACAAATGTCGTAGAGTCACAAGATCTCAAGCTAAGAGATCAAATCTCTTAAGGCTGAAGAGAGTAATCTGAGGGAGAAATTCTAATGATGGACACACTCAGAAAGGACTACCATAATGCGATGGAGAAGAATATAATAAGCTCTTGTGCACACCTAAATCTGAAGGAGAAAATCATCAAGAAATTGGAAGAACAACTTGAAGCTGAAAAGAAACTTGTTGAAAGTTTCTCCAAGCCTAAGAAATTCCTTCCGCATGTTGCTAAATTCTCTACTCAGGCCAAAGGTGTTGGCTTAGGCCATGTGGTTGCTCCTAGTAAATCTTCTAGGAGAAATAAAGCTCAGAGAAGAAATAAGGCTGCCAAGAAGGCTCTAGCCAAGGAGAAGGGAGAAAGCTCCTCAAAAAATCCTTTCAAAATCCCTTTCTAAAACGGTTATACTTGATTCAAACGAACGAGTATCTTTGATCTTTGCTTTAGACCTTATGGGAGATCACTCTTGCTAGGGACCTACTCATAGTCAGAGCTCCAAAAGCTAAACCCGTTGTAAAACCATTAGGATGTGACCATCACCCCAAGAACTTTGGCGCGAGAGGACTACAAGGCACCTATGAGGGATCACTCTTCAGG